>BQMF02000224.1:0-659375 GCA_027922465.2 Turritopsis dohrnii | reverse complement strand
TCACCTCCTTCAGGTGTATTTATGAATTATATGGGCTAGCCAGTCCACCTGCTTGTGTTTCCACGATGATTCGATATTCATATGTTTCGTATGGCTTCACACTCACATCAACAATGACGTAACGAAAAGAGGCATTAACAATGGAAACAGTTACAGGATTTTGCGTTCCTGCAATACGTCGCTGGACAATATATTTTGTTATAATGCCATTTGCTGAACTTGGTTTGGTCCATGTCACAACAACCGATCGAGATCCATTGGCTACCAGATTTGGAGATTTCATACCTTCAGGAACTGAAAATTTTTAAAATAAGGATTTTATCATGATAACTCAATATACGAATTAAAAGATTAAAAAGATGATTTTTACCGTCTTGAAGAGTTTGAAAGACTATCTGTGAACTGTTTGTGCAGCCAACCTTTGTACAAACTGCCACATGCAAAGAATATCTTGTAAAAGGAGTTAAATTCGTTATGTATGCTCTTTTCTCCATTGTCCTATTAATTAACGACTGGTTCAGATAGATGAGGTACTGCGTTATAAGACCATTTGGCTTTCCAGGTGGAGAAATTTCAACTGTAGCTGCACGAGAACCAACATAGGAAAACTTTGGTTCATCGAAATCACTTGGTACTATAGTAAAAAAAATATTATAAATATGCATGTCATTGTGCAGAAAAAGAAAAAAAACCCATCAAAACATACTATCTTCTGATGTTGTAACATTTGTCTTTGGGCTGGCAGCTTCTCCAAATGTATTTACAACCACTATCCAAAAGCTATAGTCAGTGAATGCATTTAAGTTTTGAACAAAATAATTCCTTGACAAGCCAGTGTAAATTTTGCGTTTCTGATTTTCATTGCTGTCCAACGTTGGGTACAAACCATAAAGGGTGTAGTTCTTAATAATGCCGTTTGAACGTGCAGGGGGATGCCAAGATATGTTCACTGCAAACTTAAGCACGGAATCAATACTAGGAGCTACTATTCCATCTGCAACTAAATAAAGTAAAAAAACAGTAGACAAAATTCAAAGGTATATTTAAAACGATTTAAACATTGCTGCTAAATAAATCATTAAGAAGCATTTCAACTTACTGTCTCCAAGGGTTGTCACCAAGACAGTATCGCTCAACACATACCCGCATCATTACTTGCATTAACAGTTATCGAATAATTTTCAAATGGTAACAGATTGTCACAAAATACTTCAATATTGGCTTCGCTTCCATTATAGCACACAACAGCCTTTTTCTCAGTGAGAGAGGTTACACCAGGTTGTGCGTAATACTCTCCAAACAATACCAAGCTGTAGCGAACAAGTCCATTTGGTTGTGCAACATTATTCCAAATAGATTTGATTGTATGAGAATTTACCACATTGCTTTTGACAGTGATTCTACCAACAGGAGGTGCATGTGATGTGTAAGCTGTAGTTCTATTGCTATAACCACACCCTCGAGAAGTACAAATTTTTACTTGGAAAATATGTTTCGTGAAAGGTAATAAATCTCCAACTAAGTACAATCCTGGTAACATTGAACTAGTAAATTCAACCTGGTCATTCTTTAGTAATGTATATTCAACAATAACACCATTTGGAGATTTTGGTGGAAGAACCTGAACAGATAAAGTTGAAGAATTCACCGCATTCACGATCGGACTTTGTATATCTTCTGGTGCACTTTCAAATGTTTTTATTGAAGATGCATCACCTGCAGTCCCACCTGCTTCTGTGAATGCTTTCACTTGAACAAAATACAATGTACCAGGCTTGAGTTTGGTGATTGTTGCTTCATAGGTGGAGCCACTTGCATTGAATACTGAAACAACATCAATCATAGAGGGCGTCAGTGACATTAAAATTTCATATCGCACTATTATCCCATTCAGTTCTTTAGGTGGAGTCCACTTAACATCTATTTTATGACTTCCTTGCACACGTAACTGCGGTGCAACACTCCCTGTGGCGGGAGCTGTCCAGTATATACAGCTGTTTGCGTAACAGCACAACCTTTCTGTCCACAAGCATATACTTTGATAGAATAGAGTGTGTAAACTTTCAGCAGATCGATATATGCATGCAAAGCTGGTCCTTTATATGAAATCGAACCATCAATATCAACTTGATAGAACAGGATGTCACCATTTGGTTGTGCAGGATTTCCAAGTGACATTTAAACTCCGGGGGTATTGTATCACAACAGGTGGAGCAAAACCTTCAGGTGCTACATAGAAATAAAACATATACTAGCTTCTTATTCTATTGTTTAAAGTTGCCAGTGAAGTCCTCTCTTATATTCTAGATGACTCTTTTAGAAATAAAAGAAAATGTTACCTGCCGGTTGTGTTCTTCCAATAACAAGATTGCTTTCCACACTTCCACTTGATGTGAAAGCTTCCACCGTGAAATAATACAGGGAAGCAGGTAAAAGATTACTGATGTTTGTATGCAAAACCAACTATCCACAACTTTGCTGGAATTTTTCATCCATGTATAGTGATAAGCATGAACTTTATATTTCAGGACTAAACCACCACTAACTTCTGCTTTTTTCCACATCAAGATGGCACTTCTTTCATAAAGGCTTATGATGGTGGGAGAACTTAGATTTTTTGGAGCTGAAATGGAAAGTAGATTACTTTAATAATTTCATACACAATGTAAAGCTTAGTATTAAGGGAAATGCTGACCTCCTTCACCGGACCGTACAGCTATCCAATCACTAACAGCAAAGCCAGGATGTTTCTGTGGTAACTTTTGACACGATATAAATATTCAGTGAATGTTTCTAAGTTGTGATCCCATATTTGAAAATCAACACCATCATAGACTTGCACCACATGAGGAGCTTGGCAGTGAGCCCTATTGGAGGGAGTTGGGCATCCACTGAAATCAATGTTATGATGTGAACTCACGGTACTTTGGTAAAGAACTTCTGTTCCAATATGTAAGTTTTTAATACATCCAGAGAAAGAGTTAATAACAATCAAGGATGGAAAAGTATTTGCAATTTATTTGTTGATGGCAATCCTCCTAGGAATGTTTGGGAAGTTATAATAAACTCTTCTGTCAGTGTTATGATAGTTGAAAGTTTACCATCAACCAATCCTGATAAACTCTGTGCACTGTTGGTTATAGCTATGTCATGCCAAACACCATCACATAATTGAAAACTTGATAACAGATAGGTATTCACTCCCGCTCTAGACTGAGACTGAAGGTACAATTTGGACTTGTCTATGAACAAAGCAAGGTAGACATTCTCTCCAGAAGCAAAGTATATTAGACCAGATTTTTGAATTGTTTTCATTTGAAAGTCAATATTAAATGATTTTCCTCCCTTGAATACACCTTCTTTGAGCACGATATATCCACCGCCTTTGAAATAAATGCCTGGCATGCTATGTGGACAGTATTGCGATAATGGAGAAACATTGACAGTTTCTAATGTATCAGAAAAATCCAATGGAATGGTTTTATACCTGAAACCCTTGATACAACCAATGAATGGCATGCGAGTTAACGTTGTGCTCCCTCCATCTTTTCTCAAGATTCTGAAAGGATCTGGCAGGCCACCAACAAAGACATTTGCGATTTGTCCAATCACATTTTTAGTACCCAAACCCTTTCCTTCACCTTCAAATTTATTATCAATAACAATTCTGCCATCTTTGGAATTTCGTGTGAGCAAAACATGATGCCATTGGTTATCATTAAATGAAGTGTTTTTAGAAATACTGAATGCTGCAGCACCACTTTCAGTATCAAAAACAAACCATGGGCAACCCTCTCGAAACTCAACAACTAAAATATCTTCTTGTTGCTCGGATGCAGCAAAAAACAATAAACCGTTCTGATATCTGGTCTTAAAATAAAATTCTATCTGGTTTCTTATACTGTCTGGAACAAGTGAAGCAGGAAATTGATAATATCCGAAGCCAGGGAAATGCACACCATCTTCCACATCAGGTGGAAGAGGCTCAAAAGATGGTAGCATTCTTTCAACAATATAAAGAAGAGGTAATGGTCCATTTGGTGAATCTGCGACATTCCAATGTAACATTATGGAAGTGTCATTAACTGAAGTTCCTGAAGGTGGTTTTTGTGCAGATGGAGGTGCTGCTTTTGTAGTAGTAAAAACTTTCGCACTGTGAGCAGTACACCCAACACTGTTACAAGCTGTGATTGATATATAATATAGTGTGTAGGCTGTCAAATTGCCAATTTGAAGGTAGTAAAAATTTCCAGGTGTTGAACCTGCTAAAATTGGCACCAAATAATTGGAACTGTTTTCATATTTGAAGATCTCAAACCGTTTGATGATTCCATTTGGTTGTCTTGGAGCTTTCCATGTAACATCAATTGATGTGCTATTCAGTGATATAACAACAGGTTGAATAGATGTTGCTCCGTCTGGCACTAGAAAAGAGAGATGAACAGTTTAGAAATGATTCCATAGAAATATGTTTTGTAAAGAAATTGTTGAAAGAAATGAAAAAAAATGAAACATAAGAAGCATCATACTTCCTTCAAGTGTTTGAACTCGTGTCCAGTTACTTGAAGCTGAGCCCTTGACTTGAGCAGTGTAAGAAACAATACGAAACTCATATAATGTGTATGGACGCCTGTCTGTAACTGTGTAATTTCGTACATCAGCATTCAAACCACTTGCTACTGTATTTCCTTCTCCAACAAATGGCTCTTCTCGTGAGAATAAATCATAAAATACAATTACACCATTAGGTTGCTCTGGCTCAATCCAAGTGATAAAGACAGATGTACCACCTGCTAGAGGATATGCAGATGGAGCTGGCTGACTGTCAGGGGCAGCTGATCGAGTGGATATTGTTTTGTTTGAACTTGTTTGACAACCTACCGAAGTGCAAGCAGTAATAGTAAAACTATACATTGTAAATGGCTTTAAGTTGATCACTTGATATGATAAACCAAGACCAGTATAATGCTCATGTTGTAAACCATCCATGGTAACAGACTTTAAAACATACTGTGTAATGACACCATTTGGGAATGCTGGCTTTTGCCATGACACCAATACAGAACGATCTTGTAATTTTGAGATAATGGGTGGTTCAACTCCACTTGGTATTGCTGTGAGTGTTTTATGCACCAAATCATCCACACTTCTTGCTGATCCACCAGACGTATAGACAATGATATGATAGAAATAAAGCGTGAATGGAACCAAATTGTTGTCAAGAAATGTTTGCTTGTTTCCTTGGTATATCAAAGAATTATTTCTGAACAGTTGGTAAGACAAAATGGCACCATTTGGATCATCTGGAGGATTCCAAGATAATGATAATGAGTTTGATGTCTGTGATTTCACAACAGGAGGTCCTTGCTCAGATGGTGCTGAAAATAAAGAAAGTCATAAATCACAAGGGATATTTCCCAATCACATCAGCAAGTCATAATCACATTAGCAAGTCATAATAACATACCTCCACTGCAACCATATGGGTTACTTGCTTGTAAATTGGAACTCCCTGGTTTGCAGGTATTACACTTTAAACCTTGAACATTTTTCTTGCAGGAAAGACACCTTCCAAATCCATCGCATGTTGGTGACACACTTCCAGCAACAGAACAGCCACAAGCCATGCAGCTAAAAAGGATAATAATAATAACAATATAAATTAATATCGAAAAGCACAACCATCTTCTTGAAACAAAAGAATATGAGATTGTGGTTTACCGCACCTGCCATTTGTGTAACCATAGTAACCTGATTGACATTCGTTACATTTCTGACCAGTCACGCCAGTGTTTTGTTTGCAAGTACAATAACCTGCTTGATCACATGATGTTGACATCGATCCATCTTGATCACATTGACAAGGCAAACATCCCAATCCATTTGGATTCCAGTAGAAATGCGAAACACACTGATCACATTTTTTCCCAATAACATTTGACAGACAACTACATTCTCCATTTGATGTACAACCAAGTTGATCTAAGATGTGATACATATGCAGTAACCAACACTTGACAGATACTTAGAGAAATTTCTGATCGCTGATTTACCTTGAGCTATATTGTCACCACCTGTTGTTCCTCGTTTGCTGCAATTGCATTTGGTACAACCCTCAGGGTTTGTCAAGCTCAAACCATATGTACCGACTTTACATAGGTTACAACTAGTACCAGTCACAAGAGATTTGCAGATACATTGACCAGTTCCTTGATCACACTTACCTAAGTTCAAAATATGGAAATAAAATCATTAATTCTGGACCACAAAGGTTAAGTCATTGTTATCAAACTATTGATGTGGAGCTTAACTTCTACTTTTGCTTCCACCAAAGAATTCATCTGATGTAAAGATTACTATTCGGCCTTCAATCTATTTTTAAACATGAATCTTCTGTTCTTCTTTTCAAAGTTCAGTGGTTTGTTCAAAAGCAATTTTAAAAGTTCCTTCTTGAGATAACTATTACCATTATCTTCCTTAACAGCATATATGAACAGCAATGAAGCTAAGCAATGAATCAAAGCACAACACATTCCTGCTACTGCAGAAGTTCAAAAACAGTGGCATAGTATGGCTGACATAAACCAGGAGACAAGGATATAAAGAGTTTATAAATTTTTGTAGATGTTTTAAGATAATCTGCAGACTTTTGGCATGTAAAAAAAAAACAAACACAATAACAAATATTTCTTGCTCAGACTGTAATCAAATAAAAGAATTTGTATAATATTCATAATTTAAAGAATCATATAATCCACTTACCTGAATTTTGAATTGTTCCTTTGTTATCACAGTTGCAAGGAAAACAGCCACTGGGATTGGATGCTGATAAAGCATAAAATCCAGTTTTGCATTGATCACACCTGTCACCTGTCACATAGAGCTTACATTGACACTTTCCAGTAGCTTGGTCACATGATGCTGCTGAACCTATCAAACAGAAATTATATTATATTCATACATCAATGGCGACATTAAAAAGATGTAAAAATAAAAATTGTGGAAAAGGAAGATCAGCTACCTCCTTCAGTTCCTGATGCGTCGCAAGAACACATGTCACACTTTGCACCAAAATAACCTTGTTTGCACCGGTCACAAGCTCGCCCTTCAAATTTCTCCTTGCAAAAACATTGTCCCATTGACATATCGCATGTATCTGGCTGGTTCGAACCCAATGGATTACAGTTGCATGGTGAGCAACCTAACTGATTTAAAGAACTCAGACCATAAAAGCCAAACTTACATCTGGTACATTTGACACCATTAACGTTTGCTTTACAGTTGCATTGTCCAGATGAAATGTGACAAGAAGCATCACTGTTTTGTGTTCCAATGATATTACATTGACACTCTTCGCAACCGGCAGGATTGGTTGAAGATAACTTGAAAAAACCTGATTGACATTCTGTGCATTGACGACCAGCCACATATTGTTTACATTTGCATTGACCAGCAGTTACTCCAGTTGTACTATCATCCTGATAAACAACAAAGCTGGGATTTGTTACTTAAAACCTAGAATATCTTTGTTCAACATAAAAAAAAGCATTTGTTTTGGAAAATCTTTTATGAAATGGACAATGAAAAGAATGTATATAAAAATAGTTTTTAAAAACAAACATTCAAAATATTGTTTATTCTTTTTTTTGACTTTTCAAGAGAGAGTATAAAGTCATACAAAGTTTTAATTTCTACCTTCTGACAATCTAACTGTCCACTAACAACACCAGGACCAACACAATCACATGGCTGACAAACATCAGTTTCATTCAACAATTTTCCACTAGGTCGATAAAACAGTGGCTTACAATTACTACAGAAACGACCCATAGTATTATGTTTGCAACCAACACACACACCACCACCTGGAGCTTTTCGATTATTTGCATCAATATCAAGATTTCTGTCATAATAGCATGAGTCTGCATGTTGATTACATTCACATTTTTTGCATGGGTTAGCAGATAAAACAGTTCCTCTGGCAAATGGTTTGTCTCGATACAGTGGCATGCATTGTTCACACTATAATAAAAGAATAAATCATGTAAAACACAAACTCAAACAAAAAAAAATTATCCTTTACCTGATGATTCATCTAAATCTACTAAATAAGAACTAAATCTTACAAAAGCCCTTGAATAGTTTGTAATTTCTTAAGAAATCACTTTCACTAGTTCTTTCGAATTTGCTTCACATATGATGATTTACTTTCAAATTTAATTGAATAGGGATGCTTCTGAAAAGCCTGATTTGTTATGAATCATCAATGACCTCTATAAGTACATGCCTGTAGATTCTTTGTCCTGCACATACGAAAAAGTTATAAACAATGGAACATTATGACTATTCAATCACTTACTCCAATCTATCAATTCATAAATTATCCATCATTGTAGCCCTCAACTTTCTTGAAAAACTCATTCCTCAAAATATCGAAATACTATTTCACGAGACACACACTGCTTTGCAAAGTTCTATTACCAGTGACAGAAAAAAAGTGTTATTGATTTAAGGTTGCACAGAACGTTTTTTCTCCTATGATACATATCACAGCTTCTGGTACATTAACATGCTGTTGAACCAAAGTATTCATCAATTAATTTCAGGTTTATTTTTAATTGGAAAGGATCTTGGGAATGTTGTTTATCAAGTCAACATCCACATTTTGATGTCACAAAGGCTTTTCAAGATGATGATCTTCAAAGACATAAAAAAACAAACTGAGAAGCAAGAATCTGATTACCACCCTAATGAATGTGGTAGCCAAAGATAATTATCTTATTGGCAATCATTTCTGCTGTAGTGGAAATATTCCATTCTTTTCTCCACTTGTATTACTTGTTCATTCTCACTATGGTCTTTAACATTTTTTATAAAAGATTTTTTCATTTTCATATTCATCTGCTTAAGGGTGTTGGCCTTCATAAAATCCAAGTTAGAAAGGAATCTGGAAATTTTTTTTTTTTAAATGAGTTGCTCCCTGCAAGGCCGAAGCCACTACTAGGCAGAAAGCTACAAGATGAGAAAAGGAAGAAGAGTTATAAAGACAGAGCAAGGTGGCGGTTAACCTTGAATTTAAAAGATTGCAGATCATACTCAGCAGGAAAACAACTATGAGGGAGAGAATTCCAGAGGCGAGCAGTCCGAGGGAAAAAGCTAGATGAATAAAAGTTCTTATGGCAAGTTGGGACCTGAACAGTCAAATGATGAGAATTCGAAGAGAGGCGAGTGTTCCGAGAGAAAGTCTTAGGAGAAGGAGTCAGTTGATGCAAGTCATCCGAACAATGCCCATGAAAGTAATAGAAAAGAGACAGGGAAGCAACATTTCTCCGATGTGAGAGGGGGTGAAGATTAGCACAAAGATCAGGGCCAACTAAGTTAACTAAGCGCTTCTGAATACGATCGAGAAGATGAAGACAATGAGCAGAGGCTCCAGCCCAAAGGTGGCAGCAGTACTCAAGACAAGGGCTGTACTAAGATCGTCCTCCAACTCAGCAGCCATTTCAACCTTATCAAACAAGTCCTTAGTCCTTTCAGGAGACGAGTAAAGAGTAGTGTCGTCAGCGTAGATAGCAAGTTTACTGAGAATACAACCGGGAAGGTCGTTGATGAAAATGAGAAAGAGGGTTGGACCAAGGACATAACCTTGAGGCACCCCTGAATTAATAGAGTAAGAAGAAGACGAATGACCATCGAGAACCACTTGAGAAAGGACTTAATAAGATTCAAGAGTGAACCAGAAATGCCATAAGACTTCAACTTGTGAAGAAGGCCACGGTGCCAAACCTTGTCGAATGCCTTGGAGATGTCAAGAGCAATAGCTCGTGTCTCACCACAAGCATTGAGGGACTGACATACACGTTCGGAGATGACGGTCAGAGCATCAGCAGTGGAACGACCAGAACGGAAACCATACTGGTGATCAGAGAACAGATGAAGATATTCCAGATGATGGGTGATGGAAGAGTTGATCAATGATTCGAAGACCTTACTTATAATAGAGAGAAGACTAATAGGACGATAGCATAAAGGGTCCGATCTCTCACCAGAGTTTTTGAAAACAGGCACAACAGAAGCAATCTTCCAACAAGAAGGAAAACAAGATTCATCGATGCACTTCCTGAATAGACTACAGAGTATGGGAGAGAGTTCAGGCGAGCATTTTTGCAGAACGATTACAGGGATTTCGTCGAGACCAGTAGCCTTAGAAGAGTCTAGAGAACTAATAACATCCGAAACCATCTTGGGAGTTATGTTCAGAGAAGGCAAAACCACGTCAGTTCTGGGGTCAATATCGGGCAAAACATGACCAGTGTCATCAAGAGTGGAGTTCCTGCTGAACTGTTTAGCAAAGAGCTCCGCCTTACTAACAGCAGACGTCAACACCTCAGGACCATTGAAGAGTGGTGGAATCAAAGACTCACCCTTATTAGAAAAGCTCCGATAGATACGCCAGAAATCACGAGACCCAATAGATTCAGATATAAGCCGATCATGGACCAGATTTCGATAGGTGCATTTAGCCTCCTCAATGACTTTTTTACAGTCGTTGCGAGCTCTGGTGAAAAGACGCCTGTTGTCATCACTACTACAACGTTGATAACGATGGAAAAATGATTACGATGGGAAATTGCAGCAGAAATGGCAGGAGAGAACCAGGGTGTAGAGTGAGGTTTTACCTGATATTTACGAGAAGGAACAAATTCATCAATACCAACCTGAAGCCAAGAAGAGATCTCCACTGCACACCTCTCTGCATCACAGGCAAAGATATGATCAACCGGCAGGTCACGAATCAAATCTCGAAAGCTGTCCCAGTCACCGCGATGGTATGAATAAAGTTTGCGATGAATAGGTGGATCGTGTGGGCAAGCGGAATTAAAGTCAATGGCTACGTTGACAACAGAATGATCAGAATTACCTAAAGGAGCAGATGTTGATGTTTCGCAAATGTTCGGGTTAGACGAAAGGAATAGGTCAAGTAAAGAAGGCTCCTGATCAGCTCGATCAGGTACGCGAGTGGGAGAGTTCACAAGCTGAGTAAGAAAGTGAGAGATAGCAAAGTTGAAAGTATCAATGCCAGATAGGGAGGTAGTGTGTGAGAAAGGTAACCAGTCAGCATGATGAATATTGAAATCACCGAACACAAAGATATTAGCAGAAGGGTGAGATATGAGAGCTTTATCAATATTTTCCGAGATAGAATTGATGACGCTGCACGACTGAGAAGATGGGGAGCGATACACAAAGAAAAGATAACTAGTTGAATGCAAGAGAGAAAGACGTAGACAGATGAAAGATTCGTCAGGAGATTCAAGATTCAATTGACGACTGACAGGAAGACAGTCACGAACATAGATACCAAGGCCGTGCATAAGAATAGATGAGTCCTTGCGAGTAATAGGAAGATAGCCAGGTACATCGAAGTCAGAAGAGCTAATAGAAGGGTTAAGATTGGTTTCACAAATAGCAAGAATGTCAGGAGATGAGTTGGCTAGAAAAGATTCCAAATGAGAGAAGTTCCCACGAAGTCCACGAATATTAGAGAAGGAAAGTGAGAAAGATGTTGGCGATTTACGAGTACCCGATTTAGATTTACTAGAATTTGACATTTTTTTCATAATGAGGAGAAAGAAATCCAAAGTTGTGTTGGCTGAAGAACTCGTGCTAGAGGATCATTTCAATATGGGTTTGCTGTTAGCTATGAACCTATTGTCGTAACAAAAGCAATGCTGTGGCCTCTAAGGATGCAAACCGTTACAGCAGGGTGCCGTCCAAGCGCAACTTGGCACTACTACTGCAACGCCATTTTTCGACTGTTGATAGAGCAGCCTCTCTAAGTAGCTAGCAGTTCGGCCTCATGTACTACCAGTCGGCAAAGTAGCAATCAGGTAAAACTACTATCCTAACACCCTCAACATAGATAACTAAGAAGCAGTATTGAAAATAGACTCAAGCATTTGTCAGACAGTCAAGTGCAACAAGGAGACCAGTGTTCATCATCCTAGAGTAGATATAGCGCTGCAAGCAGCACATCTACACTAAATGACGAAGTAGGGGTACTAGACTGGGTGGTATCTCTACCTGCCCCTAAAGACAATTATGGCTTGCCAACCAGGTGTTTTTATCGAGACACCATCTCTAGGAAGGTTGCCAACCAAAGCTGAAGAAACCTCCCCCTCCATTAAGCAAGACTGACCCCGCCGAACGCCAACCCGGTATTTTAATGTCTCGGGGTTCATTATTATTGTTCAGTGCACGAACATCATACTTCTTTTGTTTATACTAATCTATATTCCGTATGTTCTTCATTGATTCAATTTCCTCTACATTGTTGATGATTTCACTTGAATATTGGATCCCCACTTACAGCCTTCCAGGCTTCATGCTTAAAAAACTCTGCACAAATTCTGTGTGATAGTTCTCTCAGACCAATTGGACCAAATGTCCAGGTTCTTTATCAAATAGTACTTCATATCTCACAAGGAAAACCGAAATCATCTTTAACCTCCTTGATACACATTTTTTTTTTACATTTTCTTTACAACATTGTTAGTGAAAAATTTAGCATTACATGACTTTTATTTGTCTGTGTTCTAATGTACCACCTTCTATTCATGAGTTGCAAATAACTTCATCAATTAAGTTTTAAGTTGAGAAACAGAGACTATTCAAGAGAAATACCAGCTGTTTATCTAATGAATGTTTTCCTAGAATGTAGTGAAAAGTAACAAGTAGAAC
This sequence comes from Turritopsis dohrnii, assembly GCA_027922465.2. NCBI lineage: Eukaryota > Metazoa > Cnidaria > Hydrozoa > Anthoathecata > Oceaniidae > Turritopsis > Turritopsis dohrnii. The sequence goes on along the minus strand of BQMF02000224.1, from coordinate 646,634 downwards.
CTACAATAATAATTATACACAATGTAATTGTAGTTATCAAAGTTTTGAAATTTATATTTAGTATCATTTCAGTAAAGTTACAGTAAAATAACTACCTCTCAATAACTTAAACAACAATATAATACCTGTTCTCCATGTGTAAATGTTCTACTATCACACTGACAAATGTATTTTGGATGTGGATAAACATTTCCATAAAAATCGCACTTGCTTGCATGCCCATAGCAGTCACAACTGTACAAAAAAAAAAAAAAAAAAAATTAACTTCATAACAGCTACTGGTTTGATATTTCAATGCATGATGCTGAAGCAGGAATTATACTTTGGGATTTTTATCAGAATAGTGAGGAATTTTTAGCCAGCTAAATAATTCTGTAATTCAGATCATAAAAAGGCCTCTTTAATTTTCTTTGAATGAATGGATAAAGGCATATATTAAAATATTTACTTTTAGGGATAACAAAAAATGTATAATTTTCCATTAATGACTTAAATCAATACCTTCCACCTATGACAATTCGCCGTATAGCAAAATATTGGTGATCAGGATGACTTGCGACAGTATGACCTTTCAAAGTGATTCGAACATTTGATGCTTGAACAAATTGCATTAACTTTGGTGAACAATAAAAATCAGCACAGCCTGGTGCACCAAATGGTCTTTGTGGTTTATTATCTGGCCCTGCCTCTGCTGGTTGAAAGGTAATTGTTTCCCAAGATGGTTTAGGACTAAACATATAAACTTTTGTGTGAAACAGGGACTGGGTTAAACAAAAGAAATATTTCGAAAGACCAACACTTCCATTTGCAAGTACAATATCTCAACATTTAAGATTACCTGGGTATTTGCAAACAATTCACTGAATCTGGTTTAGGCAATTCTCCATTATTCAACATGTTAAATGTAGTGATACAATCTGTTGCAAAATATTGCCATGGCATGTAAGTATTTCCATGGTCAACAGAACGCTCTATTAATAAGCCTTGAGGTGGTGGACTGTAAAATAAAATGCTGACCAAATATACCTAAAACACAAGGATTTTAAGCTCTAAATGTTATTAAGCCAAACTCATCTTTTAAGTGGATTCAAAACATGCAGCAAAATACAAGATAAACAATATAACCTGTAACTTGGAATACTTTAAGTCTAATTCAATTGTTGCATGCTCTATTTTTTCAGATATCCAGTATGTGATCACTTCACCATCCACAAGATATTCTGGCAGATGAGATTCAGAACTGAGTCGCTGAACTTTTCCGCCACTTCCTCTTCCATTTCGCGTGCAATAAAATGGATTGACTATGGATAAACGAGGATGTGTCTCAGGACAACGACAGTGACTATAGGGATCAGGTGGAATCTTTCCAGTCATTGCTTCAATAACTTCTCTGAAAATAATTCAAGAAAGTGTTTTTTTAAAAACATAATCAGGTAGTTAAAAAATTATCATGATACATATATGTAAGTCTTGAGACCATTCTATGCAGGCTGTTATTTAAGCTTTCTATTATAAACATGAAAAAACAAAAACATTCTTCCAGTTTGACTGTACATGATTATCACTAACCTGTTTGTGAGACCTTTTTGATAGTATTTCATATCCTGCATCAACCCTACGAACTGATCTCCTATAGCAAAGGAAGTCATTGATGAAACTCTTTTGAATTATTCTTGAGCAAAGGAGAAAAAGTTGCGTTTACCTCCCTCTGACTGTCCTATCTTGATGGTACCTAGTACAGGATTCAAAGCACCATTCAGAATCTCGGTTCGAACCACATTACCATCAACAAATAATGTCATGTCATAACCACATACTATGATTGCAAAATGATGCCATCTTCCTTGTGTGAAAACGACATTTCTTAAATTTAGTGTATTTACAACACTAGGTACATAGCTTGTTTTGTAAGTGAATATGACGGAATTTTCTTTTATCACCACCGTAACCGAGTCTTTGCTTTCAATGAGCATTCTGCAAAATAAACAAATGAAGCATAATGATTGAAACAAATGCAAAGCATAGTGTAAATATTCATCAATGTTTTTCCATAGAAAGGTTAGTCAAAATCTGAAAGTGGAAAATTGCGACCATTGAAATTACATTTTATTAAAAAGGAAGCTTAATGTTTATTTATATATATGGTACAAAAATATCAACGAATATTATAAAAACATTTCGACTAACATCCATTAGTCATCATCACTTTATTTACATCTCATTTTTCAGATATTAACTATAACTTATATATTACATCACTGTAAAGAGCTTGTTTCTTGTTTGATTATCTGAAGAAAATAAATAGTTTGCTTATATCAAACAGAGTTATTAGGTATATACTCTAATCCAGTAACCATGAAAAGTATGATTATATTTGACAAAAATTCTTTAACCAACATTGTATGCATTATGAATAATCCACAAACTTAAAATCAACACTTTGTTTGACTGACAAAACTCGGATTAGCAGTTCACTTGTCATTTTCCTTGAACTTACTCCATGAATTTAAACATATACAAAAACATGTGACAAATATCATTATTGTTAGAACCTACAATTTTGGGGAGAAAGTGATGCAAATAAGTGAAATAACTGAACATTTAAGTCATGGTGACCACCAAATTTAAGGTCATTCCAGGACTTTCCAGAATGTTTTAAATTTTTTTACAGGACTTCAAGAAATGAAATGCCAGGACTTTTCCACGAATTTTTGAGAAACATGTTAAATATCCAGGACTTTTAGGACAACCTAGTTTTCTAAAACAGATATTGACCATAGAAAAATAAAAATGACTAGAATTATGGGAAACAATAATGAAAAACAGAAAACAGAAAAATACTGATAATGATCAATAAAACAGAAAAACTTTTACTGGAACAATAACTTTTTTGTATATGTTGTTTTAGAGAAAAGAATATACTCTAATAAATAAAATTAGCTGCCGATGTTCAGCCTGCGTTGAGTTCACGAAAAAAATTGAGGAATTTGCAATGATAAGTATGCCCATGTTGTAGAGCTCAAAAAACTGATAAAAAAAATGTATAGGAGCGTTCCGCTACGACCAACCCTTACAGAGATATCATCGTTCAAAGATTATGATGACGTCACAGACGTCCCCCCAAAAAATTTGGCCTAAATTGGTCTACCCATCGCCTATATTGCAGACCCCCAAAAAAGTCAGTTATCCCTATTGGTTACCAAGATAATTTACCCTAAACTTTGCATTCTATTTGGGTCCCAATGGAATGGCTTCACACTGACATCGCGCAAAAAATACGAAATAATTTCTCTCACTACTCAATCTACCATTTTGTGTGACAGACAAACAGAAAATCGGCTATTAATATACAAACTAGCTGCCAAGGCGGCGTCACTCGTCGCCCATGTTCAGCCAGCGTTGAGTTCATGAAAGATAAAATTAAGGAATTAACAATAATAAGTGTGCCCATGTTGTAGAGCTCGAAAAAATGATCAAAAAAATGTATGGGATCGTTTTGCTATGACCAACCACTACGGAGATTTTGATGACGTCACATGCCCGTCCCCCCAAAAACATTTGGCCGAGATAATTTTCCCTAAACGTCACATTCGATTAGGGTCTCAATGGAATGGCTTCACACTGACGTCGCACAAAATAAAATAAAATAATTACTCTCACAACTCAATCTACCATTTTGCGTGACAGACAAAGAAACAAACAGACAGACAAACGGAGAATCGGCTATTAATATTATATAGATACTAAAAATGAAGAAAGCAAAGACTAACAGTATTGTTCCGAATCTACTACAACAAAATAACAAAAGAAGATCAGAAGTTATATCTTAGACTATCGATTCTTTACGTGTAATTGCAGTTGATTGGCAATTTCATTAAGTGTTCGATATCTCTTCTTTTATCTGAAACAAGCTTCCTAAAATCATTGGCCCTTTCCAATAGCTTAAAGTCTTCTTTATCTTGTGCTTCCAATGACAGGCTTCTCATTTTGACCTACGTGATTGCGTTCGCGCGCGCCATTACGAAGGCAAAATATACTTGTGTATGCGAAAAATCGTGTAAGCAAAAAATCTGTTGGAATTCTTGTGTCTTCTGTTATCACTCGGTTTTCAAGCAGAAGAGTGTGTTCCCATTTATGCTTTACTGCAGCAGTCTTGTCAATGAAGACAGGACTTTATCCAGCCCTGTCATACCATGTATAACGCGTCAATTCCCAATTGTCAGAAAATTCCCAAATTTGTATACAATATGTTTTCCCACTTGATAAAATTTTAAAATTTTTGTGATATTATAGGAAAAAGTATTAATGTGTTAATAAATACTTTACAAGTCGAATTTACTATACGTGGTATCAAGCACGTAAACAAATTTGCAAAAGAAAATACATCCGTAACTAATGGATGAAAAAATCAACTAAACTAAAAAAACAATGCTGAAATTCAGCTGGCTGAGATTTATTTTCTATTTTAATTCTTCTTCCAATTCAACGTCTTGTTTGCATCATTTCATTTTAAATGAGTTCCATCAACTGTGGAAACTTCGGTTAAGCTTCCATTTCACTGATTGTAAAGAGAGTGGAAACTAAGATACTTTCACGAAAATGAGTCTTACTGGTAGCACTTATATTTTCATATTCTTTCGTAAGGTGAACAAATGAATTCATATAACGAAGGAAATTTCAAAATCACCTTAGCAACGGTGGCCATTCTCCCTAGCAACAACAAATTGGTGAATAATCATTCATACCTAAGTTATCTTTCATTGTCAATTGAGCACTAAAACTAATAATAAGTTGAGCATGTTTTTAAAGAGTATCTACTTGAACGAGTAAAAGAGCATCCTAACTAACTCTAGGAGCACACCTCATAATGACTGGCTTCTGGAAAGAAAAAATCTATTGGTCAAAAAATGAATGAAAAAAATGATGGAGTTAATAATGTTGGGTTGTTATTTATATACTCAAAAATCACAGAGGAGTTGATTTTAAAGACATTTTAGAGAGTCTAGATCCTAAAATTTTCGTTAATAACATACTTCATGCACCGTACGCGATCGTGTATGCACGGAGATTTACGTACATGATTTACCGCGTCAGCACACTTTCCTAAAATGAGAAACTGAATGATAGTTCATCTTTCATCTTTCAATAAACTTTCAATACTTTCTTGTAAATATGACTTTTTATCTTTGACCTGGTCAAGTTCTTTGGAGATTATTCAAATTATTCAATAAGCATAGACAAATGCTTAGTGGCAAAAACATTTGTCAAACTTTTATTTTCCAGGACAAGTGATATAACCAAGGCAAATTCCAGGAATATCCAGGAAAAAATGTAAATTCCAGGAATTTTCAGGATAGTGTTTACCTTCTAAGTGAATATGTTGTACCTACAACTAGAAAGTGATTTTATATTTTTCCTGTAAGTTGGAAAATAAATTTAACTGGAAACATCAACTTGAATATGAAATTAATTTTTTCCACCATCAAATTATCAAAATGGAGAAAAAAGAATACTGATGCAGTTTACTTTCAGTTTTTAAGATTACCCAACTCCAACCTTAACCATTAAAATCAATTAAAGTTGTAAGGGAGAGTTGAAAATAGTTCATTTTTTCAATGTATTTCTTTCATTTCTGCACTAGTGTGCATATGAAATTATAGCAACTTTTAAAGAAAGTATTTTATTTACATGAGAATTTTTTAATGAGAATTTGCATTTGACTTAGCGATAGAAGATAAATCCAAAAGAAAACGAATTTTAAATCAAATTTAGACATAGGATTTTATTAGAATGCAATATTAAATCCGGCATTTTAGTGTCAACCAGTACTTAAATGCTACTGAGAACAATTTCGCATGAGAAAAAAACAATCAATTCAAGATGAGAAGTGTTAGTACTAACACTTCAGATATTATTTTTATTTCAGATTATGATTTAAAATTCAAATAATAGATGGATTAAAATGAAATAAAAATCATCTATAATTTAATGCAGGAGAAATTACATATGATATGAATGAAATTTAGTCAATTAAATATTAATTGCAAGTAGAGAAAAACGAATAAATTGTTAGATGTCACAAAAAAACTATTTCAAAATCAAATTCATTAATGATAATGGAATTTGAAAACATGTTTACAGACTACAATGTTAACAGCTCCATATAAATAGCATATTTACTGTTAATTCCCTTTCATAGCTGTTCGAAAATTCTCATGTATGCATATTACCCTAATAACAGTATCATATCCCTTTAGAAGGAAAGAGAATCCATTTGATAGATCAAACAAGTTATCAACTTCCCACAAACATGTCTCCAAATAATTAAATCAATACAAAATGAATTCTGAAAGTATTGAAAGGGACATTGGCAAATGTTATCTGTTTAAATTATGTCACCATATTTGTTAAAAACTATCTTTAATCATTAAAGTAGTTGAAAGAATTCTGAAATTTTTAACAAGACAGGACTTACCCTGTATTTCCTGTGTTTTGTTTCATCCAAGTTGCAAATGTAAAATTTGCATGTGGTGGTAATGGTCCATATGTTATAAAACCAGTTTTATAATCTTTGGAACTACTAAATATGTCACTATCAGGCCTCCTATCAGCAGATTTGTAAACACCAAATTCAGAAATTCCATATTTATCAAGATCAATATATTCAGGTGTTTTTGAACCACAGGTTTTGCAACATCCAATCTGACATCTTCTGAGATCGCAACTCTGTAAACTTAAATTACTTACGGATGACGCACAATAATACATTGGATTACCATTTATACCACACACAGAGGATACATTAACGGTCATGAAACTTGACAAATCTTGTGTAATAGGAAACAAACCACCACTTAAATGTTGAGCATCATGTGAACATGGCAAAATACCCACAAATAATAATGCAAATACAAAATAATTGGGTTTAGTCATTTCAAAATAAAAAATGCAATCATTTGATTTCATCTTTCTTCTATACTTCCATAAAGTCATTTTTATTAGCTAACAGTCCTTTCGTGTTCAGTTTTGGAGTGTCGCTGCTAGCTGTACTTTTTTCCTCTCTTTACAATCAAATACATTTTCCAAACAAATAAAACATCTTTCAGATATGAATAACAAAAATATTTCTAGTATCTGTAAATATTTCGTGTTACCATAAAACTGAAAAACATTAAGAAATATAAATACAGATAAAGCTGCCTTCAAATAAACATCAACAAAGTTAGACATAAAGTTGTTATGAATTTGAAATTTAAAATCGTGTTGCTTGTTTCACTGGATGCGTATCACAAGAAAAGAATACAAGCAGACCTGTAATCGAGGCTAGAATAGTCAATTCATTGCATGCGTTAGTAGTAACGATGCATATGTTTATTTTTACACATAATAACATGACCCTGCAAAATGCTGCGATTACCCCCTTTTCTTCTCGCTTCCTCTCTCCTCCACCACCTCTTGTCTCTTGGAAAACACCACAAGCAATCAGCTTGATACATTTGTTATATTAATCATATCATAAAGTCTGTAAACGACCGGGACGATGATTTGAATGCGGTTATTATTTCGAATCGGGTCTTAATAACACAGAAAACACATAGCTGACTCAAATGTTAAAAGAAGCAATTTAAGTTACCACCTGGTTACCACCACCGAGCAACAAGAGTAGCAGAGAAGATATATCAATAGATGCACAAGAACGAGCTGAACGCTTTCTTGCTGATATGAAGAATAGCTGATGAGATTATGAAATGATTTTGAACTGTATGAACCATCGTGGTTACACGCTTTTTTTTACAAGAACAATATTTTATAAGAACATGAGCCTCAGATTTGGCCAAAAAATAAGAACAAAATAAGAACAACTTGAGGCTCAAATCATTTGTTCCAAATATTAGGAACAGCCTAGCCTGAATTTTCTTGTAAAATAAGAACAATTCATGATGTGAATTCTCTCACTGGTAAATTAAATGGTTTAGAAAGTTTATCATTTTGTTTTTGTTTTTTTCACCTTCAATAAATGTGCGATGGGTCAACCATGCTTTTTACCGTTTTTTAATAACATTTAATTCTATTTTACTGGAAGTTCCATAAATAAGAACAAAACGAGGTGAAAAAGGCTCCATAAATAAGAACATCCATCCTCAGTTCAGATTTTACAGGTTCATATAAAAGAAAGCGTGTACTTTCATTACCAAGATCTACAACTTGCGATTTCATCGGTATCGAACATGTAAAAGTTGCAACAACTGGACACGAAAAGTTGAGATGCTATTTTAACCGTAGGAGATAAAAGTAACGAGTAAGGCGGATTTCCACTCAAGAACTTTTAGCGAAATGCGAAAAAAATTCGAGCGAACTACATTATTTTCGTTAAATGCGCATGTGCAACAAGTTTCTTTGTGTAATACACCTTGACAAGCGAAAAATAAAGTTGAACTCTTTTTAACTTTTTTTTCATTTCGAGCGAAAAAAAAATTGTTTATAAAAATTAACCAATCAAATAAGTGGCAAATATGTAAACACATGCCAAACGAAACAAGATGGCTGACAAGGATAACCACGAGAATGACAGGCTCAGATTGCTTGCCAAAGCCAGTTTTCAAATGAGGTGACATCAGAGACAGAGATACCAGGGTTTGATACCACTGATTTAGTAGAAAATCAATTGAACAATGAAAAAATGTAAAATGTTTTTTTAAATGTTGTTTTATAAAAATAAGATCGAAAAGAAAGCGTGTCAGCAGTTTTTTCGTGAGATAATCTCCACTGGAGAACCAATCATTTTGAAGTTTGTGTGAGCGCCTTTTTATCAATGAACACCTGCTTATTCCCAGACTATTTCCCAATTATTATATTTATGCCGACATCAGCATAGTGAAACCCTCAGCTCTCCATAATCGTAGAGCTGCTGCGGAAGTGATGTAAAAGTTTGTGTATTAGGACCTTGAAAATAGCTGCTATCATCAAAAAGCTTCGAGTTTGATAGCATGATATAAAGCAGGCAGGCTTGGTTAAACAGTAAAGTTTCATGGTTTCAATGACTAAGTTTCTTATAACTGAAAATAAAGCATCATAGATCACTTCTGAGAACACATAATACAGTTTTGAGCTGATGAAAGGAAGCCTCCATATCGTTTGATAAACCACAAGAAATGACGAAACATGACCTCGTTTTCTCAGTCCAGAATAACAAGGTTTTCACCTCAAACAATTCAGAAAACCAGTTTGTCAGAGAGGTTGTATTCAGAAAGAAGCTGACGTAGAAATGGCTGTCGTTCACTTTGGGAGGTAGCAGTTGAGCAGAGGCAGATGGTGGCGGAAGGGGAATGATCGAAGCAACAGAATATATCACGTAAGCAATTCTCTTTGAAATAAAATTATCGTTTGATCCATATTTGACTTTTTAGTTTTGATGTGCTTGATGTGATTGCATTCTTTCGTATGATGCTCTGTTCGCTCAGGACGACGAAGAAACAGCAAGTTTTTTCAAATGATCCATGAACACTTGCAAGCTGACGTCATCCGTTAAAATTGCAGAGCCAGCATCAACGCCTCCTCCCATCATGTACATGTTGTTGTGCGTTTGACTTGGATTTACTCGAGACAACAAAAACCGAGCCTAAAATAAACATAAATACTGTTAAAAAAGGTACTGAGTACTAAGTTGTGATGTGGCTGATATATCTTCACCTGACTCTTATTGAAAGCAGTTTCAACATAACGTGGCACGGGAAATCTACTTTGCAAGATTTCTTGAGCATCGTCTAAAGGCGCCTGAAGAAGTTGCCGAAAATTTTCGTGAGCAGGATCGTCTTGATAACCCTGTTCTTTCCATGCCGCTATTGTCTAATCGGAAGATAAATTAACAAGTCAATTGATGTGCGATGTTAAGCAGAGGTCAACAACTAAAAGAAGCGTACTTACTTCTCCATTATAAATGAGGATGAGGAAATAAGTATCAAGTAAGAGAATTGTATCAGGTTGTATACTGCTTGAATCTAAAAGGACTGGTTCTGGCGGTCCGTGGAAAGAATATGAATATAGGATTGGTTGAATCATAATCAAAGAATTGGTGACGTCTTCTTTGTTGAGAACATGACGATAGAAGGCCGTCTCGTCGGGACTATTGTTGAAGTATTGAAGGAATTGAGAACGTCGTAAATGAAACATGAACTAAAAAACGGATGAATAACAATTTACAATTTTATTGAAATTCTCGATCATTTATTCATGAAAAGGTGCAAAATGTAGCATGATAGGTAAATCAAGGTACGATACCTGAGGATATAGCGAAAAATTTTCTGTTAATCTAAATGAATTTGGGTCGTCTTTATTAAATTCCCCAAACTTTTGTACCAAGCGAATGAGCATACGATCTAACCATCGAAGAACATCCTGTGCGTTGTCTTCAGTATCACAACGGTGTACCGCGACACGAGACATGAGAACAGCAGATGCTTCTTGATCGAAACTAGCAGGGATGTAATGTAGATTGGCAGAATCCACCCAGTTGCGAGCGCACGTAGTCACACGGACCCGTCTTTGCCCACTTGAATGTTGATACTGAGTAATGAATTGAATGCAACCACGGCCTCCTTGGGGAATGGGAGCAGTATGCTGGAATAGACGACGGGTTATGAATAACAAGTGATAAGCATTGTGTGAAACAAAATTGTCTTTCATTCCCTTACATACCGAGTTAGCGACTTCGAAAAAAAATGCAAACGTGGTATTCAGATCCAGGCCACTAACTTTCCAACCGGTGGTGTTGCCAATACCAATCTCCTAAGAAACGAAAACCAACAAGTTAATATAACAGAAACCAACAAGTTAATATAACAGAAACCAACAAGTTAATATAACAGAAACCAACAAGTTAATATAACAGAAACCAACAAGTTAATATAACAGAAACCAACAAGTTAATATAACAGAAACCAACAAGTTAATATAACAGAAACCAACAAGTTAATATAACAGAAACCAACAAGTTAATATAACAGAATTCCAGTGGATATCTAATCTCTTTTATAAATATTTGACATCGCGAATTAATAATAGCCAAAAAAATCATACAGTTTCTGAGATATTCGGTCCTTTCTTTTCCAAGGAAACACAATTGCCGATGCAACCAGACACTTTCAATTCTTTGGATACCTGAAAAGTATCATACATTTACAAGCTAGTGAAATTGTGAGGTTAATAGCTAAAGAAGCGGTCATCATTACGAAACTTCAAGGAAAATGCCGCACCTTAACTTCAATGCTGGCACAGTAAGCTGTTTTAAACTCTTCTTTGGTATCTCGATTGAAAACACGTTGAAAAGATTGCTTGAATAAAGCAGTATCGAATGCATCACCCAACACCATGTAACCACTGGAGAAAGAAAAGTAATCTGCTTGATAAAAAATTCAACAAATTTGAAAAGACTGCTCACAGTTCTCATGTTTATTTACCCGGTATTATTCACACACGCCCTCATTTCCAATAAACCAGTTTGGTCGAGATTGCAAGAATAAATGTCAATCGTATGGCCATTTGTGCTAGCTCGAGAAGCTAATCCTTCGTAAAACTATGAAATGAATGAGTCGGTTAACCATTTCTTTCAAGCAGAATTAGCAGAACATAAGCAGAACATAAGCAGAGTTGATCTGGAAGAAAGAGAAATCCTACTCTTGTGGCTTTCTTCATGTGAGGTGTGTTATCAGTTTCAATATCATGATGAGAGCGAATTACATTTTTCAATTCATGATCAATCACCATACCAGGGCCCTATACATATATCAACGAAACCACATTTCAGATATATGTGTCTAATATAAATACGTCAAAACCTAAAAATCTATGTAAAAATCTTATTATGAGTACCTGTGAGCATGGTCCACCCACAAACATCATGATTCGAGCACCAGTGTTTGGAAAGCATGTCTAATACAAAGAAGGGAAATAAAAATATGATTGACATTTAGGAAATATTGAAAGAAATTGAAGTCTAAAATCATCTACCTCCAATAAACCAACAGCTATTGAGAGTGCAGCACCTGAAGACCTGAAAGGTCTCTTATCAGCTGCTACAGGCCATGGATCAGGTTGAATTTCACCAATCAAATCTGTCAAGTCCATATCACATTTATGAACAGGCTGCAAAAATCTAAATCACGAGTGTCTAATTCATAAGTTCAAGTTCTTTAAGTTCTTATTCAATAGGAGTAGCCAAAAACATACTTATTTTGAACTTCAGCTTGTGGGTTGGGTGGCACTGGTCCTCTTGGTTGATGCTGTTGTGGTTTTTGGAGTCCTAGACCTAACATTTCCTATAAACATAACATATCATCAAAAAGTGGAAATAAGGAAATGCATCCAATAATGACTGGACAATACTTTTCTCAGTGGAATTTTCTACCTGAAGCTGCTTGCTTGTCACTTCTTTGGTTCCACGAAATACGTAACTTTTTGAAATTCCCTCACAACCTAATTCGTGAATATGCACCATTCTGCCAAATGTTATCAATCCAATGAGGGCATTGGGTGGCAACAAACTCAATGACATTTGCAGAGATTCTTTCAGTGCATTTAAGTCCTCATCATCCAAGCATGTATCTATCACAAGTAAGTAGATCAGTGGACCACTTGTTTGCTTCTAAAACAAAACAAACATTAAAAATTAAGAACCAAATCAGTATTAAAAGGAAAGTCAAAAGATCTTAACAGTGTTAGCAGCGTTGACCATCTACAGAAAACATAAAACCTTTCTCTAATTTAATTGGTGTAAGTAAATAATGTGTCTCATTGAAATACATCATCAGTAACTCATAACTAGAGGTTAGTGTGTTAACTTTGACTCGAACAATACATTGGTGTATACCTGAAGTGTATACTCAATAGTAGAAAATTGTGGTATGATTTCTGCAGGCTGATGTTGTTCACTGATACCAGCATAGTGTGGCGGGAACTAGAAAAAAAGAAAAAATCTGCTCATATGTATGATTAACTAATCTAAAAAGAACTAGTACGAGATTTTCATTTAAAACGTTGAACTTCTTTCACTTAGACTTAGTAAACTTATGAGTTTAAACACTGTGTAAGAAAAACATAATTTGTAAATTTTATATTATGGCCACTATGAAATTGGCTAGCCTGTAATGAATAATTCCAATGCTCATTTAAGATGCAATTATGAATAAATTCTGTATAAAGTTTTTTATTAAACAATGACCTGTCGTTAACGTTGTGAGATGAGTATAGATTATTTTAAAAAGCCAGAAAATAAAATTTTAGTTATTATGGACTTATTATTCACTTACAGCATTTCTTTGAAAGCAGAAATTACAAATCCAGGCTTTTCCTCTGTAATCCACTTGGCTATAAATGGAAGCATCAAAAATGTTTTACTCTCGTGACATACAATCAATGAATAATTCACAACATATTGGATAATACAGAAGAATATTCAGCAGAATAAAAATAATCTACCTACCATAAGGGATTTAAAATAGCTCTGCAACCAGCCTTAGAACATACGACAGGATCATAACATATCGGTGGGAGGTCTGGTCGTTCTTTCAATGGTGTATACAAACAGCTCACTGGAACAACCTACAGTTAAAATGATTGTTTTAAATTCTATGAGTTTTTCACAAGAACTGCTACATAATATGGCCAGGAAAAATTATTTTTAAAGATCTATCCTACTAATATCCAATGCTCTGTCTGTTTTTCTGCATGCAACATGTTAGTTATAATGATATATTTGAGTTGCACATAATGTCTTTTAAATCTATTAAATCTTTATTTGATATTTAACTGCAATTTGCTGTAAATTTGCTAACTGTAAAATTTCTTACAACACACTTCTACCTTAATCTGCTCTTTTCCAAACTAATGAATGCAATCTGAAATGGTTCCATTTATAAAAAAAGTCTGAAGCCTGAAATAGTTGGATTTATATACATTTTTATTCTCATAGATTGTTTTTATACTCACGGATAGTTTTTATTTCCTTTTCAGGCCCATATCTGAATTAGTTGTTATAACAACATCAACAAGGTATCGTATTAAGTAATTTTTTTGCATCAAGTCCATCACTATCAGATTTAATTCAAGAAAATGAAAACTATGCGTAAATCAGAAAGGCCATTTATGGCTCTACGTCTACGTCAACTTAACTTAAATATTTAAAAGCCTATTAATAGAAACACCTTTTTGCTGATCATTCTTTATTTCAAACCAGTTGACAAAAATATTCTATTTTCACTACATACCAGGTGAGTCAAGACGTACCACTGTTTCACAAAAAATTAAAAATATTTTTTTATTTTTGAACAGAGGAATTTTTTAAGTATACTTTGGTGTATCATTCTTCTAATTTGGTTGAGCAGAAAAAAAGTTATGGACAAAAAACTGAAAGTGTTCCTTGTAAATATCTTCACAAAATGGACAAAAAAGCTGAGCAAAATGTCTCGAAGCAAGATTTATGTACCTTTTTTGGACTCACCCGGTATAGAATAACCAGGTATAGTATAACCCAGTCCTGAAAAGTATGTTTAGTAAATAAACTTTATAGAAATTTTAAGGAAAGAATAGTCCTTGATTTAGCTGCATAGATGTATTTGGGATCTCTTGAACTTCCAGAATTTTTACTATTTAGCTTTAGTTAAATTTCTCTTCATGGATTGAAAAACTAGACTTATATTAATTCTTATTCAGTCAAAAATAACATTTGTTGTGATAGCCGGCTTTCTTGCTTTAATAGATTATGTTTACGCTAACAACAAGTTTATAATAGGTCGTTTCTTAACCTTAGAAGGCGATCAATAGGAAGGTTACTGAGGTCAAATGGTTCACCAAATGAATTTTGTTTTGTTGAATTGTTCAAAGCTAATGTTATAATTGCAATGATCAGTAGACTGCATCTTTACTTTCGTTTTATTTAATTCGCAACATTCATCCTCATCATGTTTCTGCAGAAAATTTTCTGTTATAGGAAAACAGCCTTAACTTGGGCTGATTCAATGCTGATTCAATTTAGTTCAAATTGATGATTGATTAAATCACTTTAAAAAAACATGCAATTACTAAAAAATACTCAGTAATACTCTTGCACATCATTCAAGCATGTTCATTGATTATATGAAAATTACTGTCAATCGAACTAAATTCGGTCATTCTTCCTTACTTCGGTCATTCTTCCTTACTTGGGACACAAAAAAATTACTGGAAAATACAAACCACATCAATAATAATCCATACTGCACTGTCAATTAAACTAAATGCAAACCTTTTCATAACTAAACTTAACAAAAACACAAACTTCAAATAAGTCAACTGTACCCTTGAGACACATTCTGCACACGTAAAATCTCTGAACATTGCAATGTGATTTAAGGCTCCATCTAAACGATGGATCCATGGAATTCGCACAGACCTTTCAAGCTGGCACATATTTATTGTGTTTTTTTAGGCACTTTATTGCTTTCCACATCCTGCTCACATTTTGTTATTTTGCGTTTCCTTCATATTATTTAAAAATTACCAGTGTCTGACTGGATTTTTAAAAGACTCTCTTAAGGCCTTTTTCCACTTCTCGAAATGGAAGAAAAAAAAAAGAAGTGTTTCTCGATGTTCCACAGACTGGAACAGAAAAGAACAAAACAATAATTACCAAAAGAACCAATCATATTTTTCTTAAGCATTTTTCCATTCCGTTTCTTTTCACAGATCTTCAATCAGAAAATTTGTGGGAATGAGGTGGTATTTTGTGAAAAGCAAGAAAAACCGGAATCTAAAGTGCTATTTCATGTGTTTGTGACACAAATTCATTATTAATCTTCACGTGTAGGATGATTGAACTCTGGAAAAGTTGCTTGTTTTGCTGATACTTAGATACTGATGCTTTCACTAGCGTTTGTACGTCTGTCCGTAATTCCAAGATTTTGTGTCCTCAATTGTAGGCTGAATCAGAGGCTATTTTCCAACTATGGTTGTCGCATGAATAGGTTAAAAGAAGATATTTTAAAATGTTTTCTTGTTGTGAGTATGGCCATGAAAACGGCAAATCATGAAATCACTGCGTGGAGTTTCTGAAAACTTCAGTTAGTTGTATATTATTTTACTAGAACATAGTAAAAAAAATTTCTATGGTTAGAAGAGAATTGTTTATGCAAAACGATTCTTTTTGCTATTGTCGATACATTTATTTATTTTTATTTATTTATTTGGTATTGTTTTATGTGGCTGGCCACACTCAGTTGCTATTGCATCTGCTTTCCAGGTGGGGCCACGGCTTAGGTTGGAGGCTCAGAAGTATTTGACATTCACATGAGCGACATGAACCCAGTCAAGGGTCTGTACTCTCCTGGATGACCTCCTACAACACCTGATATATCATCTACCCAATTTCCCTCACATGGTATAGGTCAACCCGGCACTATGGTACATTCACTTACGCATAGCAAATCGTCGCCAAGGGGAATTGAACCCCGACTTCTCGCATGAATTCTGAGAGTGATAACCACTATACTATGGTGCCATCTCCATTACATTTATACATATTGGTATGCTTTGATAACGATCCCACACAGCAAAGTGATGGGCTGCAATCTTCAAAAACACTATCAAGAGAGGTAAAAATTTTTGTAACACATAATCTCCAACTGAGTGCTGCTACACTCACTGATAGTCTGAACATTAGGCTTGCCAAAAAACATGCCTTTTAAAAGAATCACAGCAAAAAAATCATTCCATGTTTATTTCTCCTTTTCCTGTGTCCATCATCAAAGCAAGGGTTTACTGAGATACAATTGGTGACTTTCAGGGGAAAGAAATTAACTAATATTTCAATGCCAAAGAATAAAATAATTCCATTTTACCACCACAGGAATTTGATTTTTTTGTGTTTATGTACTGATCAACATACCGAAATTTGAATAAATACAAAACCATTCTTATAAATATATACATTGTACATGTGAAAGAAACTTTTTGTAACTTCCATTATGCACATGGTAAAAATTATTATAAAGATATTGGTTTGCTACGCAACATACAAAGCAATGTTGATCAACCAAGGTTGCAAAAATTTTAAAACATTTCTATATAAATATAGAAATTTAAAACATAGAAAACACAGCTATTATAAATCACGGTATTTCGACTAACTATGTGTCTTTATCAAGTGTACATCATCCAGGAGAGTACAGACCCTTGACTGGGTTCATGTCACTCATGTGAGTGTCAAATACTGCATGACCGTGAGTTTCTTTTATTTTCTTAATCAAATAATTGACATTTGCTTACTTTTTCTTAATTTTCAATAAGAAAGGCGAAAATATATAAGTTAGTGCACTGTGCCAAACATACAAATCACAACATTGTCACTTGCACATTTTTTTTTATAAGCAACCAAGGTCAGACCTTAATAGTAATGTTGCTTAAAAAATGACCATTTTTTAGTAGCATTGTTGCTTGATTTGTTGCTAAGAATTAATTGAAAAAATATGTATTTCCAGACTTGAATACCTTTGTGTAAGCTTAAGTATTTAAGTACAAAGTGTAGGACATAGTACTGCAACCTAGTGTAACCACCTAGTGTTGCAATTTTAAGAAATGTGCTTTTTAGCTATGCTAGCGCTGCATTATTTCAAAATTTCATGTTGCTAATTTATCTAACATTCTTGTAGTATTGCTGCTTAACTTTTTGAGAAAATTTACTAGTGTTGCTTATAAACGTGTTGCTTATAAAAAAAAAGTGTATTTTTAATCTGTAGCAATTCCTTTTTATAAGTTATATGGGAGAGATGTTTGCTTTTGAACTTGGTGATAGTGAGAATCACAGCTTGCTCTGAATTTTGTGAAGTATAGAGTTAGTAACTTCTTTTTGAATTTGATCAGATTTATAATATTTTATTTACTCAAAATCAGATTTGCATTCAATTCAATTGGATATGACTTCTTGTAGATATACATACATGAAAGTCTTATCTACTTAAAATTTGTTTTATATGTGTACAGGTAAATGTGAGGCATTTGAATAATGTTTTGTATATTTAATGTCTCTGATGTATTGTATTGAATTAAATTTGCAAAGATATACATTGCTTTATGAATTCAATGTATGTTTTAGATTTTTTCTAACCAAAATGACTTATTCCTTTAACCACTAACTCTAGATATATTTCAGAAATTCCTATTTCAACCTTCTCATAGTAAAAATGTATTTTGATTTTGTTTTGCGGTCCATTATTTTTCCGTGCTGACCTTCAGGCCCCAGGGCATCTTGTTGCTTTTCAACATCTTTTATCTGCTTCATCAAATATTTTAGTATTTGTTGTGACTTGGTTAAGTATGGTTATATGTATATTTTGTTTTACCAGATAGGTCTGTTTATTTTGCATGTCCAAACTTAGTATGATTGATGGTACATACTTTGAATCCCTTGCGTATGTTATGTTATATTTATTCATCTATAAATATTTGTTTTTATTTATTTTTTTAATGCCCAACAGACATTCTACACTATGGCCAACCAGACATCAATATATTTGAAGTGAAGAGAGAAATGGCCTTGTTGAACATATCGGGGGTTGATCCAGAAAATTATTTTGGGCATCAGTAGTTATAGCAAAATAAGGACGAAGAGGTGTAAATCGCACCTGGGAGTCTGAGTGTATTTAAGCTGTGAAAGCAGTATTAACAGCAGTTGCTCAACTAGACAACCATTCTAGACATCATTCCTACTCTCTTGCTGAGTGCTAAGCAGAGAGGAGTGATTCACACTGTGATAGTCGCTGGCATGACTACAGTCCTGTCATTTTATGGCACCCGCACATGCCTGAATCGTATTTGGGCATGCGATTTTATTATATAAATTGCACACCTAAATCGCATAACTTGCACGTGCAAAAATTAATTTTTTGGATTGAATGAAATTCTTTTCATATCTTAAACATTTATTTGGAAGGCCTTAATAGAATGGAAGATTGAAGATTGAAGATTGATTTTTAATTTCATTGAATAACACGAAAACAAGTCCTACTGGTACCAGTTATGTTTTCATATTCTTTATATTCGTTAGGTGAACAAAGGAATTCGTACAACAAAGGAAATTTCAAAATTACCTTAGCAACGGTGGTCGTTCTCCCTAGCAACAACGAATAATCACTTATTATACTTATTAATTTGTTGTCAATTGAGCACAAACGTTGAGCATGTTTTTATGAGTATCTGCATGTGCCATCAAAAGCGCGTCTTAACTAACTCAAGGTGCGTATCAGTGCCAAATCCAGAAGTTTTTTGGGCATAACGTTTTCTTACATATACTGAATGCATGGTTTAGTGTCAAACACGTGAAATTTACGAATTTCATCAAGCAAAAATAAACAATGTGCTCGACTCTCTATTTTTACTTCCTTTTCTTCTTGTCATTGTATCAATATTGAATGTGAATGCTCTCGTTGAGTACAGACGTGTTTTACGAGTGTAATTCAAATAACATTTTTTATACATTTCTTACAATTTTCGTTTTAAAAATTTTTTCTCTAAATATCTCACACTACTATGGAATTTACAATGGAAAACGTGGAAAAGATGATGAAAGAATTATTACAGACACAGGAAGAAAACCTCACGAAAATAATCAGTGCGAACTTTACAATTTTGAATAACCGACTGACTAATTTGGAAAAAACATTGTCCGCTACAGTGGGAAGAATAGAAAATTTGGAAAAAGATGTTGATGATATAAAAGGAACAATCAACTTCCAGGAAGAAGATTTCAATGAGAAGATTAAAATAATTCATGATAAATTTGAAAAAATAGAGAAAGATGCAGAAGAAACAAAAGACTGGCACAGAAAAATGGAAGATCGATGTAGGAGGAACAATTTGCGAGTTGATGGGATCAGAGAAAGTGAAGAGGAAACCTGGCAAGACTGCGAAAATAAAGTAATAAAAATGTTTGAGGAGAAATTGGGTGTTGGAAACGTAAGGATCGAAAGAGCGCACAGAACTGGAAAAAGAAGAGATGAAGGAGGCCCGCGCACGATTGTTATGAAACTTTTAGATTACAAGGATAAAGAACGAATCCTTCAAAAAGGACATAGGCTGAAAGGTTCAAACATTTATATTTACGAGGACTTTTCGAAACAGACGGTGGAAATAAGAAAGAAGTTGTGGAATAGTGTCAAAGACAGAAGGGAAAGAGGTGAACGATTTCGACTTAAATACGACAAAATAGTTAAGATAAACTAAGAGCCAATAATTAGTATTTTATTCAGGATTGATCAGTTTTCAAAATGGATGATTCAACCTTCAAACTCTCCGACCAGCTTGGTCACATCACTCTAAATGACGATTCTGACCCAGATGTAAACTTTTTTAGTCGGCAAAATCTCGAAACTAAGTGTTTTTCTCTTTCTAATCTCTCAAACTATTTAACAAACTTTAATCCTATGAACTTTTCAATACTAAATGTAAACATCCGAAGCATGCACAAAAATTTTGAAAACTTCAAATCAATGCTGAGTAATATTAATTATCGATTTACAATTATTTCTCTTACGGAAACCTGGTGTAAAGGGGATGAGTTACAGCATGACTCTAACTTTCAAATTCCTAACTACTCAGTAGTTCACCAAGCACGTGCAGGTGAGAACAAAGTCGGAGGAGGCCTGTGTATATTCATTCATAACTCCATTTCTTTCAAGTTGCGCAAGGATCTAACAATTAACAATACTGATTGTGAATCTCTAAGTGTCGAAATCATAAATGACAGCGGTAAAAATACTATTATTACTACCATGTATAGACAACCTGCTGGTAACTTTAAGCTCTTCAAAGATCATTTAAAGTCTCATATTTCTGACGTAAGCCGCTCAAATAAGAATATTTTCATTTCTGGTGACTTAAACATAAATTTGTTAGATTATTCAAACAAAAAGGTTAAAGACTTTGTGAATTTAATTCTTCAACATAATATAATTCCGACAATAAATAAACCAACAAGAGTTACTAAGAATACAGCAACTCTAATTGATAACATTTTTATAAATAATCATTATCAAAACGGTTTAATTTCTGGTGTAATACAGACTGATCTGACTGATCATTTTCCAACCTTCTTGGTTATTAAGGACAATATTAAAGACACATATAACACAAGCACGACTATTTTAAAACGCTTTATCAATAAAAGATCAATATCCTATTTTTATGATCTTCTCCTTGAAATGAACTGGGAACTTGTTCAGGAAACCAATGATGTTAATTCTGCATATGATTTGTTTTTGAAGATGTTTTCTCTACAGTATGACAAAGCGTTTCCAATTAAAGAGTTTAAACTAAAGTCTAAAAGTCTCCTCAGTCCATGGATGACACCTGGTCTCCTTAAATCATCGAAAAGAAAACAGAAACTATACGATATATTTCTAAAGAAAAGAACATACAGAAATGAAACTAAATATAAAGCTTACAAAAAACTATTTGATAAAATCAAACAACATTCTAAAAAAGAATACTACTCAAAGTTGATCAAAAATAGTACCAGCACCAAGAAAACGTGGGACGTTATCAAGGAAATTTTGGGGAAATCAAAAACTTTGAAAAGTAGCTTACCGAAATTCATTGAAACTCAAAAGAAACTTGTGTATGATAAAGAGGAAATTGCAAATGCTTTTAACAATTACTATGCAAGAGTAGGAGCTGATTTAGCTGAAAAAATCCCTGCCTGCAATAAGTCACCGATGTTCTTCCTCGAAGACTTCAATAACATCATGCAAGAGTCCGACTTGACAGAAACTGAACTACTTAACGCTTTCGAAAGTCTTAAATCCAATAAAAGTCCAGGAATTGATGAGATCAGCGTAAATGTTTGTTCAACACACCTTTGATATAATCAAAATTCCTCTGTTACATATCTTCAGACTTTCTCTCAATACAGGAAAATTCCCAAATAGTATGAAGATTGCAAAAGTCGTTCCAACCTTCAAAGCAGGAGAAGAGTCTAATATCTCGAACTATAGACCGATATCCATACTTCCTTGTTTTTCAAAAATCCTGGAGCGTATCATGTACAATAGACTGTATAAATATCTTGTTAATAACAGTATGCTGTACCAGAAGCAATTCGGGTTTCAGCAAGGGCATTCCACCGACCATGCAATATTAACCCTAGTGAATGATCTCGGTGATGCTTTTAATAATAATCTTTACACACTAGGAGTCTTCATAGACCTTTCAAAGGCATTTGATACAGTAGATCATAAAATTCTCCTAACAAAACTGAAACATTATGGTGTACGCAATAATAATTTCTTATGGTTTAAAGACTACCTCACTGATCGAAAACAATGTGTTTCGTATGGAGCAAAAACAACATCTCTTAAACTTATAACATGTGGTGTACCACAAGGATCTATTCTTGGTCCATTACTCTTTTTAATATATGTTAATGATCTCTTCAGAGCATCTAATATTTTAAACTTCATCCTTTTCGCTGACGACACCAACCTATTTTTTTCACACAAAAACATAAAATCACTGTTTAATATTGTCAACAAAGAGCTTAGATATATTGAAGAATGGTTCAGAAGTAATAAACTGTCTCTAAATGTCAATAAAACTAAATATATTTTGTTTTGTAAGCCTTCGAATGTGGATGACTTGCCATTAAAATTACCGAAACTCTTAATCAATAATAATGAGATAAAAAGAGAAAAATTCGTAAAATTTCTCGGAGTTCTTCTTGATGAAAACTTGACATGGAAGAATCATATAAATGTTATTCAAGATAAGATATCTAAAAACCTCGGAATACTTCGTATAGCAAAACAATATGTCAACTTGCAATCTTTAAAACTACTTTATTTTTCATTTATACATAGTTACCTAACCTATTGCAACATAGTCTGGGCAAGTACTAACCAAACTAAGCTTAAGAAACTCTACTGTAAACAAAAACATGCTTGCAGGATTATCTTCGGTGTAAATCGATACACACCCTCCGAACCTTTATTAAAGAAACTTGGGATTCTTAGTATCTACAAATTAAACATATACCAAGTATTAATCTTCATGTTTAAAAGTAAACTTGAGCTAACCCCAACGATGTTCCGCGACCTATTCTCCACTATTGAAAATAAATACAATACCAGACATTCAAGAAATAATTTTAAAATTCCTCAAAAGCGTCTTAAAATAACTACCTTCTCTATCCTCCATCGTGGTCCTACCCTATGGAATAATATTTTACAAAATGCAGAAAAGGATGCCAACTCTATTTACTGTTTCACAAGATCTGTCAAAATGAAGTTACTTAATAGGGACATTGATTTTTCTCAGTTTTTTTAGGCTGTGTCATATTATATTTCCTCCTAGTCTTCTTAATATTTCTCGCTTGATTTACATTTTCATTCTGTATTGTTTTCTTTTTTTGTTGTTGTAGTTGTTGTTGTTTTTGTTTTTTTTGTTGTTGTTGTTTGTTTTTATCTTATAACGAGTGTTTGAGTACTGGTCTGTAATATGCTTTCCTTTTGCTTGTAAATATTTCTGGTCAGATAGGTATTTTGTTTTCATGTTTTGTATATATCATTATATATTATAAGTTAGTAAGTATTATTAGCATATATTAAGATGAAATAGTTATATTTACATGGGGCTTGATGATAAGGCACTCCAGCCTTCTGCTTGCTCCAGCCATTATATACGATTGTATATTAAAGTTTGTATAAATATTGGCGAAATAAATAAATAAATAAATAAATATTTCAGAACTGCAAAGGAGAGAGATAAAGTTCGATATCAATTCCCTTGAGAGCTTTTATCTCTGTATACGTTTAACGTACACTTTAAATAACTTTAAATCAGCAAACACTCTACCACTCAGCGAGCACTCTACCACAAGGCTACAAGGCTAACAGTTGATGAACAAAACTTCTCAAGAAAAATCTTCGCTGAGAAAGAATTTCTCAAGAAAATTTTCCCTATGTTAATCTCCACTATTTGGGAACTGAAAAGTATTTCTCAAAGAAATTAGTTCAGAACAATATGGCATTGAGTCGAACACAAATTTTGATTGGCTGATACTGACATTTCATGCAAAAGAAATTATCAAAGTTGAACAAAGTTCAACTACATTATTTCACATGCAAAAGAAATATATAAATAAGAAAATGCAAGCAGAATACGGAAAATATTAAAATTTATTGTTCGACACATCACATTAAATATATGTAACTTGGAAGGCCTGTGTGAATTCCATGGATCCATTGTTTAGATAGAGCCTTAAATCACATACGTAATCACATTTGCAAAGCTCAGAAATTATCTCTGTGCAACATGTGTCTCAAGGGTACAGTTGACTTATTCAAAAGTTTGCATTTGTTAAGTTTATGATAAGTTGTGGATTTAGTTTAATTGACAGTGCAGTATGGATTATTATGGATGTGGCTTGTACTTTGCATCATAAAAATGCATTGCATAAATTAAATAGACAAATATTAAACAGACATAATTTTCAATCTGTTTACATATAAGCATGATAAAGACTAAAAAACAACTTTTAATCAATTTCAATTATATTATCTCCTTGATTAAATGTATTTTTCATATTTCTTTTCATATTTCTCACTTTTTCTGTTCGTTTTGTTGATACTTCTCCCATTTATAGCAATGTTTGTTGTCGATTTCGAGACTGATTTCTCCTCCAATAAAAATGAACCTAAGATTTCTTCATCTTTTGGCTCAATGTAAAGTTGAGGATTAACCAAAATTGAAAACAGGGGAAAAGACAGAAACGTTTTTGATTTTCATAAGTAAATGTTAAATATTACAAATAGAGTGCCTGCTCCCCTTACCGCTATGTGCCACTTGCCGCTAACTTTGAGTTTGATGGTTTATTTCCTTCATTTAAAGACAACAAATCAAACCAAACTAATTATTATCTAAAAGTATATTCATTCAGCCATCGTTATGGAAAGTTTCAAAGTGAATTGCCAAATACTTACTGATTAATAGAGTAAAATCTAACACCGGGTCGCGATCATTGTGAAAAAATATTAAAAATGGCTTCCTCGAAAAATAAATGCTTCAAAATTCAGTGTCATAAATAACGGAGCATATCGATTCCTTGTTATTCCTCTGCTGTCTTGAATGTTACCAACATCTGAGATTTTATCCACACAAACTTTTCTTGTATATATCGTATACGTTAGTAAATCATCTAAAGTTTACAGCAAGGTAATTCTGTAACCACGTGTCCTTTCTCCGCTATAGCAACAAAATTTGTTCTTGTTAGCACTGATTTCAGCTTGATTACTCAAACAGTTAAATTTTTTTTACAGACATTCAATTAGCGCGAAATCCCACGTCGATAATATCACCCATAGATTTATCGTTCAAGAAAATGTGAAACTTGTTTCGTAGACCTTTTCACCCAACGGACCCATTGTCATTAAAAAATTTTTATTGCGTTAACGCTTTTTATCAATTGCAATTTAAACTTTTTAGCAATTGCAACTTGAATTCTGTGTATCCTCCGCATGTTGAAAATCTACATCACAAGTATAGAAACAATTGATTTCATATGTTGCGAGTGTAAAAAGTAATTCAATACATGTTGATAATTACATTCACAGTTCATGCTTTTAACAAATTACCAATGTCTGTGTTTATCATATAATTACTCTGCAGGCTCACAATAGGGCAATTCCCATCACGTGTTTGGATTTTTGCGATCAAAAGTTGACTTGTCGAGACGGCACTATTGTTTTTTAAAAAAACTTCGCTCATAAAAATATGGCTGCCTTCAATTTGTAAACAGTAAAGGCATGCATTTTTATTAAGCCTGTGGTTATCCAGGGTGTTAGCTATGGTCAAAATTTCCGCGGTAAACGCAGTTTCCCAATCGAAACCAGTAAAGAAATTTCCCAAAACAGAAAGAAGAAAAAAAAGCAAGAAAGAAAGAAGAAAAGAAAAACCGAAAAAAAGGAAAAAGAAAGAAAGAAAAACAAGAAAAACAAAGTACAAACACACACGCCTGGTCGTAAGATAATTAGCAGACACGTGGTCATCGCACGTCTTAATTGACGATATCAGTTATGGCGTGCGCTCGTGTAAATTTTTGACAGATGTGCGATCAATTTTTCCAGTTAAGATCAACGATCTTCGTTCTGTATGATAATCAAATCAAATTTGAAATGTGTCATGTAAAAATAATGAGATTTTCACGGAGAATGAATTAATAAAACAAAACAATGTTTTCGAAGATTCGGAACGTAAAATGTTAGCTATATAAAGATTACTTTGACGGTAAATAAAATGTATTCAAAAATTATTAAAGAGGAAAATAAAACCTGAAAATAAAAAAATTGTATTACTTTCCATCGTTTTGGTTCGAAGTTCAAATGGTTTTTGAATTAAATTAAAGACGTTTCCGTTCCATTAACTCGTCACCACCTGGCTGGTCATTTTTTTAAACAAAAGATTATTTTTTCGAAACTGCAACCTTGCGCATACTTCTGTAAGAACGTTAAAAAGAAAGAGAAAACTACAAAATACATAAATAATACATAATAAAATCGCGCGCACGAAGCTCCTTCCTCATTCCTCAGCAGATTTCGCTGAGTAGAAAACGAAGAAAATTAATGAGCACTGATTTTTAACTCAAAACCACTACCGTATTCCAAAGCGATTGGAGACCTCACTACTGAAATGGTAGCAAAGTTTCGTTCCGTTATTGTAAAATATAATCGTAGCACATGAACAACTTCCGAAGCAAAACTTTCAACAATTTGGGACAGATTTTTGTTGACTTTTAAATAAACATTTGTTATTACACTTGTCATTACAAGCCAGGCGTGCGATTGCCAAGCGTAAATAAGTCTTGGCGTTTGTGGAGGCGTGCGCGTGCGATCACACGCCTCTTACGACCAGGCCTGGTAACACAAGAATAGCTGCAGTTAAATTAGTTTACCTTTTTCACTTAAGTGAAACTTTAGAATAAATACAGAAGTGTTTTCCAGCATGTATTTTTTATAATCCAGGCTCCAATATAGTGAAAACCCTCCTTGGTATTGGTACTTTTTAATTAGTGAAAACATTTCAAACTAAGTTTTTGAAAGTTTTTATAGTTCATAGCTTCAGCACTTTTCAAATTGCTTTTTCCCAATTACTGCCTCAACGAGGAATTTTTTTTGATCCTGGCTAACGCCCTGTTATCTTATTTCTGTAGAAGCAAAGGAGGAAAGCACTTAAATTGAGAGAAAAGGGATTAAATTGTTACTATGAACACTAAATTCCACAAAATTTTGTTATTTGCATCACTTTTGACGAACGTGAAATTAGTTAGTGGAAAGAGGAACAAGTTAGCGGAAAGAGGAACATCACCCTGATGATGTTTACAATTACAGTATTTGTTATCAATCTTATTCTCCTTGTTTGTTCTTATTGATTTAGTATCTAGAATGACTAATTGTGGTGCTAAATCCATTTAACTATGTTTTTACGTTTGCATTAACGAATTTTGCAACATTATAATCAAAGTTAGCGGTAAGGGGAGCAGGCACTCTAATAGTTGTTTTGAGAAGATAAAGTAGAGCATCTGAAAATTGCTTAAAATTTGATTTTTTTAAAAATTACTTTTTTTCACTTGTCTGCAAAATTAAATACACACAAAATTTTCCAGGAAGGGCTTACCCGTGAAATTAAATTCATGTAAAATCAAAAATTTTGGTCGACTGTGAAATTAAGTCCACGCAAAATTTTATCCACTTATTAGGTATATAAGATTAAAGGAAAATACCTGAAAAACTATAAATAACTATGAAATACTGAAAAAAGAGTAAAAAACTTTTTGAGCTCTAACCCTAACTCTAACCCTTATTTGTAATTCTGGTTTTGGACCCAGGAATCCCTTTAACAATCCTTAGCTAGCTACTACGATCGCAAAAAGAAATCATAATCTTCCCATCAAGGGAGTTTAATGTTCTTTAACTTCCTTGCTTAAATATTGGTTGTTGTTTTAAAAAACCTGCTGCTAAATTTAGGCGTCAATCGCATCAGTTTTATACCGCTGTTTTATAACGCTATAGATAGATAACTAAAATAGCAAAAACACAAACCATTCGTGTTGCTTCGAGACGACTTGATGGCCAAACATTCCAACTAAACCGAACACCATCCCTGTCCTCATTTTGATGAATAAATTCCTGGTAAGTTGTCATGTCATACACTTACTTCCAGATGAATTATCCAAAGGCAATTCTTTCTGATTGGAACAACCCAACACAATTTATAATTCAATATTTAGCTAAATCGAAGCTAATCTGCCCTGATGGTAAATGAATGGTCACATTCGCCACGTAACCGGAGTGTATTTTGCAGAACAAAGTTTTTTCTGAAAGGGACGAAATCTCATAAATAAACTACACGTGCGTCTGGATGTCGCATTTCCAGTGGAAGGCCGGCGTAATACAGCCGGTCTCACACAAAAAGTGCTTGAGATCATACTGAATGCGTCTAGATTTTTGAACGCAAAGGATCTCCTATACACGGTTGTTACCGCAGGATCTGTTCCATCATACTCTGACTGGTCAACTGTGTTAGGAGCTGTTTACATGAGAGGATATTTGAGAAAATACATGAGAGGATATTTAGAGGACGTTTGCCGGTGTAACCGTAAATTTTTACTCCCCGGAAAAAACTACTCCCCCAGTTATTATTTCCCGGGAAAAATTGACTCCCGGAGTAATAATTTCCTGGGAAATTATGACTCCCCCGTGGAAAAAACTACTCCCCTTTAAATTGCAAATTCATTTGTTCTAAATAGAGGGGAGTGTTTTTTTCCAAGTAAATTATGACTCCCTAATGAAGTGCTTCCATTGCATATTCGAATTAAACAATCGATTTGGACATTCCAATCAATGAAGAGTTGTTTTGATGTGGGATCAGAGAGTAAAATTGAAAAGATGGCGAAGACAGGTAAATCTAAGGACCATGTGGACCTGAAGATAGTAGAAGAATTTTTGAGAAGGAATATGTACCCGACAGAAATTTCAAAGGACAGAGGCAAAAAAGCAAACTTCAGAAGAAGTTGCAAAATTTTCAACTCCAAAATAATTTTATAATGACTCCCTCATTTTTATGATTTTATTGCCAAAAAGTGCCAAAACCTTCATTTTTCTAGAAGTAATCACTAAACTCAGCCTAATAGCACTTCATTATGACCCCTCCCATTTTATGGATATTGCCCAGGGGTGTCGAAGCTACTGCTTATTCGATCCACCACTACAATTAAGCACAGAAGAGTACAATTTATATAACGAAAAATATGCTAGGATCAAATCACTTGCTAAGTAGAGATGTTATAAAAATGTATGCATAAACTTTCTTGTTGTGTTTGCTGAAAAAGAAAACCTCGTCATAAAACTGAATCTATATGTTAAAGTGACCCGTTGTTACCCCCATCCCGTCGTACTGTACTCCTGGTGACGCCAAGAACATTTTCATCCGGAAAAAATCAAAGAAAGCTGTCCCCACTGTAACGATTTTTAATCTTCATTTTCCTTCTGAAATATTCTATATTCCAACCAAGACAGTAGAAAGTGAGTTGACTTCAATTATCTTAACGGTATAAATTTTCGCCTTTTATGATTGTCCCAAACTTTAAGCATTGTTTTATCAAAAATTTCAAAGAATAAAAAATGCATCTTCATATATTTCCAAAGGAACAAGCAAATGTACCAGGTTTTAGCCCATGCCAATCCGATAATATTTGCGATATACCGATTGCCCCAAAGTTTCCATTTTGTTTTTGTTATTTATTCATGATATACACGAAGACAAAGATCAGGAAACCGAATGTTGATCGAGATATATGCCAATTTTTTGGTATACTATCAGGGGAGTAAAAATTTCCTGAAGGGAGTCATTATTTCCGCGTAAATTTATACTCCCGGGAGTCATAATTTCCTGGGAAAAGATTACTGGGGAGTAATTATTTCCCAGTAAATAATGACTGGGGAGTATAAATTTTGGGGAGTAATATTTTACGGTGACACCGGGACGGGACGAAAAACGGGATCCTAGTTTGACAAAGCGAGATCTCGCGTAACCGGGACGGGACGTTTTTTGTCCCGGGATAGTTTTTTTCATATAAACGTATAATAATAAAAACAATTTATAGTATTCATCGCTAAAGGAAGTTTGTAAATATTTGTAAATATGGTGTATTCATACCTGCAAGTCGCGTACGAAGCCAATATGCTCTTCAAAGTGATCTGAACAGATGTAAAAACTACAGTTTTTGGGAAGTGGCCCATCCACGTCGTATGTTATGCAGCCATTGCTTTCGAATATCTTTGTGTTGTTTAGATGGAAAGTATTACTATTGTTATTATTATTAATAATTTATTTTGTAAAGAAGGTCGTAATTTATGTACATATAAATACAAAAGCAGTGTAATCACTGACGTCCTGTTAGGGTTGTTTTTTTATCGTTCTTGAACCACGTAAGCATAATAGACACCATCTCATCAGCGCATACCATAGCTTTATCCGCACCCACGATATGGTAACCGAGAGTTGTTCATTTTTCTTTTCGGCAATCATTTTGCATAATCGACTGATGAATGAGGTGCATTCACGTCCCATTCCTCCTTGAATTGTAAATACGAGGGTGTAAAACTACCATGTTCGATGTTGAGGATACGCTCACAATATGCGTTTTTCTTTTTTTTTCTCGTTTTGCTGGTAACACTTCTCCAGACTCTTCGGGCTGAGTACCTAGAGGCGCTTGGGTCAAACACCCTTACGTCGAAAAATGCCTTTTGGCCTCTCACCCAAAAGTCTCTTGCGCTGACATCCAGTCTTGCATCATCACCAGTTTTTGCAGTTCTCGCTTCAATATGATCTCCATTCAGCGGCGCAAGTGAAGGTTCGATTGTTACATCTTTACATACCTCTGTTAATAGAGCGGCACACATTGCGTTTTTTCAATTTCATTTTTACAAATTTTTCACCCCCAAAATTTTAAAATGACTCCCTGATTTTACCAAAAGTAAAAGTAGAACACTCGTTAAATACCATATTCTTCCGCAGATAAGCCCTCCCGCGTATAAGCCCTCCCGCGTATAAGCCCATGGTTTTCCTTACCGATATTTTGCAGCCGCGTGCCCACCCGCGTATAATCCCACCCCTTTTTATAGGTTTTTTTAGGAAAAAAGAGAAAACAATGAAATGTTTTAAAATGCTAATTTTTTTTCTTCTTTTCCTATAGTTTTTCGTGTGTTTTTTATGAATATTTGCTGCTTAAACATAGTATATACAGGGTAGTTCAACACCACCACCAGGAACTCGTGTGCCTTCTGGCGCTTTTTTTCAGTTATTCATTGAGAGCATCAAGGGTTGGCAACGCTTGGAGTATCAAAAGTATTAAGAGAATCAAAACATCCTTAAACAACATCATTCGCTCCTTTTTAAAATGCGGAATATGTAACAAGTTAGATAAGTCTGAAGACCACTTAGTTAGCATCCATGGTCTTGAAGGTTATGAAATGCCCGAGCCAGAGAGAGAATTTCATCTCCAGAGTGACGATGAAAGTGAAGATGACAGCGAGATGAGATATGGCGAATGCGAAGCTGGTGATGATTCTTCTTCTGGATCCTCTTAGGAGGAAAGTTTGTAATATAAACCGCACATTTTCATAAAAAAACGTTATATAGTTTTACTCTTCCTTGCTCTTTTTTCCTGCCATAAACCCTCCCGGCGTATAGCCCATGGTTTTTTATGTTTTGTTAGGAAATAAGCCCAGGGCCTATCTGCGGAAGAATACGGCATGTCAAAACACGAAACTTACGCTTGTTTTAATTCGAACAGCTATAGATTGTACGAATCGATCCGAGTGAAAGGAAAAAGAAGTTAGTTCTATCAAGGTCTATTTACTTAATTTGATAGGGGAATCTTTTTACGATTTTACCTTTAATAAATGTTTTTATAACTATACTATAATATAATATACTAGCCGTTAAGGCGACGTCGCTCGCCGCCCATGTGCACCTGCTCTGTGTCACCCCGGAGGCCCCAATAAACCTCATATTTCCTGAACAACGGCTCGTACAACTTGTGTTCAGCCAGAGGCAGATTCGAAATCAAATATCAAATATCAGTTTAAACAATGGTTCCAAAAAAACCCAAATTTCATGATGTGTCACTTATTTATTTTTTAAAACAATCGTTGATCAGTAAAACAATACACTCAAAATGTAGGGAGAAAAAACTTCAACTTTTTATTAGATTTCATTTCGCAAAATCTACGCCAAGATCTAATACTTGATCCCGCCCTTTCTGGCTAAGAGCTATAGGTCATGATTCAAACGCCTCTTGCTTTTTCTCTCGAGAAGAGGTCAGACGTCTTCAGCGTGAGTAATTATCTTGTGGTTTTATATCTGCCTTAATCTGATTATATAACAAACATTTGTTACTCATTTACATGCCAATGTCACTGATGATTACTAGAAGTTTTTAAACTTCATTTATTTCGGAATTTTTCTTGTTATTCCTAGAATTATGGAAGCTAACCATAACAATGAGAATGACAGTGAAAAAAGCAACGACCAGCTTGATCTGGAAGTGCAAAGTGGCATTGAAACTGATAGTGACAGCTCCATTGAGAGCACAGACAGAGCCCCTAAACGAGGGTTAGACAAAGTCGATGACATCTCGTACGACGAGAATGTGGAAATCAAGCCCAAGAGAGGCAGATTTGAGTTGGACGATGACTCAGAGAAATGGACATTAGATCCAGCATTAGCTGAGTATGCTAATAAATTTATAAACACTTTCGTTTCCAACCAAACCCTGAAAGAAAAGGTTTTGACAGAAAATCCGATTCCTGCCAACCTGAACTGTCATAAGACATTAGATTCATTCATGAAAGAAATGCTCTTGGAGCAAAATAAATCAATATGCTTGAGCCAGGAAAAATCATTGGCCAATCTTCAACAACGAATTGTGTTTGTGTATGGCCCTCTATCTAAAATATGGTCAGCCATAGAAGATGAAAAATTGAGATCTCAGAATACAAATGAGAATGACTCAATTCATGCCATATCAAGCTTGTTCGATCAAACAATGCTTCTGCTGGGACAAGCAGTTAATACATGCTCCTATGTGCGGAGATTTAACATCCTGATGTCCTTTATGAATGATCGGAAGAAAGTGGAATCAATTCTCAAGGATAATGCATCCATTTTCTCAGAATCTGAAGAAGACCTGTTTGGGAAAAAATATGAGGAATCTGTGATAAAATCCTCCAAGTCTAAAAAGAAATCAAAAGAGTTCTTTGGATCAATGAAAGGACCTTCCAGTACCAAAAAACCCTTTCAGAGGAGCCCCTTACCACAAACAAGAGGTGGTAGGGGGCGAGGATTCTTCACGTCTGTTGGTCAATCCATCCAGAACCGATATCAGGATTCTAACAGAAGAGGTAAGAGTTTCAGATCTTTCCTTAAATATGTCAACATTGGATCTCCTCTCCCCAATGGAATACAACAAGGTTCATCCTCTAGTAAAGAAGTTATTTGTAACGGAAATACCTTCTCTGCCATTGGTAGGACGGTTAAAACACTTTCTAAAGAATTGGGAACTGTTGACAAACGATCAATCTATACTCAACATGGTAAAAGGTTACAAAATACCGGTCGTAACCCCCCCCCCCCCCCCCCCCCCCCCCCCCAATTCAATCAAAACCTCCCTTTCAAGTACATATGACAAGGAAAGAACAAGTCCTTGTAGGAGAGGAGATTCAAGCTATGTTAAAGAAAGGGGCTATTTATCCAGTAACTCCAAAACAGGATCAGTTCTTGAGCTCTATCTTTCTAGTGAAGAAAAAGGGCGGAGGGAATCGACCTGTGATCAACCTGAAGGCTTTCAACAGGCATGTTCCATACAGACACTTCAAAATGGAAGGATTGTTCCTTTTGAAGGAGCTTCTGTCGGAAGGCGACTGGATGTGCAAAATAGACTTAAAGGACGCTTATTTTGCAATTCCATTGGAGGAAAAACCCTCGGAAGTACATCAGGTTTCAATGGGAGGGTCAGCTTTTCGAGTTTTGCTGCCTATGCTTTGGTCTTTCCTCAGCCCCATGGTTGTTTACAAAACTATTAAAAGTACCAATTTCTCTGATCCGGAGACTAAATATCAAGATAATCATTTATCTCGACGATATGCTTTTGATGGCAGCATCTCTGGAAGAGTTGATCATGGCCAGGGATACATTAATATTCCTTCTACAACATTTAGGCTTTCTAATCAATATAAAGAAATCGATGCTGACTCCAACACAGACTTTAGAATTTGTAGGTGTACAAATAGATTCCAAACAGATGATAGTAAGCCTTCCCCAGGAAAAGGTAGAGAATATAAAAACTCAGTGCAAAGAAATATTACGTTCTTCCAAGGTTACTGTAAGAGATTTGAGCAAACTTATAGGGAAGTTTTCCTCCACAGCAGTGCCAGTTCTCCCTGCACCAATGCAATATCGTTACCTCCAACACCAACAAATCCAACAATTAGTGTCAAAGAATTCTTACGAGACAGTGTTGACACTGTCAGAAGAAGCCAAGGGGGAAATATTATGGTGGATGGAGAATCTCAACCTTCACAACGGAAGGCCATTGACACTAAATGCACCTCAGTTGATAATAAGCTCAGATGCCTCAAAGGAAGGCTGGGGGCGGCCTGTATGGGTCAAACAACTGGGGGCCCATGGTCTCGGACGGAGAGACAATGTCACATAAACATACTGGAGTTAAAAGCAGTCAGACTAGCACTAATGACTTTCACAATGTCGAAAAGACCAGGTATTTCGGTTCATATGCAAATCTAATGAAAATGGGTGGGACCAAGAATCAAGTACTAGTCTCAATAAGCAAACAAATTTGGCAATATCTGCTGTCACGCAAGATCACAATTACAGCCGAATACCTACCATCAGCACTGAATACAGAGGCGGACACAGCATCCAGGTCCACAGCGGACTCCAGCGAATGGAAACTCAACCCGGAAATATTTCAAAGACTATGCCGAACACGGGGCACACCAGAAATAGATCTGTTTGCCTCGAGGATATCCCACCAACTCCCCGGTTACATGTCCTGGAAACTGGACCCTTTCAGCAAGGGAAGAGATGCTTTCCAAATAAATTGGCACCACCTATTCTCATACGCCCCCCCCCCCATTTTGTCTTGTAGGGAGGGTGTTGAAGAAGGTTCAAAGAGACCAAGCAAACATGCTCTTGATAACACCAGCCTGGCAAAGCCAGTCATGGTTCCCGCGCCTTCTAGAACTATCTGTCAGAAACCCAATTATATTACCCCAGGGGTACGACTTGCTAACAAACCCAAAAGGAATTTCATCCCTTAATTCTAGACAACTCATTACGATTAGTGGCGTGGACAATCTCCGGAAAAGCTTACATGCAGAAGGGGTATCAGAGAGAGCTTCTAAGCTCATCTCGGAAAGTAGAAGGCCTGGATCCATCAGCCATTACAAATGGGCTTGGAGAAAGTGGCATAGCTGGAGTATTGAGAGGGGTGTATGTCCTACTGGATGTACTGTAAATTACATCTTAGATTTCCTAGCCGAACTGTTTGATGAAGGTTTAGCATACAGCACAATAGGCTCCTACAGATCAGCTATATCAGCATATCATGATCCAATTGATGGAGTTGCAATTGGGGAACACCCTAGAATATCTGCTCTGATGACAGGAATATTCAATAATAGACCTCCAATACCTAAGTATTCTTTTGTCTGGGATGTTGACACAGTTCTCAATTATTTGAAAAGTCTTCCTGAGGATAATATGCTATCTGATAAACTTCTTACCTTTAAGCTAACCTTTTTGTTGGCATTAACATCAGCAGCCAGAGCCTCAGAATTAACAAGTTTAAATATAGACTGTCTTCAAAAACTTCCTAATGTCTACATTTTTTCCAATGGCAAATTGACAAAGACATGGAAAAAAGGAACACAACCACCTCTACCTATAAAATTTTATCGGTTTCCACAAGAGAAAAGACTTTGTGTTTGTAACACATTGGACTCATATTTGTTGAGAAGGTCTAGTTGGAATGCTTCAACTACTCAGCTTTTAGTAAGTCATATAAAACCTCATGAGAAAGTTACTACTTCAACAATATCTAGATGGCTTTGTCAGACTCTATCACTTGCAGGTGTAGATACTAATTATTTCAAAGGACATTCCACAAGAGCAGCTTGTACATCAAAGGCTGTTAACAAAGGGTTATCTGTGGCAGGGATTATTAAACAAGGACATTGGTCCTCTGACTCAACTTTTCAAAAGTTTTACAGGAAAGAAGTTGACCCAACGATTAAATTTCAAAATGCTGTTTTAGAATGTTAAGCTTTGAAGAGAGGCGTTTGAATCATGACCTATAGCTCTTAGCCAGAAAGGGCGGGATCCAGTATTAGATCGTTGGCTCCGATTTTACTCATAAAATCGGAATTACATTTCGGGCGCTTCGCGCCCTTATATAATTCTCAATTTTGTTTTAAAAAAGTTACGCGCTCTAACATGGGTGCTATCAAACAGGGGGAAAATGATTTCTCTTCTTAAAAAGTTCACACGGGAGGAGGGAAAAAAGGCACGTGCTAAATGAATGAAGTGAATAAAAAACGTTCGATCTGATTAAAATAGATTAAAAGAAATCGATTAAAAGAAATTAAGACAACTATTAAGACAAAAGCAAAAAATATTTTGTTTCATGATACTCTTTTTTTACCTATCGGTTTTTAAACATTTTGATTGCTCGAAAAAAAGTTCACCCGTCTCAGACAGTCAGGCAAGCGTTAGGATACACTGGCAAACCGAACATGCTGCCACGTTCTGCCACTGCTGCTTTTTGTCCAAAATGTTTAATCAGTTAGTTTCTTTGTATTTAGTTGATGTATTGTTTTCGAAGCCAAGTCAACGTGGAATATAAAACTAACAATAATGATAAAAACAAAACGTTATTCCTATTAGTTCATCAGTTAAAAAAAGTCACGTTCGATTGGGGTTGCAATGTATTCGCTTCGAACTCACCTAGCACACAAAAAAAGAAATAATTTCGCTCACAACTCAATCTACCATTTTGCGTGATTTACTTATAACTTTATTTTAAAGGCCGGGGCAAACCAGTCCAACATTTCATCCAACATCGAATTTTCGTGATGTTGGATGAAATGTTGGACTGGTTTGCACATCTTCAAAATTTTGAAAATTTGAAAAAAGAAGAAAAAAATTGTGTTGGATGATGTTGGGTGAAGTTTGTTCGCTATCAAACATTTCATCCAACAATTTCGGCAAGATCAAAGAAGGTCTTTAATCAAAAAGCGTCATTTTTCATGTTGGACTGGTTTGGTGGTTTTTTCGTCCAACATATACACGCTTTTTGATATTCGAACCTTGAAACGTTCCAAAAAACGTTCGAAAATATTCTAATTTTTAAATCGAATGTTTACAAATTGAATTCGTCAATAAAAACATTCCTTTGCAATTTCGGGCAGAGCAGGGCATAGTGATACAAAAATGTCGTCTAGCGAAGAAGATAACTGTTAAAGGAAAACATTTTCGAGAATATATGAAAGAAAAAGACAAGGCTATCGAAGAGAAGAAAGACCCAAAGGAAGGAAAAGAGGCTAGTTCAAGCACTGCAGACCTCTTCTCGTCCGCCATTTTGTTTTTGAAAGAATGAATGGAACGATGAAGATTTTCAAACGTTCGATTGTTGGATAAAAGAAGCCCCACAAACCGAAAATTTTACTTCATCCAACATTGAGTTTTTCATCCAACATTTCATCCAACATGGGAGAATGATGTTGGATGAAATGTTGGACTGGTTTGCACATCTTCAAAATTTTGAAAATTTGAAAAAAGAAGAAAAAAATTGTGTTGGATGATGTTGGATGAAGTTTGTTCGCTATCAAACATTTCATCCAACAATTTCGGCAAGATCAAAGAAGGTCTTTAATCAAAAAGCGTCATTTTTCATGTTGGACTAGTTTGGTGATTTTTTCGTCCAACATATACACGCTTTTTGATATTCGAACCTTGAAACGTTCCAAAAAACGTTCGAAAATATTCTAATTTTTAAATCGAATGTTTACAAATTGAATTCGTCAATAAAAACATTCCCTTGCAATTTCGGGCAGAGCAGGGCATAGTGATACAAAAATGTCGTCTAGCGAAGAAGATAACTATGTTAAAGGAAAACATTTTCAAGAATATATGAAAGAAAAAGACAAGGTTATCGAAGAGAAGAAACACCCAAAGGAAGGAAAAGTTCTCCCCCTAAAAAGAAAGCAACCAAGGACGACAAGAAAGAGAAAAAAGGAGCGAAAGATTGGACAGATGATGAAATCTCCCTCCTTATAGAAATGCTAGAAGAAAGGCCTTGTTTATGGGACGTTTTTGACAAGCAGTATTCGAAACTGGATGTACGAGAAATTGCTTATACGAAGATCGCAAGTGCTTTGGATGTACCCATTGAATCGCTGAAAACGAAAATAAATGGTGTTAGGGCACAATTTGGAAGAGAATTAGCGAAAGTCAATAAGACCAAGAGTGGACAGAGTACAGACGAGCTCTATGTTCCAGGCTGGGTTCACTATCAAAGCCTTTTATTTTTAGTACCTGTCATTAAATCATCTAAAAGCAGGGACACTATGAAGCGGAAGATTGACGTTGAAAGCGAGGAGAAAAAGACATCAATCATCCTCTACGCCAAAAGAAGCAAACCATTGCTGAGAGGAAGTTAGATTTGCTTTCCAAGTGCACGGAAGCCATAACTAAACCCGCTAAGGCTACTGAATTACCTCCTGTCAATAAACATTCAGCCTATTCTATCTACATAGATGAAAGACTTTCTAAATTAGGAACTCGTAAGCGAAGATGTGCTGAGAAACGTATCTCCGATGTGTTGTTTGACATCGAAATGCAGGCCGAGAACGAGCAGTCTACGAACCGTCATATGGCCTATGGGAGTTATGGTAATCAGTCTTATTATAATAGTACACCAATGCAAGGGAACAGCGGAAACAGTTCTTTTAACACAACATCTCCAGTACAAGGACAAAGTTATACTGACATGTTGAGCACTCCTTATTAAAGATATTCGTTAGAAGGACTAAACTAATGTTATGTTTGTTATATGTTAAGGCCGGGGCAAACCAGTCCAACATTTCATCCAACATCATTCTCCCATGTTGGATGAAATGTTGGATGAAAAACTCAATGTTGGATGAAGTAAAATTTTCGGTTTGTGGGGCTTCTTTTATCCAACAATCGAACGTTTAAAAATCTTCATCGTTCCATCCATTCTTTCAAAAACAAAATGGCGGACGAGAAGAGGTCTGCAGTGCTTGTACTGTTGTTGAATGAGCTCATCGATTATTCAGATGATGAAAAACCAACACGCGGGAAAACCAGAGAATGGATTAAAAGGAGAGAGCAAAATGGATACTTCAATAACATCATAAAGGAGTTGAGAATCGAAGACAGACTTGGGTTCAGGGAAATGTTTAGAATGGACGTAGGAGACTTCGAGTTCATACTGAATGAGATATCTCATTTAATTACACCTGGTCAAATGCGTAACTGTGCTTGGTTATGGTTATGTGTAACTGTGCTTGGTTATGGTATAGTAAAGACAAATATCTCTGTAAAGAACTTGTATAATATAAATTATTATAACAACTGATACTAACGGTAATGAGATATATCCTTACAGATTTATATCCGTCCTTAAAACAGAGTGTTACAGAAAAATATTTTCTATCGATAAACTAAGTTTTTTCCCTAGTAAAGGCGGGCGCAAACCGATCCAACATTTCATCCAACATGGGATTTTTTTGATGTTGGATGAAATGTTGGATCGGTTTGGGTAACTTCAAATGTAGCAATTTTTCGGAAAAAAAGGAAAAAATGATGTTGGATGAAATATGTTCCAGAACATATTTTTCATCCAACATTTTTCGGAGAAAAAAGAGAAAAAGTGACGTTGGAGCGGTTTGGTATACTTTTCATCCAACATTTTGATTTTTGACGAAAAAAGAATATTTAAATTTAGAATTTCGAACGTTTTGAACACTTTTCGAACGTGCGACGTTCTAATGAATTTTTTTATTCATGTTTTTGTGAAGAAAATCATATCGTTTACATTGCTTCGTCTAAAATACACGATGATCATCATAACCTCTAAGGTTTAGCATTTAAACTACACCAAAAAGAGAAGGAAGGTCAAAAGACCGAAAAAACAAAGGCAGTAAAAGGCAAGAAAAAAGGGGCAGTTGAATCGAAAACCAACAAAGAAAAGGCCAGTAAAGGTGCAATTGAATCAAAAGCCAACAAAGATAAGGCCAGTATTAATAAAGACTGGAGCGATGACGAAGTATCTGTTCTTATAGATATGCTGGAAGCAAGTCCGTGCTTGTGGGATGTTTTTCATAAGGATTACACCAAAAGAGATGTGAAGGAAATTGCGTACACGACAATAGCTGATGCATTAGACACAACCATCGCCACAGTAAAGGCCAAAATCAACATCAAAATCAATACGAATGTTAGGTTCAGTGAGAGAAGAGAAAATTCACGTTTGTAATAATCGTATCGTTGTCTTTATCATCACAAATCTGTGAGCGCTCTCTCACTCATGCTACTTACAAGTGAGAGAAAAACGCCTTTAAATATTGCTACAAAATTCAAAACTACAAATAATTACCATATAATTACTTAGGTATACAAATGCAACTAGAAATAAAGGGAACAACTAATCCCAGAGGGAAAGAAACTTCTCAAAAAAAAAATAAAAGGAGAGCGAAATAAAGGGAGAGCGTAAGTAGGTCTGAATTATCTCGGCGATAACTGTTCATCGTTCAGGAGGGAATTCTATATCCCCGTCCCCTTGACGAAGTTGTGAAAGTTCTAACCGATGAATTCTTGCTACCGGTCGCAGGTAGATTCCTTTGCTGGTTCTCACTCTCGCCATTCGTACTCGTCCATCCCTTCCAGGAATGCATTCAACGATGATACCGAGGGGCCATTGCCCCGTTGGTGAATCGACCTGCAAAACAACCAGCTCGCCAACTTGTACGTTTCGATTTTCGTCACGCCATTTTTGTCGAACGGTCAGGGTTGGCAGGTATTCGCGTCTCCAGCGTGTCCAGAAATGGTTCAATACCATTTGTACGTGTTTCCATCGTCTTTGTCGTGATGACGGTACGGAGTCTTCATCGTTCTGTGACACTGATGAATCCGAGTTGTGAAAGCCTTTGAGAAAATGATTTGGAGTCAGTGCTTCGAGGTCAGTTGCGTCGTCGCTGACTTGTGTGAGGGGACGGCCATTGACGATGTTTTCTACCTCGTTAATGAAGGTAAGCAATTGGAAGTCGGTCAACACCAAGTTTTTCAGCAAACTCCTCATCGTGGTCTTGACGGTTCTTACAAGGCGCTCCCACGCTCCGCCCATGTGGGGTGCTGCGGGCGGGTTAAATTTCCATTCAATTTCCTTGCCCGAACAATACTCGCCAATTTTCTTCTGATTTAGTCGCTTGAATTCCTCCTTCAGTTCCTTCGATGCTCCCTTGAAGTTTGTGCCGCAGTCGGAGATCAGAAGTTTTGGCTTTTGTCTACGGCTGATAAATCTTTGTAGGGCGTTAATGAAGTCATCAGTTTCCAAACTCTCTACTGCTTCTAAGTGGACGCATCTGACGGTCATGCAAGTAAACAGTGAGATCCATCGTTTCAACCTCTTTCTGCCTTGTTTTATGTAAAGTGGTCCAAAGAAGTCAACTCCAGTATTTGTGAAGGGTGGTTTGTTGAAGTCGATCCTGTGTTTTGGTAGGTCCACCATAATTGGAACTTGTGGCTTTGACTTCAGTTTCAAGCATTCAACACAGCTTCTGATGATTCGTTTTGTTGCTGCTCGTCCCTGAAGGATCCAATATGTCTGTCTAATTTGTGAAAGCACATGATTGGTCCCGGCATGTCCACATCCTTTGTGGAATTTTCTGATAAGCAGGTTTGGAATGTGACTATTTGGTAAAATGATTTGATGTTTTGCATCGAACGGTATTTCGGCGTTCTTTAATCTCCCACCTATTCTAACAATGCCGGCATTATCCAGAAATGGTTTGAATGGAGCCAGCTTGCTCTTTTTCGGGATCGATTGACCATTTTTCAGCAGCTTTACATCTTCTGCAAAGTTATACTGTGCATTTTGGATGATGATATTTCTGGCATCTTCTATCTCTTCAGGTCGTAAATGTGGCGTTTGCTGTTTCGGTTTTGCCCTGCAATTCCGAAGAAAACGTTTGATCCACGCAACGATTCTGACGATCCTATCGAATGACGAGTAACGGTCGTAGTCAAGCACATCTTCTTGTTTGCTGACGGCGGAAACGAGAACCATCTTGGGCTTGATCTCCTTGTCTGTTGGATCAAGATTGCTTAACTTCTCTGATGGCCAATGAGTTTCATCCTTCATTAGAAATGCTGGACCATGCTTCCATGACCGTTTGACGCCTTCCGACTCGAGCTCCTGTACCTTCGAGACTCCTCTTGTGATTATATCAGCGGGATTTTCATCTCCTGGTACGTGGTGCCATTGTTGTGGACTGGTTACTTCTCTAATTTCAGAAACTCTGTTTGCCACAAAGGTTTTGAATCTCGATGTTTCGTTTTTGATGTACTGGAGAGTTAGTGTTGAGTCACTCCAGAAGTGGCTGTCCTCTATTGGAAGATCGATTTCCTTGATTACAAATCGGTACAGCCTAACTGCTAACGTTGCAGCATTTAATTCCAATCTCGGTAACGTCTGGCGCTTTGTTGGTGCTACCCTGGACTTCGACATCACAAGGTTAACTGATGCTGGTTCGGTACAAACTTTCAGATATGCCACCGCGCCATACGCTTTCTCTGATGCATCCCCAAAGATATGTAATTGTAATTTGTAGGTTAATCTTGGCAACAAGCATCTTTTGATGTGGAAGGTGTGAAGAGTTTCCAGCCCGGATTGCCACTCTTTCCATTTTGCTAGGATTTCGCTTGTAACTTCGTCATCCCAGTTTGTATTTTCACGCCAAACTTCCTGCATAATCATCTTTGCTTTGCAGATGTACGGAGATATTAACCCTAGTGGGTCAAAAATGGAGCTGATAACGCTTAGGATGCTTCTTTTGGTGTTGGTTGTTTCATGTTTGCTTGGAACAAAGGTGAATGTGTCGGATGCCATCTCCCATTTCACACCAAGCGCCCTCACCGTTTCATTGGTTTCAACTTGGATGCTTTTTGCTGGTGATTTTAACTCTTCGGGTAAGTCTTCCAGCACTTCTTTGACATTACTAACAAATTTCGTCAAGCGGAAACCACCTTCTTTCAACTTTTGCACCAGCTGCTGGATAAGTCGTTTGGCAATCTCCACGTTGATGCAAGACTTCAAGTCGTCGTCGACGTAAAAGGCTTTCGATATGGTTTCCAACGTCAGAGGATCAAACCTGTCTGAGTCATTCCTTCCGGCTTCTTTTAAGGCGAAATTTGCACATGTCGGTGAGTCCGTCGCACCGAATATGTGTACCTTCATTTGGTATGTTTCTGGGGGATCATCTGAATTTATGTCTTCTTTCCACAAGAATCTCAATGAATCCATGTCTTGTTCTGTAACTTGAACTTGATGGAACATTTCTTCAATATCTGCGGAGAATGCGATTGGATGCAAACGGAACCTCATTAAAACACCAGTCAGATTGTTAAGAAGGTCTGGACCACTCAGCAAGGAGTTGTTGAGACTGCAACCTTGGTGTTTTGATGCTGCATCAAATACGACTCTTATCTTCCCTGGTTTATTTGGGTTGAATACTGGATGGTGTGGCAGGTACCATGTCTTTTCTGCGGTTCTGTTGACTTCATCAGGAGTCATTTTCCTTGCGTAGCCCTTTCTGAGATACTTGTCCATCGTATCTTGGTACATTTTGTGCAGTGAGGGGTCTTTCTTTAGCCTCTGGAGCAAGTAATTGAACCTCTTTTCGGCTACTTCACGGTTGTCAGGAAGTGTTACGTCCTCTTTCCACAACATCGGAACTACGTACTTCCCAGCGACAAACTCTGTTTCTGATTCCAGTTTCTGGAGGCACCTTTTGTCTTGTATGGAAGGTGCTGGTTCTCTGTCATTTACGTTGCCGATGGAATCTTGTTCCCAGATTCTTCGCACTGCATCGTGAAGGTCAGTTTCGTCTTGGATGTGCAGGTTGTTGATTGAAGTCTGGTTTGAATTCCCATACGGTCCGAATAGTGTCCAACCGAAAAGCGTCTTTATAGCGGTTGGTTGGGATCCTTCTCCCAGTTTCACTTCTAATTGCTTGTGCACCGAGGGGATGTTGGCCCCAATTAGGATACCAATCTGATCACTTCTCACACTGTGTAGATCAATCCCTTTTAGGTGCTTGAATCGAGTAGTAACATCTTCGGGATACATTTGAGCTGGCATGTTGAAGTGAGTTTTTGGTACAATGTAGCATTTGTCGATCCTAACACTTTTGTTGTTTACGGTTGATCGGGCATTTAGCT
The DNA here is from genome assembly GCA_027922465.2 of Turritopsis dohrnii. Taxonomy (NCBI): domain Eukaryota; kingdom Metazoa; phylum Cnidaria; class Hydrozoa; order Anthoathecata; family Oceaniidae; genus Turritopsis; species Turritopsis dohrnii. The sequence continues at coordinate 602,018 of BQMF02000224.1, read as the reverse complement.
TCGCTTCTTGTACTTTCAGCTTCTCACCAACATCTTTGATTGTGCTGATCGAGATTGTTGTTTCAGTCTTCCGTAACTTTAGCTTCTTAGCCACGTTCTGTCTTAGTAGGGTGCTTTCACTTCCGGAGTCCAACAGGGCATATGTGGTGACCGAAGATGAGTCCTGTCCAATCAACGTGACAGGGACGACTGAAAGGTATACTGCTCCTTTAGGCGAACTTGTAATTTTCGTCTCACCGTTAAATGTCGAGTCAGTCTCCGGTGCGTCTTCCTTCTTGTTGTTGCTTCCAGTGAAGTACTTGTGTAGTGAGGTGTGGTGCCTTTCGGTGCATCCAGATTCGAAACAGCTATTCTTCGATGAACATTTATCAGTGTAGTGATCCTTCGTCAAACAATTGTAACAGACTTTCAATTTCCTTGCGGTTTTGAAGCGAGCATCTGAGTCCAAGTCGACGTACTTTGTACATTTATGTAGCCGATGGGTTTCTCGACAAAGGTAGCAAGTAGTAGTTTTCTTCTTGGTTTTGTCTTGAAGAGCACCAGTCCATTTGCTATTCCCAGGATCTGAATCACCTGAGCGGGTGTTCCAGTTGTCTCTCTGGTTTCGATCGTTTCTTTGGCTTTGGCTGGAGTCTTTATTCGAGTCTTGATTTGAGAATCGATCAGGCAGGTAGGATTCTTTGGACGCCAAAACTCTTTCTTGGAGCCAGGACTCAAGGTGAGTGAGATTCGGTTCTTGTTGTCTGCGGATCAGCAAGCAGTAATCAGCCCACTTCGAGTAGAGATAAGGTGGCAATCGTCTGCATGCCTGACGCAGGACGTCGGTGCTATAGAGGTCCGAGACGTAATCGAGTTTTTGAAGCGTCACCAGACAGTCACTGATTGTGTAGTAGAATTCTGTTAGTCCAGCCGGATCTCAGTTGGTTATTGGCTTCCCAAGAGTCACCCTTTTAATGACGGCGTGTGCTATTCTTGATCGTTGCCCAAACATATATTTGATTCTTCTGAGAGCTTGCACATAGCCCTCGTAATCGTTTTTGTATCCTTGTATGGATCTTTTGACTTCGCCTTTGACATGTTGATGAAGATAGACGCATCGTTGAGTGGTAGATAAATAATCTTGGTTGTGGACGAGATCTCTGAAACTTGTGATGAAGTCCACATAGTGCGTTGGAGAGCCGTCGAACCAAGGTAGCCGTATCCTTGGTAATCCTTGCTGAACAAACCACGTCGCTAGTGAATCTTCTAGTTTGTTGTCAGGTGTTGCAGGTGGTGGTCTTTTTGGGTCAAGACGGTCAATCCACGCATCCACTTGATTGTTGTCTGTTTGGGGTGACTGTGAATAATTCAGCTGAAATGGTGTAGGATCCACTCTACGATTTTTAGGTATAGCTCCTCCTCTGCTTTGCGTTGTCATTGTTGGTTTGCTGAGTGGCGGTGCGAATGTTCTGCCATACGCGGTTGAGGCTATTGCTCCCAAATTCATGCTTGTCTCTGGGAATGGCATTGTTGTGTACACCAATCCAGTCGTCGCGAATGTATCGAAGGAGGTGGATGGACCAAAAGATGTTGCTGGTGGGATCATCGGAATCGCGTCACTTGCAGTCATCTTTGCGAATTCACTCGTCAACTCTAAATCAGCTTGTTGATATTGTGGAGTTGACCTTTGTTTGAATTGCTCCATCAGCCATGCTTTACCATCGTCTGAAGGTGCGTCTTCTTTCCTCAGTTCGAAATACTCTTCGATTTTGGATTTACAATTGTCGACAGAGAGATTGACTTCTTCCATCCATTCCTCTGTGTCCTCACCGAGGTCTTCTAGCTCTTGACTGATGTTTTTTGCTTCTCTTTGAACTTGGATGAGACTTTGAAAAAGGGAATTGATTCGTGTGCGACTTCCATTTTCTTTAATGAGTTCGTCTAGTTGTTGGATTCTTTTCGTTATTGAACCCTTTTTTCCTCCTCTTTGCCTTCTCAGGTTGTCCAGCCTCTGTTCTGAGCGATCTTGGAATGTTGGATTTTCCATCGTAGGAGAGGAATTTGTGTACGATAAACTTCCTTCCACACTTCAGCGGACAAGGTAACGTCTGTTGCGGCAGCAGCCGTCAGTATCGAGTGTAAACGTCAGAGTTGACAGCAAACGTCAGTCTTGAAACGTCAGAGTTGACAACAAACGGCAGTGTTGACAGCAAACGTCAGTGGTGACAGCAGACGTGAGTCTTGAAACGTCAGTGTTGACAGCAAACGTCAGTGTTGACTGCAAACGTCAGTGTTGACTGCAAACGTCAGTGTTGACTGCAAACGTCAGTGTTGACTGCAAACGTCAGTGTTGACTGCGAACGTTGGTGTTGTCAGGAAAGATGTGAGATGTGTCTAGAGCCTTAACTGTAACGAACAGGTCCACAGCTCTAATCAGCAACGAAGGTTGACCAAGATCAACGTAAAAGTTCTTTCAATCAGTAAAACAGCAAACGTCAGTGTTGACAGCAAATGTCAGTGTTGTCAGGAAAGATGCGCGATGTATACAGAGCCTTAACTGTAACGAACAGGTCCACAGCTCTAATCAGCAACAAAGGTTGACCAAGATCAACGTAAAAGTTCTTTCAATCAGTAAAACAGCAAACGTCAGTGTTGACAGCAAACGTCAGTGTTGTCAGGAAAGATGTGAGATGTATACAGAGCCTTAACTGTAACGAACAGGTCCACAGCTCTAATCAGCAACAAAGGTTGACCAAGATCAACGTAAAAGTTCTTTCAATCAGTAAAACAGCAAACGTCAGTGTTGACAGCAAACGTCAGTGTTGTCAGGAAAGATGTGAGATGTATATAGAGCCTTAACTGTAACGAACAGGTCCACAGCTCTAGAGTCAGCAACGAAGGTTGACCAAATCAAACAAAGCAGTTGTTGCTCATCGTTGTTCAGTGAATGAATCTTCTTGCATAGTTTTGTGATCTTATGTTAGGTTCAGTGAGAGAAGAGAAAATTCACGTTTGTAATAATCGTATCGTTGTCTTTATCATCACAAAACTGTGAGCGCTCTCTCACTCATGCTACTTACAAGTGAGAGAAAAACGCCTTTAAATATTGCTACAAAATTCAAAACTACAAATAATTACCATATAATTACTTAGGTATACAAATGCAACTAGAAATAAAGGGAACAACTAATCCCAGAGGGAAAGAAACTTCTCAAAAAAAAAAAGGAGAGCGAAATAAAGGGAGAGCGTAAGTAGGTCTGAATTATCTCGGCGATAACTGTTCATCGTTCAGGAGGGAATTCTATAACGAATGAATGAAATGTCTTTATGTTTCGCATGTTGAATGAAAGTCATACAAACGGAAAATTCGAATTCATCCAACATTCGAATTTTCATCCAACATTTCATCCAACATGACAAAAATATGTTGGATGAAATGTTGGATCGGTTTGCGCCCGCCTTATCGCACTAGATATGACCTTAGCCAGTGGGGTCTGAAAGTACTTTAAGGGCAGAAAGTTTCGCGGGCAGAAAGTTTCGCGAGGATAGGAAATCGCGAAATTTCGCGAATTTAACTTTCGCGAATAACAATTTTAGAATAAATTTTACTGATAAAACTTTCGCGAATCCTCCAAAAACTTTACTTTCGGGGGGAAAAAACTTTCGCGAATGACAATGAATGAAGAAATTTTTTTTTAGATTATTTTAAAAATTCTTAACTTTCTTGCAAAAAAACTATCGAAATGCAAATAGAAATAAAGTAAAGATTGTCTTAGTTCATTTTAGAGCGGGCCATTCATTTCTTCCCACTCCGAATCTTCATCACTACTATCTTCGATCAAATCAGACCTTCTCCCACACAAAATCTCGAATTCTTCAGATGATATGTTTGTGATGACGCTACGCCCATTAATGAGCGTACCACCTGCCACTTCGACGAAAAAAAAACAAAAGAAAGAAAATAACTACTTTTGATCCAGCTTCAAGTGGAAGTAGAGATATTCATGAAATGTTTTTGGGTGGTAGCAAGAAAAGTAAGAAGACACAATCAGAAAATTGTGTAATTATTGATGAGTAACTCTCTGTTAAAGAATCAAATGGATAAAAAACAAAGATGAAATTGTTCTCTCTCTCTCTCTCTCTATCCATCTTTCTTTTTGTATTTCAGGACATCCCTAAAAATTAAAACCACTCCGTTCTTGGATTCCTTGTTATTTGAGAATTTTTTGTTGTTGAAAAAACTTTCGCGATTTTTAGAAAGACTTGACTTTTCGCGAAAAAAACTTTCGCCAATTTCGATTTTACTTTCTTACCTGGCAGAAACTTTCGCGAAAAAAGGCAAAAATCGCGAAAATTGCGAAAGTTTCTGCCCGCGAAACTTTCTGCCCTTAAAGTATGAATAGATATAACAAAAAATATTAATAAAAAAATATAAAATATTATTTATACATATTATATATATGTGACGGTTTGAGGGAAAATCATAACAAGTGATAATTTCTGATAAATTCATCAGTAAATTACTGATTAGAAAACAATAGATTTAATCAGTAATTTGTTCGATTTATCAGTAATTCGTTCGATCAATCAGTAATTACTGATAAAATAATCGGTAAATACTGATAAATAATCAGTAATACTGATTCATCGAACGAATTACTGATAAATCGAACGAATTACTGATTATTTATCAGTATTACTGATTATTTCTGATAAATTTCTGATAAATTACTGATTAATTTATCAGTAATATCACTTGTTATGATTTTCCCTCAAACCGTCACATATATAGAAAATGCTTGTAATTTTACAGAACAGTCATTTGAAAAAATTTATTTGGGTATTTGTATAGAATCAATGTATTCTGTGAAATATATATATGTTACTACATGATATCACCCCCTACAATTAAACCTACAATTAAGTAGGTCCCATTCCTTTAAGAGACTCAATCCATGGGAGAATTGCAGATGGGGTCGTCATCAAACCTTCAAAATTAAAGCTTTTCGTCAGATCGTTATCAACATGCCTTCCCATAAAACACGAGTTCTGCTGACATAACAAGTTGTTATAAACCACGATTCTTAGTACACGTATGTTTTTATAAGTGTGTTGATTTAATTTTTTTTGTGTTTGAAAGTTTCTTACTTGGTTATCGTTGCGAAAATGAGTAAATTACGCTGGATGGGACGGTGCTGAAGAGGTTGAATTATAACTTTTGAGGTTAAAGTTATTTATTTGTACCGTGACTCAAATTTCTATTTTTTTTCACATCAATAAAAGGACTGAAACAAATTTTCTGATTTGCGAAAAGATAAATAATTATTCTGACGGCAGTTTCAGGAGAGCCTTTAACGTTCATGTGAAAAAAGCTTTACAAGCTCTTGCTTGTCATTCAGTCTCACACATTAGCCACCCATTTCTGGCCTCTCGTTTCTATTTTGCCTGGGTTTTTATGTGTAGTGGGTTGTTTTCTCCGTGACGTTATGCCGCCAGATTGTGTTTGTGAAACAAGGTATTTCAATTTACTAAGACTTCCCTGGATGTGGATATCTATCTATCTTACTAGCCTCTGATATCAAGTAGAAAATTGTTGTGAAGATTCTGAGAGAAATGAAGTGCAGGAAAGAAAGCTAAACTGAAAGTGTGTTAAGTGTGTAAACATTTGATTTCAGCAGTTTAGTTAGACAGTAAAACAACATGTAAAAATTTAAAAATGTTTTTTGTTAAATTTAATTTGGGGCCGTTAACGGGAATACCTTATCGGTAAAATTTTATCGGCCAAAAACAACGACTTATGGGTGAGGTGACGGAAATTTGAACCGACCAATAGTTTCAACCGACGAAACATTTCGATCATTTCAAAAATTTTCTGTTTTGTATCTCTTTTACCTGGTGCTAACTACCGTTAAAACTGTTGAAGCCTTTTTTATCCAGTCTTCCCCTTGTAGAATTCTAAGAGGGTTGGAGCTAGAAACCAAATAAGCCTTTTCTGAGCCATTTTACAATAGTTGGTTTGGGTGGATTTATTCGACAACCTCGATACCAGATTTCAGGGCCTTATGAGTTGTGCATAGAAACGAATTCTTGCCAATAATGAAATGGAAGTTTTTTCAAAGATTTTCTTACAATAATTCATAAATCTAACAGGATTACATTTACACGTACATTATTCAAAGCCACTACCTGGAAACACCTTTGGCTATGTTCACACTCACCCGCTCCATTACGTCCACAAGAAGCGCGACAATGACAAATTTTTGACCGAGTGATGATTTTTTTTACCGACGAAAATTTGTACCGACAAAGTTTTTACCGATAACTAAGGTAACATCTATAGTTTTCTGCGACTTTTACTAATTTTTCTATAGCGCAGTATTGGTTTTGTCGTTCTATGTATCTTCGTTACAATTTGGACGATCTCACTAAAAACGTACATATAAGCCATGTCTTCACAGCCAAATTTCAGATGAGTAAGTTTAGATCTATTTGTTTTGTATATTGCGAATGGAAATGTTATCAACTAATGTATTTTACAATTCTGTAGAAACCTTTGTTAGAACTGTAAGGATGGGCCAGTGTTCTTGTACGGATCACGTGTGCCACCTAAACTAGGTGAAATTGGCGATATAAAATTCGATCAGGAGAAAGAAAAAAAAATTGTTTCACAAGTAATTGTACACATCATGAAATTAATCGAGACATTCTAAACTATTACAATTTAGTTACACTAATGTGTTTTTGTTTTACGGTAGATATTAGCGGGATTCGGAAAAATCATGTTTCGTTTACACGAAACTATTTTTCTATAGATTTGTAGGGAATTATATACAACTTAGTAGAGTTGTTTGTGAATTTTTCCCTACAAAGTCATTAGAAACTTTACATCAACACTTGAAATAAGCGTGCAAAGTAATGATGTTTCTTTTGATACAAGAAAAGGCTTTAAATCTCTGAAGTACTGTTTTAGTAGAACAGTTTCAAAACCATTCTGACAAGTAATTGATTTTTTTCGTGTAACAGGCTCGTCGAGTTTACGAATCTCCCTAATGCTTAGTGTTTTCCCCCGTAAAAGTACGCTTCATGCTTAAGTTTATAGAACACAAGGGTCGATAATATGCTTATATGCATATATTAGTAACTTAAATACCGATAAATAATGTGTATATTTAAATTGATCACTTGCTGTCTTATTTAAGCGTAGAAAATTGTTTGGTTTACTACGGAAGCGTATTAGTGCCGTCTTTCTGTTTCTTCAGGTAGGAATTTCTATGTGAAGAAAATAAAACTTAAACATTAGTTTCACTACATAGAAAGTTTTTTGTGAAAAAAAGTCTTGTCGCTTTTTTCCAATAGAATTCTATGTAAAGGAAATAAGTTTATTTTTATTTTCACCTCATAAAAATTTTTATGTGAAGAAGTTGAAATTCGTTCTTATTGCACCACCTGAGTAGCGCTTGGCTTGACTTGGTGTGTAGTACTAGTTCTGATCTCACCCTTCAACATCAGTGGGAACAAGTTGATGTAAAGATTGTTTTTAAATATGGCGATCTTCACGATAGGCAAAACTTTGCGAGAATATAAGCATTTCAGATTAAAAAATTTTATTAAATAACGCTGTTTATCCGGACATTTGTACCATTCCTTATTTCTTACGCTGTAGCTATATTAAGCTATGAAAGGGATATTCTTTTTTTACCTCATCGTTGCTTTTTAGAGCCATTACATCCTCCACCATTTCTAAAACGTGGGAATTTCGTATAAAGCATCCAATGAACTTATGAACATCCAATGTTACATCCAGTGTATGTAGAGAAATAAAGAACGTTCGTTTTCTTCACTAAGAATTTCTTACGTGGCGAAATTTACAAAACTTAAAAATCTTCACATACAAATTCTTATGTGGTGAAATTTACAAAACTTAAAAATCTTCACAAAAAATTATATGGCCCCAATACGCTTCCATAGTTTTCGGAAAGTCCGTTCGGATTTCGGATTGTTTGTTTATTTCAGAATAGTTAATGGCCCAAAACTCTCTAGCTAAATGTAATGCAAAAAGGGCACTATTGTATCAATATTAATTCATAAAAACTTTTTATACTTTTGAAATACTTTTAGCCGTTTTATGTTGAAAAACTTCCCAATTTAATCTTTAAAGGGATCCTGTGATGAAAAATTTTTTTGGGAGACATGATGGAGCTCTTAAAGATGTTTAAGAAGTCTTTTTGCAGTTTTTTATTACCGTATTTCCTCTAATAAACGCCGCGGCGTTTAATACAAATTCCAGATTTTGGATGCGGCGTTTAATAGAGGGCGGCGTTTATTACAAAATGAAAAAATGGACAGAAGCAAACTTAAACAATAATGTTTCCTTATCCTTAAAAAGGTTACAAAAGATTGTGTGAAAATGTTTTACACAAAAGATATGTTCATAAAAATCAATGTTTGATGTTTAGCTGACTCTGGGAAAAATTCTTGAAAAAGAAGGTGAAGGTTTGATAATAAACAAAACTGTTGTGCTGTGAAACTTTCAATATCACAGCAGAAGTGTATGTAGTATCAAGATTACTGGTGAATATGTCTTATCAATAAAATAAATGCACGAGACATGCTCATTTCATTTAATAAATATTACACTGAAAGTTGAAGATATTGAAAAAACAAATGAAATCGTCATAGAAAGCACAAATTACTTCACTTGTGAATGAATTGACCCAAACTGTCTGCATACTGATCTTGAAAGTAAACATCATTCGCAAGATATTCTGATGAATGATATGTCTAATAAAACCTTTTTTCTGGCTCCGAAACGTCACAGCGAATTGAAAAGTGGTTGAAATTAACATTAAGTTTTTTAAATTAAAGAAGGGAGTAATTTGGGGAATTCCAGACTGTATCAAATTATTAGTCAGTGTATAATGCTCGGTCAAGTTATCATTGTGTGGGACTGATTAGTGTTAAATTCACATTGGCAAAGATGACATTGTTCAAAATAATCCTGCAAACCTCTCAATGGAGGCACAATGATTTAGTTTGGGATTATAATGTAATTAGAATCCAAGCAATTGTAATATACATACAATGAGACCACTAAAGCCTTGTGAAAATTTCGAGTGTAATATATGTTCTAGGACACAATATAATCATGTTACAAAAGAACATTGTCCCAACAAAGTTTTATTGTGTCATTTGTCTTTTCAAGCACATTTGTGTTATTTATAAACTCCATGGAAAGGTTCAAGTAGTAATATTCAGACAGTGGCGGATCGAGAGTGTAGTCACAACTTGTGGAGAAGCGCATTAACATAATTTGTGAATTCAGTTCATATTATCAATGGGATTATTTGAACGTTTTTCTTTTATGTTTTATTGCTAGCACTCTCCTACATAAGTTGAGACTTACCTATAGATCCGCCACAGGCAGGTTTAGTATAAAAAGAATTGTTATGAACAATTTCATGTAATAATAATAATAATAATAACAATAATAATAATAATAATAATAATAATAAGAATATGCCCGATTCCTTATCCGATAGCCTGGCATCTTGTTAGGATAGCTTGACATCTTTTTAAGATAGCCTGGCATCTTCTGTATGTGATAGGATAGCCTAGCATCCTCGTCGGATAGCCTGGCATCCCCATAGGATAGCTTGGCATCCTCGTCGGATAGCCTGGCATCTTCGTCGGATAGCCTGACATCCTATTCGGTTCACGTGTGATCGGCATTACTGTTTCGTAAATATGGCTTGCGTTGTGGTTAACATGTTTACCAGGATGACTAAGATAACATTTTGAATTGCAGAATAAAATAGATACTAATTGTTAAGTTTTAATTAAATCAATGTGAAAAATGATCAAATGGCAGGAGACCCCTATGATTAATCCTATTTGATTTCCAGAAAAAATTAAATCACTGAAAAGTAAAAAAAAAATGATCGTGGCTGAAATGATGGAAAGATGAACAAAACGAAAAGTGTAGTAAAAGTAAGTATGAATTGAGAATATGTTTTGAGAAATTTTGCACTTAGGAACTTAGGATTTAAGACACAGCCACTGTCTGTAAAGAGCCTCTGATCTGCATTTTCTTTATCTCTAACCTATAAATGTAATAATACCTATGAATTGATATGTACCGTAAAACGGGGTGACTTGAAACAAAATTCGCCGTTTTTTGAAAAGATTTGCTCATAACTTTTAATCTAAGAAAGTAATCACTATGAAATTTTGAAAAAAGGTCCATTCATCTTTTGTCTTTCAGATAACGAAGTGTTCAAACTAATTGATGCACACCACCTCAAGTTATTGCTTCACAAAGTAGCTACACCTACTGAAATTTATCGTGCGGGGGTGACTTGAAACAGTGCTGTTTGCACAAAAATGTTGTTGTAAAAAAACGTGTGATCTACGATTACTTGCGTATAAAACATAAATTAAAATAATTTGTTATTGCCAGTTTCATTTTTATTAAGCGATGGAGAGTGTTAGTAAATTTTGAAAACTCAAAATTTCAGAATGGTAAAACATTGTAAAAAATAAGTTATCTGAAGCCATTAAAATCATTAAGCGTGTGATAACGTAATTGTTTCAGAAACAATATCGAAAGCAGGCAAGATGAATTTGAATTTATAGCTAGTTTACACGACTGTACTTACTTTAAAACTTGTAAATTGAATTATGTATATAAAAATTCCTGTTTCAGAGTATCCAACTTTCTTTTTCGTGCTTCTCTTAGTTTAGGATATATTTACTTTACCATTTCAATAGAAATGTCACTTAGAAATTGATCCATCGTCTTTGTTTTTTCCACACAAGCGCTTCTTCATTTCATCCGGATTACGCGAATTTATTGCGTTATTCCATATGACATGTATATGGAGTATGAAACGGGGTCCATATATCAAAAAGGCAAGAAGAAGCCCTGGTAACGAGGTTAAGTATGAAATTGTAGAAGTAACAACATGCAGCCCGTCTATCGCCAATTTCACAATAAGTATGGTGTGCCCATAGCCTTGAACGGAGAATATAATTGCAGCACCGATTTGTTCAGAATTCTGATTAGTATTCAGTTATGGTACTTAGTAAAACGAGTCTATTGAGGTTCAATTCTTAGATTATTGACCCTTTCTATTATGGAACTTATAATAATTACCAAATGACTTATACCACCTTTGAAACTCCATCGGCTGAACTTTATCACACATCAATGATTCGATTACATCATAATTGATAAGAATATTTATGCAATAATCGAAGAGACGAAGTGTATCGAGTGAAAAAAAACGAATCATTTTAATGGGATATATCTCTTTCAATTTTAAACATTTTTCAATAAAATTTTGGAATTACGCCATTTGACCTTTCTATTTTACAAATATAAAAAAATATATATTTGGCGATATGCTGTATCGCCGTGACGAGCTATTTTACAGCATCACTGATTTTCGGCGCTTTTTTCATCTTCAGCTCCCGAAGAACTTCCTTGATTGAAAAAATTTTTCCATCGAATGTTGCGCTAGATAGTCTCCGAACGGAATCTGAAAAAAATTCGGAGTTTCATTCATTATTTCATGAGAAATAACGTTTTTTCGACGCTGTTTCAAGTCACCCCGGGTGTTTCAAGTCACCCCGCTTTACGGTATATAAATGATCCTTAACAATTGTTTATTAACTGAAAAGCTTCTGCTTAAAATTTTAACTTGTTGTTTTCTAATCTCAAAATTTTTTACGGTGGCAATTTTATTAAGCAGTATAAGTTATGAAATTTGAAAATGCGATGCTGGAAAAATTTTATTTTTCAATACTCACGGGTCTGTCAGCACAATACGACTTGGGGAAAAGAATTCCGTTTTGGAAACCGCTTTTTCCTTTACGCCAATGTTGTACCTTATTTCGGTACCCGGTTCCAAACACCTTTGCTAAAGATAAGTCCCATGGTAAAAATCACAATGAACCCATTTAAATTCTGAAATAATCAAGTACGTATCTGGGATTTGAAGATGACGTTGTCAAAACGAGACTACGATAATTAACAAATTCACAAATTTGCATAATTTTCATTTTTCATGAGTTCTTTCTTCAATCTCATCTGACCCCCATCTGCAGTATATAACAATTGACTACGTCACACTCCTTTGTGTCCTGCCTCATATTCAGAATAATTTGAACATTTAAATCTGCTATTGAAAAATGTTTAATCCCTTTTGTTTAAAGTTCTGACGTCGATGCCCATATTCACGCAGAGCCTATATTCACGCCGATTCCTATATTCACGCGAGCGCTCATAACATAGGTGATATAATGTAATGAATTGATTGGTACCTAAATTATAGAATAGATTGTAGAGTGGAGACAATTATTATTTTTCTCAATTATTCGTAGAGATAATTGTTTTTATCAATTCTAATAATCTGATTATTTTCAGAAGGTTCAAATTATTGTGTGAATCAAATTTTGGTATATAGCTAAAACATATTGGCTGCTTAATGATTTTGAAATGATCCTTAACAAACAAATTTTAATCACAAATCATATCATAGGTAATAAATACTGTTTTGGACTTTATTGCAGTTTACTCCCATATAGCTGTTGACCCTTTCTTTAAACCTGCAATTTAAAGAAAGGAAACCATATCATTTCCTGCAACAAACCTGTCAGGAATTGTTTTTTTTTAATTGGAAGTTTAAAGAAATGGATCAGAGTTATATACACGAGAGTAATAAAGCCTCATTTTGTCTATGTTTATTTACTTTCAACAAATAAGCAATGGATTTCAATGATTTCTTATTTAACAACAGTATATATACTATATAAATATATCACTTCTGATCAATAAAAATTTACTAAAGCAACTAACCGATCCCAGAAACTCAATCAGGGTTTCACAGCATCTGGAAAATCAGGTAAAAAGCTATTTTTAACAGGAAATTTCTGGAAAGTCGGGGAAAAATTTCATACAGTTGTTTATAACAGTGTCTATTACTGACTTTGTTCAACGATAATTTTGTTTACTACAGTACCCAATCATCTATGAATATTTTGTATTTTTTCGTTTCAGAGTTAACTGACACTCTGTAGTATCTTAATTTGAATTTGATCTTAATTTGAAATGTTTTATCCCTTCCTAGCCTGTAAATTGATATGTTATGTTATCTTCATTCTGTGTTAGTTTAAGTAGGCACAAAAGTCAGGGAAAACAGGGTGCTTTCAGAGAAAAGTCAGGGAAAATGATACCTCTTTTTACTTTGAAATCAGGGAAAGTCAGGGAAAATATTTTGGGAGAAGTGCTACGAACCCTGTCAATTCTTGTCCGGCGTGACAAACACGTGTATTCTTTTAGTATTATAAAGTAGATAGATTTAAGCTCTTTTAGCCTCCAAAATACTAATCTAAAGACCCAGCCTTGTATTAGATAGAAGAATTGTTGTTGTTATTGTTGTCGTTGTTGTTGGGCTTTTTTTTCAGACAGTTTAAACCATTTCGGGAAAACAGATTATCTCACTTTTATTCACCATTATGTGCATCACATATACTCCACAGACCCTATTCCTCAGCACCTTACCACCTTAAAAGTAAATCTTTCTTTCTAATTTAATAATTCTCAACTTTGGCAAACCTCTTCTGGTATATACTTCATATTTAGCTTTATAAACTGCGCTTCTAGCCTTCCTCTTCTGTTGTTGAAATCCTGGCTAGGATCCTGTCAGGATTTAACCAGGTTTAGCCTCAATATAAACTTCCTTCTTTGCCTTGCTTCTACTCTTATCTCTTATCTTGTGTATCTTGATGTGGATCTCACCTGGAAAAACATCTGAATCTTTTGAATCTGTTTCTCTTTCTGTTTATCATGCAATCTTTTCCTCTCGTATGCGATGTGGATGCCTGGACTGGGCCTTGCATGAATCTTCTAATGATAAACACATTCTCCTTCTTCAAAAAACTGCAGTTCGTCTCATTACTATTTTTCCTTTAGAATTCATTCTTATCCACTCTTCTAAACTTGGTGTACTTTCAATCTTTGATTTGGCAAGAACCCTAAATATCCTTTTGATTCATTAATTCATTCACAAAATTCCTGATCATGTTTATAGTTCTTTCCATTTCTCCAAATTATCCCATTTCATCAATACTATATAGGTAAATCAGCAGGATCTCTATGTAAACCTGCTATAAACACTACGTTTTATGATATTAATTCTTTTATATATATCAATCAATATCTTGGTGGAATCTGCTCCAGTCTACCTATGAACACTTCGATCTACCTTTCCTCTACTGACTTAAAAATCTCGCCACTGATTTATTTCTAAGACACTACCTAACATGCAACTACTTTCTCACTCTTGGATTAGTATCTCCTTAATCAGGAAACCCTACAGTTTTTGTACTTTTTTTATTTATGTTTACTATCATTTAATTTATCTTCATATTTTCTGTTATTTATTTGTAGCTACATTTTTTATTTTGTCTTCTTTTTTGGTAGCCACCTTTTTTGTTAAGATTTATTTAGTGGGGTGGTTTCCAGTCTTTATTTCATCTCATGTATCTAATTTTTTTGTGACAAATAAATATTGTTCTATTCTATTCTAATTCTATTATATTCTAGTCATTCCACAACTTATGTTTTTGCTAATAATACTAATCAACATCATTGTTTCACTACTGATTATCTCCTTTTTTAAAGTATATACTAGGTGCTATATCCATGGTTGCACAAAATTTAAAATTTGTGCCCAGAAACTGCTTCAAACATGAATTTCCAAGCTTACATGTAGAAATTTGAGAGATTTTACATTATATTTATGTAGAGTGTATTTATACGAAAATATAAAGTATAAAAAGTAAGTTTTTTGATAAAATAGAAAAGGTCATGCCAAATTTAGATTTTAGAAAATTGTTAGCTATACTATAATAAGCAGTTCAGTGTCTGTAGAAACCAACTCCTTATTGTTGATATTATTGTTTCAAAATTTGGAATCTAAGAATGAGCTTGTGCACCAGTTACATCAAGGAAATAACATTTCTGAAATCCTATTGATTTATCCACCAGTAGAATCTTTAAACAACTACAGCAATATACACACAATACTTCTATATAATACTTCTGTATTCTGATGAATTTGAATTATTCTATCTATTCATCTATTCAATTTGGAGATATTCTCTTTGTTTTACCCATGGCATATTGTATGTAATGTCTGCAACTTATCCTTATGAAATTGATATAAAGATAATGGCTTACATATGAAAAGAATATGACATTATTCAAAATTACTGACAGATGATTTTGAGAGAATAAAACTATATGTATGATTTTACTAGTGTGAAATTTTATTTACATTACCATATACCATACTTTTTACATAATATTGGGATGGAAGTCGTTATTTATCTGTTTGGTTTCCGTCATTGTGTCCTAGGTTGATGCTAATTCCCTGTGAATATAATTCTGTTTCAAAATAGCAGCAAACAGCAAACTTCCAGATTAACTTCCCAGCATGATGAAAGTGCCTCAAGCCCTGATATTTTACAGATTTATCTGTGTTATGCTTTCATATCTTGTCAAAGTAACTCCAGCATATATATTGGAAATAAATATTAAAGTGATAGAATATTTTGATGTTCCTCGTTTTGATCTTGTATGTTCTAACAAATCATTTGATGCAATGATTATAATGGCAAAATTTATAAGAACACAATGGTGATGATAGATTCATTAAGGTTTGGTATCTATACACTTAGGTTCTAAAGAGTGAAATTGGCATTTAAAATGGCATAAATATATGTAACATATGCATTGAATGAGCTTTACATTCTGACTTTCTATAGATTTTTTTGTTTTATATATCTGATAAAAAATTCAAAAAATAACTGGACTTTGAGTAAGTTAGAGCAATGATATATGTGTATCTCTGGTAGTAAGTCAACTACTAGTTGCAAGTCGGAGGGCAGAATATCCAGCCATTACCGATGGAAGCCCAAGGACTATAAACTCCCAGTTATTTATATACTTAATGACTGATTGACTTACCGACTAGGTCAAAGATAATGTCACTATTTTCATTAATTTTCCTAGAAAAATTAACAATGGGACAGAACATGAGAAGGAAGAACTTGGAAATGACTGAAAGGTTTGTACTGTCAAAGATATTTGTTAAGTTCTTTTGTTAGATATTGTTAGATAAGTCTCTATTGAATGTTTTTTAATGTTTCATATGGTTTGTGTGTCAAATTACAACCATTAGACTTTACGGTGTAAACCTTGGGATATTTGTCTGGGTTAGTGAGGGTAAGGGTCGGGCGTAGCCTCTTTTGTTCAATTATATTCAATAAGTGTTTTCACCGTTTAAATGTAATGGTTGCAATTTGACACATGAACATACTCTTTAATGCTTTTAAACATATGATATGTGATATTTGAAAGAACACTCAGCTTTGAAGGCTAAAGAAACATGCTGTTAGAACCCAATTGAATTTAATAAGAACTTAAAATTTCTAATGAATTTGAACAGATAGAATTCACTTTGATAAACTTTATAACTTATCTCAATAGTATAGCCTGGCAGGCATTTTTATAAAATTGCCTAAAATCTTGTTAGGTAACTGATTTGTGTGGATAGAAAGGTAGAACAGTGTAAAGTTTACAAAAATCAGTTATATCAAAGGAAGCACTTGTCATTGTCTTGTCATACTCTTTTTTGTTTCTAGACTGGACATTCATGTATTCACCTAGTTTCACATTCTGTCACCTGACTGTCACTTGATTTAACAAATTTTGAGCAAACCCTCATGAAATAAAATACTTCTAAGCGTTTCAATGATAATGAAGAAATGAGTGATGTCCTAAAGGAATTCACACTGGTGGATTGATGGCATATATTATCGGTTACTGATGAGATATTCCTCACAGTCGTCAAAACTATGTTCTCAAGCCGAGTTATATTCGAGTTTGGTTGTTATTTTTGATTTTAACTAGTGCTAGTTTTTGAATATTTTATATTACATGTTGCCATGCGTTAACCCTGTTGGCCAATTTAACTTATTTTTGCTTTTCTGAATTTCCAACGCTTGGCCTGAAGTCAAAACCTGTTTATGATGGAAAACACAAATGATCATGTCAAAGGATAGTTTAACTTGCATTAATAATTAATTATTGAAAGTAATTTTAATGTACAGCGGCTGACTATTCTTTGACTTCAGCAGGAATAAGGATGACAGTGACAAAAAGGTTTTAAAAATACAAATAATGTGTCATTGACTGGAACAAGGTTTTTTTCATAGTCTACTGATAGAGACCTTAAATATGTAAAGCAAATTCTTGGGCAATGCAAAGTTGTTATTTCAATACTTCCAACTATGTATACGGCTTTACAACTTATGCAACTAGTAAAACTTGTGTCTTTATAAGCAATTATTATTACGAAAGAGTTTTAACATCACGTGACTTAATTTAGCGCCCCTAGAATGTACGCCCAGTTCCTTTACTTTGGGGAAATATATAATTTATGAACCAAAAGGCGTTAAGTTGAACTCCCTTAATCAGGTAATGCCAACCGCCCTTTCTATTTTGAATACCCTGGGCGCAAAATGGAGCATTCGAATCTGAGGCAAACCCTTGCATCTTGATAGGATAGCCTGGCATCTTTGATAGGATAGCCTGACATCTTTGATAGGATAGCTTGGCATCTTGATAGGATAGCCTGACATCCTTGATAAGATAGCCTGACATCTTGATAAAGTTCGTTTTTGTTATTGAAAAGAGTTGTTGTATGTATTACTAATATATCTGAACAGTCCAGAACTTGTCGAGCTCAATTTCTAAAACTAGATTTTGGTTTTCAGTTTTATCCCTGTGTTCTTGTTTAAACTGGTTCAACTTTTTTGATGAAACATGTTTCATTCGGTATTGAGTCCGAACCGTGATGAAAGAAACGGCAGAAAAGGAAAATCAATTTCATCTAGGCGGGTAGCCAGCACCTTCTTATTCATAACAAATGCGAGAAACTGTAGTACATTGCCTTTTACAAAGTCACTACCAATCGTCTAATGATCACTTCCACGTAGTGCTGGTCCTGTCTCCTGTAATGTTAAAGCATGTGTTAATCATGTTAGATGTTAGGCGATTAATAGGAATTTATAGATAGTAAGACACGGTAATGTAACAAAAATTCATGTTTCAAATTTTGGGGGTTAATGGTAGCTACATTCCTGTCTGTTTCTGTTCATCAAGTTCAGACCTGGATTTAGTTTCGTTGTTGTATTTCATAGCTTTATCAGACAAGTAAAATGAGTAATAAAACGATTAAAAGATACAGCTTGAGAACAAAGGTGAGTGTGTATAATTCATACAATCTCAAATCAACCATCATATTGCAGAGCATTTTTCTGGCTTATGGAGAGCTGACTTCAACGTGGATCTTCCCTCGTAGTAAATGTCGTGATAGTTGGCTGTGTGAACTAAAAGCAAAGAATTATGCTAAAGTTGACGCTAGTTGACGGGGGGAGGGGGGGAGAGGGGGAAGGTGATACTACTGTTGACGTCAAACTTCACAATTTTTCAATGTCTCTTCTCAAACGATGGCGTCAACTGAAGGGAAGGGGGCAACGCAAAGTTGACGCAGGTTGAAAAAATGGTTGACGTCATTTGTGAACAATCCCTAATCAAAAATAACCCTTAAATCAAAAATGACCCTAACACAAGGTAAATGAAAAAATTCATTAGTAGCAAAAACGTAGTTTGTATTAAATGGCTAAATTCAGTGTTAGTTATGGTAGGGGGTATGTGGGGATGAATAGGTGAAAATTAACACCTTCGAAATAACGTTCAGACAATGTCCAACATTAATGGCTTGCATTTAAAACGGAACAAGATGCCCTAACGGGCAGAAAGATTTCTGCAAAATCTGTCGAAGCATAAGAAATGAAATATGTTGTGACATTTATGAAATTCGAAAGAAATGTTGCATGATCTGGGGTGGGCCAACTACGCCACGGAACCACATGTTCATCTGTGTTGTATTATACACGTTCTTTGACTCTTCTGCTTACAAAACGTTGAGAACTTCTTTTTAGTTAGAAAAGGATGAGATAATTATTAGTTTCGTCTATAAATTTTCTTTTTTTATCTTAAAATATGTTTTATGTCTTAAAATCCATTTAACATTGATCAAAAGAAGCTTTTGTAACTCTTTCGCTGACATGCAATGCACTATGCTTTGGTTTCATGTGAATGCACGCACGAGATTTCAAAAAACCGCTAGGTTTGGACAGTAAGAAAAAAAAGAAGAAGCGAAAACGAAAGCCGGTTGTAATAGATTTCTTGCTTTCGCAGAAGTTAAAAAACATCCATCCTTTTTCAATCTATTATTTAAAGCATTTTTATTTTTAGACTGTAGCAAAGCGTACAGATCCAAAAGGTAGTAATCAAGTGACTGCTTCAGAAATTTTGCATAATGTATTCCAAGCTCCAGGCAGTTTTAAGCAAAGCACGCAAAAAGAAACCGAGGTGATTCCTCCCAGTCCTCAGAGAAACAAAAGATACAGTATTGTTAATCCTTCCGAAACTCGACGTTTGAAAATATCGGAAAAAGAATGTATTGAAGAAGGAAAGGTTGAAGTTTTAAATGAGCCATTTTTGAAAATAGAGGATAAAGAAGGAATATATCGTCCAATATTGTGCAAAAATTGGAAAATACCTCAAATCAACTACAACACAGATACGGTCTTTGGTTACGAAGAAAAAACAAAGTCTGATAGCCTTAATGAAAACACTGTTGGTGACAAAAAAGCTTATTGCGAAATTTGCAGCGAAACATACGAAAATCTACCTCGACACCTTGCTTCTGAAAAGCATTCCAGATTTGTGTCAAACCCTGAGAGTTATGCCAAACTGGACAAAATAATATCCGAAATAAATAGTAAATGCAATGTGTTCAATTTGGAGTCAATGGAAGACCTGACCGTAAGAGGTATAAGACGTTTTACTTCAAATGTAATTACAAGTGTAATTGGAAAGCAGTATGTCGAAGATGTTACAACTGGTAAAATGGATTGTTGGAGACATAAATTTTATAAGGAAGGTGGTAAGGCTAAACACAGCCTCAACGATACAGATCTGATAGCTCTTCTTCCTGACGAAACTTCAACGTTGATTCTTAATAAAATTCGAGGGATTTTTGGTGAAAAAGCCTTCGATTATCGAGATTATATTTTTAAAGTATTATTGCCTGATTCCATCGAAACGGTTTTTGCTAGTGTTATGAACTGGACAAAAGAAAAATCTGAACTCCATTTTCGTGAATATTTGATGAAACTGGAGGATGAAGATGATGATAGCTCAAGTGAAATTGAAGGTACTTTCGAAGATATAATTAAAAGAGGCTTAGTGAAACGACAGGAATCGATGAAACGCCTACACGAAAAGATTACAAATACTGTCGAGGACAACCTTGTCGATTTTGCGAGGGAAATTAATGTTAACCCTGATGACGTTGTTGTCATTGAAGATGGTGTCTCAACCGCAGAGCAGATGCAAAACAACTCTAACATTGTTAATGATCCTACCGATAATGTTTTTGTAGAAATAAAGGACGACCTTGCAACAAATAACGGATTCAATGCCGTTATACGAAATGCGTCGGATATCATACCTGAAGCAGGACATGAAAGAAACATACCACCTGTAACTGTAAAAGAAGTCGTAAATCAAGATGAATTAGAGCCGAAGAAACAAGTAAAAAGAAAGGGGGCAAGTAAAAAAAACCCTGTAAAGTGTCCGGTATGCTATAATTACCAAACGTACATAACACGACATCTACGACAAGTACATCACTGGAGTTGGAGAAGCGCAGCTTCTTCAATGAGTCAGATTAATGCTTCAGAAGGTAGTGACAAAGAACCAAAGCGAAAAGAAAAGGATTACCATTACAAAAGGATGTGTCCGGTACCAGGCTGCATGATGGTAAGATCAAATTTACCGGATCATTTGATCAAGTGCCATAAAATGGAAAAAGGTCCAGGCTATTATGCGCTATTGAAAGAAGCCCGTAAATTTACGTCTGACTTGATGCCCAAAACGCTGTCCAAGTCCCCTCGGAAGTTTGTAAATGAATTCCTCAGGGGACAACCTCGGGAAGAGATACAAACTACATGCACATCATCAACTGCTGCGGAACTGACTGAAGTAGAAATGCATGAAAAAGTTCAATCAGATTCAGCAACGGCTACAAAAGGAAGCTCTACCTTTCAGTTCAGCAAGTTACGTTTAAAACGGAAGACCACGTTTGAAGAAACAACACCTGTGAAGTGTGCCAAATTGGATAAAAGTGATGTTGAAGAGATTACAGATTCTACTGTCAATTGTTGGGGTAATGATGATGATGATGATCTTGGAGAGAGTGATGAAAGTGGTTCAGATATGAGTGACTTAGGGGAAGATGATGGCGTTGATGATGGTTCAAACATTGATATCGATGGTGAAAAGAAATTGGGTGAATATGCTGAATCGTTAATACAAAAATTTCTCTCATACATGATTGGACCTGACAGAAATCGGAAGGCAAGATCGATGCTAGTTGTGGCTAGTGACCTCCGGCGAATATTCCGTATCATGAATATCGAAAACGACCTAAGCGTTCTTTTTAAAGATGGTGGTAACCATTTTCGAGAAGAGTGTCTTTACAAGTTTTGCAAAAGTAAAGTTATAAAAGCAACGAGTATTAAGAAGTATTTATACTCTTTGCAAGATTTTTGTGAATATCTTGTCGCTGAAGACGTGAAGATCCCAGCTACAACGCAACGTGAAATCTCTACTTTGGTTGCTAAAATAAAACAATGGAGAAAAAACTACAGGAGGCAAGAAAGACTTGCGCGATATGAAAGAATGGGAAATGATCTTGAAATGTTGGTCGATAGAGCGCAAGTACAAAATTACAACGAAAGCAAGGTAGCCTATCAAGCAAGTTTACTTTTGGAGATGCTAGCCAAAAACGCAAATTACCAACTTACTCAATCAGAATATTGCAACATCAGAGATCACTTATATTGTCTTATTCACTTTACAACAGCGCAAAGATCTGGTGTCACCGCAAACATGACAATCCGTGAGTTCAATAAAGCTAAAGTACAAAAAGATGGCACAACAGTTATAGATGTATGGGATCATAAGACAGTAGAAACATACGGTCCAGCGAAAGTTGTCCTATCCCCAGAAACATATCGATACCTGAAAATCTACGTCGATGTTGCACGTTTGAAAACCAACCCAAAATGCGATGCGGTCTTTTTGAGCTGGTCTGGCAAAAAGGTATCTTCAGGAGACATAAGCAAACGTCTTCATTTGTGTTGGGTGAAAGCTGGGAATTACGATAATAAAGATATACCGAAGAACTTATCTGCCAATATAGTCAGGAAGTCGGCTAGCACAGGACTACGAGAAGGAAAGAGCCAATTTGTGGAAGAAGCTGCAAATTTGATGGCTCACAGTGTTCGGACTGCCGATGAACATTATTACATGCGTAGTATGGAGAAAGCGTCACTTATTGGCGCATCTACTGTTACCGACCTTTTTCAAGGAGATAGCAAAAAACGGAAAGTATGGTCATGTGAAGAAGTTAAAAAACTCAAAGAAAACTTTCAACTTGACAACGATGTTACCTTTACAGAAGTGAAATCCAAGTTGAATACGCTATCTGGACTTGACGCGTCTCCTCGACAGATTTATGATAAAATTCGACGTATCAGTCCACGCAAAGGTGATGGTGATATGAAAAGAAGATGCTTGTTTGGTGAAAAAGATTTACGGTCATTGCAGTCGTATGGTGCGGAATTGATAAATGGTGGATCGTTGGGATGGAAGAGGGTAAAAGCGTGTCTTGAGCCATCTGGTTTAACAAATAAATACACGTTCGTTCAATTGCGTACTCGGATAAATTACGAACGCAGCAAAAAGCAGGAAAATCGAATGGTGAGTAACAATAGTTTCTCTAGGGCACTCAGAAATATGATAGTTGCCAACATTACTTTCACTAAATATTATGAATATATATTTCAGAGGGGAGAAAAGGCTAGCGATGAAGAGACTGATGGAAAGATGACTGATGACGAATAGATTTCGTGAGCTGCTATTGGTTCAGGGCGTTATTTTGATTCGTTGGGCGTTATTTCCTATTGTTTTCTTTTGTTCTATTTCTTCAGTTTCATTTAAAGTTTCATTCTTCATTTTCTATCCACTTTTTGAATCACCTTATGAAATTAACTTGGGAGATATAAAGTGATGTTTTCCGAATTGTCGTCAGTGACTTTTGTTAAGTATACGTGGAGGTCGCTTGTTTTTTATTCCTTGTTTTGTTTTAAAAATTTTCTTCTGCATATTTTTGTTTTGCTATTTTTGAATTTAAAATTTATGGTAATTCAAGAAAAACAAGTTTTGTTTATGTTTTTCCAAAGTATTGAAGAACTCCTTTTAGTACTGTTTTGTCGCGTTCCAACTATGACATCTAACCTGCAGCTTCCATTTATGGCTGGAAATGCGGTGTCTATAGCAGTTCAATAGGCGCAATATTACTGTTAAAGTGAAGAGGCTATTATCGCCCATTGAAAAGCTGGATCAAATTCTACTTCTTCTCCATAGAAACAACCAATTAAATCTCTGCATTTGCGATTCACAGCGTATAGATATTAGCAGCTTGACGTCCGAAATTCCTGTACGGTAGAAATCATACTTTAGAGTTAGAAGAGCATGCGAAAATAGTTGGGTCATAAATCCGTAATCTTGCTTTAGGCATGTAGTATACGTTTAATTCATTTTGTTTGAAGAAAGAGCGATATGTAAAAAACATTTGTATTTCATATTCGAAACCTTGATGATAAGGGAAATGTCAGTAATACCCGGCTTCAATTCATTTCATGCACGACATCAATCAGCACGAAATAACCGATACTTATTAATGCCTTTACTCGTGGATAGATACACAGCACTACACAAAATTGCCCATCCACAGCTCCTTACATTCTAAAACCTTATCATCAACCGACAGGTCTCCATATACTCGGAGGTATAGAAATGTATGGAGCGCCACAACGGAAAAAATAGTTTCGGGGTGAATGGGGCTGGGGGAATGTCAAAACTTTGTATTGGGGCAACACACACTTTTGATGAGGTAACACGATAATTGTCTTGTGGGGTGACCAAAAAATATGAAATAGGGGAATGTCAAATCTAAGTCCATGCTCCGGTTACACGAAGCGGATTGCAAGTTATCAATAAAAACTTTGATAACAGATTGACTGAGGTACCTGATGGGGCAAAATTTCGTCGGGGAAAATTTGCTAGGGAATATTTTCACTTTTCCTCTAGACGAAAATTTTCCCCAAGATTAAAAGAAAGTATCATTTTTAAGGCTATATTTAATGATAAATATTTTTATTCGCTTCAGAATCGCTAATAATCACAGGTTTTTCTACTGATGAATTCATTTCCGTCTGATCACGTTCACTTTTTCCCTCGTTCTGATTTCTCCTTCTTCGATATCGACTATATCTAAATCTGCTGATCGAAAATGATTTAAATAAAAATCGAAAAGCATCTGCTCCGAAAAACTTGTTGCTTATTGAATTTTGTGTTATGCACAAAATCTTTTTCACTTTCATCCTCGTCATCCTCGTCATCCTCCTCGAGTAGAAATTGTTCATGGCATCGAACCCACTTCCTATCACACTTAAACTTGAGCAAAAGTGGAACCTCTAAACCATCAAGAGATTCGAGAGGCTTTGTATTTAAGAGATTTTCCCTTAACTTTTCCACCTTCTTGCTTGATAAAAAATATACATGGTGATCCGTATAAATACCTCATACTGCATTACGGCATTTTTGAAATCAGCAATTCATGGAGAAACATTTTTTTTGTCGGGTAAAATATGTTGTTGAAGAATATTTTCGTCGGGAAAAATTTTCGTCACATTCAAATAATTTTGTCACATTTCCCCGACGAAATTTTCCCTGATTAGGTGCATAACAACGCTGTCAGATTGATCAGGTCCGTTATCTTTGTGTGGTCTGTTACACGACATCACACGCACCATGTGATCAATACTGTAGAAGCAAGAAGTTAGTAGTTCGATTAAGTTGTTATATCATTGGGTAAGCATAAATGTCACAGTAAAGTGAAATCCGGGAAAGCAAAGCGACCATTTTTTGGATTCTTCTGCTTAGTTACTTGGGATTCGTGTGTAGCCCATCACAAATCCGTCTCTCAAAAGTGAAAATGAAAATTGAAGAGCTTCCTTAAATCCTACCAAAACAATCCTGAGACCACAGGGCCATCGGAAGGTCTTTAACTTTAGAGGGACAAAGTGTCCAAAAGGCACAATCCATTTTCACGAAGTAAAAATCCCGTTTTCAGCTGGGGGTCTTAGGGAGGCGTTGCAAGCCTACTAAGTGGGGTCGGAGAAACTTTGCAATTTTGGGCCTTCACCACCAGAACCACAGATTGCTTAAAATTAAGGTTATTATTAGGCTTCTTAAGTGCCGGTTATCACAGTGGAGGTTCCCTATTTGAGTATAAACTTTCAGAAAAAAAACTTTCCTGTCGAAAAAGCCTTCATCACAAAATGGGAAAAGGGCCCCTCTGCCCCCTACCCCCCTCCCCCGGCTCCGACGGCCCTGGACCATGCAGCAACTGAGTACACTCATTAGTAGTCATGTTTATTGTCGATGAAGCGTGCAAATGGGTTGGAGAAAGCAATACACGAAGATGTCAAAACAGTGCTGCGACGTCAGTCAATGTAGGACTTTTTTTGAGTTAGTTTTTAGTCATGTACATATCGTGCTATCCCATTGAATTGTGTGCTGTCCTATCGAAAGTATGTTTTTTTCAGGATGGCGCTCCATAGAAATGAAGGATGAATACAAGGAGATCATTTGTCGCTGCAGTGATACTCAATAAACATGATAATTGACGAGAATTGACGAGATTGAATTCCAAGTGTTAAGCGACTTTGGTTTGATGCAGTTGGCAGTTGGCAGCCTATACAATTTGAAAATATGGTACGAAATCTTACAAAACAAAATGCTAAATACAGTCGAATTTCTATAATTCGAACCTTCATAATTCGAACTTTCTCTAATTCGAACGAATTTCATGATGCCTTCACCTATCATTTCTTTGTAAATGAACCTCCGTTATTCGAACTTTCTATAAATCGAACGTTTTTTTCGGTCCCTTGAGTGTGTGTGAGAGAGACAGTTGAGAGAGAGTTTACTGTAGTCAAAGCTGCATTTGCTCAAAGAAGCCGAAAACATCTTCAATAACTCGATAAACACAATGAAGGAGGAAAAAAGCCACCTGGGGTCAGTTATTGGTTGCCAAGGTTACGAAGAAGAATACAGTTGAACTCATATAATTTGAATTTGTTCAGATTACATGAATTTTCGAATTATGGGGGTTCAAGTACTTTAGACCAAATTTAGAGTACATCTTGCACAGGCTATAGATAGTAAGGATACAAGGTATTTTTAGAGTAATTTGTATTGCATCGAATTAGTAAACGGATGCATCGCTGTACTATGAGCTATGTTATGTCAGAAAGTCACAACTTCAAGCGGCTTATGCTACGTACACGAAAGATACAGGCCGACATCTACATACTTTCTGCAAACAATCGATAGTCTATCGGATGTCCGAATGTACCTAACGCCCATCAATGAACTTACTACAAACAATATTTTCCAACTTTGTTCGGATTAATTATTCCTTTATTGAATTGCGTGTGTGAAATTTTGTAAGAATCACCAAATGAGGGAAAGGTAGGCATACCTTTTTTGACAAATTTTTGTTGGATCAACAATCAACCAAACTTCAATCATAAAATTGATAGACGAGGTAGAAAACTTGCCAAGAAACTGCGGTTGTGGAAATCGTTACGATGCAAACACAGCAAAAAACCTACTAACTGTCTTGCTTTGCTGAATTTAAATGGAGTGTGAACCATGCTTATAGCCGATATCGAACAAAGTTTTCCGATATCGAACGAAAAGCAGGGAGGCATGAGCGCGGTTATATAACAAAGTGGGTGGTATTTGGACATTTGGGCTGACAAACTGTTTAGATATTGGGTACCAACAAGAACAAGTCAAATGCAACAGTATTTCGAGAGCATGAGATAGCAAAAACAACCCGGAATAATAAGTAATGGAAGTTTGGTCTAATAAAGTCTTATATTTTGTGTCGCTTAATTCGAACTCCGTTCGAACATTTCGTTAACTCGAACAATTTTTTCGGCCACTAGGCGGAAAAAACGCTCGTTAACTCGAACCTGAGAAAAAAAGTTAGTTTTGGTGATTAAGAAGGACTCCATATACCTTATTTATTGAAAGAAAGTTTACCATCATTAGAAAAATGTCATTTTCATTACAGTTTTAGATTAATAGTGCGCAAAGGCTCGAAATCGTTTGATTCTGGAAAGAATCAACTTTTAAGACATTTGATTTGATTTGATTTTTTTTTCAAACAAAGTTTATACAGGATAAATACACTTCACTTATAACTGCTATGAATGTGTGTCCTGTTGCAACAACAACAACAAAAAAAGTAAATAAGATACGAAAAGGAGATACGGATCAAATAAAACGGAGGAACGAGACTCGCGAAGATTGGTTATGTCGGAAAAAAAGCAAACAAACAAGCTAAGTATATCGACAAAAGCCAAATTAAGACCATAATGACCCGTGTATCATCAGTGCTGAGCTCAAATTGCCACAAAAGAAACACCAAAATGTTCCTTAAGTAGCTTTTTGAACTTAGCAGGAGACCCATCTTTCCTTTGGCAGTTCATTATAAATCATAGCGCCAGTAAAGTAAAAAGATTTACGTGCATATTCTGTTCTCACACGTGGGAGGCGCAGTACAAAATCATTGTTTCGAGTGACAGTTCGATGCTGAATTATCGAGAAATAATCATTAAAGTTCTCACAGCTGTCACCATTCAGAAATTTACGCACCAACATGCAGCCCCTTATTTGGTTTAAATTCTCAGTGGATAATAATGGCGTCGATTTGTGCTCTTCACCGATTACTTTGATAGCGCGGTTATGAAGTGACTTCAGCTGATGGAGATGCGATTTGGTCAATTTAAGTAGTAGGACTCCACAGTCGGTCTGGATCATCAACTGATACAGCAGCTTCGATGATGCAGTATCTAGATAGCATCGCAGTTTACATAACAGCTTCATTCGTCCACCGCATTTGCGATAGCTTTTCTCAACGCGTGAGTTCAGGTTTAGGGTACTGTCAATTTCGATCCCTAGGTACCACTAAATTTACCACTAAATTTAAAACATTTTCGGATTCTGCGATTGATTTTCGGTTTCAAGTTCCATATCAAATCACGTAAGGGCATATTTTTCGTTTTGAGACAATGAACAACTGAGAGGAAATATATGAACAGAAACCGTAGGCTATTCTGTTGCTATCAGAGCATGGAATGTCGTTAATAATCATCGATTTAGATGGTGGCTGTTTATTTATTTTGAAAGGGTAGATTTGTTTTATACATTTCCAAAACCCGTCGGGGTTAGATGCATTTTCCGTCAACAATACACGATGATAGTCTCCCCTCGCTCTTTTCAGCATATTGTTGACCTGGTTTCTTTTACTTTTATAAGCAGATACATCAGTTTCACATTCGGTTTTCAACGATTTAATGTATAGCTTGTCGCGCTCACCCTTATGTCGTTTTATTATGTTAGATATCCAATATGTTGGCTTGCCTCTAATCCGTTTCTTTTTCACTGGAGCAACTGCGTCAGGCGTCATTTAAGATCATTTAAGATCATTTTCATGTAACTCCACGCAATATTCGGGCACGATGCATTTAAGACGGGTGACCAGTCTACGTCTTGAAAGTTTGATATTAGATCATCGGGTCTGTATTTAGTCGTTTTTGAAAATTTGAATGTTTTTTTTCTTTCATTCTTTATTCTCACCTATCGTGCAAAAAGAAATTTTATCCGAATTCTTATTTTTCCCAATTATTCCCAATTTTTCTGTAATATGTGAGCTTTGATAACTATCTAAGGGGGTGTTTATATAAGAAACATCAGCCCGATTTCAGCCCGGTTAAACGGGGGCCTCGGTTTGTCGAGAAAACTTTTTTTTTCTGTTTATATGAGGAAAATTCAGCCCGGCAAACAGGGCCAGATGTAACCACGTGGTTTCGTTTTGATTGTCTTACCGGGTAGAAATTCAAAATGGCACACATGTAATTGCCATTAAACTTTGTTTCCCTTTCTTCTATTCGCCATCTTGAAAATTAAGAAAACTAAAAAATGTAAAATGCGCATGCGCATATTATGTAAAATTCAGTCCGTTTTGCCATGCTGAATGATAAAATGTGTTTACATGGGAAATCTCAGCCCGGTAAACCGAGATCTCGGTTTGCCGGGCTGATTTGTTCTCATATAAACGCACTTTTATTTCTAAGTGAAAGTCACGAGTCAGCCGAGATCTCAGTAAGCGGGCTGAAACCGGGCTGATATCTCCCATATAAACACCCCCTAAGTTTGTCAATTTCAAATCTTTTTGCAACCTTTTTATGGTGTCCACATGTTCACATAGGAATCTCAAAATCTGCTACAGTGCTAAGGTGGATGTGAAATTTGCAGATGCAAGTTACTACATAATTGTAACCAAAGCATCAAATCGGATGCTTTGGTTGGTTTGGAAATATAGGGAATGTTTCCTTCGGGAGCCTTACGTTTGTGGTTAGCTTTGCCACTGATTAAAAACACAATGCATTAAACACAATTTTTCCGAGGTTCAATCGGAGACGATTTCATCCAATTAGTACAAATAAAGTGAAAATCCATTTTTTTGCTGGCATCGACATTTTGTGTTGTCAATATGCATCACTCCCGCATGAATGGCAGACATTCTACATATAGATGTTTTATTTCAATAAATCTTCAAATTCCTTTGCGTAAAATTTTACTTTACCCTTTCAAGGAGTTCCTTCTCCGTTCTTAAGCTTTCACCATTATTTTCGTCGTTTTAGCGATAATTAAATGATTTCAGAACCGCAATATTTTAATGAAATAAAGTTGCAAGAACGTCACAACGGTCGTACATGTCTTTTCATTGCATAACGTGTGCGTTATGAAACCGTGTCCGAATAAAATAATATTGCTTACTAACTCGGTCACCGAAAATTCGTTCGCCAATTATAAAATATTTGCTAATAAGTTGCTAATATGTTGCTTATACGTTGCTAATATGTTGCCGATATATTGCTTATAAATTTTAGATTAAATACGATTAAATAATTTGTAATTTATAGAATCATATGCATACCTAGTATGCGAAACCTACCACAGTCT
Organism: Turritopsis dohrnii; assembly: GCA_027922465.2. NCBI lineage: Eukaryota > Metazoa > Cnidaria > Hydrozoa > Anthoathecata > Oceaniidae > Turritopsis > Turritopsis dohrnii. The sequence continues at coordinate 571,669 of BQMF02000224.1, read as the reverse complement.
TCAAATGCTTCTCAAATAGCTTTAAAATGGACAGACTTCGTATGGAATTTAGCTACCGTTTGATTTTCCAAAATGATGCCAGGCTATCTGAATTTTATAAATGAATATTCTAATAATAATAATAATAATAATAATAATACTGTCAACGGACTCCCTTGAACGGCACGAAATGTTAATGGACTCCTTTCCACTTTAAACGGACTCCTTTTCAACCGGCATACGGACTCCTTTGTAAAACAGACTCCTTTGACATACAAAGCGGACTCCTTTGACATATAAAAAGGACTCCTTTGAAACTTATCGGCTACCGTAACTATGACATTGTTAATATCGAAAAATGGCGACTTTGTGTGTGTGGAAAATGAATGGCAATTTATTTGTGTACGAAATATACTAGTATATTACTAATAATTAAAAGTGTTTTTAAATATTTTCAGTGGTTATCGGACTGCCTATTCTTTAGAGTTTACTTCATGCATTTTTTGTAACTGGCAAAGCAATATCAAGTTGTTACGTTGCAATTCTACAGATCTAGCTACATCACAGAAAGTCTTATAAATTTAGAAACTTTACATGTACTTTCAGAAGAAAAAAGTTTCACATTTAAATTCACAACAGGTTATGTTTGCGAAACAAATTTGCTAAGGTTCATGCCTGAAAAATTGAAAGAAAGAAAGATTATATAAAAATTTAATGTTTATTTTATGCTTGTTTGTTATTCATTCATTTCTTTTACATCACGTATTTTTAACCTGCATTAATAAGGGAATAAAGCTGTTTCCAAAGACAGATTTGTTTAACATTCAAATATCAAAGTGGATGAAATGTCAAGTTTTTGTGTGAGCAAACAAAGAAACTTTTCTACAACAACAACTTGCTCAGAAGCAGGGATTTATTATAATATTATATATAATACAATTCTCTGACATACCAGTGAAAATCATGTAGATTAGTATAGTAGATTGTAACAGTAAAACCGAAAATATATATTTATCATTTATAGGAGGGAGTGTTATTAATTGTAGTGTATTTAGTTTCAAGATCGCAATTCATTTGCCATAGTTCGCATTTTGTTTTCGCTTAATTGCTTTTAAACTGAGATTATTATACGGTTTATTTAGTATTCCAAAAAAGACATTCGATTCAGTATTTTTCCTTCCTGATACGACTGTCTTTCTCAGAACACTATGGTTTATTCAAAAGTACGAAGAAAACTAATTTATATATATATACATGTTTTTGTAAGCAAGAATATTTTGAAAAGATCATACAGAATATAATTTCAAACACTACAGGTAAGGAATTAAAGAGCAACTTCCTTCGATATCAGACAAACAAGGTTTATAGAAAGTATAACATAATTTATATACACCAAGTGAAGTGTTTGAGCGAATAATCACCATTGAATAATCTTTGTTATTCAAAATGGTTCGCGTTATTTTATGAAAACGTAATCTAAGTTATGCTTCTCAAAAAACAAAAAATTTTCGCCTGTCACACTTCTTTTTGCAAAGCTATTAAAAATCTATAATTAGAACCCTTTGATTAAATAAACATATGTTTATTTGCCGATTTCTCGATATGTTTTGTTAAAAAATAAGACACATAATATATACTATTGTTCATTTAATTTTCGTGCTCATCTTTTTTTTGCACACACGGTGCTGTATTATACGAAAAATAAGTTGCGCGAAAATACAAATCTAAAATTTATGACCCCTGAATCAAGTTAGTGTTTTTCAAAGTAGAAAAATAACACAGATTTTTCATGCAAGCATGTTTATACGTAACACTGCACAAAATCTGATGTTTTGTGTATAAAATAAGGTTGATACTTTGTCAAATGTCTAGATTACACTTCTGCTTGGGGAATATTTTAACTGTATATCAATAATGGGCTATTTAAATTATAAACCATTGCCCGTAACAAATAAAACTAAATGATATTATTAGAAATTTTGTCAGGTGACTATTGACTGCAGTCTGTAAAATAAGTTATGTTTGCAAACTATAAATTTGTAAATTTGCTTTGTATCTTGTGCTTTGTATCATTTACCCAATAATTTCAGCTAGTTCACAGTTGACATTGTTCTTTCAACAATTGAAGTGATTACACTTGACAAGGAATAAAGATTTGTAGAATTTGTAGAACCTCTGTGATTTGTTATATAACTCTGTTTGTTACTGGGATTGACAACAAGATAACTACATTGTGATTACAAGACACTTTTTTCATTGGACAGGAGGCAGCAGTGCTAGAGATTGTAAAAAAGTAGAATCTTAAACAAATAATCACCTGAAAATATACTTATTCTAAAGCGGAAATATTCTATCAGAATCAAGCTTGCTAAAGATTTTTCAATATTACAACATTTTTATTGTTTATTGCATGAAGTCTGGCCACCAAAAGAGTGTACTATTTTGCTTGATTGTCCAATAAACACACAGAATTGCATGTCAATACACGGAAAAGTTTAGAAGATAGAATTTGTTTCAATTATGGCAGTCATTTTGTAATGGAAAATACTCTGTGACACTTAACATACTTTGAAACAGATAGTAAGGTGACAATTATATATGTTATGATTTTGTGCAGGCTTTATGAAAGGCGAAGTTGACAGGAGGTATTGAAATGGAAATTTGATTATTTTAGCCTATTTTTTCCTTATTCAGCAACAAAGCAGATTCAAAGGAGCCATAAATCTTTTCAGATTTGTCATAGTAAGATGAATTAAGATGTTTGAGTTTAATGGAGGAGTGTATCGAAGATTTAATAAAAACAAAGATATAAGTTTAAAAAATTATATTAAAATTCAGCATGCTGAATTTTAATATAATTTTTTAAACTTATATCTTTGTTTTTATTATTGAGAATAAATGGCAAAATTTACTTATATCTAAGATTTATTTCTGATTACATTATCCTAATAGATGTGATTTGCATGTTTAGATTTGTGGAATAATAATCAACCATCCAATTATTTTTTGGTCCTCATTGTCTTTGTTTGCTAAAATATAAGTTGTGGCCCTTGCCCCTCATAATGTTTGAGTATGATGCTTGTCCAATGTTGCTTTATTTGGTCCAATATTGCTTTAGTTAAACTACACTAGTTATTACATGAGCTATGAAGCGAAATTTAAGATCAAGGGTAAGTTCTTCTTCATTTTGTATGGTAAATATTAGACTTAAACGTTGACAGTTTGCTCGGTATACTCATTGTTTGTAGGCTCTGAGGGATAAGTAGCAATTATATATTATATGTATATGAAATATTTCATTTTAATGAATTATCTGGTTTTACATTTTTGGAATATTTGTAATTTAAGGATTCTAAGACTCAGTTACTTTTGGAGCTAACCCAAAAGGACCCTACTTTCCTTGTGAAGGAAATGATTGACAGCGAAATTGGTATGTAGTTGACAAAGTCTTTGTTTTGGTATTATTGTCCCTTGATGGCTGCTCTGGATAATTTTATTAATGACTTTCTTTTCTTCCAAATAAGCATAAATGATTGATTTTCTATCTACAAATTTGATAATGGAACCAAAGTCCCCTCTTGGCTGCATAGCTAATGGTATTAAGCATAGAGTATAAAGAAAAATAAATATTGTGCAAAACATTTTGCAAAGGTTTTACTTCTAGGATATGGTGTTTTCACCTCACGCAATGTTCAGAGGGGAGAGGTTTTGCTGTGCTACCGAGGCACACTTATTTCACGTAAAGTTGCAAAATCCAAGGCCATCGAATATGAAAGAAGAGGTCTTGGTTGCTATATCTTCGATATAGTGTATAATTCAAGAAGTTATAGGTATTACAATAGATTTTTTTACAATGCATTCTAATCATTTGAAAGATCTTCTGTTTTCATTAAGATCTTTTACTTTTCTTCATACTAGCATTGATGCCACTCTTTCATCTGGTTTGGGACGTCTAGTAAATGATAGTCCCCCTGCTTTTGCGAATAGTTTCATGCGGCAGCATGTGTTATATGGTCGGCCACATTTATTTTTGGTGGCGAAAGTCGACATTACTGCTAACACAGAGCTTAGATACTCGTACAATGATAAAGATCTTCCATGGAGAAATGACGTAAGTTCCCTTGAAAGTTGGTTTAAAATTGAAACTGAGAAAACTGCATTGTTATGAAGGCATTATAAACATTGAAAGGGATTCTATATTGCATTTAATATTAATTTCATTTTAATTTTTTAGCCTAAGTACTGCAAACCATTTGTGAGGAGTATCTCAGTAAGTTTATTTGTTTTGTTGTGTGCCGGTCTATTATGTCAACTGTGAAAATATGAAGCTTAAGCTATGAAGGTTTTTATCATTATCATTTAGATAAAGTTCGTAGATGAGTCAGATGTAAGGAGAGATTGAAGTTTAGCTATTAACTTATTTGTAGTGCAGAATAAATTTTTGACATGTAATTCATTTGGAATTTAAGGTGCAACTCTTATTGCCTAAGTCAGATACAAAAACTGGTTCAAATGATCAGATAAAAACTGTAAGTATTAGCTTCAGTCCTTTCTAATATTTCATTGAATTTAACTACAGATAAGAAATTGATATGCAATAATTTAAGCTTTAATTTGTGTGAGCATGAATAAATTATGGTTTCTAGAGACCACAAAGGCTATGGAGATCTGAAGAAAAAGGTATATGCTTTTTGAAATAATTTCTTTTCATTGGTTGTTCTTATACAGTGTTGAAAAATTGACTTATAGTAATTTTCTGTTAAAAAAGCTAGTTTATTCTTTATCCTATTGATTGCTATCATTTGTAAGTTAGCGTCATTTTCTCATTAGTCGTGGAATTAAAGGAACCTTTCCTAAGGATAGAAGACTCAGATGGGTATGGGCAGTTTAGTTTTAAGTAGTATCTAATTTCTAGTAACTGTAGAACAAGACCATGTCTGTTCTATTTTGGTACTCCTTAATGACATGTTTGCATATTCGTTGTAGTTTTGTAAGGTTATTTTTTACTTGTGGTGGTGCTTATGACAAATTCCATTGTTACTAAGCCTCAGATAGTGTAGTTGAAATTGTACAGTCTAGTGACTGTTTTGCAAATTATTAGAATGAAAAAATTCTGTCTACTTGTTAATGATATTGAAATAAAAACGGAGAGAGACAGTTTTATTCATTTTGAATACTTTGATTTTAAAAGTTAACAATGACATATCTAAAACACATTGTGGAATTTCCAAACAAATTGGATCTGTATCGATGGTTGTTTTCAAAACACCGCGGCAAGCATTCATCTGAAGATTATTCAGCAGAACTTTCTCAGTACGACTTACAAAGTTTCTATTTTCATTGAAAATGTTATCAGAGTTTCATTGATAAATAGATATATCTTATTATCTCCTTAATACATAATTACATGCATCTTTCACAATGCCACAAGAAAAATTAAGTAAAGATGTCTTTATGAAACATTTGCACGAACAAAACTGTAACTCCCCAGGTAAAGTAATCCGAAAGCAAGTAATTGTAGCATTACATTGTGATAGTTGCATTCAATATTAAGGAGATAATCCTTCTGGGAATGGAAAACTATATAGTAAATTTAGGACTTATAGTTTACAAGTTTTTACTATTTCTCTGGACCAGATGAAAGCTTCTCATTTGAGACTAACTTCCCCAAGTCTATGGCAGGAGATCAAAACGGATGTAGGTTTTATATATTGTTTGAAGACTATAAAAGAAGATTATAGTTTACGAAGGTTTTAATGGTGTGTATAACCAGGTTAACAGAACTATAGACATATACATAGAATAATTTACACTCCAGACAATGTGTCAGACTAAAGGTATCCGGCGAAAGAGTTGTAACTAACTTGGTAGAAAGGCTGCTCAGTTAAAAGATGCAATGCTTTGCAGGCTCAGTAATGGTTTTGATATGGTTGGATGAAGGTCATAAGTCATGATACGAAGAATATGTCAGAGCTATTTATGTGGACAAGTAGCTATTTCAGGTCCCAAAGCACCAGAGAGTATAGTGAAGAGGAAATAGATGGTTTGAAAATGAATTGTTAGCAGTTAGATCAGAATTGGAACAAGTTCAAGGTTAGTCGTATATATATGCATGGTTCTGAGGTTCGATTCCTCTGCTCGACTGACATTAATGTCTGGTGACAGTAATATGGGCTAATACTGTCGGGTAACCCATTCCATGTACAGGCTAGTTTTAGTCACTTCGGTTAGGGATGGTCCACGAGTTTCGACTGTCAATTTATAAAAGAACTAGGTTATAATTTGAGTATATTTCCTGTATCCATAAAATGAAAAAGTATCAATTTATCTAGTATTATATACTTATAGTATGAATTCCTTTTTCAGAAAGTATCCCACCACAACAGTGTAAGTCTATGCTACAAGATAGATGTATTCAGTAATCATGCACTGAGAGAGATCGCTTGAAAAACAGCAAAATGTTTTGGAATTTACCACCAACATCAGCATCTTTTGAGAGAAAGAAAGTGAAAAGTTTAAAACTTTTAGCTTGGGTAACAAGCAATATAGTCTTTGATGAGTATGCTGAAATTAGCTCTCAGCATGAGGAGTCAGTCAGTGTCTCAAGTTTTGATATAGTGCAAGTAATAATAGTAACAAGATAAAGGATGTAGTGGCAGTGCAGATTTTGGCGAAGATAACAAACTTACAACTCATATTACCAATATGATACAAAATCAATGTCGGAAAAGGAAAATTTGTACAGCCCAGAAGCCTTTCTTTTTTGCAAACGAAGCCATTGGAAAAGATTTTTGAACTGGCTTTGTGGTTTTCTGCAAACGAAGCCATTGGAAAAGATTTTTGAACTGGCTTTGTGGTGGAGGTAAACCCGACAAAAAACCGAAACAATGTGCGCTGCGATATCTGACTTTCTTAATGGCAATGAAAATCCGAAATCTGTCCACCCGGAAGAATTTGTAGATTTTTGCTTGGGCACGCTCTGCATCATCATGGATTTTCTTAAAATGGCCTTTGACGGTACTTTGCGTTGTTTCGCCGTTATCAAAGTTTACGTGAGGATTCTTGTTCACGAGGCAATTAGGAAATATAGAAATCCAAATCATGATCGCTAAATTACCGAGGCGGAAAGTGCCGAAAGATTAAGCTCCATCTGAGTGAGAAACTGTGTCACATTACCAAAAGAACTGGTTTTTGCGTCGCAAAAGTACCAATCAAACCAAAAGACGTTATCCAGAGACTTCGCTTCAGTTAGTTCAAAAACTCAGATGAAATTTACAAAAGAAGAAGACTTTGTGTAAGGACAAGTTAAAATATTGCATTAAGATTCATGCTGTCTTATCCCAAGGATTTTAGCTGTGCTGGAGGGATTTAAAAAATGGCCTACTCGGATGACTTATCCCGAATTTTTCTCATATCTATGTGATTAATGAACACTTCGTTGTTTTTGTAATATGGTTCCATTATGTGGTTATATATTGTAATATAACACTACCTATAGTTTTATGTTGTTGCAAACTGCTGTATATCTTTACCCATTCTTCATCGAGACTCCCATTATTACGTTACTGGGACATTTTAAGCCACCAATTGAAGTTCCCGCTAGAGTTTCCACGCACCCCAATAATTTAAAATCCCCCTAACTATTAATTTTTCGTTCGGTTTACAATCTTCCCAACTATTCCACCCACCATAACTATTCGGGACTCAGGATTATTCTGAAAATTCATTTTCAATTCTCTCTGATTTTGACACCATCTTTATCAATCTATATCCTGTCCATCTATATGTAATGTTGGAGTCCTTTGCACTTTAAACGGACTCCTTTGTAAAAACGGACTCCTTTGTAAAAATGGACTCCTTTGTCAAAACGGACTCCTTTGACATACAAAGCGGACTCCTTCGACAGATAAAAAGACACGTAATGATCTAATGATCAATGAGCTAATTTCGCGAAAATTTATCAATTTGCAGAAAGGGAGAATTATTGCAGATCTTAAGAAGGGAAATTTTGCGACCATTTCATTTCGCGAAATTTTATCCAAAAACTTCCGCGAATTTTTAACCTTGCGAAAGTTTCTCTGAATAAAATATACTGTTCAAGTGCTTGATCATGGTCTAAACGTATTCTGCAAAATAAGTGTTTACTCGCATTCTTCAGAACTGCAATTTTTCTCCCTTTCCGCAATTATGGCAGGGACAACACCTCTACGATAATTGGCAATCATTTTTTCCTCACTGCGTTATTACCTCAATTGGTGAGTCGAACAAGCATTTTACTGCTCCGTCTGCAACAGTATTGATTTTGAATCGCACTTACCGTTAAGGTTATGTTCAAGTGGGACAAAGAATGTCTAAGAAACAGTAACTGTGACAGACATAACTATATTTATTCATAGGTTTATCTTGAAAAACTATCTTTTTTTATAGGTGCCATCGACCTATGATCATTGAAAGCTATAATGTCCAACAGTCTTCAAATGATGGAAATAGCAAGGACAAGCCAAAGTTTGTTATACCTGTTATTATAATGAAAATCTGAATACGTCTTATCTTTTCATTAAAAATGCTGCTATTGAAATTGCCACTTATATTAAGTTTTGATTTATCAGATCAAAAGAACTATATGTGAAGGCGCCAATTTCATCTTGTGGGTTTTGTGAATTATGCGCAACATCATTCCAGAATTTAAATGAGGTAAAAAGAGAGTATATTATAAGGATCAAGAAAGATTATCTGCGAATCAGAATGGGGAATTCTGAAGTCGTTCTTTATATGAAAGGTTCAGAAGTTAAAGGACTTTCTCCATAATGTTCTAGCATCTATCGGGAAACAAACATAAAGGAAATGCTTGTAATGACGACAACTTTGCCGGGGTTGATGCTGTTATCTCTCAGTCGCAAAGCTTTTACCAATATGTGGACCTATTATCCGAAAAGGTTTCTCAAAAAATTTATGATATACTTTTATGTTTGCTGCAAAAGAAATTTTCTAAATAAGTAATATCCTCTTGTTTAAATATTTCAGGTTCCAGAAAGTTGTTTATCGGTGGATAATGATAAGGACGTAAGGTTCACGTTTGATCTGTATAAAATCTTCTAGTTGAAAGTTCTTATTTATTCTGGAATCGTTCCAACCCCATTTTTCATTTTGTCTATAATAACATCTAGCATCCACATCTAGCATCCACAAGGTACTTCCAATCCTTTAATTCTCAACGTTTAGGAAAAAGACATTGTATTTTCTATAACGGAAAGAAACAATGTTATCAGAGTGTCTGTAAGTGTAGTGACTTGTATCCTACAATGAGTACAGACGGTCGTTTTAAAGACAAACAAAATTGAATCCCCATCAATGTTTTCTTTCCATAGGATGACTTCAAACTATGCCAAACAAAACCAATTGAATTGGACAATCCAATAGACACTCCAATCACTGTAAAAATTATTCTAAAAATCTGTTCAGTTCTGTTTCATTCATAACGTGATAATTGATTTTTATAACTTTTAGCTTCTTGTAAATGAAACCAATTCCTTGATTGAAGATAAACCATGTTCTGTAAGTCGCTATCTTTTCTTCTGATTGTTATGATAACACGTTTCTATGCATTAACCTCGAGACAATTCCTTTACAGTTGCCAGACAACGATGTTAGTAAATTTATGGATTTGGAAATTCCTCCTGTTACTCCGGTAAGAGAAACTATTCAGCACATTATCAATGAAAAGAGCAGTTTTAGGATTGTTCTTAACTTTCCTTACAATAGTGATGTATGCTAGAACAAGTGGTGGTTATATGATAAAGGATATTGTAATGTCATAAGTGATTTTTTAACTTTTAGCTTCTTGTAAATGAAACCAATTCCTTGATTGAAGATAAACCATGTTCTGTAAGTCGCTATCTTTCCTTCTGATTGTTATGATAACACATTTCTATGCAATAACCTTGAGACAATTCCTTTACAGTTGCCAGACAACGATGTTAGTAAATTCATGGATTTGGAAATTCCTCCTGTTACTCCGGTAAGAGAAACTATTCAGCACATTATCAAAGGAAAGAGCAGTTTTAGGATTGTTCTTAACTTTCCTTACAATAGTGATGTATGCTAGAACAAGTGGTGGTTATATGATAAAGGATATTGTAATGTCATAAGTGATTTTTTAACTTTTAGCTTCTTGTAAATGAAACCAATTCCTTGATTGAAGATAAACCATGTTCTGAAAGTTGCTATCTTTCCTCCAGATTGTTATTATAACTCATTTCTATGCATTAACCTCGAGACAATTCCTTTACAGTTGCCAGACAATGATGTTAGTAAATTCATGGATTTGGAAATTCCTCCTGTTAGCCCGGTAAGATAAACTATTCAGCACATTATCAAAGGAAAGAGCAGTTTTAGGATTGTTCTTAACTTTCCTTACAATAGTGATGTATGTTAGAGAATGGTGGTTATATGATAAAGGACTTAGTAATGTGATAAGTGATTTTTAACATTTAGCTTCTTGTAAATGAAACCAATTCCTTGATTGAAGATAAACCATGTTCTGTAAGTCGCTATCTTTCCTTCTGATTGTTATGATAACACGTTTCTATGCATTAACCTCGAGACAATTCCTTTACAGTTGCCAGACAACGATGTTAGTAAATTCATGGATTTGGAAATTCCTCCTGTTAGCCCGGTAAGATAAACTATTCAGCACATTATCAAAGGAAAGAGCAGTTTTAGGATTGTTCTTAACTTTCCTTACAATAGTGATGTATGCTAGAACAAGTGGTGGTTATATGATAAAGGATATTGTAATGTCATAAGTGATTTTTTAACTTTTAGCTTCTTGTAAATGAAACCAATTCCTTGATTGAAGATAAACCATGTTCTGAAAGTTGCTATCTTTCCTCCAGATTGTTATTATAACTCATTTCTATGCAATAACCTTGAGACAATTCCTTTACAGTTGCCAGACAACGATGTTAGTAAATTCATGGATTTGGAAATTCCTCCTGTTACTCCGGTAAGAGAAACTATTCAGCACATTATCAAAGGAAAGAGCAGTTTTAGGATTGTTCTTAACTTTCCTTACAATAGTGATGTATGCTAGAACAAGTGGTGGTTATATGATAAAGGATATTGTAATGTCATAAGTGATTTTTTAACTTTTAGCTTCTTGTAAATGAAACCAATTCCTTGATTGAAGATAAACCATGTTCTGAAAGTTGCTATCTTTCCTCCAGATTGTTATTATAACTCATTTCTATGCATTAACCTCGAGACAATTCCTTTACAGTTGCCAGACAATGATGTTAGTAAATTCATGGATTTGGAAATTCCTCCTGTTAGCCCGGTAAGATAAACTATTCAGCACATTATCAAAGGAAAGAGCAGTTTTAGGATTGTTCTTAACTTTCCTTACAATAGTGATGTATGTTAGAGAATGGTGGTTATATGATAAAGGACTTAGTAATGTGATAAGTGATTTTTAACATTTAGCTTCTTGTAAATGAAACCAATTCCTTGATTGAAGATAAACCATGTTCTGTAAGTCGCTATCTTTCCTTCTGATTGTTATGATAACACGTTTCTATGCATTAACCTCGAGACAATTCCTTTACAGTTGCCAGACAACGATGTTAGTAAATTCATGGAGTTGGAAATTCCTCCTGTTAGCCCGGTAAGAGAAACTATTCAGCACATTATCAAAGGAAAGAGCAGTTTTAGGATTGTTCTTAACTTTCCTTACAATAGTGATGTATGCTAGAACAAGTGGTGGTTATATGATAAAGGATATTGTAATGTCATAAGTGATTTTTTAACTTTTAGCTTCTTGTAAATGAAACCAATTCCTTGATTGAAGATAAACCATGTTCTGAAAGTTGCTATCTTTCCTCCAGATTGTTATTATAACTCATTTCTATGCATTAACCTTGAGACAATTCCTTTACAGTTGCCAGACAACGATGTTAGTAAATTTATGGAGTTGGAAATTCCTCCTGTTAGTCCGGTAAGAATTCACATTATACAAGGAAAGCGTCGTTTTGGAAATGCTCTTGATTTTCTTTACAAAGCCAAGCAACAAAATTTAGTTTCTCATTGGAAATGGAGTTACTTTGAAGGAAATACATTTTCTCATGTTTAGTGTGTTGATGATCTTTGCTACAGTGGTGCTGTCAGTAGTAATAATGAAATCACAGTGAAAGGAGAACTTTCAACTAGGTACTTAAAAAGATTTCTTAGAAAAAAGCTGTTTTTCTAATGAGTCCCTAAGTAACTAATTACATTATTTATTGAAAGTATATGGTATTTCTTTTTCAGAAATCGCAAGAAGTTTGATTGTCCTGTGAAAGGTTGCTGCAAAAAGGTATTTTACTTGCCGCACCACTTACAGAAAGATCACAAGTGGTCATTTAAAAGTGCTAAGGCTGCAGTTGGACTTTTTAATTTGCGAACAACTACAAAAAGTTCAGAGAAGAAAGACTTTCACAAAAAGAGGATCTGCCCAATATGTGGAAAGATATTAGCAAGATTACCAAAGCATTTGTTGAATAGCCACAAAATAGCGAAAGACTACCGTTACTTTCAATTGCTGAAGTCGGCCAAGACATTTGTACCATTGTCAACAGATACTATTACAAAATCCCCTGGATATTGGCGAACAGCAGCAGAGAAAAATGACTTGAGACTTAATGATACTCAAAGCATGGCAGATACAACTACACGTTGTGGTAATCAAAAACAGGAAGTTGCAATCCAAACAACACCAATAAAGTCTAGTATTGGCATTAACTTCAAACATCCTCGATTGCGAACGCCTAATTCATTTTCAGTTCGTAACTTTGATACATTCAATTCGCCATCTACCGCTCTTACAAGAACAACCTCAACATTCAACTCGCCATCTGCTCATACGACAGTATTTCATTCATCATCTGCTACTGCGACAAGAGCAACCTCAGCATTCAATTCGCCATCTGCTATTACGACAAGAACAACCTCGGCATTCAATTCGCCATCTGCTACTACGACAGTATTTCATTCGTCATCTGCTACTGCGACAAGAGCAACCTCAGCATTCAATTCGCCATCTGCTATTACGACAAGAACAACCTCTGCATTCAATTTGTCATCCGCTACTACGACAAGAAAAGCCTTGGCATTCAATTCGTCATCTGCTACTAAGACAAGAACAACCTCAGCATTCAATTCGCCATGTACAACAGCTCTCAACGAAGAATCTTCATTAGAGGATTCTGATGAATTTGATGATAATGATAATTTCAGTGATAGCAGTGAATTGATATGTAAGTACAAATTACCTCTTCTATATCCCCAGTATAAGTCTAGTTACCTGCTACCATAAAACAATTATTACACTATACATTATGTGTATGATTAAAATAACCTAATACCGAATATATACTACAATAATAACATAATAGTTTAATCATTTTGAATCAAGATTAGCATTGCGTACAAAGCAACCCCTTTTTATTCACATTCGTTTGACTTTCTTTATGTTCTTCAGTACCATTCTAGAATATGAAAGGGAGTTGCAATGTTTTCGCATTTTAGATAAATTTACAAAAGAAATGGAGGACATCTTTGAGACGTTCCGACAGTTCCTAAAAAGTTTTGATGGTGGTTGCAGAACGGACGCCATGGCTTATCAATTAATGGAGGATGTGAGGCGAATTTTGAAAGATGTTGGTTGTTTTTCCGATTTTCATTGTTTCCAAGATCAAAGTACATTCAGGGATAAGTTCATGAAAGAGATGAAAAATCGAAAAGTAGGAGCAACTAGTATCAGAAAATATCTGTGTAGTTTGCTATTGTTTTGTCATTTTTTGGCAACTGACATGGACAACAAAATGCTGCCAGGGAATGTTATATGCAGAAAATCTGAGATCTATTCGTTTCAAAACAGAATTGCTGTTTGGAAGAGAGGACTCACAAACGAATGCAAAACTGTGAAAAGAAGAAAGGAAATTGAAGACTTTCAGATGCTAGTATCATCAGATGATATTGCAGTGTACGACAAATGTGAACATTCAAAAAAGGCAAAGAAGTTGTTTGATGAATTGTATGGAACTATTAGGCTTGTAACTCAAGATGAGTACTGCATAATGAGAGATCACCTAATAGTTCAAATTCACTTTGGCAACGGCAATAGATCAGGCGTCACTGGAAACTTAACGGTGGCGGAAGCTCTCAATGGAAGACCAAATGGGAACTTGATCGAGATGAGAATAGCTCAACATAAAATGAGACATCAGTTTGGCCCAGCACCCATTGCTTTGAATTGTACTGAGTATGAACAATTAAAAACTTTCATCAAAATAAGGAGTCAACTGAAATCCCCTCATCCATATGTATTTTTATCATGGCTCGGCAATCAAATGCAATCTGGTTCAATTAGCAATAGGCTACATAATATTTGGGCTACATATAAAATCAGTAAAAATCCTCTTATAAAAAGTTTGACTGCAAATATTGTCAGGAAAAGCGTGTCAAGTGGAATTCGAGAAATGAATCCCGAAAAAAAGCAACAGGTTGCAGATTTGATGTGCCACGCTGAATCTACGGCTGATGCTTGGTATCACATCAGAAACCGCCAACTCTCTGTTGGAGCTGCAGGAGAGGAAGTTCGGAAGATATTTCGCCCTTATCCTCAAATGACGGAGGTTAAAAATTGACACTTAAAATTTTTGGCCTTTATTGACAAAACCAAATTCATTTACTTTCTAATTTTAACGTGTAGATAGATGAAACTGTATCACCAACCAAGAAGAAATGGAGTAACGAGGAGGTTGAGGTATTAAAAGAAACATTTAAAGAAAATTTCGAAGAAGGAAAGATTTCCTTAACGAATGTTAAATCGAAAAATCCTCCATTAAACGCCTCACCAAGACAAATATATGACAAGTTGAGGCAAATGACCAAAATTGTAAGTATTACTTTTTGGTAATTACTTTTATATTGGTATAATGTCATTCTAAACATATTAAAGGATTCCTTTGATACCAATGAAAACTAACTATTATAGCAAACATCACCTGGAAATGAGACCAAAAATGAAATGAAATATGGACGGGACAATCTCTCACTTCCGGTAATTGCCAAACATTTTTTACGTCAGCATCTTTTATATAATTTTGTTAATCAAGGGAATATATAATGCTCGAACTTCTTTTACCTAACTACTAGCGTTATTCCATTGGCCGAAAGAAGTTATTTGAAGTACGGGAATTGGCAGAAATAAAACTTCGATGCGCTGACATAATTGCCTCTGGTCCACAAACAGAGCAAAGGATAAGAAATGCGCTGAAGGAATCAGACATTTTGTCCAAATATGATTGGAAACAAGTCCGCACAAGGATCAGCTACGAAAGAAGTACGTTTTAAGAGCTCACTCCGTTTAGTTATCCTTTCCTTATCAACGCTAATGTAGGTCATGTGAAGGCAGGAAGGAGCATTTAAATTCGTACAACAAGTGCTTAAATAGACAACCCGTTTGTCACGTATCAAGTTGCTACTGCTAAAGTTCACAATTTTATTTTCGCTAATGTGAACCAGCTGTCTAATCCCAACTTCCCAATTTATAACAAGTTTTTTTTTACCTTTAGGTTTACAGAGGAAGAAACATGCAAAGTGAATTTACTGCCTGTGTCGTTGCATACTAGTTAAAGTTGATAATTTTATTTTATTATATTTTGATAATTATTTTTGCACATAAAAGTCCCGTCGTTCTGCGTTCAAGCGTGTATAACTCGTACTGTTTTGTGAAAAAGGATTCGGGTTGATGAGATTCAATTAATTTTGAAGAGAGAAAGAGAATAAAGAAGTTCCAAGTTCTCAGTCATATGCAAGAACAAAGTTCTTATTTGTATTGTCACATTTTTGTGTTACGTTATGTGAAACATCTAGATATGCTGTAAAAATTGTTTAGCGAAAATAGGTGTGAAAAAATCAATATTATATCATGCTATATCTGCAACAATACCCTAAGTAATAGTAGTAGTTCTGCTTATTTAACGTTGGAAAATCATACGAAGCTAATTTACACCAACCAATAAATTAATAAAATAAAAACAATAAATTTTTAAAAGCACGGATTTTACACTGGCAGTAGAGCTTTGGAACAGTTTGAAGGCCGTTTTAAAATTGCTCAAAGAATGAACCTCTTTCAAAGGTGCAGACAAATTATTTTGAAGCAGCACCGCACGGAAAACAAAACTGCTTGTTGTGGTTTCTGATTTTTCGGGAAGGCGTAACCTATTACTGCAACGAAGTTCCATTGAGCACACTTTCGACTTGAACATATCCCACATAAAACTTGGGTTTAAGCAAATTGTCGACTTGTATAGTTATGCTAGGGATTTCAGATTTTGCTTGTGGACTGATTCACAATTATACAAGCAGAGGAGATCGGAAGAAGGTGTAATAAAGTCACGGTGAACTGCCCTAAGGGAGCGTATTGCAACTCGGTTGATTTTCAAATCATCTCCCGGAACATCGGAATTAAAGGACAGTACCTGAAAGCTGGCATGATATATGCATTAGCTAAAATATATGCTCTTAGCACGTCCAAAGAGGAGCGAATTCAAAAAAGATATATGTATATGCTCTGAAAAACTAAGTTTCTCATCAATAGTCACACCTAACAGCTTTACACTTCGTAAAGATGGGAGAGATTCACCACTTACTTTTAAGCTGATGAGAGCTACTGCCACTACATCCAAAGAGGATGAACTTGAATTCATTTGAATTGATGACCATCTGGTTTGACTTAAACCAGTCAATGACGGCAGGAATATTTTTAAAAGTTTATCCATGACTTCATCAACCTATTCCCTAGATGTACTCAGCGCATTATAATCTGCAAAGTCGGCTTTTATAGATTCAAGGTCACGCCCAAACAGATCATTTAAAAAATATTGAACAGAAGAGGACGACCCAATATTAAACCTTGTGATCCTCTCAGCTTTTGCTCTATACATTCGATAAAAACTGATGCT
This sequence comes from Turritopsis dohrnii, assembly GCA_027922465.2. Classification (NCBI taxonomy): domain Eukaryota; kingdom Metazoa; phylum Cnidaria; class Hydrozoa; order Anthoathecata; family Oceaniidae; genus Turritopsis; species Turritopsis dohrnii. The sequence continues at coordinate 554,687 of BQMF02000224.1, read as the reverse complement.
ATTCGTACACGTATTTTCCTATTTGAGAGGTAATTATACAGGAATTTTATTCCTTATATCCCATTCCAAAAGCCCAAGGTTTAGAAATCAGCAAATCATGTGGTAGCACATCAAAAGCTTTGGAGAGACTTTGCCAATGGTTTTTGCCAGTTTTGTAATAAATTTAAAAGGCAATACTGAGTTGAGTTCGCCTTTTCGAAAGAAACAGAGAAAAGGTGAAAAGCGATCCTCCATTAATGTGGAAAGCTGATTAAACATGAACCTTTCATAAAGAAGGCAAGAAGCTTATGGACTTGTAATTTGATTTTTCACTTACCAAATCTTTTTTGTGCATTAGAATAGTGTCAGATAGTTTAAGCTTATCGGGGAAGTTTCCAGATTCCAAAGGAGATATATGGCAATCAACCAAAGGGGTAGACATTACTGCAACTGCTGTTTGAATAATTGCTGTTGGGATATGTCCTCCCGTTTTTTTGAGGGGTTTAGTCCACTGATGACTTTAAAAACATCTCTGGGACTAAATTTTTGAAATTCAAAACATCCCTCCTCGTGATGCTTAAATCTAATCTTAGCAATACTTGGATGATCTTTGAATTTAGTAATAGCTTTAAGAACGGGGTTGTTATTACTTGACGTGACATGAGAGTGAGAAAAACCCCTCACAATGTTTCTTAATGTTTGTTTTTGAAAGAAATTCAGACTTGCTTTCCTGTTTAGGTTGACAACAATGTTTCTCTGGAACCTATGACGTTCCCAGTCCAAAGGGCCTTTGGATTTATTGGCAATGTTTTTGTGTCTTTAAAATGTGTCATGATTGCCTTCCTTAGAGCCTTGTTTACATGAGGCTTGTTGTTTGCTCGGAATGTTTTTGATTTTAGGGTGCATGTTTGTTGACCACATCTAGGAAAATGCTCTGAAGATCGCTAAGTTCGGTTATATCATTTAGACTTATGAAAGTTCGAGTAGAAAAGACCGTTCGTTAAAAGCTCCTAAATCCCTGCATAGCAATTTTTTCGGACTAAGTTTAAAGAACTGTAATTTAAGCAAAGAATAAATTAGTGAGTGGAAGTCACTGATGTTTGGTTCCAAATCCAAAACAAGGGACAATTCGTCTAAGAACCTATTTAAAGCTTGATCTGGAGGCCGATAGATTGAAATAATTAACGATTTGGTTTTCCTAAAATCAATTTGTATAGGAAGTCATCCGGTACCTTGTATTCATTTTTAAGTTGTGATGGAATGTCAGATTTGCAAAAGTCAAAAGCCCTCCGCTATTTGCTCTGTTACCCAAACGGTACGGTCGAGAATAACCGTCCATAACGAACTGAGCATCCGGAAAAGACGCATCCAGCTTAGTTTCTGCAATTGTGAAAACATCAAATTTCCTACGCACAAGTAATTGGATATCAGCAAACTTATGCGTAAAAGAATTTACATTTAGGTAGCCTATGAACACATTTCGTGGATTGGCCGTAATTTAGTCAAACGTTCAACATAAGGAGCTTCATTTTCTGTAACACGATCCTTGTAAGTCGCTACCCGGTTCAAGCTTTCGATAGCAACAACATTAGACAAATCATCGTCAACACACGTAGAAATTTCTTGGGTAGTGGAGCATAACTCTACATACACTAGTCAGTTCTTTTAATGCAAGCTCTAAATTTCGTTTTATGATATTTGTACCTGTCCGATTAGGATGTAAGTTGCTACGGTTCAGGTGAAATCTTTTATCCAAATTCGAATGGTCTATGAATCCAATGTTACGTGTCTGGCAGAATGATTTCAGGGTCTTGTTTACAACAACTTCTTTGTTACTAAACTTGTCTTTGTGTGATGCAAGCGAAGAGATAATAACAGCTGTTTCCGGAAGAATGTGTTTATGCTCATCAGTAAATGATGTTGCTCACGGTCTGATCAATTTCCTCTTCTTTACGTAGGTCGCTGGTTCCACAATAGGGAGTTTAAGAAATTTCAACGGCAACGGGAATGGTGACATCACTCAAACAAAAACTTTGTTTTCTCTGCGGAATTTGTTTACTAACCACTGGGAACATTTTGTAAGGCAATTGGATCATTAGCTGATATGTACGTTCTATGCACAACGTGAAAAGTCATGTTTTGAAGTCATGATGATAAGGGGGGAGCGATTTTAGAGTGACATATGTATTTGTTATGTAGATTTTATGGCAACTTGAGAGCTTTCCAGTCGTTATTAGTTGATTAATCGAAGGCTTTCTCTAATGAAAATTATGGGGTGCCAAACTGGACAAAAATCGAAATCTCATCAAGATATGAGATATTTCACGAAGGTTGGTTGAATTTTCCCAAAAGACCAAAATATCACCAGTATTTTAAATAATAATCAAATTCTATTAAAAAGCTGAGAAATCTCATCAAAAGTTTCAAAATCTACTCAAGCAAAAGCAGCGAACTGTCAATCAAATCAGGTCCCGACAGAATGTCCCTGTGTCAAGTTTAGTCTCCAAAATGTGCAAAGCGGGAGCACAATTAAATAAACATGGCTTCTATAGATAACATCGTGGGTAAAACTAAGGAGCTGGTAGATGCCATCAACAAAGACCAGAACGAAAATCAGACAAATGATACGGCAGTAGAGCTAAAAAGATTATTTCCTAGTTGTAGGGGAGATTCCTTCTCGAGTACTAGTTTTTAAGCATGTCATCCTAAGTCGTTGTACATATACAGTGATGCTAATAAGATGATAAATTCATAAGTACGGTTTGTAAGTACTTCTGACATTTTATGATCTTGCTCAAAACAATGCTTCTCCAAATGCTGGTATACAGTTATCCCTTGCAGCAATAACTGACCTGTCGACACCATGTTAGCTTTTATTGTGCAAGCTTTCTTTCAAACACATTTTACAGGCTGTGCTAATTGACATTTCCTTGATGGAATTTCCGTTAACTTAAAGAGATTTTAACAATTTGTTGAAACCAGTTCAATCTTAACGAGATTTCGTGAATGTTGATGAAGTTTCATGAATTTAGTTGAGATATGACAAACCTTGATGAAATATCTCCGATTTAGATTTTTGTCCCGTTTAGCACCCCATAGAAAATATGGCCTCATACAAGACGCAGTTGCCCAAAAGACTTCCCAAAATATAACAAGACGGTAAAAATGTTTGACCCTTGACCCTCTCCCCTTCTTATTAATGTGATTTCGGGGGGTCCCAATCGGATGAAACAGAAGATGATCAATCTCAATATGTTAGTTTAAAACACGTCAACTATATGGGGAGGTCTCATAAAAGAATAACTGACAGGAATCTGAAGGCCACCTTGCTCCAAATCGAATGAATACTGCTTACTCCCAATCACACGTTCGGTCACCGTCCCACCATGTTGAAGAAAAAGGAACAAGATCCTGGACATAAATTTGGGTACCAGTACTAACATTTCTTTAAACAATCTAACTTCTTACTACTATGATAATTTCTTTATCTACTCAACTAACTTTAGGGAAGAAGTTAACGCGGAAGCAAATCCACCGGAAGAAAAGATTGCAAATTTCAACATAATTCGCAATCTTTTCTTCCGCAATTCCTGCATAAAAAGGACACGAATTCGAATAAAGGTGTGTCAAAAGTAATTGTTGCGCAAAATTGATGTAATTACATGAATGTACAACTATAAATCTTTACTGTGTTTTAATAAAGTTCAGGGGTCAATGAGGTAAACTCTATAGGTTCTTTATTTGAAGTTGTACCAAATTTTTTGCTCTGTCAGGTATAGGAAAACTAGAAATTCTAAGAATACGCAATCTTTTATTCCGCAGTTTCGAGATTAGGTGAAAGATTCACAAGCCTGCACCAACATTCAGGGTAAATAACCACAGGGGTTTTATCTTGCTCACTCGATTAAGGGTTGGGTTTAGTCACCTACGAGAGCATAAATTCAACATGGTTTTCAAGACACTTTGGATCCATTCTGTAACTGTTGGACAAATACGATTGAGACTACTGAACATTACCTAATGTATTGCTCAAACTATGTAAACGATGTAAAAGACTTATACTCATAGACAACCTCCAACAGTGCAACATATGTGTTTTTCCTCTGAGTGCCTCGTTATTGTGCAAAATTCTTCTATACGGAGATAATAATCTTACTGACGCTGTGAATTCTTCTCTTTTGAATGCGAAAATTAAATTCATTAGGGACAAACCGTTTTAGTGGACCACTCTTCTGATGAAACTCTCACTCTAATTTAGTTTACACGTTTTTCCTTTGTACTTAATTTTTGTTTTTAGTTTGTACTTATTCTTAGCTCTACTTTTTTATCTATCTTTTTTTGTCTCCTCTACCACTTTGCGATATACCTTAGTTGTTCTTCCAGGGGTAGAGGCATATATGTGTTTGGGGAATCCTTTTTGTGTGTGTGTGATTTGAATTTTATATATATATATATATAGATATAAAAAGATTCACAATCTTTAATGCCGCAATTCACAATTGTTTACCATCGGTTTGCAATCTTTAATAACGCAATAATTTCTCTCGCAATAACTTCTTCCCTTAAAGTAAATCAACAACTGTATGTAAATAATCCTCTAAATGGACAACAATTTGTAAAAAAAAACAAAAAAAAAACTATAACGAAACTGAGATGGGATGTTTTTCTTGTTGTCACGGTCACTGTCTTTCAAGTGATGAGCTATCAGTACGACAGATCTTAACGCAAAAAGTGCAGTTACTTCACCGATAAATCTGCAGCTTACTGGTTAGCGGTAAACGAATAATATCTTTCCGACGATCTTGGCAGTAACCCTGAAGATGATGACAAAATAAAATGCACCAACCATCATCCACATTTGCCAATTCATCACAACACTTAAAGGAACCCAAAAAATCAAGCCGCTTGGATTTCATCAAACATTGCTTTGATGTGGAAAACCAGGCCTTGGCTAAAAAAACTATTCTGACATCAACCAAAACTGAAGAAACTTTACTGAAACTTGAGTATGATAACAAATATTTTTGACTTAAATAGGGAACGGTTTAATAGCAAGCAGGTGATTTAATGTAATAACTTTAGTGTAGTCTCAAAATCCACAATGAATACTGGAACAAAACTGACACAAACAGTACTGTTTTAGACCTAATAAACATAGGCTATAAGATAACTTTTGCGACCACCCCCAAAAAGGATGTTTTTGTGATTAGTGCTTCGGTTGAAAACAATGAATTCGTTAAGGCTGGTTTCCACTTATCTAGATCTTGACAGATTTCGATCCAAGCATGCGCTTTAAACTGGATTTCCACTTTGCTGGATCAGACCGGACTGGAATGGATTGGAACAAGATCCATTCCGTTCCAGGCGAAAAATAGATTTCCACTCACATGCAGGATTTTTAGCGTGTCAGGGGTCAGGGGTGTCAGCGGGTAATCAAAAGACATGTGCTGGCGGTTGAGGGATATCTGAGGGTGCGTGATTGTACCTGACACAAACCGTCAACAAGGACAGTTTCTTAATCTGATTGACTGTCAACAAGAACAGCATATTAATGTTATCGGCTGTCAACAAGGACAAACTCTAAATTGATTGGCTGTCAACAAGGACAATAATTGAGAACAATTAGCTGTCAACAAGGACAGCGCCTAATCTGATATGGCTGTCAACAAAGACAGTTCTTGCCAACAAAGGCAAATTGACAAAATCTAGATCTATTCACAAACCATCTACAGGGACGGTTTCTTAAGTGTAAATACTGAACTGTCAACAAGGACAGCAGAACAATGCACCCCCAAATTCCCCCAAATGCTATAAATTGACCGAGTCTGCCAAATTAGAATTCCCAGCAGATGTCAAAGAACCAGACAAACATAACTGTTGTGATAAGGAACGAATACAATCATCGGAAAAACGCAAGTAACGACGGTAAGCATCGCTGGACCATCGCCCTAAAATTTGTATCACACTATCCTATCCGGTACTCCCGATGAGGCTGCAGCAGAAGCACCACCAATCCTGAACGAATGAGTATTTACACCGAGTACATCAGGCAAACATCTTGAAAGGAGAGTAACGATGTCACTACGTGTGAGAAAACGTCCATTTTGAAGTGTAATGGCAAACGACGATCATGGTGTAAACTCAAGAAATCCAACATACAGCGAACTGGACAAACAATGTTGTTGGTAGCACCAATCCTAACGACAGACCCAGCACGAAACGGGTCAGTTTTGGATGCACGAAGGTGAATAGCCATGATTGATTGATCGACATTGAACGAAACGTCAGATACCAATAACGTGTGATTCGGATCATACATAGCCAGCGCAGTGCAATTAAATTCAGAACATCCTAGGAGTCCGAAAAAAGCCAACGCTGAAGCCGCCTTGAGCAAACACGGTCGAACACAGAATACTGCAACAACTGCAACCGCCGCGCGTGAATGATGCAAAGGTGACGAAAAGTAATAAGTAACGCGACGGCGTAGAATAATCTGGACCCTGAACTCGTCTAATCCCCCTTAGTGTATAGAATAGTCTTGAAAATACTGACAGTTGGCAAGGAAAACCAGACATAACTGAATGAAACTGAATGCCAGCCAAATAAGTACGTATAGTGGCGAATGACAGCCGAGAGCCGAGAGATGATACGAAGAAGATCAGACCATCCTCTTGAACTGGGAATAGTGAGAGACCATTGCTATAGCAAAAACGCTGGTAATTCCTTAAAGCAGTGTTATACGTGGACATTGTTGATGGAGCCAAAGCGTGCGACTGATGAAAGACTACTGAACCGGTAGGATCGACCACACCAGGGGATTGACTTTCGGCTGAGTATCCGCCTTGGGGCACACTGCTCGAAAACGCCTCACCTGAGAACGAGAAAGAAAGTCAGCTGCAGCATTAAAGTGACCTGGTACATGCTGCAATAATATATTAACATTCAAACGAGCTGAAAACAAAAACAAAAACCTAACAAGCGTCATAATGACCGGATCCCTGCAAGAACCGGACCTCCAAACGTGAACGATGGCTAAATTGTCTGTAAAGATGACAATCTGCGAATTCTGCCATCGGGAACCCCAAGTCACAACTGCTGCAACAGTTCCTGGACATTAATGTGATACCTGAGAAAGTGAAGAGGCCAAGTCTCACTAAACCAATGGGAACCCCAATAGCCTCCGAAACCATTCCCTGAAGCATCAGTGTACAAGGACATGGCCACTGAAGTAATAGGCTCCGATTGAAAAAGGCAGACACCATTCCAAGACGGCAAAAAGTCGATCCACCACTGTATATCAGCCCGAGCTTCCGCATTTAAATAAATATGGTGACTAAGCGATGACACCGAAGTAGATAAGTCGATCAGCCTACGTAAGAAACATCTACCTGGCTTAACAACTTTGGCTGCAAATGATAAAGAACCAATTAAAGACAGTAATTCCCGTTTAGTACATTTGCATCGGCTCCTCTATCCAATTAACATGGTGTGAAGGTCCTCAAACTTATCTACAGGTAATCGAATGGTACGGGTGGAGACGTCAACTTCAATTCCCAGATATGTAAGCACTTGGGTTGGGGCGAACATATCGACTGCATAACAGCCATGTCCTCTGCCACTTGACGCTCTGTCAAGTCACAGATTAAAAAATCATCAAGATAATGCATCATATGTTGAATGCCACCAACGAAAATGAAAATCCAACATAGTGATTTCGCGAATTGATTAAAAATGAACGGAGACGAACGACTCCCAAAAGGCAAGCGAGTGTCAACAAAATAATCACCTTCCCACCAGTAACCTAACAGGCTCCACTGGGCAGGACGAACAGGACACAAACGAAAAGCATGTTTAATATCCAATTTAGCCAAATAACAACCTGAACCTAACTGAGAAATCATAAGTATAGCGTCATCAAAACTAGAATACTTAACCGAAAAATCTGACTTATCAATACCTTCATTGACTGAAATGCCCCTGGGCGATGACAAATCCAAAATAATCCTAAAAGTCCCTCCTTTCTTAGGGACTGCAACAAGCGGGGAACAATGGAGAGGCTCCAATGGTGGAGACAAAAAGGAGCCTGCCGTATGACCTCTATTGACCTCTCTTGCTAAGGCCTCCCAAACCGGTAAAGGATTATTCCGAGCCGACAATAAATTGTTAGGTCTAGTAGTTAAAATAGGGCCAGAAAATCCAATATCGAAACCGTAACGAAAACCGTCCAAAACAAAGGACACCAAGGCTCTATCAGGATGATCCCGCAAAGCCAATTCCAATCTGGAAATATTGACTGAAGAAACAACTGAGGAAGGTAACACATTAGGATGAAAAACTATGCCCGCTGGTGCATTGTGAGGCTGGATGGGGACCTGAACAGATCCGAAAGCGATGCATGAAACGACACCTGGTGTTGGTGCAATGTCCATCTGCGTTATAAAACTGACAGGATCTAGAATGAGAAAAGAATTCTGATCCTGGAGGTCTGACCGACTGTAAGTTCTGGGGGGATGGAGCCTGAATTAGAACCAGTGGTCTGAGACAACCGGAAAGGACAGCCAGATGCCATGTGCCCCACACCCCTACACGCAAAACAGACAACAAGCGCAGGGGCACCTCTCAGATGCCGATTGTACAGATCATCATCAATACGATTCCATGACAAAGAAGCATTGTACGCCATCTGGAAACGGAAAAACCTGTCGTAAGCGCCCCAAGCTTGAAAATTAAATTGGGCGGCGAAATCACAGATGATAGCCTGATACTGCAACAACTCGCAAACACAATCCGGAAAGAAGTGGCCACAACAACGAATAAAATTGTTCCAAGCCACCATCCACGAAGAAAAATCAGAAACCCGTGGTCGACCCGACTGACGCGGCACCAGAGACACCGATGGAGATGGACCCCCCGAGAACTGGAATGTGTATTCCTCCGTCGAGACCACTGAAGAAGGTAACAAATGATCAAAGTTAATGAACTCACCATTCGTTATGCGGTCAATGACAGCCTGAGTCAGCGCTGGAACACTGGGTGATCGACAAGCAGGCAGGCGAACGGCAACACTCTGTGACGCGCGAGGAAGTGTGGCAGCACAAGGCACCGGCAGAGAACCCGGACCTAGACCAATGTTACTAAAACTAGTAGTTGAACCAGATATAAAATTAGCTGGTATATCATTACTGTCAGTATTAGTAGTGTCAATATTAATGTTTAAATTTGAACGTTGCCTGTTAAAAAACCGTTCAACTTGTTGTCTAATTAGAGTCTCTAAATCATTCGACATGGGTGTTTGAAAAGAGTCGGCAGTCACAAGACGAGATTCAGTTGACGAACAATTTTCGGATGACGACGTGTGAGTACTTGCTGGAATGGGATGAGAAGCAGTCGACGAACTTGACTGTTGTTGCACAAACAACGGAGCTGCAACACTGGTTGTCATCGGCTCAAGTGAATGGTAAAATTGGTACAGACGCCTGGCCAACACTTGTGTGGAACCGGTAATCAAAATATTTAAGGCATTGCACGAAAGCTGCAAAGAGCTTCGTGATAATTGTAACCAGTCCTGTAAAGAACGTTGTGCCGCATCGTCTGTAGTTCCGGAAGTCCTAGTGCGACGTCGAGCAAAAGCCCAAGTACAAAAAACCAAAATGGCGACAATACGTGACTTCCACATGGTGACGTCCAAAGTAAAGTAAATAGCCAAGAAACAACAAACTACTGCTGCTAAAGCAATTCCACGCGCTCTCCAACTTGAGCACCAATATCAATTTGCAAATTTAACACGAAGGACGACAGATACAGGAGAGTATCATTTACTTATTCAAGATATGGAAACTGTTTGAATCATGAATATTTCTTTAAATATTTTCGAATGCTGCCTCATAAATTTCGGTTCCAGTTGTGAATTGGGATTCTCAATAACTCTGTTATCTTGTTCGTTTAAGAACCTGCCCAAAATGTCTTCTTGATTATCCTCCTAGATTATCCATAATAACAAATAGATGGTTGTCAATATGATCTAAGTTTGTTTTTGGCGCTGTAGTGTCTGCCTTATTAATTTAAAGTCACATGATCAACACTCGTTTTCATTGGCTTAAAACAGATCCAAACTAATCGATCCAGGATGATCCAGAAAAAAGTTGAATGCTTCTCAACTTTTTTTCGATCCGTTTTGGACCGCTATGACTGACCTGGATCACGAAATGTGCAACTTTTACGCATGCGTGGATTAAATTTCTGATCCTTTCCGTTCTAATCCGGTCTGATCCATCTAAGTGGAAATCCGATCCAGAGCGATCCAAAGCGGATTTCGATAAAGTTGAAGAAAGTTCAACTTTTTTCCAATCCGTAGCCGAATCACAGATCGCTTGCCTTTTTCAACCAATGAACGATCAGTATACTGATGTAATACGAGTTTGAGAAAAGTCATAAGGATAGATGCAGAAATTTTTACCAGACAGGATTCCATCCGATCCAGACCGATCCGGTCAAAATCCAGATAAGTGGAAACCAGCCTTTAATGCATCTGTCCAAGAACTTTTGGAAATAGAGAGGACTGCAGAGTAATCTCCTAAGTTTAAAATAAAATAACAAGACAAAGGTAATACTAGATCTAAGACACATCATTGTTTCAAGGAACACAAAAGGTACCTCGGGAGGAACACAAAGACAAAGTAGTTTGTATGCACAGCTTTTCTTTCGGTTTGGCTTTTGTGTCTTTTTTGTTTACAAAACTCGCGAGGATACTAATTACGCACTGGCGACAAATGTTGCATGTTTCATCGATGAATGCGCATGAACAGTTGGTTTTGTTTCCAACAATAAAAAGTCTGCTTGGTATAATATGCAAAAACATATATTCTTACCATCCCTGCTGAACCATTGGATTCTTTGTTTTGTATATTAAAACTACTCTTATCTCTTTACCGTATAAGAAAACACTATCAAAAAATATTCCAGCAGTTTCAAGATGTGGGTAGACTGACGGAAATAATTTGCCGTTTATGATTTCCCGCCAGGTCCGCTAACTGTTGCATTATTCATTTTCAAGGTGATTTAATCAGAGAACTTTTCAAATATTTTCTTTTCTTTGACAAAATAAAACACTGGGTTCGACAATCCATACTAACATATCTGGGTTTACATGTCAGATATAGTACGGCTGTCAATGAAACGAACTTTTGATTTGAAGCGTAAAAATCTCTGTTGTAAGAACAGTACTTGAAAATCACCCCGAACAGAATTGGAGTGTTGGATAGGAATATCGAAATCACCACTGTGCAGTAACCCAGAAATTGGTTGTACTTACGTCGAGTCTTGCGTCTCGGCTGCGCGTCCATTCTTGAAGCAACCGAATTTACCACTCAATTCAGCGAGCTTTGGTTCCACAATAGTCACTATGGTTTGACTTTTATATCGACCCAAACTTCATGCAGCAGATCGGCTTATATTTTTGATTTCATTGTGTTACAATGTCACTAGAACATCTTTCTTACATGGCAAAGCATGTACATTTTACAGGCAGTCTTTCCAACGCCCAGCTTTATCTGATGTATCAAACACACCCTTTTGGCTGTTGGATGTTGCTTTGTATTTGCTCTCATCGTCCAAGCTGTTGAGAAGGAGTTAGAACTTTTGGTCTTTTTTGCGCCGATCCGCTTTGGTCATCGCTTTGAATGCCTAGAATTCGTTTTTTGGAGCTCCAAAGTCACTGTTATGACCAACTGTTTTAGTTAGGATTAGTTGATGACAAATGGCCTTATATACTGCCCCCTCTTCAAGTAGGTCATTTTGTGTTGATAGCTAGCAGTAAAGCAAGTAGATGCTGAGCAGTAATTTGCGATAATAGTGCAATCTCCCAGACCCATTCAGCCACTTATCTGGTCCCTGAATACATAAGTTTATTAAGTTTTTGCGCTGAAGAAAACTTCACACAAAATAAGTTGCGCGAAAATACAAATCTTTCGCGCAAAATGGTGCGCAAAAATTAGACGGGCGCGAATTTTTTCGGTTTTCAGGTGTGTACAATAAAGATTGCGTGAACATCAAAAACAACTTTTTAAGGTATATTCATTCGAAAGAAAACAACTATATCCAAACAGTTTTAAGTACGTCAGAAGCATTAATTACATCAGCTGACGCATTAACATCATTTCATCATTTATGAAAATATAGTTCCTAAAACTTTACTGTTTAGTGTTTTTTATCTTTATTCTCAGGTTATTTATATATTTGTATATTTTTTCATTAAATTGCCCAAAGTTTAATCTTGCAGGAAATCAGTTTGCGCGAAGATGTTATTCGCGAAAAAAAGATGCGCGACAATGGAACTCGCGCCAAAATTTAATGGATCAAAGTACTGAGTTCGGAAATAGTTGCTCCCTATCGCCACTCCAAGTTGAGCATCAACAGAGGTTTTAATGTTTAAACCTATCTTTTCAGGCTCATCCAACATTATAGGTTTGACTATCAGAAATGATTTCGTGAAATGATTTCGTGGTCACAGTGTCGATTTTTAATTCCGGAAATATTCGGCGGTATCATCAGAAATTTAAATGTGTTCGTCACGTAGCAAGTCAAACCGATGAAAGAAAAATAGATTCTCAAATTGATGAAGTACGTGAGATATGAAAGCTTCAAGCCGTGTGGAAGAGTGCAGCCCCAGACACCATCGAACATTGCTTTAGACAATGTGTCGTCGATGTTGGGAATAGCTTTGTTGTAAATGGAGAGATTGACACAGTTTCAAGAATGGTTTGTGGAAATCTCTAGCGAAACTACATATTGATGCAGATACCGTAAAGCGTAAAAACCACAGTGTAACCCTTGCAACTATTTTTCGCTTGCAAAATTTAAAAATTGCGTTGCATGCGCATGAACGAATTGCAGAGTGGGTTCTTAGCTTAACGTGAGGGCCAGGTGTTGATACTGAAAGCGTAGGCTGGGTACTTTTGATATTCATTCACTTTAATATAAAAGAACAAGAAAAATTAGAAAATATACAAATCATAAAAAACGTAGTTGACACGGCTTCTTCGGATAGGGATAACACGAGGCTCTTGGACTTTTTGCACAAAGTCCTCCAATAAAACTTCAATTTTCATTTCGTTCAATACTTTACACTGTGATACGATATTAAAATATTCAGTTTTAATTAGCAGGGGGGGAGGAGAGGGGGATGAAATACAAAAACATTTCCGAATCGGAGCGTTCACGGCTACTTTCTTATATAACATGAATTACGGGAACGACGACAATCTTGTCAAATTTGGTAATAATGTTATCAATTTTGATAACAACGTAGGTAAGCTATTCCGAATCGGAGTGTTCACGGTTACTTTCTTATACAACATGAATTAACGGGAGCGATAATAATTTTGTCAAATTTGGTAATAATGTTACCAATTTTGACCAATTTGATCAACTTGTAACAACGTTTTTCCAATCTCAATTCATGTTGAAAATTTTTGTTTATGTTTTGGTGAACTTAACTCTAAAGCATGCGAGATATTGAAGTTTAATCCAATGGAAATATATGTACCCAAAGTCAAATTATTAAACAATGTAATAGACTAAACTCAAAACATGCTTGACTGCTGTTTTCTCTCGAAAAACCATTCCTAAATCGATGCTTATATTTCTAAAGGCTAGGCATCAACAATTTTGACATCATCAATGACGTAAGGGTACAGCGAATCATCTACCGGCTTAGTTTAAAGAGATTTATGCAAAGGAGTCAAGGAGTCCGTTCAAAGGAGTCCGTTGAGTTTATAATAATAATAATAATAATAATTTGTTTCAGCATTTCCAATAAAATACAATTGGCTCTTCATCTGAAATTTGTATGAGTACTGTATGTGGATAGCGTTAGTACAAAACTTATTTTAATTGGTTTTTTTTGTTTTGTTTTGTTTTGTTTTTTTTTATCAAATAAATGAAGTTCTGGCAACAGCCTTGTCTAACAAGTAAGCTTTTAGTTTGTTTCTGAACGTGGATAAACTTGAACATTCCCTTAATGGCTTCGGTAGAGTGTTGAAAATCGAGGTAGCTTCATACTGGAAGGTTTTCGCTTTATCGGTGCTTTTCAGTAGTACTCCGGTGCGGCTGCTATTATTACGTAGTGAGCGAACGTCATTTTTCTTTGCGACCTTGATGTTACAGGGAATGTTTGGGTCATTGAGGGACTTGAATGTGAGCATGGCAATAGCATATTCGTATCTTTCTAGAATTGGTAACCAAGATAGTTTGGTAACATCATCAATAGTGCCATATCTACCGAATACAAAACCAGCAGCAGCGTTTTGAACTTTTTGCAGTCGTTTAATTAGATAAAGAGGTGTCGTGCCGATGTAGATGGAATTCCCATAATCAAGTTTAGATAGGATTAGTGCGTTTACTAGTTGGTTCTTTAATTTGTAGGGCACCAGTCGTTTCAGCAACCTTAGCAATTTCAATGTGGTGTAACAGCTACGAATGATGTTGTTTATGTGTTCTTTCCATTCTAGGTGTTCATTGAAGGTGACACCAAGAATTTTCAGACTTGTTGTTGATGTAAGTTCTTGGCCATCACATGTAATCACGTTTTTTGTGTTGAGATGGTGCAGACGTGAAAGTTTTTTGGTGCTAAATACCATCGTTTTGGTTTTATTGTTATTGAAGACCAAGTTTGAAGCATTTGACAAACGTTTTAGATTCATGAGATCAGAGGTTAGTTCCGTAGCTTTATGGGTTAGGTTGGCTGGTTTGCAATGTCCGTAAAGGGTAGTGTCATCGGCATATTGAAGGGAATTGGACGTTTGAAGATATTTGGGCATGTCGATCACATAAAGATTAAATAGAGTAGGGCCAAGAATTGAGCCTTGTGGGATTCCAAAACGACTTGTTAGTAAGGTTGATGATTTATCATCGACTTGTACATAATGTGGACGGTTGGTAAGGTATTCCGTCACCCAGTGTAGAAATGGTTTAGAGAAATTTAGCTGGTGTAATTTAGAGAGAAGGGTTTTGTAATCAATCGTGTCGAAAGCTTTGGAATAATCAGCAAACACTGCGATTGTGACTTCTCCTCTATCCATTGCTTTTAGTATTTCGTCTCTTAGCATCATTAAACAGGTAATGGTCGATTTAGATTTCCGAAAGCCATGTTGTGTTGATTGGTATAGATTTTCAATATGGTCAACTAATTGGTGAAGAACGACTCTTTCGAAAACTTTAGATAGGACGGGAAGAATTGATATGGGGCGATAATCAGAAGCTTGGGAAGGTGATTCGACTTTTGGTATGGGACAGATTTTTGCAACATTCCAGTCTTCAGGAAATGTGTTGTGTTCAATGTTTACTTAAATATGTTACCAAATTCACATTTCTGGCAAAATTTGGAAGGTTTGCACAAAGAACAATTGGAAGGTCTTGATATTAAATTTGTCAGTCACTTTTGCAGATTTGATCATAAATAGACGAAGTCTTCAGTTTTTAAACAAGTTTGACATTTGGTTGTAATTGCCCCCGCAGCGAGCGTAAGCGAGCGTAAGCGAGCGAGGAGGCATAGTAGTTTCACGAGATAGGCGAATGTCAGTTCCGATTTTGTTCTTCATCATCATCTTCCAACTTTCGTGTTGACGTTACACGGTGGAATATAATTAATTAGCTGACTTTGCTTTTTTTTCCGTTTCAAAGCATGGTACTGTAAGTGGGATGTTTTTTCGTATCTCTTTCCTAATTTATTATTATACTAGCATGTAGCTTTAGCTAAAAATGCCCCCGCGCTCAAGCATTCCAATTTGTACACGCAGCAAGCTATACATTGCAAGCCTATACAACGGAAACAAAAACAAACAAAGTCTTGTTACTTTTTGTTATCTCTTAGTCCTATGTCACACTGATACTAATATACCTTTCAAAAGTGTAAATAAGGCTTAACAAGTAACATCAGAAAGTATTTGCTACAAACAAAAGAAATGTGTGAACTAAAACCATGGATACGTATTTTTATAATCAAAATAAGATTAAGATTTTTTAAAGAAATTCTGTAAGGACAGCTTTATACAGCCGCATAATCGCCGCGTCGAATTAAACTCTTTATTAAATGCGACGTAAATTCGACTGTATAAAGTGAAAAATTAATTAAGTGCGACATAATGAATTAAGTTCAGCAGAGTTTGTCGAATAAAACGGCAATCTTCGACATAAATTCGACATCACTTTATACAGCCGCATAATCGTCGAATTTAATAACAGCTTGGGTGAACTTCGTGAAAAAAAGTGCATGAAAGTAGTGGACAGCGTGTAAGAAACACACGATGATAAATTTATTCGACGTTTATGCGGCTGTCTAAAGTCATGTCGAATTTGATATGCGGCAACAAAACCTGTATAAATTGACTGTCGCATTTTTGTCGAATTTTACCCGAATTAAAGTAATTTAATTCGACACGGCGATTATGCGGCTGTATAAAGCTGTCCTAAGAGCCAAAAGAAAAAAAAACTTTTTCAAAAAAAAATTAAAGCGAAAAATCCTTAGAAATCTGCGTTTCAAACTTTGATTCGAAACAAAACATAGCCAAAGTTTACAAAAAAAAAAAAAAAAAAACAAGAAAAAAATATAAAAATGTTTTATTGATCATGATCTTTGGAGGACAGAAAGAAGAAAAACATGAAGAACGACAATTTTTAGGCTTTCTTGCATACACAGAAATCCAATTAAAATCTTTAGTCACCCCCCTCAAAAAATAGGTCACTTTTCTTTCTTTCTCCAATTAAAATCTTTTTAAGGCAAGATCCGCCAAAAATCAGTGCATTGAATAAAATTTATTGAATGAAAGATTTAGAACTAAAACATATATACAAAAATGGTGGACAAAATTCCAGATTTGAAGCGGTGCTTTAAAATCCTTGTCGTTCACTTCACAAAAACAACACAAAAGTAATATGAAAAATGTCTAAGCAATTTTAGCATACGAACTTCCTAAATAACATAGTATAATATAATAATAAATTAGGAAAATAAACATTCTGTCTCCCACCTACGGTGTCATGCTTTGACATGAAAAAAAAAAGCAAAGTCAGCTAATAATTGTATACCACCGTGTAACGTCAACATGAAAGTTGGATGATGATGATGAAGATGATGATGAACAAAATCTGAAACTGACATTCACCTATCTCGTGAAACTACTATGCCTCCTCGCTCGCTTACGCTCGCTGCGGGGGCAATTATACTATGTTATTTAGGAAGTTCGTATGCTAAAATTGCTTAGACATTTTTCATATTACTTTTGTGTTGTTTTAGTGAAGTGAACGACTAGGATTTTGAAGCACAGCTTGAAATCTGAAATTTTGCCAACAACATTTTATTTTTGTATATGTTTTAGCTCTAAATAATCTTTCGTTCGATAAATTTTATTCAATAAACTGATTTTTGGCAGATCTTGCCTTTAAAAGATTTTAATTGGATTTCTGTGCATGGAAGAAAGCCTACAAATTGTCCTTCTTCGTGTTTTCCTTCTTTCTGTCCTTCCCCAAACCTGGTGTGATCATGATCAATAAAACCTTCTTATATTTTTTTCTTGTTTTTTATGTAAACTTCGGCTATTTCTGTTTCGAATCCAAGTTTGAAACGCAGATTTCTAATGGATTTTTCGCTTTAATTTTTTTTTTGAAAAAGTTTTTTTTCTTTCTTTTGGCACTTACAGAATTTCTTTAACAAATGTTTATCTTATTTTCATTATAAAATACGTAACCATGGTTTCAGTTCACACATTTCTTTTGTTTGTAGCCAATACTTTCTGATATTACTTGTTAAGCCTTAATTACACTTTTTGAAAGGTGACATAGGACCAAGACATAACAAAAAGTAACAAAGTTTTCTTTGCTTTTGTTTCCGTTGTATAGCTTGCTGTGTGTAAAAATTGGAATGCTTGAGGGCGGGGGCATTTTTAGCTAAAGCTACATGCTAGTAGATTTAATAGTGTTGTTGAGGTCAATACAATTGTGAAAGTCTTCAATCCATACAGCTTCTTTTTTCAAATGATTTTGATTCACTTCTATCAATTATCATTTTATTCTCCATTTTCCTTCATATTTTTATATTCATATTTTGGGAATTGTGATAGACCAAGCAACGAGAAAAGAATGGATAATCATTCAGATATCTTGAAAAATTGTTCAAGCCACGATGCTTCTAGTTGTTGTTAGTTGTTAATATAATACAAATCTTCTCATCTAAATTTTTCATTTTGATGAAGACACACAATGTAAACCCGATTTGGATTTCAAAGTATTTAGGATTTAAAAAAAATTTGTTATTCACAAATGAAGATTATTCTTATTTTTTACTGTAAGTATGCTTGCAGTTGTTATGCTTATAATAAAAAAGTTAGTGTATCTAATAGTGTCTTTTTTCTTCATTTCTTGTGACAAGACTTGAGCTATGTATAGGCCACAATGAAACATTCAACCTCGTCCCCAGGGCTTCTTGCCTTTTCGATATATGCGGATGGTGGCCGCCATCCGTATATCGAAAAGGCAAGAAGCCTTGGGGACGAGGTTGTGAAACATTTCATCAAACTGAGCATCGGGTTCAAAATAGTTCATGCTCAACTACTTAGAGAAGTGTTTAAACATTTGTTGTTCAATATCTTATTTTTGTTTCTTATTCAATTAATAGTTTTGCTCGCTTAATATTTTGCTCGTTTAATACTAAAGAATAACAAAGGTCTGACAGCAAAATCTGTTTGTGAAATCTACCCCAGCGGGCACAAGACGTATTTGAGACGTCTCATTTTAATCGTAAAATGGTCGTTTGGTTTTGAGATCGTTTTGCTACGTCGAAGGGACGTCTGAAAATGGAACGTCGCAATTGGGATCCTTTTACGATCAATTTGGGACCTGATAAAAATTTTCAAATTTCATTCTGCAGTCATTAAACAGTACAAGAGCCAGATGGCGCAAAACGGTAGCAGCAAGTTTACTTTTCACGCAAATGCTTTCGAAATTTTACTTTAAGTACTAAAAACTTCTTTACTGGATGTTTTCTAAGATATCTCACTGGTGGAAAACAGGCATTAACGATAAATTCGATGAAAATGATTAATTAGTGTAAATAGGGTCTAACCAAAAACACCAGCAACAATTTATTTAAAGACAAAAGAATTATACATGTGTGAGCTGTGTGTTTTTTTTATAAGAAATTTTTTCGTAAGAGCTTATGTAGAAAAAAAAAAGTTTGTTTATAATAATAATAATTTCTGACGAAACCAAAATTGAATTCCAACAAATAAACTGCCTTTTTGAACTAGATCTTTGAAAACTTTAATAAACAAACATAGTGTAATAGCTAACAAACCAAACGAGGTAATAAGAAATTTTGAACTAATAAGCTTTACTAACAAGAAAAGCAGCATATCAAGTATATATTTTCAGTTAGCGTAATGAACTAAAAGTCCCATTTTTATGTACGCCTATTTGATTAGAATTCGAATGAATTCTAATTTCGTGGATTAAGTTATAAAATATCAGGTTATGTACTTTTAAAATAAAAGGTAATCTACTTTTAAATGTTCGATATGAAAAAGCTTCCAAATTACGAAGGCTGCGTTCCTTCATTAGAATTTACATTGCGTTTTTGATAGAGTCCCGCAGACTCTAAATCGCAGACTAATTGCCATTTCGGCCGGAGGAGGAGTAGTAGTAGTAGTAGTAGTAGTAGTCCACGGGTGTTTTAATACGGTATTCGCTTTCGCTGCTACCGTAATAAATCGAGTAATACTAACATGCTTATATAGAATTTATATTCGTATCGAATTCTGTTTATTCGTACCAGTTCTTTTTCTTGGTCGTGTGAGGGATGATTTTGCGACGTTTTTGGGACGTCTTTATGCAGATTAAATAACGACCTTCGAAAGAATTATTAATTTAGGATCATTTTGCGATGTCGTAGAGCCATTGGGATCCTTTTACGATCAAATTGCAATCTGATGAAAATTTTCAAATTTCATTCGGCAGTCATTAAACAGTAAACTTTGAGTAACAACAACATACTCCATATGGAATTTACATTCGTACCAATTCTTTTTCTTGGTCGTGTGAGGGATGCTTTCACGACGTTTTTGGAACGTCTCTATACAGATTAAATTACGACCTTCGAAAGAATTATAAATTTTCAAAAGCGATTAGTCAACAAAGATTCATCGAATAGGTTTTACTACAGTTGCATGATTTAAAGAATTTAAAATAGACCAATCACAAATACGTAAGACAAAGAGAAACTTCCGGGTTATAAAATTCACGTGTGATATAGAAAGTTTCAAAAGCAAAGACTTTCTTGTAAGAAAAGGTTAATACTGTTAACATAAGTTTCGATAAAAGACGTTTAGATAAAACTTAGAAGAATTAATAAACATGGCGTTTTGTCAAAGGTAAACTGGCAAAGTATAAATGGAAAAACACCTTGTTTCATGAAATTAACGGTGAGTTTCTGTTTTCTGAATCCATTCGGCAGGTATATTTATGCATATTTATACATTCTTGTTGAACTTAGTTTCAGCATTCCAGCATCAGAAAAGCACTTTAGATGACATAAAAAAACTTCCGTTGACGCTCAAAGATCTCCTGATCGATAATGAGGTTGGCGGAATTTCAAAAAGGCTAGCCGAAGGGAGTTTTAAATGTGGGAATACATGTGATTCAAAATTTTATAACTTCATGACAAATTAGCTAGTATATGTTGAACTGTAAATTGTTGCGTTGTAAACTTTTAAAAAGAATTAAAAAGGAGACATCTATGGAATTTGTATGTTTTGTTGTTTTGATGATCCCAACATAGATGGCCTATGATCCCAGAAAAAGAGGTTGTTAATCGGACGTCTCTACGATGTCGTTACGGCCAGAGATTGAAATCGTTGCGATATCCTGTCGTCGAGACGTCTCAGTGAAGATGTGGTTGGGACGTCTTCTGAGGATCCCACTTCACGACCATTGAGCGACGTCTTTGGGATGTCTTGGAAAGACGTCTCTACGACGACTTTACAACGACGAAGGAATAAATTTCACAATCCTGCTACGTCGTTACGATGTTATTGGGATGTCGTCGAGACGTCTCAGTAAAGATGTAGTTGGGACGTCTCTACGACGACTTTACGAAGATGAACGAGTAAATTTAATACTCCTGTGACGTCGTTACGATGTCGTTGGGATGTCGTCGAGACGTCTCAGTGAAGATGTGATTGGGACGTCTTTTGAGATTCCCACTTCGCGACCATTTCGCGACCTCTCAGGAACGTCTTGGAAAGACGTCTCTACGACGTCTCTACGACGTCTTTGTGCCCGCTGGGACAGATATACTTGGTAAACAGAAATGACACAAACTTAACAACAGAATATTTCTTTCATTAGTTCACAATAAATAATACTTCATTTTATCAAATACATTTACAAAAATATGAAATAGCAAATCTACAAATCTTTGCCAAGACGTTCGATTTCATCGACAACAAATTCCATATCAGAATACGTCACAGCAGGATTAATAACGGTCATGCGCCAAAAATTTTCTTTATCAAGCAATGGTTGATAGCCAATCATCATGCTTCCCTTTTTGCTCATGCGCTCCTTGATAATCGGAGCAACACCATTTTGAATGGCTTTGCGTTCGGGACCATGTGGCATTGATCGGATTCGAGGTGGGACATATTGGAAACAAACATTGGTGCATTGCGGTTCCCAGAGCAATTCAAAACCTTCTCGTTCGCGAACTTTCTGAGCGAGATGTCGAGAGTTATCGTAAGCTCGATCAATTTGCTCCTCCATGCCTCGATTACCCTTGGCTTTCCACATCAACCACAATTTCAATATATCAACGTTGCGACCGCATTGGATGGTTTTGTCTCCTTGATCCCATTTCTGGCAATCGTAAAGGATTTTATCCTTTTGAAATAAATAGGAAGCACCAGTGACACTCTCACGATTACATCGTGACAAGATGTTTTTCTCTTTTGTAAACAACATGGAACATTGGAACAAGCAACCCATCAGTTTGTGTGGGTTCCACGTCATGGAGTCAGCGCTAAAAATATTCAAAAATAAGTTTTTATATTATAATTTTCGTGAGAAAGTTTCACGGTGCAAAATAATATATTGAATTGTTTGGGCGTACCGTTCAACACCTGCCAGCAGATGTTTATATTTTCTTGATAGCAAAGATGCGCCACCCCATGCGCCATCCACATGCAACCACATGTCGTATTTTTCACATACGTCAGCAATATCATTGATGGGATCGAATGCACCCACAACCGTAGTACCGGCTGTGGCACAAACATAAAATGGCTTCTCTCCACGTGCAAGTGCTTCTTCGATTTTATCGATTAAATCAGATACAAGCATCTTGCCACTGAAAATAAAAATAAGGTAACTCTTTACGTATTTGAAATGGCCACGGCATCAAAGATTTATGCGACGTTTGTTGTTGAATTAATGAATGAATGAGTAACACATAAACAAATGAATAAATAAACTTACTGTGCATCGGTGGCGATTTTTTTCAGATTTTTTGTTCCAATTCCGAGCGTAGCAGCTGCTTTATTGGTGGAGTAATGAGCTTGTTCTGATACAAACGCCACAAGTTTTGGACCACCCTGCAAACCTTCCTCTTTTAAGTCCGGGAAGTACCTAAAGATAACAACACTCAACCGTACAGAACCCAAATCAACTTCTTACATGTGGTGACAGTATCGAAGTAGCTGATTACTTACTTGAAACGGGCAATGCTCATAGCTTGCATGTTCGAAATAGAACCACCTGGAAAGATTTGGCCATCTCCATCATGAAATCCAATACATTCTCTCATTTTATCGAGAACATATTTCTCCATCATAATGTAGACAGGACCGACCTCATAGGTAAACCTACGGAGATAAAGGATATTAAGTGTAAATGGAATTGCATGGAATATTTGTAGATTTATATGACCGGAAGTCGCCCGACCAAGTTTTTGATTAGAACTGATATAACCATGAATTTTTCAACATTTTTCGAATGTTGTGGAAAATTTTAAGATCACGTTCTTGGCACGTGAGAAAGCTTAATTATTAATGATAAACATAATTGAACATAATGAAAGCTGATCAAGAATTGAAGCATTATGGAAATGAAAGTAATGAAGAGAAAAATGAAACATAAAAAAAGTGTTGAATCGTTTTTTTCAGGGGCGAAAACTTTAAATGAGTGACTTACATGAGTGTATTTGTAGTTGTGCTAATCCATTGACCCATCAAGCAGGTCATGTCCAATCCAGAAAAAAGTTGATTGTAAAATCTTGGGTGGCCAGTTTTGACTGAATACTTCAAAATTTTATCAGTCAGATTGACGATTTCTTGCAAATTAGCCCCATCGTTCGTTAAGGTGAAATCAATCTCGTTTTGCAGTTCAGCAGGTGATACATAGTTTATAACTGGGCTTTTTCTATCGTTCGACGCTTTAATGAAATCGCAAAGCTTGGAAACGATTTTCACAATCAATTCTTCAGTTACTTTCTCATCTTGTGCGTATGGGAAGAGATCTAAACAAAACAAATATAAATGTGAAGGACCCTTGAACTATCCAACAATCAGCATAACGAAAATAATGAATCACATACCTTTGTATGTCATGTTTTTCAGTGGTTTCTGAGTTTGTTTACGAATCAGTTTGTTGACATCTTGGGTTCCAGTTCTCTTGATAACAACATTTTCCTTTCCAGATTCATTCATGATACGAACCTTTCCTGGGACGCCATTCCACATTTCCATGGTAAAATCTTGTTGTTGTGTATTTTCAAAATTCGACATTTTCACAGATTTTTCTTTCGTTGAACTGGTTTGAGTACGCAAGCTTGAAGAAGCTTCTGTTCATTCCTTACAATAAACACACAAGTTATGAGTGAACTTGGTTTAACGAAGAACTGTGTAAATGCAGCTCTATTTATACAGTTAGTGGTTGCCTGTGGAGGAAACATTTGCCTGACAAAGTCGAAAAGCTTATTGGCTAATCATTTTGCACAATCTTTTGTTCAAGTTCTGCCAGTAATTTTGCTGAATAGAAGGATGGAGATCAAATTTTACTAATCGTAGCTCAGTAATTTTACATAGTTCCCTCCACCGCAGAGAACCTATTTCAAGAACTATTAATAATTAACCATTATTCAACAAACTCTATGGAAACGACAAGCAGATTTCACAATCGGATGAGCGAAGAATAGCTTTTATACAAAGAGAAATGCTTCTAAATACTCGGAAAGCTCACATGATGAAATGTTTTGCCGCAACACAGCATTAAAATAATTTTTTTGATGACAGGATTAATTTGACGTCAAATCTTAAAAATTTCTGCATGTGATCTGAAATTATATAAGATCAGGGAGGTACTAAAAAAACGTTTCTCATGATCAAAAGTAAAAAAAATGTAAAAACCACACAATAAATAAATATTTAAACAAATGTCAAGATTCAAGGATCAAGGAAAGTTTTTTATGAAAAAACATTTTTGCGAATTTACTTGAACAAAATATATTTGCTTCCGTGACGATCTCTCTGATCAAACTTTGACATTCGAGTGGAATTTACTTTAAAGGTCTTCTTTAAGAAGGTTTCTTTTAAATAAAGAAGAATAAGTAGGGACAAAGTTTCAAACATTTATGATTAAACGGACCCAAAGTTAATAAAATTGAACAAAAGTTTTGTAGAGTACTGATGTGAAATACAATGATGACTCATATAGCAGGAAATCATAAAATAACGGTTGGTAAGCCAGTCCAGGAGAAACATTTGTATAATTTG
Source organism: Turritopsis dohrnii (assembly GCA_027922465.2). Taxonomy (NCBI): domain Eukaryota; kingdom Metazoa; phylum Cnidaria; class Hydrozoa; order Anthoathecata; family Oceaniidae; genus Turritopsis; species Turritopsis dohrnii. Next base: position 529,896 of record BQMF02000224.1, on the reverse strand, counting down.
AACTCAGTATTTGCAACGTGGGTAAATATTGATTATTTTTTCGATCGAATTTGGAACTCCTTTAATTTACTTCTGTAGAGGTCCAACTTTGTCCAACGTGGGCCGTGAACGGATTTGATGATGTTGGACACACTGTTCATAATCGGTTTCAAAAGCAATATCAGAAAATTGGTGTATTGTGTGGTATGCTCGCTTTAAGATAACGTTAAGATGACATCGGAAAGTGTGAAGGACCATTTCTTAACCTTTAAGTTATATTGGTAGAGTTGTGAATTCATATAAAAATAAATTTGTATCTTTTTTCATATCAAAACATATTATGCAATTTGTACTCATCGATTTCACTATATCCACCTAAAAATAGATCCCCGTGAGAAGACAGCTAAGTTTCAATGTTTTAAGCGGATCGAAAGCTTAAAAAAATTAACAAGGAATTAGAAAACTTTGAGGTTCAACTTCAGAGGTTTTTTTTTTGTGATTATGAACGACGATAACTTATAGTTATCTTAGTTTAGGGATTTTCAGTAACTTTTACTAGTTGTGCAATATGAATAAATTCTTTGTGGTTCAATCTCGAAAATTGTTTATTATTAGTTATTATCAGAAGCACCAATCGTTTGCCTTGTCTAGTTTATGATACTTTCTCCATAAATTTCTGCTCATTGAAAATTCTCCAATATTCTAAACCTTTGATATTTGCAAGGCCTTGCATGTCATTGCAATGTATGGAAAAAAATATCAGCTGATTTTATGATAGATAGGAAATGGATCAGGTATCAAGTAGAGTCATATTTCAGCAAAACATGTTTATTTGCTTAGCAATATTACAGCCGCATTGTAGTTGCTGAAGATTATATTTCTGAAGTTACACTCGAAATTAACCGTGGGAAGGTAAATGAAGAGATGAGAAATTTACAGCGAGTCGTTATATTGACTGCTAATTAAAAACATCGACCTGATCAATTACATCACAGATTCACGTGATGTTTGCATGGTTACGGCGTGACTCCTCAAAGTGAAAAAACTCTAGGCTGTTTCGTGCTTTGCGTAAATCAAATATTTTGTTGTTTACATAATCGTAGGAAAGAAGCAAGCCGACAATAAGCCGGATATAACGATATAACTGAAAATGTTGTTGAGTAACCACGTTCTAAATACTATACTGGTGTGCTTTTGAACTGAATTCTCACACTGCTAGAAAGCGAAACTAGGACAGGGAATTGTTAGATCAAATATATTAACTACGTATAAACTATTAAGAAACGGCTAAGTGCAATTCTAAGGATGTCATATTTCTGCTGAGGAAACGCCTTTTTTTAAAATCAAATCATAAACAACTAGAACTCACTTGTCCAAAGTCATTTCCAGGATTCAGGCACCTCCAATAAGTTGACGTGAAGTTAAGAGGCGTACTATTAACAAGGACAAATGAATTGCATTTCAAAGGTATTTTTGGATATCGGATATTGCATTGTGATATTCGTGTCACATATTACGTTGATAATTACATTAAAAAAATATCAAAACTTTCGCGTTAAACTAGGAGAATATCATAACAAATTACTCGTATCTAGCTTAAACAAGAATTATCAGCTTGTTTTCAAAGGGAATCGCAATTGTGGTTGCCAAGATTGTTTTGTCGGCAAGCAGATATTATACCGCAGGAATGCTACCGCGTTAATAAAAACAAAAGAACAGCAGTCGACAATAGGATTAAGACGGTCCTTATATTGACGTTTGAATCATTTGTTTAAAAGCATCTTCTGTTGAAATGCCTGCTGTTATTTGCTTGTATGAAGTTTCGAGGGAACTGAAGGAGTGCCAATCTATCACGTATTTTGAATAGCCTAAATATAACCAGTGCTCCCCAGGAAGTTCGTCACTGCCAGCTATAACAGCTTATGGAGCAAAAAATACTTTGAGCAATTCAAAGTACAAAGATTTCATGCACACGGATGCATCATGAAATAAACAACTAGATGGTTGGAGAAATATCTAATCCTATTCATCATCTTTATATTCACAAACACCATGAAAACACAAAAGCTGAAACATATCTTCGTATATGCAAATGCAATTCTCAAGAGACTTGTGTTTATTAAAAACTTGAGCCTAAATTTAATTTGGTGTTAGAGAACATGTATGCAGTACACGTGTTTTTTATAAGCAACCAAGGTCAGACGTTGTAGTAATGTTGCTTAAAAAATGACCTTTTTTTAGTAGCATTGTTGCTTAATTTGTTGCTAAGAATTAATTGAAAAAATATGAATTTCCAGTCTTGAATACCTTTGTGTAAGCTTAAGTATTTAAGTATAAAGTGTAGGACACAGTACTGCAACCTAGTGTAACCACCTAGTGTGGCAATTTTAAGAAATGTGCTGTAGCTATGCTAGTGCTGCATTATTTCAAAATTTCATGTTGCTAATTTATGTAAGATCCTTATAGTACTGTTGCTTAACTTTTTGAGAAAATTTACTAGTGTTGCTTATAAACGTGTTGCTTATAAAAAAATCGTGTAGTCTTCTTAGATGATAGTATGTATGCTTACCTACTGATTAGGTTATCTTAAGACACGTTTTTGGCCTAGATGTGATCTCTTATATTTGTTACTAGTGCGATTGCATCTTTCATGTATATGTATGCTAACATACTTCATACCTGTACTGTTTTTTTATAAGAATAAATTTTGTTTTGAGAAGTGTTCGGAAAATACAAACACTGAGTTTCGACAAGTGTAAAAAACAGAAAAAAAGAGGATTCACAATCGTGTGTTACTAGGCAACCGCGTCAACACGATAGAGCGTCATACAACAGCATGATTGTCTCCAACAGTGAAGCTTGATTTTATTTCTATTATCATAATTTCATTATTGCAACTTAAATTACTAAACTAATGGCTATAGCCATTGCATATTCTTTAAACTAAAATTCTCGTCCCTACAGGCTCATTGGAATTTCATTTTACAAGTTTCAATAAAACCTGGTCTACACTTTACTTTTTTTATCAAACCCTAACCTGAAAATCCATTCAGCTATTTCAAATATTTGATTTTTGTTCGCTTTCTAATTCTATGTTGGCTGCTGTACTTGTTAAAAATTTAAAATATAGCCCAAAGTCCGACCCAGAATTCACTTCACTATCTATACACACTTTCCCCTCCAAAATGTGCGACCTTCTGATGATCCTATCTAGCGATACAGGGCGTGGTGGAGAAATGATTGAAGACTGTTTGTTCCAGTCATAGACATGTGATTTGTTTTATATAAATAAATAAATGAATAAATCAACGCATAAATTTGTAAGTAATTTCACCACGTGAAAACCACACTTTAGTATTTTAATTAATTTTGATATACAATTGCACAATGTATATTTATATCATAATTTTTGTTGGATGGTTAAAACGATTTTATACTCTATGAAAACGATTCGAAAGGATGCTTAAAGTGGATAAAAAAAAATCCGAATACAAATTTGAATGGAAACGCAACGCCTTATCACACTCTGACCCACGAGTTACCAAGCCTGTACCTGTTGGTAAATTACCTCGTCTTAATTATGATAAAAGACTTCAGTCAGATTGGAGGCTTCCAATTGTTCCACCAGTAAAACATTATTCAAGGCACCTAGAAGAAAAGGAATTCTCGATAGTCGTTCCAAATGCAAGATGCAAAGAATGGTCGACATTAAGGCAAATGCTACCAACAAAATATGAGAATATAGACGCTTCGAAAAACTTGAACCGTTTGCAAAGCTCACACATGTCCAAGTATGTTCATATTTGTAATCTAAGATCAAACATGACAAAATATCATATTACACGAGCATAATATTTATGACCTCAGGTGAAATTTATTTTGGAAAGTAGCCAGTAGTTTAATATACTATTACAACAGAGATATGTATGATTATATATGATATGTATGATTATATATGATTTTACATACCTCTGGTTACAAGAATTCATCTTTATTTCAGTTTTTATATCACTTTTATTTTAAATACTTCTTTTTCAGATACATCGACGAGATAAACAAAAAAGACAGATTAGCGGCGTTATTTTGATGTGAAACAACAAACCGCAAACAACAAACCACAAGACAAACAAGAGCTGAAATTACAGGAAGCACTTAAAGCGATACCTTAATCTGTCAGTTATTTTTCAAAAACTTTTACTAGTGCTATCACTCAATTTTTACCATCTCATCTTGTACATGCAATTTCATCGTGCACTAATAAGTTTTAGTTGAATGTCTCTGTTGAGAAATGGTGTTCAGATCTTCCTGCTTTGTACGAAGTAAAAGTATCAGATTTGTGTTTTGTCTGTAACAGTTGCTTCAACGCTTCAGAAGTGCTTTTAGTATCGAACATGACATAAACAATATTGATACATTGTTAACCAATGTAAATTCACTGTTGCTTAAATCCACTTTCAATTCAATATTTTATCAAGCCTACATCAAGCTTATTTACACTCAAGAGCCATTTTCTGAGAAATACAGGCAAAGTCTGCAAGTGGTATCCTCAGATTGTCTTTCTTTTCACAATCTGTGTACACAGCAATGTAAACAGGCACCTGTCAAATTTAAAAAAAAATCCTATCGGTTCCCTAGTAATATTGGCATTTTTAGGGCTAAATTTGTAATAGAATGAAACTGCTACTTTAAAGGTAGGATTAGCCTTAATGTACAAAGACAGTGTAGATGGTTAATAAACGTAGAAGGTAATAAGAAGGTCTGAACTGAGCTTTATTGACACGAAAACACATCTATGTGTTGTAAGTAAAAGCTTCAAAAATTCAAAAGGCTGCGTTCGTTCATTAGAATTTCTATTGACTTTAAGTGGGGACTCGCAGGCTCTAAATCGCAGGCTAATTACCGTTTCAGCCGGAGTAGTATGGGGAGGAGGAGGTGTAAAAGTTTTCACATTTCATTGTTTTATCATAAAATGTGTTAACAAGCAAGCGCGTGTCAATTAAATCTCAAACCAGTGTGAGTTCAGTATAGCTCTCGTGTAAAAACGCACTCGTAGAGAGAGCTAGAAACTAGTGAATCTATTGTTTCGATTTTTACTTGGCAAAACTTGCCAAGACCGTATCGAAATTTCTCATGTAAACAGAATGCCGATTTCAAACAGCTTAAAATTTCAAACCGGTTTGACTTCGGCTCTCAACGCGAATATCCACTTCGGATAATTATTCGCGGACCGGAGTGGAATATCCGAAGTGGATATTCGTCTTCATGTAAACGCACTCAAAAAAACAGGTCACAGAGATCTCGTTTATTTTTCCAAATGTGATCATAATTACCCAGTCTAACACTGGGATTAGATAATATTTCCCGCGTGTGCAGTAGTTTTAAACAATAACATGAAAACAATTCATCTTTTGTGCACAAAAAGTGTGAAAAATCAAACAGCCACGTGTTACATGCTCACAATGAAAATCCCTTGTCGACATGTTAATTTAGTTTTTATGGTGCCTTAGGGAATGTAACTTTTAACGAAAACGTTTTCGTAAAAATTGTTCAATCATTTTTTAAAAGAAACAAAGATCTTTTAAATTCAAACTCGAACAAGGAAAGTCAAAATTACTCGATTTTTTGTTGACAAGAAAGACTTCTTTTAAAACTCCATCATAATGCAAGTTCGTACGGTACGCTATGAATATATTATGCATGATGCTATAGCAGAGGCGTAGGTGGAGTCAGTCAAAATTTGTGGAGTTTAGTCATTTACGGTAGAACACAAAAACGTGCAAGTAACCTGATCGATATTTAAAACTGAAAAGAAATATGAGAACGTTGGATTCCTCTACTACTTTTAACTGACCCTGAATACGTTTCTGTATATAATGTTTTTTATGAAGTTGATTCAGCGCCAAAATCTCGTTTGTCAAGTCGTCGAGTCGTTATAGATGAACGCTCGTTTTTCAAATAAAGGCGTTTTAGAAGTTTGTTTGTTTCAGGTGATGACGCATTGTTCAAAATTTGTCGGTCTTTCATATTAAAATTTCAGCTATTAAAATTTCATGATCTCTTTATTCCGAATGACAGTATTCGTGAGTCCCTTACTTGAAATCAGGCTATATAGTGTGCTCCGCACTACTGAACATGAACATATTAATGTGAGGTACATATCTCATTATATAAAGACTAGCCGCCAAGGCGGCGTCGTTCGTCGCCCATGCTCAGCATGCGTTGACTTCACGAAAAATAAAATTAAGGAATTGGCAACCGAAAGTGTTCCCATGTTGTAGAGCTCGAAAAACTGATCAAACAAATGTATGGGATCGTTCCGCTACGATCAACCGTTACAGAGATATCATTGTTCAAAGATTTTGATGACGTCACAGACCCCTCCCCCAAAAAATTAGACCCAAATTTTTCATCACCCCATCGCCTGTATCGCGGACCCCAAAAAACGTCAGTTATCCCTATTGGTTATCGAGATAATTTTCCCTAAACGTCGCATTCGATTAGGGTCTCAATACAATGGTTTCACACTGACGTCGCGCACAAGAGAAGAGAAATAATTTATGTGCGATCTTACATTGCTGACTCCCCGATTTCTTTCGCAGTTCACATCTACAATTTTGCGTGACTTACAAACAAACAAACAGACAGACGGAGAATCGGCTATTAATATATAGACTAGCCGCCAAGGCGGCGTCGCTCGCCGCCCATGTTCAGCTTGGGTTGACTTCACGAAAAATAAAATTAAGGAATTGGCAGCCGAAAGTGTTCCCATGTTGTAGAGCTCGAAAAACTGATCAAAAAAATGTATGGGATCGTTCGGCTACGATCAACCGTTACGGAGATATCATCGTTCAAAGATTTCGATGACGTCACAGACCCATCCCCCCAAAAAAAATTAGACCCAAATTTTTCATCACCCCATCGCCTGTATCGCGGACCCCAAAAAACGTCAGTTATCCCTATTGGTTAGCGAGATTATTTTCCCTAAACGTCGCATTCGATTAGGGTCTCAATGCAATGGTTTCACACTGACGTCGCGCACAAGAAGAGAAATAATTTATGTGTGATCTTACATTGCTGACTCTCTTTCGCAGTTCACATCTACCATTTTGCGTGACTTACAAACAAACAAACAAACAGACAGACAGACAGAGAATCGGGTATTAATATATAGATAAGGGATCTTTCAGAATTCTAACAAACAATCAAATATAACTCAAAGAATCTTTCATAGTTTGGTTATTTCCTCATTCATAACCATGCAACTGTCCATGCTACATGCAACTACTAGAAAAACATGACGGCCAGCATGACTTATGCAAATATGACACAAATTTCTGCTTCTGTGTAAGAGTTAGCACTGACTTAGAGAAACTGGTAATGAGGTTGCACCGCCTCATTTTCTGAACCGACTAAACGTCTAATCTTCCGAAGCGCCTCACCCACATAGAATCTAGCGACCCTTATTTCTAAAACCCCTCTAATTGAAAAGCGAGTGTTCATCTAAAACGACTCGATGACTTGAATGTCGACTACCTTATCGGCCCTTTTTACGCCGACCCTAATGTGGCGTTAATTTTGGTGCGCGGCGTTAAAAGGGCCGGTGTAAAAAGGGCCAAAAAAATGGAAATTTTTCAAAAAATCGGCGTTATTTTTTAAAGTTGAAATTTAGATTTGAAAAAATGAAACAAACTTTAGATGTGAAAGAACTCTTTGGAGACAATGAAGAGTCAGATGAAGGGGAAGTTGAAGCAGAAATAGAATCAGAGGCAGAGGTAGAATCAGATGACGATGAGGGAATTAGAGAAAATAATGAAAGCATTAATAAAAAAGAGGACGAAATAACTGTAATAGACTAAGTCTTACGATGTATTAGATGATATATATTAGAAGACATTTGTAGTATAAGTTAAAATTTGAACAGAAAAAGTGAAAAATAGTGCTTAAAAAATTTTTTTTTTTCTTTTTTACTTTTGAGGCGTAAATAACGGCCCTAAATGGCGTTAAGGCAAAATCTTGGGGTGGCGGAATAGGGGCCGGCGTAAAAAGGGCCGGCGTTAAATTAGGGCCGGCGTAAAAAGGGCCGATTAGGTAATTGTGAACCGGGTTCTAAAACGATTAATGACGTCACGAGTCAACATCTAAAACGATTCGACGACGACGATTTTGGCGTCGAAAAGGAATCTTTTGTTGAGGGGTCAACATTAAAAAAAATATTTCAGTCTTAAGTGTGAATTCAGTTTTTTTGTTCTTCTTTCAATGACTAACCTCTCCTTAAATGACTAACCACTCTTTTGACTGTCTCTAGCTAAGTCTGTGATCAAAGACTAAATGTAAAATGTTTTATTTTTCAGATTTCTTGTACAAAAGTTATCATGGCACTTACAATCGCTGGGATCTGTGTCATATTAAATTTCTCAGTTTACCATCTTATCGGGAAACAAAACCCAAACCAAGCAACCCGGTACATGTCAACCAGTCGGCTTTTGAGTGGACAGGTGGAACTGACAATCAGGATGCCTGCTACCAAGAAGATGATAAAACGATTCATGTGTGATGTGATGCGCTCAACTGTTTTGTTCTGGAATCCAAACTATGGGGATATTCATATTATATTAGATGAGAAGGATAAAGAAAATGCTCAATTTACAACTATGCTAAAACAATCAGATTTGCCATTTAACTTCCGAGTCTTCTATGAACCTGAACCAAAAAATGTCAACAAATTCAAAGATGTCGCATCGCTTATAAGCAAACCGTATGGTTATGTTATTCAACTTTACTCGAGCTTCTTGATGGACTTGTACACTAATGCTTCAATCATTGCTTGGACTGATACTGACACAGTGTTCACACAACCAGTACTAGATGATCATATCATGAGAAATGGAAAGTTAGTTGTTAAAGGCATGAATACGTTCTCTAGTTTTTCTTGGATTCTTCAATGGGATCGTACAAACATCAGAGCCATACACTTACCGATGGCAAGTGATTTTATGACATATTTCCCAGTATTTGTTTATGCTGGTACAATAAAAAACTGCCGTGAATTCATCATGGCGAAACTAGGGGTTACAAAATTTGAAGATGCGTTTGTTGACATAACAAACCAAGTGATATCACCAGTCAGTGTTATAATGAGCTATGCCTACTACTATGAGAGAGATTTGTATGAATGGCATATCGATATCGGAAAAGAAACGTTACAACAGTATAATCAAAAGCGTTTACCTAAACATCCATTACAATTGGAAGACATTCAACCAGAACTTCATTTAACTGTACATACTGGCTACTACTTCGATACTTACAGTCCTTTGGAAAGAGCAATTTGTTTCATACAATTGAGGATAGGAGTGAAAGCATCAAAACTATGTCAACACTATGTTGGTAAACTCAACAATCAATTATTCGAATTTTGCAACAATCCTGTTCAAAATCACCTGGACACATGGTGTGCAGGAAAAGAGGGAAGGATGATATGTGATACAATGATTAGCCAGACTTACCAGAAAATTTCTGAACTTTATTCAAACAAAACTATTTTTTTTGACACTTCATTGATAAGCTCTGTTGAATATCATTTCCTGAAAGCATATCAGATGCGATGTCCTGCACTATCATATGAACCGTTTAAAATACGATATTAACTTAACATTCGGACCTTGAACCAATCAACTTCCGTATTTCCTTTAGTGACCCCTCTGTTAAGCGCTCAAAGTGATTATTAAAGTGTGATTCACAAAAAGCGGGACTCCAGGTTTGAGGGTAGATTACTTTTTATATGTGAAGATTTTTTAAAAATCTTTACACCCTCAGATATAAACTGCAACGTAACAAAATAACAGTTAAGAAGAAGCAAATTTCTCGTGTTCATCAGAGCGACGATTTTTAATGGTTTCCTGACTCCTTTTGGCAGGCAGTCTAGTGCGTCTAGTGTTTAAAACCCATATCTTGCGAATTCCGCTATGCAATACTGTTGAATGGTGGGCCATTGTCGGAGGCAAAGTATTCTGGGATACCTATCTGACTCGTGTTTTTACCCAGCGCCGGTAGTACTGCCTTGTGAGATGTTGAGTGTGCGGTTTCCACTGCTGGATAACTTTAGTATGTGTCCTGTACCACGAGTATGTATTACTGGGCCCCATCAACAAGAAGAGGCCGGCATTGATTTTCGTCAAGGTTGTGATGGTAGACTTGATGGTTTGAGTGGTTCCGGTTTCTGGTTTCTGGTGTCAGTAGCTGCTTGACAAGGGTTGCATTCTGCTACGGTGTCTTTCACAGATTTTCAATGCCTGGATACCACAGCGTGCTTCTTACTTGCTCTTTGGTCTTTACGATCTCTGATGGCCTTGGTGCCATTATGGTATTAGGATACGTTCACCACGCAAAATCAGCCCAAAATCAACCACCGTTAACTCCTTGAATAACTGCCTTGAATGCTGTCATGTCGTGACTTCCGAAGGTATGTAGCCTTGGGGTATGTAATCTTTGAGCCTTTGGAGCTGTTTGTCTGATTGATCCCGGCTCGTAAATTAAGTGAAAGTTATAACATTGCATTTGTAACTTGTGTCGTAAAACTCTTGTCGTAAAACTCTGGTTAAGCATTCTTGTGTAGAGGTAACAGTGATCGATGATCTGTGCTGGCCACATTTGGGTTGATAAACCGTATAGGTACATTTGATTCCTTAGTGTACCAAAGAGAAGAGACAAGCTCTCAATGTGAGAATAGTGTTTCTCTACTAACAAAACCAATCTGTTTGTATACCCCATCAATTGGGTATTTCTGTGACAAAATGGCCCCGACACCATCCTTTCGGGATCCATCGAAGGCCAGCTTTGTTTATTTCCCCGGGTCAAAATAGGCCATGGTTGTCCTCTCCTTTAGGAACGTGATTAGTCTTTCAAAGGCGTTCTGACTTCGCTCCAACCATTGAAATTCGGTCCCTTTACATGTTAATTCTTGCAGTGGTGCCGCGACATTAGCAAAGTCAGGATTGAACGTGGAACAGAAGTTTGTCATTCCCAGCAAAGACTTTACTTCAGTAACAGTGGTTGGGACTGTCAATGCGCTAGAGCTTCTAACTTTGCCGGGTCTGGCGCTATGCCATCTTCCGAGAATCTTGTACCAAAGAACTTCACCGAGTTGAATTGGCATTTAGTTAGCCCTAGCCCTAGCGTGAGACAGTCACGGAAGCGTTGGAGGACTTCCATCAGGCTCCCTCTAGGTGCCACCAAAAACAGTTACTTTAGGGGCAGAAACTTTCGCGGGCATTAACTTTCGCGTGTCAAAAAAAACGCGAAATATTTGACAAAAACTTTCGCGTTTGGCGATTTTTGAAACAAATCTCGCGGAAAAAACTTTCGCGAATTCAAAATAAGGTTCGTATTCGCGTGAAAAAACTTTCGCGAATGGGTAAAATCCAAGAAAAAAATTTAATCGTTAAATCACATCTAAGGTCTTTACTGTAATCAAAAATGTATAAAATATACAAGTTTAGGCTAAGTAAATTTAATTATCTGCCTCTTCCCATTCTGAGTCAGTATCGTCGTCACTTTCTTGAATCTTGCTTCCACATAACGCTTCAAATTCCTCAACTGTGACATCACAAATTGCAAAGAGGTGGCTATCATCAGATCGACAATTTCTTTCACTTTCGGCGTACTCATGTGGTTGTAGAATTCCACAATTCAACCGGCGTGAACAGGTTTAAGTTTGGACAACTGTAACCCTACTTGGACGTCATCAATCTCAACACCATTATCTAGTTGCGCTTTCACTTGGTCTGATTAAAGTAGAAATAAATCATTACTTTTGAAAATTACCCCGTTTTTATGATTTTATGAAGGTGAAAAAACTTTCGCGTTTTGAAAAATATCCATGATTTCGCGTGAAAAAACTTTTGCGTTTTGATGATTTAGAATTTCCAAAGGCAGAAACTTTCGCGAAAATGACCGAAAAACGCGAAAAAGGCGAAAGTTAATGCCCGCGAAAGTTTCTGCTCCTAAAGTATGTTTTCGACATGCATAATGTCACCAAGGGTGTTAGACATCTCGTTGTGGAATATTTCTGTTGTGGCTTTAGTTCGAAAATTCAGTCGCTTGAACTAATGAAGACCTTTATGTGTGTAGAATACCATCCAGGTTCTGCCATTCTGCCCTGTTCGTCATCTCTTTAGCTATTTCCCGGCATGGCATAGGTTGCACCTCATCGCTTGCTTCTCGTTTGTAAAAGGATGTTGCCGTCTCGTTTATTATTGACATTGATGGATAAAATGTCCAGAACAAATGCCGTGTATTTGCCCATCAAGCTGCAACTAGCTTCTCCGTCACTCACACAAAAGGTAGCCTTGACAACTGGCTTGTCCCCTGAAGAAATAACCTCAATGAAACAACTTCTGATGGGGATAGAATTGTGTAGCTTCAGTTGTGTACTCGATGGTTGAAGTTTGATAGCATTGACATCCGCACCTGAATCCACCTGCATCTCATTTCTCGTGATGGTGACCTTGACGTGTGTGGAGGAATAACTTTCATCTTTATGGTGCCTGTCATCAATGGCATCTACCGGGTGAATCATAAAAAAGTACCGATGTTTCACAAAAAATATCTTTCGATTGAATTATTATTATTATTATTGTTATTTTTATTTCTGAATAGAGGAATCATTTACCTATATTTTGGTGTATCACTTTTCTTATTTGGTTGAGTAGAAAAAAAGTTATGGACAAAAAACTGAAGCGGTCCTTGTGAAAATCCCTGAAAAATGGACAAAAAAGCCGAAAAAAGTATTCCTGCTAGATTCTTTGATTAAATTTGATAACGTTAATGAAAAGGCTATGAAGATTACACCTCTTTAGTAACATTTACCCTAGCAAACTGGATGCATTACGCAAACACTTTGTTGTACGGAGTTGCGGCATTTCTCAATGTTTTACAAGACAATCTTTATAGAAAGTTTCAGTGAATAAAGTTTTAAGAAAATGTTGAAAAAGTTTGATCTTTTTATTGAACTCAATTATTGGGAAGAAATAAGAAAAATAAGTTTTAGCACACTTAATTGTGTATGTGTTTCATTCCCTTCTGGTTTGCAATAAAAACATAAATCGTATTGAGATATTTTGCTCGGCTTTTTTTAGTTGTACATGTGTTGGATTGTATGTGTATTGCTCGTGTTGCTCGTGACGTAACTGGTTGATCTTTTTTGTTTCACACACCTTTACAAAGTGATTCTGTTTCCCACACTTGTCGCAGGTTGCCCCACACTTGTCGCAGGTTGCTGCACACTTGTCGCAGGTTGCTCCACACTTGTCGCAGGTTGCTCCACACTTGTCGCAGGTTGCCCCACACTTGTCGCAGGTTGCTGCACACTTGTCGCAGGTTGCCCCACACTTGTCGCAGTTGCTGCACACTTGTCGCAGGTTGCTGCACACTTGTCGCAGGTTGCTGCACACTTGTCGCAGGTTGCTGCACACTTGTCGCAGGTTGCTCCACACTTGTCGCAGGTTGCTGCACACTTGTCGCAGGTTGCTGCACACTTGTCGCAGGTTGCCCCACACTTGTCGCAGGTTGCTGCACACTTGTCGCAGGTTGCCCCACACTTGTCGCAGTTGCTGCACACTTGTCGCAGGTTGCTGCACACTTGTCGCAGGTTGCTCCACACTTGTCGCAGGTTGCTCTACGCGCCCTGCATTGGTCATTCTTATGTGAAAGCTCACCACAGTATCTACGCCTGGCTTGAGTGTACTGCTGTTCATGTAGATTATTTCTCGATTTGCCAGCTCAATGGATTGTGCCAGCTTCTTCATCTGGTCATAACTCATGTAATCACGCATGATGGCTGTTTTGGAGTTTTGCAGTTTTGGAAGAGCCGCGTGTAATGTCATTACCAGCTTTATTGCCTCTTTTAAATTCATATTTTCAAACTCACAATTTTTTTCCTTTGGTTTTCAACTGAGAATCCCATTGGTAGTGCGTGTCTTGTGATGTTAAGGGCCTGATGCAGAAGAGTTTGTATCGTTCTACCGTGACGTTCTTGGTGCCCTTAAAGTGGTTAGTGATCACTTATTTGGCTGCAGTGTATGTGATGCCATTGTCTTCTAGGGTGTTGTACGTCGCCCTAAGTTGCTGTCCTCCCAGTCCCAGAATGGCCTCTTTCTTTCTTCGTTCAGCCGCTGCTGCCTCTGGATCATTCCCTTCGGTGACGTCCAGATCTTCGAATGAAGAACAGTGCTTCAAATTTTCTACCCACATACACCACCGCCGTTGATATGTTTTGCGTTCACTCTTCGTGCTCCTATCACTCAGCAAGAGAGTAGAAATGATGTCTAGGATGGTTGTCTAATTGAGCGGTTCCTGCCATTACAGCTTCCGTAGTCCAAATGAGGGCTTTAATTCCTTTGCAGAATTCTCATTGAGAACAGTTCCTGGGTAAACATTCGTAAATAAATAAACAAATAAATAAATAAATAAACAAATAAGTGGAATATAAATGATATGTGCGATGAAAACACCACTTGTGGAAATATAGCTTTTTTGAAACATTTCTTACAAAAGATTATCTCTAAGTAAAATCTTTGAATAGTTCTTCAGGTTTTATATGTGGATGTGGATTTTCAAGTAAATCAGCGTATCTCTCTAACATACAATTGTTTACAATGGGTCTTCCTGCCATCTTTTTTCATAAGTTTAAATTTCAATTTCATTAATTTTGCGCCATGTTTTTAAATAATCCTTACGAACACAAGAACTATTTCCCCTTTTATTTATGGTATCTATGGCAACAAAAACTGTACTCTTTTTTGAACAACCTATGCTACTTTTGGTTTCCGGTCCAATGCGATGTTTACGTATGATGCTTCCCATCTCTCAATTGGTTTGTTAATGTACTCAAGCGAATAGTTAGTTTTTCAAGTAAATCTTTCTTGCATAACTCTAGATAGATCGAAAAAATTGATAACATTAATAATTACTAACATATAGTCTACATACACGTCTATCAATCAATAAATTTTATCAATAAATCTTAAAGAAAAGTAATTTTTCATGAAGTAAAATGTGCGGCTTTTACTTTTACCATCATTTCTTTTGTTTTAGCTTTCCGGTTCAAAAATATTAACCTTTTATAAAGCACATGAAAAAAGTCGGCAAGGGAATCTCCTTTAACGTTTTTACCATTTTGATATAAGTCAACTGCTCGTTCTCGACCCGTTCCTTTTGTCACGATGAGGGCTACCATAATGACGTCATTGGACCAGATGGACTTGTAACATTTCATGATGTTTTTAATTGTGTATATCGAGAGGTGCATAGCTCATTAATTAAGGCGATGACTAATACTGGTACTGCTTGTGATGAAAAGTATTGAATACTGATATACACTGCGAAGATAAGTTCTTTCTATGAACAATAAATTCTACTACCGGCTTGAGCAGGCAACTAATCTTTTTTAAGCACGTAAGACTATGAAATTAATAAATAAATAAATAAATTCAAGAGAAACAAACCCAATTAATGTTCGAAATGTCATGGACAGCTGGAATCATCGACTACTTTGCTGTGAGAATCAAATATATTGAATTATTAGTAAAGAAATAAAGATGGAACGATGGCACTTTCTCTGATACAACATCACTTTACACTCCCTAATGTATACATTTCTTAGTAACGCCTGAAGATATTTTGCAGGTTATAAATGTTGTCGTAGTATCCTATTTCCACGTTTCTACTATAATCATATCAGCACATATGCAACCATCAAGCATTTCATCTACAGGGTGGGCTAAAAAAGGGAGACCCTCATCGAACCATTCTCGCGTCTTCGTTTTTAAGATATTTTGAAAAAAAACTTTACTGGGTGATGAGCAAAGGATTTTGAAATAATTGAGAACAGTTTTAATGCTTATTACATTGAAAATTTGCAATAATATGGAAATTTTCAGGTAATTGAAAAATTGTATTCTTTTTTTTATATTACATTTTGTTATTTGATCTTTATGGAAAGCTAATTGGCGTTATGAGCGCTTTTACGATAGGAAACTACAATGGACTATCGATATAACGAACCCCGGATATAGCGAACTCTCGATTTAACGAACCAAATTTTTCGTCCCTCAAACCCGAAAAACCTCGATATAACGAACTCAAAGTAATAAATGCTACAAAAGATAACAAAACAATTATTGCATCGTGCAGATTGAATTTTGTGATTCAGAATACATCTCTAACTGTGACAAAAAAACTATACATAACTGAAAGTTCTTAACTAAAAATATGTCAATCAATCAACCAATAAATGACTGTATAAGATGTCATTCAAATCGAACGATTCGGATCGGACATTTGAATCTAAACATAAACAAAGTTACAATCTGTAAGGCAATCTATAATCAAAGAAGGTGAAGTGTATACGATCATTAAATCAAGATGAAAGGGGCAATCATCTCCATAACAGATAAGTAAAAAGCCCTGCAGAAAATTGCGGAGGGAAAAAAGTACAAACAAGAGCATTGTAGAAGAATATGGCGTAAAAAAATACTGTTTCGACGTGGCTGGCAAACAAGAGAAAAATCACTGAAGCTTACAAATCAGCCCAAGTAAATTTGAACAGAACTTGAAGAAGAGTGACAATAAAGATTTTGATGAAGTTGTTTTTTTATGGTTCACAAATGCGTGCTCGAACAATATCCCTGGGAACGGGATCATTATCAAAGAAAAGCGATCTCACTTTCCAAAAGCCTCGATCTAACTGATTTTAAAGCCTCTGGCTTTCTAGAACGAATGGAAGCAAAAATATAATGTAACTTTCAAAGCTGTTTTCGTACGTCTCGTGTTTGTGTGAATTCGCTTTCATTTTACTTTTGAACGGTTTAAAGCATTTTTGTTCGAAAGGAAGACGAAATTTTAACAAATTAAGCAAAGTTTTTCGATTTTTTCTCACCTAACGAACACGATAATAACGAACTTTTTTCATTTTCCCTTGGAGGTTTGTTATATCGAGAGTCCACTGTATCAATAAACCTTGAGAAGGTTCTTGTGAGTGATCTTTGTTGCGTGTGTGGCTTCAATGATGCTGTACAGCTTTTATAGTCTTCTGAAGGTAATATAACTTGTTTGTCTTCTTTATTTTTTTATGTTTGTGTTTTTCTTTTATCTTTTTATGTTTATCTTTTTTAGGAAGCCCTTAATTACATCCAAAAATATCTTTTGAATCAATATGAAACAAAAAATGGCGTTTTTTTGCGTTATATTTCTAAATTTCACGCAGTGTTTTTAAGAGTTGTAGTTGATTTTTGTTTATCTGATACTTTCAGCTGTTACTGATTAGTGTTTTCCCCACTGAACCTGAATCGCTCTGACTCATATTGTGATTCACTTGCAGTAACAATAAGACACCACTAAGGTAACGCCAGTCAGGAGACTATTTCTCACCAGACTGTGAGAACGCTCCTGACTCATACCAGTGACTCACTTAAACACATTTAGATATCAGGAGTGTAGTAAGCAAGAGTGTAGTAAGCAAGAAACTGGATATAGTTCTTACTTTTTTTTACTTTTTCCATTATGGGCTGAAAAATTGAACTCACAGAAAAATGGGACTAGGAGAAAATATGTTTGATCCGTTATTTTCAACAGCAAAATCTGTTTGAAACAGCGAGCATAAAATCATCAATTTCTTCTCTTCATACCTGTCATTTTGAAAACTGAATGCAAATACTGGCAGAGATCGTTCCTTTTCATAACCTGAAAATGAGTGAAGGCAGATGATCCTGAGTGCTTGGCCCTTCTGATACCAATATATGTGACACCTGAATATGTGGTAAGTCATTAGTTAGGTCCTAGCTTTTTATAACCTGCATGTTAACAATGACTGAAGGTATCAATTCATGTTCACGACATAATCGTGATCTGGCTAGGTCGCCTGATACTTCGTGCATAATGATCGGTGCTTGCTTGTTAGCAGCAGTCAAACCAATCGGGACTTTAGCCTTATCATGTTGGGAGTGAAATGTCACTTCAGCAGGACCAAGGATGACAGCTAGCTCTTTTTATGATTTAATTATCACTCTGGCAAACTTTGTTGTTGGATGCAAAGCATGTTTTGAATTTTGCACTTTATATAGTTTCACAGGGGCAGTGATCACATGCCTTTTCCCTAGAATCGTTCTATGGCTACGAGGCAACAAATGGAGATAAACCGAAGAGCGTTTCAACAGGAACCCTTCACGATTCAACTGATTTCACAGTTCTCATCACTTCGTTACCACGTCGAGCATGGCCTGCAGAACCTGAAATTGTTATTCGAACTATTGCGTTAGTTATATCTGATTTCTCGGGCCGGTCCAATGCCGAACTTGCCTTTCCCATTAATATTTCGCGGGTTGCTTCATCTTAACTTTCCAATTTGCGTTTCCTATTATCATGTAACTTCTTCTTTAGGGCATTTCTTCAACTTTGCCTAGTTTTTATTTCATTTAGGTCAATTCCAAGTTCCTTTGTTTGATTAGAGAAACTAGTATCTCATTTTCAATTCATCCTGCTTTGGAGTAGGTTTCAATTTCGGAGTCAGAGATATCATATCTCTGGTCTGGCAGATTGGCTGATTCTTGTACAGGTGGTTGTGTATGGGCGTTTGTGAAAAAGAAAATAGTAAAACTTCAGACGTTATTTCTACTTCAGATGATGGTTTGCTGTCTACCTCAGAAAATTCTTGACAATCAAATCATGAAAATAAAGTTATGGAGAGATAGTTGCAGCGATGGTGTAGTGGTTGGTACCTTTGAGTGCGACCGCTGCGACCCGTGTTCGAGTCCGGTCATGTCGCATCTCAATAGACCACTCCGATCCGCTTTAAACGCAGTGTATCAGCCCATTAGGAGCCATCGACTGACTGCACACTGGCCTTCGGACAAGTTAGAGCAATGCTATACGTATCTCTGGCGGTAAGTCAACTAATAGTTGCAAGTCGGCGGTCGGAAGAACCAACCATTATGGATGGAAGCCGAAGAACTTACTTGCTGTAGGTTATCACACTTATAGTGAGAGGAGTTCTTTCATTGTGCAATATTGTGTGTTCTCATAAAGCAAAGAGTAAATTTTATATTTTTCAAATCATAGAGGTGTTATCATACCAATGCAATGATTGATCTAATAAAACACATATCACCTGACTAAAATTATATACTTGTATTGCGATGTTATGGATAGTTGCTCTAAAAGTTAATATTACAAAATTTTGGCTTCAGTCCATGCCATGAATTATGTTGGCCAATTAGTATGGTAGCCACAATCTGTAGAGGCTTTAGGTTTTTTAATTTCAGTGAAATTATTACATTTATTACATTTACATGATTACATTTTCATGAAGTTTGTGTAACTGTAGGTAAGTGAAGATACAAAAAAGATTTATGCTTAGACATGTAAAATATCAAAAGGTGTATCGTTACATACTTTTTAAATGACCCCTATCTTCAAGCGTATAGATAGGTCAGATTTCATCAACAGCTACTCGAAGTGAAAAGTCTTGACAATAGTGGGTGAGAAACGGAATTAGAATAGAATCTAGAATCTAGATTCAAGGCGTAAAAAGAAAGATTTTTTTTCAGTTTTCTTGGTACTGCAAGAAAATAGTTTTTTCATATTTTTCACTCCACTTGATGGGCTATTAGGTTCAGTTACTTTGTCAAGTTTTGTCAAGTATTTTCAAATATTTTCAAGTATTAGACCCAAATAACATGTTAAAACAAATAAAAGTAACAACAAAATAACAACAAAAAACGATGAAAACTTTCCTTTGCACTAAGAAACGAAGAGTTCCTCGGTAAAACAGTTAAATTCCATCACTTTCGATCTAGATATCTATTTGCAAAAGGTTCGCTTCAATTTCGTCATTGGTTAGCATGAATGAAAGCTTATGGAGGAAAATTCATGAAAACCTTCTAAGTCGCTCTAATTATTATTGTTAGGGGAGATTTTAAATACTTACAGAAATAAACGAGGTCCATATGATGGACGACTGAGTAGGAAAAACCTCATGATATTATATGTCAGATATTATGTTTCTGTTAGCACTGGCTTTCGTAATACTTACATGGTTGGCGGCAAGAAAAAAATTTAAAAATCCTTTTCTTTAGATTGGCGGAAAATGATACGTAGGAACTAGAAACATAAACCTAAAAGGCGTAATCGAATACACGAACTTCCATCTTTAGGAATAACAATAAGCCGGATAAAATCAAATTTGGTAAAAAACAATGTTTTTCTCAATTATTTTTCTACTTTTCTACTTCTACTATAAAAAGAGAAATATATGAAAAAAAAAAAAAAAAAAATGGTTAAAAACTAAAACTATATGCATATCCAATTTATTTATTTATAACACAGTAAAAGGCATGGGTGCATCCAGAGGTGCAGCAAAGTTTCAGGAGGAGAGAGAATAAGAAGAGATAATGAACCAAACAACTCCTGAATCTTTGCTGCCTCCCTGCTGGATGCTTATACGAGAGTAAAATTATTTAAAAACATGTGAAATTAAAAGTGAAATTTTGAAAAATTTTCTTCTTGCCTAATGTTCAATGGGAGATCATTATACAATTTTGCTCCCGAATATTCAAACGTTTGTTTACATAGCTCGAATCTTAGTTTAGGTAATTTCATTAGGAGGGTATGCATCTACCGGTTTCAAACCATCAAACTTCTCAGTGAAAACTCTGTTAAAAGCGTTTGGAAGAACGAGACATCACTTGGCCAAAACCTCACCCTCCCAAACAAATTTAACAAGGTTTTGACCGTAAAGATTAGCTGGTTTGAAACCGGTAGATGCATATACAGTTAGACAACCTTGGTTTCTTGTACCAAAGGTTGTGCTAACATTCAACTCAAAATAGCTTTTTATCGGGCTACATACATTTTCATCAACACATGTTCGTACTGTAAGACATGCTTTGACAGAAGACTGTTGAGTTTAAGTGAGTTGAAGTTTTGTTAAGCAGCAATAAGTTAATAAAGGCGCTATTATCAAGTTGAAAACCTTTTCAGCTGTCTCTTTAGTCAGGTATTGTCGAACTCTTTGCAGCAGCCGGACTCGGCCAAAGTTTTTTTTGCGTCGTTTCTCGAAGTTTTGGCTCAGATTCACGGATGGGTCGATATGGTTGCCAAGATATTCATACGAGTGAGTGTTATTAATGGTGCTTTCCCGATACTTGATATTGAGAGGTTCGGATATCCTGTTGAGTTTGATGGATGTGCCGAAGAGCATAGATTCCGTTTTGCCCTTTTTAAAGTTGATGACTAGTTCTGATTCTTAGGTACTTTGAAATTGCTACGAAATCCGAGTTGAGACATTCTTCAATAATGGCTTTGTCTTTGTGGGCAAAATAGATTACTGTATCGTCCGCATACATAATAACATTTGAGTGAGTTATACAGTCAGGGAAGTCATTAAAATAAATCAAAAACAACAAAATTATAATATTATCATATAACTAGTATCCCGTGTAAAAACTTTTTACTGTTGCATTTCTCAAAACGACGCATCGCTCACACCCGTGTCGAACATTTATAGAAATAAAAAGTTATCATAATCGGCGCTGTGCATACCACTTCTAATTTAGGGAGTGAAATATTTAACTTTTTTTAAACGGTTTTTCCTACATATATTTGACGTAAGGCTACGCAGAGGCGGCACTATTTTTTAATCTAACGTCATTATTAAAATGTCGTAAGATTTCAGTTCATCGTGAAAAGAGAAAGAGGTGATTACGAAACATAAAATGTAGATTTTGACACAGACACAAAAAAAACCTCATGTCACGATGGATGAAGTGGCTGCTGTATTTGTTGGTTAAGATGGCGCATAGCAAAGGGCAATAGGTGGGAATTTTGTTCTTACAGTCTTTAATGATAATGGGTGGTAAACAAAGCTGCCTTGGCGTGTAGTGAAAAATAAAAACGCCAAAGGAAATATGAATGATAAACGGAATTATACCTGCTAACGTTGCTTCTTTACTCCAATAAGATTCGATAGCATTCGTTATTTCATTAGTCAGTTCTTTACCAAACACCCTTCATATTACAATGTCGAATTTATTTATTCTTTCATAATTAATTTTACCTAAAAAAGAAGATTTCTATTAATCATAAAAACATATTTAGCTACATATACGCACAAACAAAAGCAAACTAAAAGAACGAACGCAAACTTGAAGCAAACATATGGGTAGGAACAGGGAATATTTATTAAAAGATCATGAGTTTAGCTTCAGCCTACCAAACAGTCAAAAAAGAAATAAAAGATATGTTATGAAGAAGAATAAAAACGCCATGTAAATGATATGCGGAATTATACCTGATAATGTTGCTTTTTTTATCCACTAAGATTCGATACCATTCGTTATTTTAATAGTCTGTTCTTTACCAAAACACTCAAGCATTTAGACTTGTTAAATTCTTTCGTAATTATTTTAAACTAAAAAAAGAAGATTTCCATGAGCAATGAAAACCATATCATAATAAACAAAATGCTACACATACACACAAACAAAAAAGGAAAGCAAAATAAAACAAAACACAAACTTGATTTCTTATCCAAATCGGAAAGCAAACATAGAAAAAGTTATTAAATTATCATGAGTATAGTTCCAGCCTACCAAACAGTCAAAAATGAATTAAATGGAAAAAGACGAAAAAAGTCTCAAAACTTACACTTGTTAATTCAATCTTTACGATACGATCTTTCTCCGAAAACGACTAAAACAATAAAATTAAAGATCTTCGTTTTAAAAAAAACTATCTTCGTGTTCGTGAAGTTTTTTGTTTTTGTTTTTACTGCTACAAAATGATCGTTAACCAATTTCGAACGAAAAACATTGCATTGCTCGCGCTTCTCCATTGACGTTTTTCGGCAGATTTTCAGTGCGAAACCAAAAAAGAACCAAACGGAGGAGCATATACTAATCGTGGATGTGCACACAGTACACTCAGTTACTCACTTTCTAAAGATGCCGTATTGAATTTTCCATAGAAACATTTCGTCCCCAGTCTTTTTTCACACTTACCAAGTTAAAAACTGGATGCACAGCGCGTATTAGGATATAGACTAGTATCCCGGGTAAAAACTTTTTACCGAACTTAACTTTGAAAACATTAGGTCAAATCTGCCATTCCTGTGTTACGTACGCGTCACTCGCCACCCATGTTCAGTATGCGTTGTGTCACAGAATTTAACTCGTGTAAAAGTTTCTTTTCAGGCATTAATTTGTTATTACATTCAGAAGATTAAAAACAGAAACAAATAGCAACATGGCTCAGAATGATATATTTATACGCAGAAGAGAAGTAACTTTAATGTAAAAAAATGGCAATATATAACACAGAACTGTTTACCCAGACATACGAAACCAAACATTGAATAACATTACAAAATGTGAATTGAAAACAAATTGATACCTTCCAACTGTGTTTCTTTCGTGCGGAAGTTACATTATACAGCAACCATTAATGAATTTTTGAAATGATATATAGTCTGTTCTTCCCAAAACCATCAACGTCATGATTAAAACCATGAGTTTCATTTCTTTATGATTTTTTTTATTATTACCTAAAAAATTAATACTTGAATTGTAATACCGAAAACCTAATCATGCTATAAGAATATTGAAATAAACAACAACAACAACAACAACAAAAAAATGCAATTCAACTACGCATTTATCCTAAAAACAATAACTCAAAACAACAAAACACCGTAATAGTAATTGTAATACTGTAATACCGAAAACCTAATCATGCTATTAGAATATTGAAATAAACAACAACAACAAAAAGTGAAATTCAACTACGCATTTATCCTTAAAACAAAAATTTACCCAGAAGATAAAAAGTCACAAATAAAATCATAATGCCAAACTTATATATATACCCAGGTACGTAAACGATTACCATAACACAAAATAATGCATAAACATTTCATTGCACAGTAATAACTAATGAACTTCTTAAATACATAATTCATTCACATCTACCTTATGAATAATAATTAAAAACACAAACGTGATGACAGAATTTATATATCTAAAGAGTTTATAAAAAATTGAAAACAACCACATTTTTAATCTGAGTTAAAATCTCCTCTGGCTAATTCACAACAGTTAAACAACCCTTTATTCTTATTTATCCAGCATACCAACTGTGTTATAACTAAATAGATTTATACTATTTTAACTTTAGCTGAACTTCAAACAAAATGGGATACCTTTCACTGCCAATTCACATGTTAGTAAACTAAACAGCATTGATCATCTTCTGTAGACATTTTCAAACACTTCTAAACTCTTTACTTCTATATTCATACCTGTAAACAAATTACTAATACTTTATTTACTTTCCAGCACAAACATACATAGGTATTTATAAAACACTTTCGCTACCATTTTTTTTAAGTGAAATACATAAAACTGCTATGTTCGTTTGGAAAAACTGCTAAACTTTCTGTATTTTCCAGTAGATTTTGCACTTTTTGGCAGGCAGACAAAAGCATCAAGCATCGATATAAATTAGATACAATAGATACAATCAGACAGCATAACACATTCCCCACTTCCACAGCGTCATGAGAAATAAAAACATTCATAGCTGTAGGACCATTTTTAATGTAATAATAGCGCGCGTTACCAAAATAATTTCTCTCGGCTTCCTTTTCATCCAGCAGCATATACACATTCTAAACGACAGAATAACTGAGACTCAAAGCTAAATCAATTAATCTTTCAAAACTTAATTAAAACCATTCCTTACTGTGTAAATAAACATGAAACTGCATTTCTCCACTGCACTTTCTTCTGTATAGCGATATTTGATAACTAAAACGTAAACAAACATTTAAAAACCTGTTCTTTTATTAATCTAAAATATTAAACAATAAAAGTCTTATCGTTCTGCACAGCCAATTTTTAAAAACTTCACTGCACTTCTTCTGTATAAAAGTTTTATAATAATACCTTTTGTTCGTTCGATCTTTCTGCAGCTAATTTTTAAAAACTTCACTGCACTTCTTCTATAATATATTCTGAAAATATATATTCATATATTCTGAAAAATATGATTTTTCATTGTAAACAAACGATAATAAAACGTTTTATAATAATAACAATACCTTCGTGCATACAAACCTGTGTTTCTTCGTCAGTTCTTTCGTCGATTTGCTGCCTAAAACAATCAAATTTAAATTGAAATATTCGTATACAAAAAGAAACCCGTCTTCTTCGCGAAGTTTCTTGCTCACGAAATGATCGTTGACAAATTTCGAACGAAGACGTTGCATTGCTCGCACTCCTCCAAAGACGTTTTTCGGCTGATTTCCACTGCGCAAACCAAAATAACAAAACGGAGGAGCATATACTAATCAAAAAAATCGCTCTCGCTTTGGCGTGGTTTTACGACGAAAAGGGAAAAAATAAGAAGGTTTTGACCGTGAAAAAAAAACAAATATATCACTCTCTAAAATAAAAGTGTGACACACAATCGCGAATTAGTATAATAAGATATCAATCTAACTAGTTGCAAGTCGGCGGGCAGAAGAACTAGCCATGATGGATGTTTGGGAAACGGTAGCGCTGTCACCATAAATAAAACTCACTTATTACGTTTAAGTAATATCTTCAAACAAATTAAACAAACATGTGAAGTCACAATACAATCAATACAATTACAATACATCCGCCATCTTTTCTTATTCACAAGGTTCTATATTTTTCTCTTCTGCTCTCCTCCCTCACCCTTCTATGTATAAATTTTTGTCAGATGAAAACCCAAGGACTTTAAACTCACTTACAAATTGGATTCAATAAATCTACCAAAGACACATTTTCTCATTGGTTTCGATATGTTATCAGCAAGCTCCTTGTAAAACGGCAATATTGCCAATGCATTAAAGCACTTTTGCAACATAGTGGATCGGAGCCACGTTTTTAATCTTCGTGCTAATTAGAAAGAACGCTCAGGGGTGGCACTTGTAGCAGCACCAACGAGAAGTAGTTTCATCAATTTGATTGAGTTTCCTATGATCGCTCTGTTTTGTCAAATTCGCCAATTTGACCATTTAGAGTACTCATCTTTTCCTTTTTCAACGTTTTTGACAAATTGTCAGTTAAACTGTACAATCTATGACTCAATAAAAGGCCAAAGAAAAAAGAAAACGATTTTATTTGCGATTGACAGCCAATGATGCACGCACGAACGTCCGAGTCAAGTTTTTCCTCTAAGCACACTTTCCACAAGTCATATCTTTCAAAAAACATGACGCTCTGACAGTCCAACGGGTAAGGACATAGCTTGTCTAAGGAAATGGGTTTATCCATGTTTCAGACATTTCTCTTTCAACAGTTTTATCCATGTACATAGGCGGATTTTGGATATAGTCAAACTATCTGAAGGAGAGAGATAAGTTATTAAGAGAAGAAAAGAAAAATGTGCAATTACTAAACAATATGAAAGAAATTTCGTGAGTACGGTGGCTCCTCATATCTGCCACACATGTTGAGCAGTTGAACAAGGATTTCTACTGCGCAGTAGAATCACGTCTACTGCGCAGTAATTAGATCTCTACTGCGCAGTAGCCAGATCTCCACTTGCGCAGTGGCACTATCCTTTATATAAAACATCTCGATACCTGAAACATATGAGATATTGTGTGCATATGACGAGGGCAATTAATATCTACTTTGTTTTATAATCTATGATCAGTTACAAGTAATAAACCAGCTTAACATCAAAACATGTCGTTGAATGTGGAACAAGCAAGAACTTCCTTTTTTGTTGTAACTTCTAAGTATCTATATTCTTTATGCAATCGATGGAATACCACAGCAAAACGTTACCTCTTACAAAAAAAATCAGCCATTATCGATTGAGGAAGTTGCTTTTGTGACAGTTAGCAATAACTCTAAACCACTACTTATGTTATTTAACAGAAATCGTTTTACTGCGCAGTAATAAATGCTCTACTGCGCAGTAGTAACAAACTTAATGCGCAGTAGTAGAATGTCTACCGCTCTACAATATGTTTGTTACTACTGCGCAGCAAAGTTAGAAATCTGGGATTTTATTCAAAACCTTATTCAATCAACAGTTCGACATGGGTGGCAGATATTAGCCACCGTACGTGAGAGTGTACTCCTCCACAAAGTTTTTGTCTGTATCCGCCTCAGAAAGATGCAAGAATTTTCTCCCGTTTAGGAGAGTATTTGACTAAAACACATATTTCCCCAACGGAAAAAACGGAGAGGCCAATTCTACTTTTTTAGGCGGCCGCGCGGCCATTATGTAGCACGCGAGCCCATAGAAAAATGCAAACATTGCTAAAAGTTTGTAAGCATTGCGCATAAAAGAAATGCTCAACATAGCGAGTTTCTTTATTAACTGGAGATTCAAATTAATTGGCTGCACGGCGCCGAGCGGGCGTTTGTGCGTACGTACGCACAAGTGGAGGTCGCCCTTAAAGTTATGTTAATAGACCTTTCCCAATTCTATTTATACATCTTGCTATCAAGTTTCGCCTCGTTTCTATACATTCTATTGTTTCACTACTTACATTTCTGATTACTTAGTAATATTTACTTGTTGTTTCCATTCCACAGTGGGATAATTAAAATTTTTAAAACGAGGCGATACTTCCTGGCTTAACCATAACACGACGTTTAAATAGTTCGAGAAAGTTCTGTTTTGTCGTTACACGAGCATTATCTTTTCCATGAAGCATCCGGAAATTAAAATGTACGCAAAATGCGCCTAATCTCCAAAATAAAACGCCATTTTAGTAAATTGTGCTAGAGAATGTTTACAACGTGACCTCATTATATTCGCTTCAAGTAGTTTTAATTAAAATCCCTGGATTGAATATATGCACTCCATCCTTTTAAATTTTTATAACTTTATATTCTATTAATAATTAAGATTGCTAAGGCATTTCTTTACATTTAATTGACATAGTAACTATTTTTGTACGGTTCTGATAGTGGATGAGTATGTAAATAGGTGAAGTAGAATGGATATGTAAATTCAAAAACATTGGGTGTAACAAAAGCTCCTACAATGGAGGGACGAAAAGTGTAACAACAAAACAATCTTGACAAAATAAAAAAAAATGGCTGCGACGTAAACCAGATGCCTCGTCTATGATTGTTTTCCAGACTGAAACAAGATGGTATTTGTCTAAACATCTGAATTTTAAGATTGCTTGCTCGAATTCGGCATGGCGAAAGCTTCTTTTGCCGGCCATCCAAATGAATTCGAAAAAGGTTTGTTATATAAAATCATTTGTTTTTTTAGCGTGTGTTCTTCCTGCTTCTTGTTTTGTTTGCTACATGATGCAATGACCATAGCTTTAGCTAATACTTCTCTAGCTGAAATCATCTTTGATATTGAGTAAAAATGGTAGATAGCTTGCATTAAAGGTATTCAATGTTGTTTATGTAACATTGTTTGCAACTTCTCTTTTTTTATCTGTGTTTTTGCAGGTTTGCTTACTGAAAATCATAACAAGGTGACTTTGGAAGATTTTGAATTACTCAAAGTCCTTGGCACTGGAGGTAGACATGAATGTTGATATTTTGACTTCTCTAATATAGCGAGCACACAAAATAAGCTAAGAAAATTAGGAACCTTGTTGACATCATGTTATGCATAGTCGTGTAGTTATAAGCTTAAACTTTTCCAAAGATATTTTTCCCTTGAATGTGTTGTCATTTAACTCAACGGAATGCATTATTTTAGCCTATGGAAAGGTTTTCATGGTAAGACGAAAAGACCGTATTGATGGTGGAAAATTGTATGCCATGAAAGTATTAAAGAAGTCTGCCGTTGTTGCAAAAGCCAAAACAACTGAACATACGATAACAGAAAGACATGTATTAGAGGCTGTTCGTTGTTGCCCTTTCATTGTTACTATGCATTATGCTTTTCAGACGGAAGCGAAACTTCACATCATAATGGGTATGCTTGTAAATGATATTGACAGAATTTCCCTTTTTGCACAAGAAAAATATGCTTTCCTTGTTGGTTCACATTTTAGGCATGATAATGTATATTTTACACATTCTGTATGAGCTGAGTTTTTAAAAGGCATTTAAAACTTGTTCAGTGGTTTCACAATTGTATATACTTCTAAATCTTAAACTCTCGATCATTTTAATTGTTTTTTTTCCAAACTCGTTTGATTTAGGAGATTATAATTTACAAAAATATTTATAGATTATGTCAGTGGTGGAGAGCTATTTACGCATCTTTACAACCGTGAACACTTCACTGAAGATGAAGCAAAATTTTATACAGCTGAAGTTGCTATTGCTTTAGATTTTCTCCATAAGGTTTGTTACTATAAATAAACATTTTGAACTATACACATATCATTCTTATATATACAGTTTAAAGGCAGTTTTCCTCTTCAAGAAAAGTTTCTGTAGACAGGAACAGACAGGACGGACATTTTTCTTTCTGTTCCTTTCCTCATCCATATAGATGTTTTCTTCATTTTTTTGGCTAAAATATTTTTCAGTAACTACATTATTTTGTTGTAATACTTGGAAAGAAAAGAAAATTTTCCATTCAAATAAAAGATATGGAAAAAAAGCTGAAAAGTTTCCTGTTCTGTCCACAGGAACTTTTCCTGTCCGTTCCTGTCCGTGGAGACTTTTCTTGAAGTGGCAAACAGCCTTTAAAAGCAATTTGTGAGTTCTTAAGCTTTATATCTTAGCTTAATTTATTAATTTTAATAAAATTGTGAATTAGTATATGTGTACAGGGGCGCATCCAGACCGAAAATGGTAACGTTGAAACGTTATGGGCGCCCAAAAAATGTCCCCAAAAAATATCCAAAAGAAAAGTTCTGACTGATAAATTCGTGAACAAATTAAACAAAAGTAATTTACAAATTAGTTCAAACGTAACATTTCACATGGTTTAAATTTGTCCGGTCTGTGAAATAGTAATTTAGAGCTTCTCTCTGGTGCTGTTCTAAATTGTGCAATCCGTAACCAAATTCGAAGTATACTTCATAAAACATGCAATTAAGTAATTTTCGCCTCTTGAAAGTACTAAAACGTCAGAGCTTCCGGAAGCATCACAGCCGACTCTAACCCCCCTGCTGAAAATCGATGTCCCCATAAATGTTCTGGATGCGACACTGGTGTATACTGAGAATTTGTTCAACTAAAATTTTTCTGTTCAACACCTAGAAATGAAACAACAATACAGTGACCTTCACATATCCTTAAGTCTTTGACATTAAAGTACAATATATAAAATGAAAATTGAGCATTGCATGTGATTGCTGTGTCTTAATTCTCAACATCTAGTGTTTATTATTTTCACTATTTTTAATAGCTGCTTTAAAACACATATAATAGATTTATCTATTAAAATCCATATGTATAAATTAATCTTAAAGTGGTTTTCAGTATCTAGGCATCATTTGAGTGATAAGCTATACAATCATATGAGATAATCACTCCTTACAATAACATATCTTTGAATTACATAATTTGAATGTTTTTTTTGTAAACTTCAAAGTGGTTTTATGAAATTTATGGAGAAACCAAATATCCACCTAATGTCCCAAAATAAATGAAGTGTTCAGTATTATGGATAAAACAGAATTTGTATCAAACCAATTATTTGCAAATCTTGATCTTCAATGTTTGTTTGATTTTTTAATGCATCAGTCACATCAAATCAAATATCATTGAAATATCATTTGATACAATTTCGAGATGCTTAGGGACTGAAATTCTGATGAAAGGAAACATGGGTTACTGTATGATTTGAAAATATAATGTTAAAATAGATTATTTGTTAACCTTATTGTGTTTATTCAACTTTCCTATAGCTTGGAGTTATATATCGAGACATCAAGCTAGAAAATATTTTGCTTGATAAAGATGGCCACATTGTCCTCACTGATTTTGGGCTGAGCAAAGAATTTACTCCGCAGGAGGTAACAGGCTTGTTTGGAATTTTGAATTTTATGATTGGGGTGAACTATTATGTATATTGATCATTTCAGATTCACATTAAGGGTTGTTGATGCAGTTAGAACAGTGTTTAAGATTATATTTCCCTTGTACATGTATTATAGAGTGATGGTCGGGCCTATTCTTTTTGTGGTACTATTGAATATATGGCTCCTGAGATCGTCAAAGGTGGTAAAGTTGGACATGGAATGGTATGAACAAACTTAAGTCTTAATTCATAAAATTTTAGTGGGAACTCTGCATATGAAATGTTTTTGAAAAGTAATGTGATTTGATTTTGTTGCTATTATAAAATTGCTTTTTGGTTCCATGGAAAGTTGTTGGTGTCTAAATTGTTTTTGTAGGCCGTTGATTGGTGGAGCCTTGGAGTTTTGTTTTATGAGTTAGTTACTGGGGCATCTCCATTTACAGTTGAGGGTGAAAGAAATTCTCAAGCTGATATATCAAGGTATGTTTTATTGGCACTCATGTTTAAGTTTTTCACGCAAATGTTTTTTTCCAGCTTTTTTGTTTAAATGATTTGTTATTTTGCCAATTTTTTTCTTGTATTTTTGTTTTTGTAGATGAAGCAAAATCTTTTGATTTAGTTGAGATATAGTCTGAGGAGTGGTTGAATAAAGTGGTGGAGACCATGTATGAAAGTACTATGAGCATGTATGAAAGTACTATGACCATGTATGAAAATACTATGAGCCAGATCAGAATTAATGGGACTTTCTTGTCAATGTGGGATCACATTAGCACTTATCGTAGTTGTGGAAGTTAGGAAATCAGGTCAGGTTGTCGAATTTCTGTATGTGGTTGATTAAGGTTTTGCTGGAGCATAACTGCCAGATGTGAGTCATGGAAGCAGTGCGATGAAGCCTGGTGGTTTACAAATAGTTCTTAAAGACAAAAGTATGATTAGTAACAGTGATATGAATAAGCAGAAGATAGGTAATTCTATCTATTGTAAGAGGAAGGTTTTAAAGGTACGTGTTAGTACTGTACATAAGATATGAATATGAGAAAGTAAATGAATGTGTGAAGTTAAATTGAATGACAAAATATCTTTTTTTGATGTTACAATTAGATAGCTTAAGAGAATGTATATAAGAGATTGTAATGATTTGGCTATATAAAAGAAATAGATGTTGATGCTTGATCTAGTAGCTACAGGGATATCCCAGCTGATGACAGTTTCAGAAGAAGTGAACCTTAGAAGACTTGAAGTGGAACAGTAAGAAAAGGAAGTCTGTAAGATTTAGCTAAAGGTAGGGTAGCATGGAAGAAAGTCATGCAAGCCTAGAAAATCTTCCTTAATCTTCCTTATTTCTTTTACTCAATTTTTAAAGGAGGATTTTGCATAACCCGCCACCAATTCCTCGAACAATATCATATGAAGCTCAAGATTTCATTATACGTTTATTGCAAAAAGATCCTAATCATCGATTAGGTGGTGGCCCCAATGGTCTCATGGAAATTCAGCAACACAGAATATTTCGGGTTGGTTATTTTGTTGATTTTGTTGATGGTTGTAAAGGAAATTTTATAAATTCATTTTGTTATTCTAATACAGCTGTACGTTTTATATTTTCATTGCATGTGTACTGAATTAAAGTTTTGAATCATTTAGTTATTTTTATAGAATCTTGATTGGCAAGCCCTTTCCTTAAAGAAAGTTGAACCTCCCTTTAAACCAGTGATTAAGAATGATACAGATACAAGTAACTTCTCCGAAGAGTTCACCAGAATGCAGCCTATTGATTCACCTGCTCTCATTCCGAAGAATGCTGAGAAAGTGTTTCGAGTATGTGTGAATGTTTTTACTTCCTTTTTGTCCTAGTTACATGGACCAACCACAACCAATTGGATCTATCTTTAGGGTTATTCATTCATTGCTCCATCAGTTTTATTTGGAAAAAATGCAATTGCTGATGAGATATTTACATCAAATGATGAAAATAAGAATCGTCCAGGCAATGCATCTTTGATTTATACAAGTTTGTTTGAGGTGAGTATCTTAATAAAACTGTCTGGAAAAACTTTTGAGATTTACTTAAGAAATTCATACTTATCAGGAAGTGTTACAGGAATCTTAAGCAAGTAGTAACTTTAATCAAATGGAAAAAAATTCGATATATCACTTAACACTGAAAATATCACTGTACAACTTCCTCTTGTTATGTTATTCTAACATTCTCCTTGATTGCCATGAACTTTATTTTCACTTCAGTCATCCAGTTTTCATAAACAATATCTCCTGTCAGATGAAATACTTGGTAAAGGTGGTTTCTCCATATGCAAGTAAGTTTATTCGAGATGAAATATGCTATTCTGTTTACTTGGTATGGTCTCCATAGTTACCTTTAACAGGCATTTCTGGTGCAATGTTTTCTCAATTTTACTTTGAATTCAAAATCAAACGCTCGTGACATTATATCTTAGGAAGTGTATAAACCGTCAAACTAAAAATGAGTATGCTGTCAAGATCATGACGCGGAGGTTTGTTTGCCATTTGTCAATGTGAAATTTATATTACATTCAAGTTGCCATATATATATTTTTTGTGTTATTTTCCCTACAGGTTTAACCTAAATCTTGAAATTCAAGCGTTAAGACTTTGCCAGGGACACCCTAACGTTGTACAGATTCACGAAATTCATGAGGATGAGGTTTGTGAGTTCGTGTAACAGTTACACTGAATATTCCTCATTCGCTCTGTGAAAGTATACACGAAATCTTTGAATATTTTTTTGCGTGATTCATGAAATACATGAGAAAAGTGGCTCATCAGGTTCATTTTAGGTTGCTTGTTTTTGATATCTCCAAATGAGAAAATCTTCTTTCTTGACTTCATTTTCTTTCTTGCTTCACATTCGTTCATATTCGTTCCATCCAGCTTCATGTTTATGTGGTGATGGAGTACTTACGTGGTGGAGAACTACTCGATCGAATCAAGAAGAAAATCAATTTTT
Source organism: Turritopsis dohrnii (assembly GCA_027922465.2). Lineage (NCBI taxonomy): Eukaryota > Metazoa > Cnidaria > Hydrozoa > Anthoathecata > Oceaniidae > Turritopsis > Turritopsis dohrnii. The sequence goes on along the minus strand of BQMF02000224.1, from coordinate 495,941 downwards.
CGGAAACTGAAGCATGTCACCTGATGCGTCAGTTAGTCTCTGTTGTTCAGTTCATGCACAGTATTGGAGTTGTTCATCGAGACCTGAAACCCGAGGTAAGATAGTTGCTGTATTCTTATAATTTACCAATCGACCATCTGTCATCAAACATACCAACAGGTTGGTATATTTTCCAATAAGAAGTTCTAGGGTGAAAATAAAACCTTTCGCATGTTTTTTCTTCTGTCGACCTTCTTTTCGCCTGAAATTTGTGAATAACTTACATCGTGGATGAACTGGTGATGCTAAACAATTTGTCACACATTATTCTGTTAGATGGATTGTGTATTCATTTTCTTAAGAATCTTTTATTTGCGGACGAATCAGAGACTGCTGTTTTGAAGTTGGTCGACTTTGGATTTGCCAAACTGAAAGGTAGCCAACCAATGCAGACGCCATGCTTTACTCTATCTTATGCTGCACCCGAGATCTTACGCAATGCAACCGGTGAAACGATGTCTGCCTATGACGAATCTGTGGACATTTGGAGTTTGGGTGTCATATTGGTAAGGGACAAGTTGACTTTTTGAAGGCGTCACCAAATGGCATTTTAAAATGCTCACTTCTTGATGTTCAGCTAGACGTGTTCTTTTTATGTTAGTACACCATGTTGTCTGGAAAAGTTCCATTCCAGCCAAAGCAATACGATACTCGAGCGGCAGTGGCCATCATGAAAAACATCATGACAGGAGATGTTTGTTTTAATGGCGACGAATGGCAAAGTGTGTCAGTGTCAGCTCGACATTTGATCCAAGGTAAAGATGGCCGTTCTGTTTACTTTTATAGTGCTCGCAGAGGTCTTGGTTAAAGAGAAGCTTGATGTTCTTGAAATACTGTTATGATTGTAGATCGAATGTTCTTTGTTTTTTTTTGTATTAGTAAATAAGGTGATTTGGTGCTGCCTGAGAATGTGCCATCCTAGGCGAATGTGCCATCCTAGGCGAATGTGCCATCCTAGGCGAATCCACTCTTGCAGAAGTGGTTCTCTTCACGTTTTCGTATATATAGGTTTGTTAATGGTCGATGCGTCAAAAAGACTCACCGTCGATGATATCCTGGCTCACGATTGGCTTTCTGGGCGCGTTGATATGCCAACCACACCATTAATGACGCCCAATATTTTAGACAGTTCTTGTAGCCGTCACGTTGGCAAGGCGTTTAAAGTTGCTCACAACGCTTACCACAAAGTGAGAACAGTGACGCTGATGGACGTCTCCAGTGCGCCTCTAGCTAAACGACGGAAATTGAAACATTCATCTCACGACAGGTCGCCGTCGACGGGCTCGTCAGGTTCCGACGACTTGAAAAAGGAAGGACCCTCTGACGAACTTAAAGACTTAAAGCGCAAGAGAGAATTATCGCCTGTCGATCAAGACGACGCACCTACTGTAAGAAAGAAAACGAAAACTGAAGTGGTGAAATCTCTAAATATGGATCGGTCCAAGTTGAAATTACCTTTGGAGAGTTGCAGCAGAGATTTTACGACATTAAACAAAGAGTACACAACTCATTCACAAAAGGATTCAAACATCATACCGTGTAATTCCGGCCATACATCGAATCATTTGACAACCAATTTAGAAGCAAGCAGGACCAGTGTGCAAAGTACTTTATTGGTTAATCGCGGTACTGTTGATTGTTCTTCAAGTGCCTGCCAGCAAAATTCTTCCGAGATAAAAAATAGAAATGATGTGGTTGTTCTGCAACACAATACCGACTTAAATGCCGACTTAAATACCGACTTAAATGCCGACTTAAATTCCGACTTTGATACTGACTTAAATGCTTACCAAGGACCCTTTGAAGGAGGTAATCACGTGATGCAGCCTCCAATTGGTTATGTTGCCAATTACATCATTAAAACTGACACAAAAGGAGGCATTTACGAAGCGACGGAGGGCGGTATTTTAACGACGTCAAGTCACAGTACACAACCAACGTCGCCTTTAGTAAGGCCTTGGGTGGACTCACAGACCAACCCAGTTAGTATGACATGGGTGCAGGACCTGCAAAACAACAACGCCTCGGGTGTTATGACCACTGCGCCACTTCAACAGGAAAACTATGGAAAAAGTAGCAGGCAAAGGTAGTGGAGGTTGTCGTTTTTCATGGGTTCAAGACATAACCTCTACCCTCGGTCTTGGAATGTCTTTTTCTCTCTACATGGGTTCAAGACATAACCTCTACCCTCAGTCTTGAAATGTCTTTCCTAAAAATTCTCCTCGTCAATAGTTTAATGTTTTGGGTTGTATCTTTGTGTGATTTCTTTTAAATGTATTTTTGTATTAATTTATTATAGTTGTCGTATACCGTGTAAGTAGTACACTGTCTGTTTATAGCATATTTTCCTAGCTGTCATTATTTTTATAAAATCTTCCTTTTTCTCTCGAGAGCTACTGACAACTAATATCCTTGCAACAGTCCCGTTGGGTAGAGTTGTGTTAAAATGCCATGATATGATGTGGATTGCCGATGCTTCTTACCTATCGCTCCCCCAATCGATTTTTGACACTCAGTAGTAACATGAAGGCAGCTCAAGTACAAACATGTTAAAAGCAACAAGGAAGCGAGTTTTTCCTCGATGTTCTCAAACAGTTAATAAGTATACTGAAATGATCTCGATTGCTTCTATCATATGTTATGAACGTAAGATAATAATCATTTGACATGAACGTTTCAGTTTTTTTGGTTTTGTATCATCGTCTGTATTTGTGTCTAATTTTTATTAATTAATTTTAAGTGTAAAGAAATGGGCTATGAAACGTTTTATCTGAAATTTTATATGTTTGCTTGTTAAACGCAGTGTAACTGTCGATACTAGTAAATACAGTGAAAACCTATCACTTGTGGTTTAACACCAATCAAAATTGTCTTGGCATGAAGGTGAAGTGGACTTAAAAAGATCATTCACCAGGATTAGAGGATATTGAATAAAAGCAATCTTCCTCAAACGTGTAGTGAAACGAAAACTTTGGAAGGCTTGGTTCGTGCCTCTCCTCCAAGAATGAAAAATCAGTTTTATTGATCCACCCTTCAAACACAGACTAGCCATAAAGCCAATTTTACGAAGTAAATCAATGTTTATTTTCACTTGAACAATCGTTTTAAAGAAACGTTTATCCTTCTGTAGCAGGAAATCGTGAAAATATTTATTCTTGAGAGGCTTAGCAAAAACCTGTTCGTGAAACCTGTAACAACTTTCGCTTCTTCAGGTCAGTTTATTGGAACTTGTAATACTTGTTTATTCAAACCATAAAATCTGATTACAAAATGGATTAGTTGAAAAACTAACTCTTGAGCGCTTTGCTTTCTTCTGGAGGATCACTTCAAATTTCAATGCAAGTGGAGGGCCATTTCCACGAGAGAGATTAAATCAATACTTCTCATGACAGTATCCCGTGTAAAAACTTTTTACTGTTGCATTTCTCAAAACGACGCATCGCTCACACCCATAAAGACATTTCGGAAACGCCCACGCCTACACTTACGCCTCTTTCGTCGCCGACACAATCGCCCACACGCACAAAAACATTCCAAAGCATGGACATCCGTTTACGCAACAAGAACACACTCACAATTATTCGCGAAAATGCACAGCCACAACAACAACACAACACGATCATCCAGCATCCAACATCCAGTATCCAACAAAATAAACCAAGACGCACCCTATTACCAACACCACCATACACGAACGCACAGCAAACACAACGCAGAACCTTGCTCCACACATCCGCCACACCCACAACACAACAAGCACGTCGTCCACTTCTTCCCACACCCGCACCAACTAAGCAATTGCTTAGACATTTTTCATATTATTTTTGTGTTGTTTTAGTGTAGGGAACGACAAGGATTTTGGAAATTTTGCCAACCATGCTATTTTTTCAATTTCCGCGCGCGTAAGCGTAGGAAATTGTTTAGTTTCCACATTCTATCTATTTATCTATCTGTCTCTGTAACAGTTTTTTGCTGTTTTCGGAAAGTCCGTTCGGATTTCGGATTGTTTGTTTATTCATAATAGTTAATGACTGACATATGCTAGGAACTTAGGACAGGTTTGACTAAAATTGGGCAATTTAGACAAGGTGCTGGTTTCAAATTTGACAGTCATTTTGTCAGAATTGACTAAAATTGGACAATTTGGGCCAAGTTTGGACCAAATTTCGAAAGTTCTTCAAATTTCATAAAATTTTGCATGGATTACATTTGAAAGGTGCTGATTTCAAATTTGACAGTCATTTTGTCAGAACTGACTAAAATTGGACAATTTGGGCCAAATTTGTACCAAATTTCGAAAGTTCTTCAAATTTCATGAAATTTTGCATGGATTACATTTGAAAGGTGCTGATTTCGAATTTGACAGTCATTTTGTCAGATTTGACTAAAATTGGACGATTCGGGCCAAATTTGGACGTAATTTCGAAAAATCTTCAATTTTCATGAATAAACATCATGCGTAAGATATTGGTGAACTGTTTTTCTGGCCCTGAAACATCATAGTGAATTGCAAAGTGTTCAAGATTAAGTTAAATAAATTAAAGAAGGGAGTAAGTTGATGAATTCCAGACTGTGACTGCGGAAATTGTTCCAGCCTAATGGCTTCTAGCTTTGTTTTGAATTAAAGTTTGAAACGCAGATTTCTAATGGATTTTTAAAAAGTATGTTTTTTTTCTTTCGGCTCTCATAATTTCTTTAAAAATTTTTATTTTGATTATAAAATAGGTATCCATAGTTGCAGTTCACACATTTCTTTTGTTTGTAGCAAAAACTTTCTGATAGTACTTGTCAAGCCTTATTTACACTTTTTAAAAGGTGTATGTATATTAGCATCAGTGTGGCTTAGGCCTAAATGATAACAAAAAGTAACAAAGTTTTGTGCAGATTTTCAGCTCAGATCTATTTGGTTTGCATATTCCAAGTTAGTGTAGCCACTGCTGCACTATTACACATGGTTACACTCATTAAACTATTCGTTGTATTGTAACACTTGTCCAACCATAGGTCTATCTATTGCGGGGGCATTCATAATACTTTAAAGGAAGAAACTTTCGCGGAAGAAACTTTCGCGAGGCGAAAAAATCGCGAAATTTTGGGAATTTATTTTCGCGAATGGCCCATTTGACTATGTTTCGCGAGAATTAACTTTCGCGAATAAGGCATTTTTTTCCATGATTCAAAAAGAGGACAAGTCAAAGTACAAACAAGTTAGTCAAAATACAAACAAGAAATACAGTTTTTAAAAAGTTTACCTATTTATTTCAAACGATACTCAGAGGAAAACCCTTAATTAAAGCATGCTATATTTTTGTAGTTTGACAATTTGTTTTGAAAAAAATAACATTTTTCGCGGGAATTAACTTTCGCGAATTGCTCAAAACCACATATTTCGCGGAAATTAACTTTCGCGAATGAAGACATTCAGCATTTTTCGCGGGATCTTACTTTCGCGATTTTGCTGAAAAATCGCGAACTCGCGAAAGTTTCTTCCTTTAAAATAGTGAGAACTGGTATACAATTAAAACCAGAGGTTGCTCATGGTTTGTGGGCGTTTTGTGGTAAGAGGTCAAAGGTCAACTAAATAACGACGTGCAATTCATTCATGCATTCATATATGATATATTCATTCATCGATTGTTGAAAGACATGATTAGCAACCTAGACTTCCACTGAAGAACAAAGGTTAATAATTGAAGTTTAACTGAGTTGCTGGATCATGTCGTAAGCCTTTCCAAAACTTTTCAAAGATAATCTCAAAAAAAGGCACTTGTTTCTATTCGTTTGGCCACACATGCTTGACATGGCCACACATGCTCTGTAAAATTAGAGTTAAATGACAGTGAAAAGCATTACAAAAGTTGTTAATTTTTTCTGATTGATTATTAAATACACATAAAACTTTTAAAGTAACAGCAATTGAAAGAAAATGATCTCCATTTCATTTCTTGGACTTGTCTTTCAATTGAGAAGATAGCTCTTTGTTGTATCTCTACGGAATCCATGTTTATATGTCTCCCTGTAGCTCATTTCCCCAGTGAACCTGACTTCGATGCAAACCGTCGTTCGGATAGACATTTTTTTTTTGTTGGAGGGGGGAGTTGTAATAATTATTAAAGTAATTATCAAAATAGAATATAGGGTCACATCATATGCATGCGGCTTCGAAGAGATGCACTGTTGATTATGTATAGCATATACTTCATCTAACAATTTGAGAACATCAAAACTTCATGGTGTAAAACCTTGTAAAATTTGTTTGGGTAACTGAGGGTTAGGTTCAGGCTATGCCTCGTTTTTTCAGACTATTTTAAGAGGCTTTAACCGAGAAGTTTGATGCTTTCAAATTGTTAGATAAACACACACGTAGATGGAAGAAGATAATACAGATTTTCCTTCATCAAAAGTTCTTCTATAAAGGGTTTCTTAATAAGGAGACAAGGTGTTTGTAAAATCGAGCTGTTAGTTATACACTGTATTATGATTTATCTCACATTGCTAATTTTCTCTTAATCACTTGTGACTACATAATGATATACATGAATAAGGATAGTGTGAAATAGCCAGTAAACTATAAAAACGACATAACTCATATCTTAACATCAGTACATTTAGCATCAATATTTACAGAAATGTTAATTTCCTTTTCTAATTCTCTTGACATCGCATGTCCAACTTGCTGACTTGTCCGCATCTTGCCGACTGGAGACTGAAAGTGAGTTCTTTGAAGTCAACTTGTATTTAAAGCTTCTGGTGTTCCTCTAGCAGAATGCTCATGCTGTTGTTCTGTTTGCGGTGTTTGTAGCAGCAGTACCAAAGGTATAAAGGCACGGCAAATGTAAGACAAAGCACGTTGAAAAATACCAAATTTGTCTGGAAGAAAAAGGACAGCAAAATCAAGAGTTTTGTATACGACAAAGTTTAGGTATATAGTCGTTAAGCATTCAGCAGAATTGTCAGACCTTTCAACATTGGAATGATACAACAGGTGTTAGATGTTTGTAAAGTTACTTACCCAGAATTGCTTTCCGTGGTAATATTTTTGTTCCACTGTGAGGATAGGGTATTGCAAGAACGAAAATGCTCCACTAACAACCATATGGAAACCATATAAGGTGCAATAGAACTGCGGTGGAAACCTTGACAAGAAGAAAAAAATTAAGTTTATTGTTGAAAACTGATAAAAGAACTATCGGTTATCACTCATTATCGATCAATTTTGATCATTCATTTTGATTGAAATTGAATAGAAGTAAATCTTGGCGATGAATGAAAGAATACATGTGTTTCACTTTAGGTTACTTATTCACTTTACTTATTCAAAGTTTTAGAGTTAAGCTTTCACAGCCTAACATCTTACGTCAGCCCCAAGTGAACACCGCCCATTGTACCCGATATTAGCGTTACTATATGCCTTATTTGGTGTTATCATTCGTGGTTAAACTCTCACAGATAAATACCTAGCATCGAGCCTTTTGAGGCCAAGTCATTCAACTGAACGACATAAGGACCAACAAGGTATTTCATTTTGCGTATGAAGGAAACCACTATGATATTAACAAATTATTTTCCATACATACAAGCAACGAATAAGATTGTGTGTACCAATATATTCGTCTGACAAATCGTTACCATCAGACTTTGCGGTGTAAATCTTGTGAAACGTGCTTGGGTTAGTGAGGGTAAGGCTCAAGGTTGGCCTCATTTGTTCAAATATTTTTATAAGAGTTTTAACCGTATTGATAACTTGTTGTCAGATGAACACATTCATACGTACAGTAACGAATAGAATGATGACGACAAACACCACATGAACCCATTGGCGATCAGATAAAGTATAAACAACGGGATCTAAACAAAATCATATAATAGTAATTAGTCACGTAGCTAAGGTTTTCAAGCTCTTATAGGTGGCAAGATTGTGCTGTAAAAATTATTGTGGTTTAGTGTCATTTAGCAACTTACTGAGAGAAAGAGCTTTTCGAATAACTGCATACCATCCAACAAAAGTATGAAGAACGACAACAGGAGCGATGGTAAAATCAAACTTTTTGTGTTGTCCAGTTTTACTTCTGCTGCTGATTTGTTCAGATTTGATTCTCTTTTTAAAAAGGTAAGTCCAACTAACGGGCCCATTATGATGCCCAGAAACTGGCATAAGCCAAAGTACCCTGTGTATGTTCGTGCTGGAAAAAATGATGAAGTTGAAAATTAAATTGTAATTGTGAAATGTTGAATAATTCATATGAAGAATTTTGGAGAAAAACAGCATTTTACAGGTACATTAGCTTGTTAATCCCATTCAATAAAACATAAAAAAACCCAGCTGTTTTACAACAAAATTAATGCTTGGTCACGTCTCAATATTAAAATGTTGTTGTGTCATCTGCTGTTTATTAGAAACTATTTTGTACCTGTCTCTTCATCAGTGATATTGGCAAAGTATTTATCAATGTTTCCGATGAAATATATCAGCTTCAGCATGACCAGTGAAATGCAAAAGGTATATAGAATATTCAACTTCGAAAATATGCAACTGGACAAGGAAACATCTAAATAAAGAGATGCTAAATTTCAATTTTCAATAAAATCTGAATGAAAAAAACATAAGAAATAATGGTTATGTTTATCAACAACAACATAAAAAATATATTAAACGTAATGACATATTAAACGTAATGACATATTAAACGTTATGACATATTAAACGTTATCACATATTAAACGTTATGACATATTAAACGTTACTCGCCGGCGTCGCTCGCCGCCCAGGTTCAGCCTGCGTTGTGTCACTTCCCAAAGAGTTAACGAAAAATGGAATTAAGGAATAAGGAACCACCTTGTAGCGCTCGAAATTCTGAGCAAGAAAATGTATAGGATCGTATGTCTATGACGCACCGTTACAGAGATATCGTCGAAAAAAGATTTTGATGACGTCACACACCCGTCCCCAAAAAAATTTGGCCTTTTTCGTTACCTCATGACCTGTAGAATTAGGGTCTCAATGCAATGGTTTCACACTGACGTCGCACAAAATAAAATAAAATAGTCACTTTCACAACTCATCTACCATTTTGCGTAACAGACAGACAGACAGACAGAGAATCGGCTATTAATATATAGACTAGTCGCCAAGGCGGCGTCCAGTTCACGAAAAATAAAATATAGGAGTTTGCAATGATAGGTGTGCCCATGTTGAAAAGCTCGTAAAACGGATCAAAAAAATGTATGGGATCGTTTTGCTACGACCAACCGTTACGGAGATATCGTTGATCAAAACTTTGATGACGTCACACACCCGTCTCCTCAAAAAATTAGACCCAAATTTTTCGTCTCCCCATCGTCTGTATCGCGGATCCCAAAAAACGTCAGTTATCCCTATTGGTTACCGAGATAATTTTCCCTGAACGTCGCATTCGATTAGGGTCTCAATACAATGGTTTCACACTGACGTCGCGCACAAGAAGAGAAATAATTTATGTGTGATCTTACATTGCTGACTCCCCGATTTCTTTCGCAGTTCACATCTACCATTTTGCGTGACTTACAAACAAACAAACAAACAAACAGAGAATCGGCTATTAATATATAGACTAGCGGCCAAGGCGGCGTCGCTCGCCGCCCATGTCCACCTGCTCTGTATCACTGTATCAATAAACGTCAAATTTCCTTATAAACGGCTCGTACAACTTGTGTTCAACCAGAAGCAGATTCGAAATCACATCCTCTGGTAAAACCAATCGTTTATCAGTGTAACAATACACTCAAAACGTATAGAGAGAAAACTTCAACTTTTTATTAGCTTTTGTTTTAAAAAAGTTACGCGCTCTCACATGGGTGCTATCAAACGTAAGGGGGAAATGGTTTCTCTTCTTAAAAAGATCACACGGGAGGAGAGAAAAAAAAGGCACGTGCTAAATGAATAAAGTGAATAAAAAAAACGTTCGATCTGAAGCGCATAACAGTTAAAAAAAGAAATCAAATTATTAAAAGAAAAGCAAAAAAATATTTTGTTTCATGATACTCTTCTTTTACCTATCGGTTTTTAAACATTTTGATTGCCCGAAAAAAAAGGTTACCCGTCTCAGACAGTCAGGCAAGGATACGTTAGGATACACTGGCAAACATGATGCCACGTTCTGCCACTGCTGCTTTTTGTCCAAACTGTTTAATCAGTTAGTTTCTTTGTATTTAGTTGATGTATTGTTTTCAAATCCAACGTAGTCAACGTAGTTCTTGGAATATAAAACTAACAATAATAATAAAAACAAAACGTTATTCCTATTAGTTCATCAGCCAAAAAAAGTCATGTTCGATTGGGGGGTTGCAATGTATTTGCTTCGAACTCACGTCGCACACAAAAAAAGAAATAATTTCGCTCACAACTCAATCTACCATTTTGCGTGACTTACAAACAAACAAACAAACAAACAAACAAACAAACAGACAGAGAATCGGCTATTAATATATAGATGACATATTAAACGTTATCACTACGTTTACATATTTACCCGCAAGGAGATTTTGATAGCAAATAATTTGCAATCAAAATCGAAGCACCTCATCCTCATAAGAGTTTGACCAAGAAATATTTTACTTTACTATCCTTACCATCTAAATTAGTGAAATATTGTTCAGCTGTTCTTATGAGTGGTGATTCTTCTTTTGTGGACTCGTTCCATTGTGTTGCACCGTATTCATCTGGACCATAACCAGCCACGTGTTCTTTGATTAAACCGTATGGTCCTCTATTCAATTGAAAATAAAACTGTATAATAAATTTAGAATGTTTAAATTCTACATCCGATTTTAATTTTAGCTGATGTGATGTAATGGAAAAAATTAAATTCTTGATAGACCCTTAAGTTTGACACACCACCTAATGAAAAACGGAAGCAGATCACAAATGGGAATAGTTCATGTACTTAGTGTAAATATTAATGAAAAAGATGTTTTGGCTGCTGCTTCAACAATACTCAAAACATCCAATCTACCATTGACATTTGACATACCTCTTAGCAAAAGGCAATGTATCTGTTGCAGACTCAACGGAATCCGAAAGTTCCGAAGCCGAGTAACTGAAACCCATCGATCTCGATAGACTTAAACTTAAATCATTCATTCTTTTTTCGGTCGACAGTTCCAGCAGATTTCTGAAAGCATAAGATTAAAGGGAGTACAGATTAAATTATTCATTAGAAGGAAACAGGTAGATGCCACGCCTACTGCATATTACCTTTGAATAGCTGACTTGTAGACTTCGAAACTTGACGTAGCTCCACCATGATAACTAGCCGATAGTTCTTTGGAAAATTTTTCGAAATCTTTAGGTTCCTTTGTAGGGGACAATATCATTTTAATGTCAGCATCAATTATGTTATCCATCTCTTGCCGACTTGGATAAAGAACTGAAGTAGCAGTGATTACAAAAACGACGACCAGACAACCGTATGTAAATGAGATAGACATCAAGGAATGACCTCCATCAAAAGCAATCTAAACGTTAGATCAGCTGGAGTTACAAACCGCCCTTTATGAGGTAATGCAGCTTTTAAACAACTGCTTGAACTAACTATGCGACTTAAATCGAACACGAAGTGCGAAATGTTTAATGACCTGTCATGTTCTTGCATTTACTTCCCTTAGTACTTTTTTGAAACGAAAGTATACTGGTGAACATGTAATGACACTAGCTAATGTTTAACCGTATAAAACATATTTAAATATTATTAAGCTGTCAAGCAAATCACTCGCTTCACTTTCATACTGCTGAATATTCGTTTGATATCTTAACTGCGATGTGAGGTTTTTGGTGGCATTGCAAGTGCCAAAATAAAATCTTAATCCATGGGAAAAGTTTTGGTGAGAAAGACAAACCAAACATACAAATCAGGAGTAATGAATCCTGAAGTAAATGAAAGCAACAGAATATTAGCCATTCCTTCAGTTTTAGGCTAAATCTAATATCACCAAGTCATTGTAACGCCCTTTCGAAGACCCCAAGATTGTTCCTAAGCACCGTTTCGATACCTACCCAAACTTTCATTAAGATTCCATTTTAAAGTAATTGATATGAGAAATGTGAATGTAGTATTTAAGGAGAAGAATGGTTGAAGGAATGGCTAACAGTTGCCCATCATGTAAAGACAAACCTATATGGTTACTTTCCAAGCTATACTATCAAATTCAGTTTTTCCATTTACTAAAAAAGATAAATAAGCATTGACAACAAAGAACAAGAGAGTCACGTTCATGATTCAAGTTCAAACACGAAATTCGCAGAAAAAATCATTTACTTATTCGTCAGACTTCTTGTTGTTGCGTCAAAATCCCAATAGCGATTTTATTGCTTTAACAAGATAGGATGTATTATAGTTGTACTTACAAGAAACAAAATGAACACTGCTGTTGATGCATCGATGGACCCGCTCATTATGCAAATGTACATTGCCTTGTTCTGCCTGAAAATTATGTTTGCAACCTAAAACACATAAGTGCATTGCTGTTTGTTCGCTTTCATTGATTGATACCAATGTATCTATGTAAAGTTTTGAAATATTCCAATTTCAAATGTGACAGAAGTAACGTAATATTTACCTGATAGCAGCAAAGCATGAGTATAGAGGATCCCACTGCCAAAAGGATAAATGAAACAAAAACCAAGTATTCCTTGCCTGTCCATGGAATAATCAATATACATTATTACGTCAGAAATGTTCAACTGAACTTTTGATGGAGCATGTCGGTTTGTTTATCATCATGATCATAGAGAACGCTACTTACTTGGTTTGACAAATAGTCCTTACCTTGTTCTACATATGCCAGTGAAAATGAAAAGAGAAGTATAAACACACTATAAGAAGAATTTTAAAAAGTTTTTATTATGGAGTCATCTGGATGAAATTATTACAAGTAAGGACAACACAATCAAGGTTTTCAACACAATTTCTGATGACATCATCCTGATCGTGCCAATGCGTTTATCCAGCACAGATTCCAGAATGTAGTTATCTCCGAAATACTTGAATATAACTGGCACAATGAATGCTATATTAAATTGGGATTGCTTGCTTACATTGTTCTAAATAACTGTGAAAATATCAGTTTCGTTCATGAAACCACTTTATTATCATTGCATTGTGGTAGTTGTATTATGTGACGTCACATACATTAAGGAGAAAGTAGCGAACAATAAAAAGAAGTTAAAAGGTTATACTCATTTAAAAGTCTGAGCCTGTAAGAGGAGTTTCATTGTCGGTTAATGTTACATAACAATTCTTTCACGACTGATGAGGAAACATTAGGTTAACAATGATGGATAAAAATAGAACACTTTTGACCAGACCTCAAGTCGTCATAACTATTGCTTATGTCATGGTGGTTTAAAAGTGCAAAATATGTGATTTCAACAAAATATGTTGATTGTTTTTTTTTACTAAAAACAAACAAACAAACAAAATATCTAATAAATTTTGTTTTTGTTTATTTTTCCAATGCGTGTAACCTCGGTTTTTTCTTCAAATTAAAACATATCATTTGTTAGTTGTTTATTTTTATTTTCATTTGAGAAAATAAAGTTTGAATTCTCTATAACAGAAAATCTGATTTGAGTTTACATGACTTACTTTGATCCTGGAATACGTTATCTATATATAAGCAACTGATGAGAATTTAATATATTCCTGTTTGTAATTAGAACTTTAAAAAGTTATTTTCCTGAAATTCCATCACTACACCTGTTTAAGTAGAACATTCCTTCATTTTTCCAATTTCAAAAGTCTGCATGTCGCAATGTCGCATTGCAATGATGGACGGTTACTTTTACCATTTGCTTTTGAAACATTTGTTCATGAAGTTGGTTTTGAAATATATAAATACTTATTTGGATCGGGCACGTATTTGTATTTGTATTTGTATCACTTCAACTAAATGTTACGAGGGCATTGGAGCTCATTCAGTATGGTACAGTATGCACGTGGTTAGCATTTTAAACATTAAATATTCATACCATCCGATGTACTGGCATATTTGTCCTCCAATTTTATCCACCATATAACCGAGTGAAATTTTGACGCCGTTGTGAAAGATAATGCCGACTGCAAAAAACAAATTTAAGGCTTTATCTTGCTCGTTGCACGTCATCATCGGGTCGAACAATCGGCTTGTATTCGTTGCCGTTCCGTTAAACAAGCAGAGTTGTCGGTAGAGTTTCTTTTCCTTGAAAATGATAAGGATGGAAGAAAACCCAAATATTGGTGCAGAAGTGAGAAATAATTGTATAATAGCAGCAGTCATGAAGAGAAACAGGTACCACCTCTTTTCATACGATTCTGGTGATATGATCGCCATCGTTCTAAACATGGATGAATGAATGTGTTGTATATATCCTTCTTAAAGTTAATACGAATTAAGTATGAAAACGAGATTACATTTTACCATTTACTAAATGTGCAATCAGAACAAATTGATGAACAAATCAACAAAAAGAGATCGAAAAAAATGGAAATAATTAACAAATCGGAATGAACCTTCTACGAGTTTTCACTGTGACGTTATCTGTCTATTTACGTGAGAACTGAAAATCTTTGGTTTATTATGTTGTTGTGTACTGCAGCTAGATTTGTAGATTACTAAGGGTTTGAGGTTGTACAAGGAACTTTTATATCATACAACAATTCTCGAGTGTGCCTTTTCCCTTTGTAAACACTATCAAAATCATCAAAAAGGTAATTGGACTCTCTTGATTATTGTAGAAAAGAAAATACTAGCTTGATTGAATAAAAGTTGTCTTTGACAGAACTTTATTTGTTTTGGCCATCTTGTGATCTTTGAAAAAATCTAAATTATTAAAATGATATCGACAGTAGCAGCACGATCTTATTGAATTCAAGTTATCAATTAGACAAGAAATTCGATAACTATAATGCTTTTTTAGTGGTTTTATTTTCGGTTAGTGGTTTGTGAAATTGCTGTCCCCCTGTTTTCTTGTGTTGATTTATTTATTAAAGTTTCATATTCGTACTCCAAATCAACAATGAAAATTCTTTTGAAAACATGCATTTCTGGTTTTACCAGTTTAGCGATTTCACACGATTTATTTTTTCACCATCGTTCTTTTGAGCTATTAATATTACTAGCAAAACGCGTTTTATTAACATCTTTGACTTTTAACATATTTTCAGTTTTCTATTTCTGATCAGTATTGTTTCATTCAAAGAATTTCGTTACAGCAGGATGGTGTTGAGCTGGTGTTGAGGACTTTTCATATTATGTAGAAAGGCTGAGGAAGCAAATAGACTTCGTAAAATATTGATCCTTGAAACTATTAATTCTTCAAAATATTGATTCTTCAAAATTTACAGACAGTTTACATAGGGTAGGTAGAATTAAACGAGAAGCAATAAATCTCATTAAATCTTTTCAAGCCAGACATCTCAGGCTCAGTTTATGGAAACAATAAAACAAAAGGTTATTTTGATAGTTTGTTGACGTTGCTCGACCCAGATTATACAAAAGGGCAACTTTCATGGCTGGTTTGGACAACAGGCCACCTACAAAGAAAAAAAAATAATCAAAAGTTAGACATATTTGTTTGAAAGGTATCAACGAGATCATCAACACAAAAAGAAAAATAACAACAAATTAAACCAACAACAAACAGACAATAAATTAAAAACGCACCAAAGCAATAACAACAACAACAACAACAACAACAACAACAGTAGATCTATTTATTTCTGTAAAGCGTATAACAGAAAGGAAAGTAAGTGAAAACTGAAGGATGAAAGAAAATAAGGCAACGTAAAATAAGTGACTAATGTTTATAAATTAGTAACACATGAAAAATATTTCCGCTTATCTGTTCAGTTATACCTTATCGGGGATAATTTCGTCGTGGAAAATTTACGTCGGGGAATTTTTTTCGTCGGGGAAAATTTCGTCATTTTGCAAAATTTTACTAATACTTTCTTATAAATTTCACTTTTTCAAAATTTTCGTCGGGGAAAATTTTCGTCACGAAGCAAAAATTTCGTCACTTTTCCCCGACGAAATTTTCCCCGATAAGGTAATTGAATAAGTCATGATAGACACTAATGTACTCAATTAGTAACACATGTACGGTTCTTATAGGCTTCAAACATTCAAACATTCTGCATCGCTGATCCTACCTATTCGCTTTTACATCGGCGGGTAGGAAGATTATTGCAATGCTTTGATGCAAAAGCACTATACTAGAAAACATTAGAAAACAGAAAATATTAGAAAACATTAGTACTTATTATTTTAACAAGACGCAGAACAAGATCAATTTAACCTTGAGGTAATCGAACATGAAGTAAGTTATGTTTGGTGAAGTTTAGATTAAACTAGGATGATGTCATGAAACATCATAACCATCTCTGAGAAACCTTATTTTTAATTAAAAATAAAAATGAAATATTTATTATGTATTCATGACATTTTTAATCGTTATGAACTTTGGCGTGGAAAAATAAATTCTTGAAAGGAGAAAAAGTTCACTGAATAATTTCAGCCATATAACATGTAACGATGATCTTATAAGTAGTTAGTGGCATATTCTTGTTCAAAGTTTTATGTGTATGGAGACAAAAAGCATCCAACACAAAAGGTGAAGACTGATACGCAATATGAGAGAGTGGCAACCTGCAGCTTAATAACATATGGGGCATTATAAGGTCAAACAAGAGCCAGATGGCGCAAAACGGTAGCAGCAAGTTTACTTTTCACACAAACGCTTTCGAAATTTTACTTTAAGTACTAAAAACGTCTTTACCGGTGTTTTCTGAGATATCTCACTGGTGGAAAACAGGCATTAACGATATATTTGATGAAAATGATTAATTAGTGTAAATAGGGTCTAATCATAAAACACCGGCAATAATTTATTTAAAGACAAAAGAATTATACATGCGTGAGCTGTGTAACATATGTTTTTTTTATAAGAAATTTTTTCGTAAGAGCTTATGTGGAAAAAAAAAGTTTGTTTATAATAATAATTTCTGATGAAACCAAAATTGAATTCCAACAAATAACTGCCTTTTTGAACTAGATCTTTGAAAGCCGTAATACACAAACACAGTTGTAGTAGCTAACAAACGAGGTAATAAGAAATTTTGAACTGATAAGCTTTACTATCAAGAAAAGCAACATATCAAGTATTTTCAGTTAGCGTAATGAGCTAAAAGTCCCATTTTTATGTACGCCTATTTGATTAGAATTCGAATGAATTCTAATTTCGTGGATTAAGTTATAAAATATCAGGTTATGTACTTTAAAAAAAAAGGTAATCTACTTTTAAATGTTTGATATGAAAAAGCTTCCAAATTACGAAGGCTGCGTCCTTCATTAGAATTTACATTGGGTTTTTGGTAGAGTCCCGCAGACTCTAAATCGCAGACTAATTGCCATTTCGGCCGGAGGAGTAGGAGTAGGAGTAGGAGTCCGCGGGTGTTTTAATACGGTATTCGCTTGCGCTGCTACCGTAATAAGTGGTTAAAATAATTCATAACCGTGTCTAACAACTGAACCCCTTTCCTTCATTTTCAGATAGAGTAAACTGTGAATTGTTGAGCTCAGCATTCGGGAGTTACTTTTGGACCAGTTTTTTGAACCGGTTAATTCCGAAAAAACCTGGAAATTATATGATGTAGGCTAGACAGAAAACTCAGGCCAATCGTTATTGAAAAGTAATCAACACAATTAGTCACAATTCTTAATAAAACATATGTAAGACTTTTCTTAAGCCTCTTGTGAAAAACACGTTCAAATTTCTGAAGGTCAACCTACTACAATTGAAGGCTAGGCGAAGGTAATGTCACTTGTAATACTAGAATAATTCTATGTCGATCACAAATATTTTGTTTATTCCAAATCGCAGTTGCATCCATTGTTTTGGTTTGGAATTCGATTAAAAACCAATCTGATTATTTCCAGTCCTTTTTGTAACATCACTGAACGAATATTTAAACAAGCAGCGCTTCGCATTTTAACAATCATGTTGGGAAATATTAACTTCTTATTGATTGAAAATATTACAACACTGGTCAAAAAGCTCCTCATATTAGAAATAGTAGCTGCTCAGCATAGTCAATGTTAGTGCAAACTTTTCATAAATTCATCCTAATTTGGACCACATTTTCATATCTATAAATGATAGTTTGGATATATTCATTAAGCCCAAACATTTCGTTCCTTTCACCCTGTGACCGTCCCACACTTTCGAGATGATATTTGTTGCATTTATGAATGTTTCCTACATAAACCCACCATAAGAGACAAAGTTATAGATATGAATAAAAAATTAACAAGCCAAAATGCAAATTCAATTGGATCGTGGTTTCCATATTTCGATATTTCGCCAATGCTTGCCACGTAAGCAAACGTTTGATTGTTTTCCGATTCAGAAATCTGTATTGCGATATTTTTCCAGATAATAATGATAAAATAATTTGGTTAAACCTTAATAACAAGTACTTGAATACAGAAATGCGCTAGAGCCAATAACATTTCACTGACTTTCATGTGAAAACTAGTTCACTGAGATATTGCCTATTAAGACCATAGGATTTGAGTGGAACTTAAGGTATCACTTTTAAAGGAACGGTTAGTTGTAAACAACAACAACGAAAAAAGCAGTGATGACATTTTTGCCGACAAGACAAGTGGCGGTCGGCTATTGCACCAACAGGAGGACGGCATTAGCAATATTTGAAAAACACATTTACACTGAGCTAGGTCAAATTCTTATACGAAAGGTTCTATTCAGTGTAGTTTATACAGGCGAACTTTTGCCTTGTCTTATGAAAATCTATTGACCTGTACTTATGAAAACTCTTGCATTCTTAAGTAAAAGTATTGACAATGTCAGGTCAATTGATTTACATTAGACAAGGCGAAAGTTCGACCGTATAAACTACCTCTTAGTGTGTAATTCTTATAGTCAAGTGACTGAAATAAACTGACAATGTGACAAAAAAATAAATCATTATACGATCATATAAAATATATAAAACCTTCATATCTCGATTTTTTGGAGCACTAAAAAGTTTTATCAACTGATAAAATGTAAAACATTTGTGAAACGTCAGTTTAAAACAATTAACCAGTTACTCTTAGACTTTGATTTTCACAATCCCTTTGGAAAAACGTTTTGCCAGATTCTAGGAGAATGATGGTTACAATACGGATTTTAGTTACTTCTTGATTAACAGGTGCTTTTCAAAAGAATGCAACTAAACGGAAACATAAAAACTATAAAAGACCAGTCTTTACTAGAAATAGTGCTCCGTATGGTCATGTCAACACGAGTGCAAATTTTCATCAAATTTGAATCTGTTTGAAAGTTTGATCAAAATCAGATTTGAATTTTCCTTTCTTTACAAAATTATGCAGTAATGAACGCAACCTCGTACACAGGGCTTCTTGCCTTTTCGTTATACGGACGGCGGTTTCCGTATATTAAGGTTGTAATGAACGTCTAATCAAGGGTCGTAAACTAAAATGTCTGCAAATCCTTTCATACCACACAAAGGTTTTAACACAGCCGTTTCTTCATCCCGTGTTTCATTTTCTCTTTCACTTACTTAGTAGCACAAAAATCTTGCGCATAACTCAGAACTAATTTTCTTAATGATGCAAATTGAATTGTCGGTTTTTGGTCCTGAAAAACACTTTAATTGGATGTTCTTCAGTTTGAATTGGACCAAGCAATTTCATATGGAGTAAGTAATTACAGTGGACTCTCGAAATAACGAACCTCCAAGGGGAATTGAAAAAAGTTTGTTATATCGAGAGTTCGTTATATCGAAAGGTGTGAAAAAAATCGGAAAATTTTGCCTAAATCGTTTAAATCTCGTAACCCTTTCGAACAAAATGCTTTAAATTCGTATTTTCAGCTAGGATCCCGTTCAAAAGTAAAATGATAACGAGTTCGAACATAGAAATACGAACCTCCAAGGGGAATTTCTATATGGTTCGAATAAACACGAAACATTCGAAACATTCGGTGATTTTCCTCTTGTTTTCTACACCCACGTCGAAACAGTATTTTCATATTCCTCTACAGTGCAATGCTCTTGTTTGTACTTTTGGTTTTGCCCTTAACAATTTTCTGCAGGGCTTTATATTTATCTGTTATGGAGATATTTTCATCTCGATTCACTCATCGTACACACTTCACCTTCTTTTGTATTGCCTTACTAGTGGAGTGGCTTAGCACACAAAAATGTCACAATACTTCAAATGGTGATAGAAGCATAAACTTTTCCAAAAATGTTCCTCTTGGTGCAAAAAACAATTTTTTTGAGAGAGACACTCTCAAATGTCACGTGATTGCTGACGTCAGCATTTTTTCAGCAAAAAATTTGTTATCCCCAAATCAAGAAGTATTATATACCGTTGGAAAGATTTTTTCATGCTGAACAAAAAACTTGCTGAGGTCATGTCAAAAAAAGTTACCTATGAAGAGTTATGAGGCTTAGAAATGTAAATAATGACGTCATCAAATATATTGAATTTTTCGATATTTCCGAATTGACACATATAATATACCGTTGGAAAGCTCTTTTCATGCTGAACAATAAACTTGCTTATGTCATGTCAAGAAAAGTTACCTATGAAGAGTTTGCGTTGGATCATTTTCATTATGCCAGATGGATGTCCGTGTTTCTAACAGATCTTCAAAAGATTCCATCACAATATCCATCAATCTTTGAAGAATTTCAGAAGGGATACTTCACAGTCAAAAATGGGAAGAGGAAATTCTCCAACATCGGAGTTGACCAGGGTCACGAACAAAACAATAAACTGATTAAAATAGAAGGAGGAGCTATAGGCATTTTCGACAATGCTAAGGCACTACTTAAATGGGCTGTAGCTGGACCAATCATCAATCGAATTTGTAGAGATGGCGAAGATGAGGATTCTGACGAGAAGAAACACCACGAGGATAACGATTCGTTTGAAGCAAAGTTTCGCAGAGATGTTCAATCACTCTACAGTGCGTTTATCGAATTTGGAAATCCTTTTTCTGAAGAGCAACTACAACTGGTGCAATTATCATCAAGGGTTGTATTGGATAAAGCAACATCTGATTCTGTTTTTGAAGCAAAAGATATCGGTACAAATCAATTCCAAGCTTTCAAAAAAGATAGGCTTTGTAGCAAAGAATCATCCTTATACGATATCATACACAAGAATAATCTTCATCTCTTCCGCAGCAAAAACACAATCGTAACGTCAAAATCTAAGCATAAAATTGTCAGTCTAAAGTCTGATTGTAGATTGTATTCAAATCTTTTCATAGCATGCCAATCCAGGGAAGGAGACCTTGACAGCTTTTTCGCACATGAAAATCACGCCTACTCCATATCTATATCAGAATACGGCAGATTGAGAAAATGCAACTCCAAATCTGATTTCTTAAAGTGTTTGGATTCCTTTGGTGGTACTCCTGCTGAAGAACCACCGACTGTGCAAATGAAAGTTGTAGATGGGGCAGCATTTGTGATGATGAACCCACCACGAGGCGCCTCCACATTTGGCATTTACTGTAATGAGTTGAAAGACAAAGTTAAAGCAATGGGGAATCGAGTAGAAAGGGTTGATATGGTCTTCGATATCTACAAAAGTAACAGCTTGAAATCGCAGACAAGGGAGAATAGAGGAACTGGCACTAGAGTTTCTGTTCGTGAAAATACACCTATGTTGAAGAACTTTAATTCATTCATGAGAAATGAATTGAACAAAACAGAGCTGTTTGTGATGCTGGCGCAATCATTTGCTTCAATTTCAAACCCAGTGATAGTAGCTACGAATCTAGAGAAAGTATCAACAAACGATCCTTTTCTAAACAGTCAACAACTTGTCCCTTGTAATCACGAAGAAGCTGATACTCGCCTACTTCTGCACGTTTTTGATGGTGCAACCTACGGTTACAAGAAAATATCAATTATCACTGTCGATACGGATGTTGTTGTAATTTCACTTTATCATTTTTTTTCAATGGATTTAGAGGAGCTTTGGATTGAATTTGGTACCGGTCGGCATAAGAAATATTATCCAATTCACCAACTTGCAAAAGAATTAACCGAAGAAGTTTGCAGAGCATTGCCATTCTGGTTCACCTTGACTGGATGCGACACTGTTTCGATGTTTGCGGGAAAAGGGAAAAAATCAGCTTGGAATGCTTGGGAAAGTTTTCCAGAAGTTACACAAGTTTTTGTAAGGTATCAATCCATACTGTTATTAAGCTTGATTTAAAAGACTTTTTAGGATTATTCTATTTTAAATGTACCTTTAGATCAAGAATCTTCAATATTTCACTAGCACTAATTTTTTGCAATTTTTTCAATCTTCTTGTATAAAACAATAGGCTTTTGTTTAAAAACAATCGAAATCACAAAGGTTAATGGTTACGAAAATCAATGAAGCGTTTATCTTTAATTTATATGTGAATACATTATTGACCATGAATTGTACTCAAACCTTACAGTTTTTATGGTTCGTTTTTTCACTAGCCTTTCAGATTCGACCAGTTTAACCGATGAAGAATTTAATACCATCCAGCGATTTGTGGTAATGTTGTACGATCGAACGAGTTCTTCTAATAACGTCAATCAATGTCGGAGAATGCTATTTAACAAAAAGCAAAGGCCTGTAGAATCCTTACCACCAACTGAAAACTGTTTGAGACAACATGTACTACGTGCTATGCTGCAGAGCAGGTACATATGAATCTTTGTGTGAGGGGGGAGGTTTCCACAATAACATTTTGTATTTGATATGTTTTTCGTCTTTTTAAGGATATGGTGCAAGTCAATTAACAAAACGATTCCAGAGTTTGACATTAACGAGTGGGGATGGAAAAAAGAGGGTGAAAGTATTATCCCACTTTGGATGACACAACCAGAAGCAAGTCAAGCCTGCAAGGAATTGATAAAGTGTGGCTGCAAAATTAAATGCGGTGCTCGCTGCAAATGTAAAAAAGCCGATTTAAGCTGCACAGAACTTTGCAATTGTGGAGGATGTTGAAATGAATTTAGTGTTTAACTGTTTAAGTACTGTTTGTTCAAAATCCCATGCGGGCGAGGAATCTTTCCTTCTTTAATACGCTGCATGTCAGGTGCGGCGTTACAAAGGAAAGATCCCCCCTCCGCATAGGGTATTACTTCAAAATAGGTCATCGTAACTTAAAGTGTATCAATATCAATTTACGTTCACCAAGTTTTCTTAGTGCTTAAATTTTTAAATTTAAATGATTCCTAAATTTGAATGACTCATTAATTTTGATGTCATATGATTGACAATTTCGCATAAAAAGAGCTTTCCAACGGTATGTGGCAATTCGAAACTATCAAAAAACTCAATTTATTTGATGACGTCATCATTTAAAATTCTAAGCCTCATAACTCTTCATAGGTAACTTTTCTTGACATGACATAAGCAAGTTTATTGTTCAGCATGAAAAGAGCTTTTTTTTGATTGATTGATTGATATATTTTTAGTTAAGAAACATTACAAGTCCGTAACTGTTAAAAAATTTTCAATTAAAAGTCTTTATCATATATATAGTAGATATAAGAATGTTTACATAAACTATCTGAAATATAGATCGTCCTTGTACATATTGTTTCAAGTAACACGGGAAACTCGTAGAAGATCATGAATGATCTTATCGCCGAGAACCGAGTGATTACACAGCGTAAATGTTACAATCTTACAATTTTATCAAACTGTTAGAAAGGAATAAGTATGTAACTAGACTTGACTTGAAAATTGATCAAAAATATTGAAGGATATTTTCAAATTTGATTGTTTTTAATAATTTCTTAAATTGAGGAACATATTCAATATCTGAAAGAATATTCGATGAATCACTTTCTTTCAGATAGTCTTCAAATGTTTTATTTGTTATTGGAATCTTTTCTGCTAATTTTGGGCCTATATTTGCAAAAAAGGAATTGAATTTTTCTGCGATTTCTTTTTTATCATAAAGGGTTTCGTCATCCGTTTCAATCATGTTTGGTAAAGAATTTGAGTTTGTCTGACATTTTCCAGTAATTTCTTTCATTAATTCCCAAGTTTTCTTGCTGTTATATTTATACCTGTCAATTCTATTTTTATAGTAGTTTGTTTTGGCTTTTCGTTTCAGTTTTTCAAATAGGTTTTTGTAGGCTTTGTATTCATTTTCTGCGTGTTCTGTTTTGGTTTTAAGATATTTAACGTAAAGTTTTTGCTTTGTTTTGGAGGATTTTTTGAGGCCTCTTGAGATCCATGGTGACTTAAGATCTTTTGGCTTATATGAAAATTCTATAATTGGAAAGTGTTTGTTATAGAGTTCAGTAAAAACTTCAATAAAACCTTCATATTGAGCATTAGCATTTAAAAGATTATCGAGAAAGTCCCAGTTTGTACGTTCTAAATCTTTTTTAAAATTAATTCTAGAGGATTTCTTATAGAGACGTTTTTTTATTTGTACGGAGTCTTTATTTTGAATGGAATAGTTGAACGAGACGAATATGGGAAAGTGATCTGATATATCTGATTTTATTATGCCTTTAGTTAAAGATTTGTCATAGAGACGGTTTGTGAAGATATTATCGATAAGTGTGGCTGATTCTTTCGTAATTCTCGTAGGTTTATTTATCAATGGTATTATGCTGTGAGAAAAAGCATTATTACAAAAATCAGTGACTGTTTTGTCTTTCTGATAGTTTAAACAGTTTAAGTTAAAATCACCAATAACAAATAGCATTTTATTTTCTTTACTTGATGCATTATAGATTTTTTCAATGTATTCACTGAAGAACTTTGCATTTCCATTTGGAGGTCTGTAACAGGAAGTAACTAAGGTGTTTTTACAATTTTTGCTAATAATTTCGATAGTTAAGATTTCTTTGTCGGCATCAGAAGCCGAAAGCTCGTTGCGCATTCGGTAATTCAAATGATTTTTGATGTAAATTAAAACACCGCCACCCTTTTTATTTGTTTTTCTTTCAAAAGGAATAGAATTATAATGCTTCAAATGATATAACGAATTATTTCGCAATTCGAGATCATTACACCAGGTTTCAGTTAAACAAATGATATTAAAACAGGAATTTGATTCTTCTAAAAGCTCTCGAAAATTATCAAAATTTTTCTTTATGCTTCTAATATTCATATGAAACATAGTTAGACTATCTTTTTGAATAACTTTCTCCAACGTATTTTTGACCTGATTCTGTAAAATGTAGGGTGTTTCCAAATTAAGTTCATCAAAGAAGTTAAGGTCTGGATCATGAATATCTTTGAAAATTGAGCCTTTTTGCAGAAAAGGATTTAAAAACCCTTTTTCAAATTCTTCTCTTTGTTCCATTTTAGTTGAGTTAATTTGTGTATTTAGAAATATATTTAATATCTATGTTGTTCAAAAGATATTTATACTCATACAGATCCTCCCTGCGCAGCATTTCCTTTTCTATCACTTACAAAAAGTGTCTTATAAACGACTTTTGTATACTTACCTTGCTTTCGTAATTCTTTTGCTTTCGAGAATAACTCCTTCCGCTTTTCAATTGTTCTCTCAGAATAATCTTCATTTATATAAAGTTTATTTTTCCACAATTTTTTCTCTATATACTTTTCCAATACCTTTGCCTTTTCTTTATAGTTAAGAAATTTAACTATTATCGTTCTGCTTTTCTTTTCTCCATCTTCATCTTTTACAGTCTTCCCGGTACGATGTGCTCTTTCAATTACGATTTCTTCCGTCATTCCTATTTCATTCAAAATCACCTCCTTCACAGCTTTTTCAGTTTCCTCCCATGTCTCGTTTTCTTTTTCCTTCACTCCTTCAATTCTGAGATTGTTTCGTCTACTTCTGTCTTCTAAATCGGACAATTTTTCCTTTATCGTTTCGTTTTCTTTTTTTCTCTCCTCAGTAATTCCTTTCTTAATTTGACAATCCACTTCTTCCAATTTGCTTTCCAACATTTGACTGTGGAATTGTATCGAGCTTTTTAATTCTTCTATTTCTTTTTTCTGCAGCGCGTTTTCGACTTTCATTTCTTCCATTCTCTTTTCCATGCTTTCCATCCTTCCGTTAAATACGTTTAAAATAGTTTGTTCATGGATTTTTATAATCTCTTGCACTTGTGCAAAGGTGAAAACTTCTGCTTTTGGAGGCATAGTAAAAAAATAAAAAGTAAAAAATAAAAAATTTAATGAAAAAATAGAAATCAAAAGCTCTCGAAAGAAAAACACGTCTGTCTTGTGCAGCAGCAGCTGAGTAATTCCAACGGTATATTATATGTGGCAATTCGGAGATATCGAAAAATTTATTATATTTGATGACGTCATTATTTACAATTCTAAGCCTCATAACTCTTCATAGGCAACTTTTTTTGACATGATATAAGCAAGTTTATTGTTCAGCATAAAAAGAGCTTTCCAACAGTATATAATATGTGGCAATTCGGTAATATCGAAAAATTCAATATATTTGATGACGTCATTATTTACATTTCTAAGCCTCATAACTCTTCATAGGTAACTTTTTTTGACATGACCTCAGCAAGTTTTTTGTTCAGCATGAAAAAATCTTTCCAACGGTATATAATACTTCTTGATTTGGGGACAACAGTTTTTTTACTGAAAAAATGCTGACGTCAGCAATCACGTGACATTTGAGAGTGTCTCTCTCAAAAAAATTGTTTTTTGCAACAAGAGGAATGTTTGTGGAAAATTTCATGCTTCTATCACCATTTGAAGTATGTTTGTGCTAAGCCACTCCACTATACAGATTGTAGCTTTGTATATGTTTAGATTCGAATGGTCCGATTCGAAGCGTTTGATTTATTCTGAACCATAAATTTCAATCTGCACGTGCACGATGCAAAAATTGTTTTTGTTATTTTTTGTAGCATTTCTTACTTTGAGTTCGTTATATCGAGGTTTTTTGACGTTCAGGAACGAAAAATTTGGTTCGTTAAATCGAGAGTTCGCTATATCGGAGGTTCGTTATATAGAAAGGATTTATAAGAGTTTCTTAAGACAAAATCCAAGGGGAATGGAGTTTGGTTCGTTATATCGAGATGTTCGCTATATCGGGGGTTCGTTATATCGAGAGTCCACTGTACTGAGTAAACCATCGCAAGTGCTTCTCAACTATGTTTTTATGGGAAATCATAATTCATTACAAATTACATTTACAAACTGTTTAAGTATGGACAGAAATTCCAATATGCGTACTGGCGCTATACAAACTGGGTGCTGAATACGGAACATGATGGGCGGTGTTTTAGTATACTTATGTTCACAGCAGGTTCGCGAAGTGTTGGGGGTAGCCGTGTCATGATCTTTAGAACTCGATATACTGCACACAAGTTTTATGTTACAATCTTGTTTGGATTCACGAAGTTCGATTGGTTCGTGGACGTGTTTGTCGTTAAACCTTCATTATCAATTCCTTCCATAGCTTCTTCTGCTAGCTCCTTTTTCAATCTCCAAGAATAAATTGCTAACGTTATCGGCAGCATAAGCGTCACGTGAAGAACAATGAAAAACAACAAGTTGGTCTGGAAAACAAATAAAGGAAGATACGAGAATCATAATAGCAAAAGAAAAATGATTGAAAATAAGAGTCAGGTGAAGTGGGAAATGATCAATATAAGTCTAACGTCATTTCAAAAACGACGTGGAATCAAACGACATGGAATCACATTTTCTATGTTACTCTTACTTCCTTTCGGAGAAAAATCAAAGCAATAGTAATGGAGATTCATCTTACCCAAAACTGATTGTTTTCAAACAAGGTTTGCTCCAAGGTTAGCAAAGGATACTGCAAGAAAGAGAAAACACCACTACAAGCCATACAAACACTGTACAGCGTACAGAAATACCTTGGTGGGAATCTAAAATAAAAACAACAAATAGATCGATCAAACAGGATTAAAACTTTCATGGTGTATGTGTTTGTAATAAGTTACTAGGCAACCAATGGAGAGTTCTATTGCTTACAGTAAGCCATAAAATGATGCGGCGAAACACCAAACCAAGCCATTCGCAGCAAGATAACACAAAAATAACGGAATCTACAAAGATACACGACACATTTTATTCTATCTTACAAGACAAATTTTCATTGCACTAGTTTGACATCTGATAGATATACCGACTTACTGATAGATATATCGACTTACTGATAGATATACCGACTTACTGATAGATATACCGACTTACTGATAGATATACCGACTTACTGATAGATATATCGACTTACTGATAGATATATCGACTTACTGATAGATATACCGACCTACTGATAGATATACCGACTTACTGATAGATATATCGACTTACTGATAGATATACCGACTTACTGATAGATATACCGACTTACTGATAGATATATCGACTTACTGATAGATATATCGACTTACTGATAGATATACCGACTTACTGATAGATATATCGACTTACTGATAGATATACCGACTTACTGATAGATATATCGACTTACTGATAGATATATCGACTTACTGATAGATATATCGACTGCACAAGCTGCAGTCCATTTAACAACAACATGATGGCAGTGATGACAACACTGGGGAAAATCAAACTCTTCATATTTTCAAAATTTCTGCGTTTATCAGATACATTTTCATCATGATTTTTACGGAGAAATAGTAACCCAGCTAAGGGTCCGATTAATATCCCGAGAAGCTGTGTTAACCCGAAATATTTGACATACAAGTTTCCTAAAAATATATAGATAGATTACAAACTGGCATTTAAGCCAGACAACAAAATAACAAAACAGAATGGACATCACAAAGAAGGAACGGAAATGATGAGGAATGTTTGTTGCACTGTAAACATACAAAGATAAATATAAGTAAAAATATGACAATATGATACCTGTTTCTTTGTCAGTAATGTTAGCGAAATACTTATCAATGTTTCCGATGAAGTACAGTAACTTTAGTAGGATTAAGGAAGATACTAATACCCATAGCAAGTTCAATTTTGAAAATAGACAACTTTTCAATGACAAATCTGAAAAGGAATCGACAGAAATTGTCCTTAATTCATATTTCTTGCATTTTTGCTTACATATTGTATTACTTGTGCAGCGATGGTGTAGTGGTTAGTACCTTTGAGTGCGACCGCTGCGACCCGTGTTCGAGTCCAGTCATGTCGTATCTCAATACACCACTCCGATGCGCTTTAAAAGCAGCGTGTCAGCCCATTAGGAGCCATCGACTGACTGCACACTGGCCTTCGGGCAAGTTAGAGCAATGCTATACGTATCTCTGGCGGTAAGTCAACTAATAGTTGCAAGTCGGCGGGCGGAAGAACCAACCATTACGGATGGAAGCCCAAGGACTAAAAACTCCCGTTACTTACTTACTTACTTACTTACTTCACTAGTTAAGTATTTCTGTCACTCATTAAAACCATACTGGTTGGCTAGGTCATAATACTGCGTTTAAAACAGTAATCAAGATAAAGTAACATTGAATAATCAGAACCGACATCCAGAGATACCTCAGAAACAAATGTCATGACAGTAATCAAACTTTAGAATCATAATTTAAATGAAAAGTATTACATTCTCCATAGAAAATGAAAGAATTTCTTTTCAGGAAAATTTATCAATAAAACAACAAGTGACTGAACTTCATCAAACTTTTCTGTTTGGTTCTGTTTACTACATACAATCACAAATATTTGATTGTTCTCTACAAGAAGCGTCCATATAACTTAAATCAGGCAATCAATAACTGTCAGCAATAAAGATCTTACAAACTCTAACCTTCAGTGGGTTGAAAGTACTTTTCCAAACTTTGACTTTTCATGAGCAAGTGGGCATCTTCTTTATTGTTTTCCATCTTAAGAATGGAATATTCATCTAAACCATAACCAACTTCATTTTCTTTGATAGTACCAAACAATCTAAAAAATAGCAAACATGACCTTATTAATTTATAATCTCTAAAAGACGCATTTTATACTTAAATTTGCTGTCAAATTTGTAATAGGGAAACAAAACTATAGAAAAAAATTGCTAATTACCTTGGTGGTGCAGAAGAAGATTCGTATGATTTAGAAAAATCATTGTCTGAAAAACTGAATCCCATTGATCTTGACAAACTCAAACTGAATTCGTTCATTCTCCCTTGAGTTGATAATTCTAAGAAATTTCTGAAAGAAAATAGCGTTTCCAACTTTACAACATAGCTCTACAGATAATACCAATATAAACAAAAAGATCATTTTAATCTCTCATAATTCATATTTTCAATCAGAATGGTCCCGACTTAATGTCTTTATGACTTCATTATCTTCATTCCAGTATTGTTGTGCTCTATTAAGTTTTATGTTTTGGTCGTTAATAGATATAACAATAACTGTTGCATTGAGTTGCTGTTTATGCTTTTTATAAAAGATGTCCCAAAAATAGTTCAAGGTGCTTTCAGAAAAACTAATCACAACATATCATTTTTCATTTCATATACACGATGTTGCATCTACCTGGCAAGGCATTAATCTTAAAACGAATATATGTAAATATATAAATTAATGGAAATATTCTGAATATACCGTAATGCTTCGATTAAACGCCCCCTTCTTTTAAACGCCCCCCCTCGAATAGACGCCCCCCCTTTTCAGGAGATTTTTAAATAAACGCCCCCCTCTATTAGACGCCCCTCTCTAGAGAGGGGCGTTTATTAGAGACACACTAATTAAGGCTTGTAGAACTACTACATTGCATTGTTTTAGCTTCAATGTTTTCATTTTGTATAAAAATATGGAAATTTGTGATAGACGCCTTTCTTTTTAAATTTTAAACTAACAGTTGGAAATTTTGTCTTTCTTTTCAAAAGTTCCTTTTCTAAAACTTCAGAATAACGTTTATTTTTCGTCGTAAAGATAAGTTTTGCAGGAACAACAAGTCCGATTTCCCGTTGACGTTTGCCAGTTATTACTGCTTTTATCTGTTCTCGAGATTTTGATTAATAAAATGGAAGCATAAACTTGAAATTTCTATGGGGATGTGTCCAACGAGAAGATTTTTTTTGTACATGCCAACAGCATATTTATCATACTCTCTTGCTTCCTCTCGCTTATCTGGAGCAGCTTCAAGTATTTCTCCAATCGTAGCATCCCACACTTCTTTGTAGACATGATTACACAATTTATATTTACGAAAAAGAAGAGTTTCAGAAAATTCAATAGACGCCCCCCTCTTTTAAACGCCCCCCTCGAATAGACGCCCCCTAAAAATTCAAAAAATTTAATAAACGCTCCGGGCGTCTAATCGAAGCATTACGGTAATAAATGTACCTTCGTATACTTGACTTGTATGCTTTAAAACTTGATGTGAATCCACCTTGATAGCTTGCTGTCAATTCCTGAATGAATGCAGTTAAATCCTGTGTTGTTTCAGTACCAAGTAATAACTTTTTGCTTTCCATATCAACTATGTTATTCATATCTTCTCGACTTGGATATAGTGTAACAGTAGTCAAAGTAATGAAAACAACAGTTATGCACCCATACACAAATGCAATTGTCAATAGTTTTTGCTCAGCTTCAAATGCAACCTACAAAATAGTAAGAGTTTTAGAAAATTTCTTACATATAAAGTTAATCTTTAATTGAATCTAAAATCAGTTGAAGATATCCTAAAATGTTTTAGGAATCATATCCTATTATAAAGTAACAAGTAAATGGTTACTAAATATCACTATAACATTCATTCATGAGTGAAGAAAATAACGTTACCTACATAAAGCTTTTCCAATAGAGCTAATAATCATCAACAACCATTATATAGTTTAGAGAAATTAAGCCTTCGATTTTCTTTTCAAATTTGGAGCATGAACTTCATTTATCCTAGGCGAACACCTTTGTATGTATAAAAGGTATTCCAAATGAAAAAAATTGCTAAAAAACAACAGAGTTAAATCGCCATTACAGCTTTCTGTTTTAAAAGCCATGACGTCACAGAGCGAATTTTATTTCCAAGATGTCAGACGTTCATGAAATTTCAGTGTCTTCAGAAATTCTGAAAACTGACATAAGCTTCGAACTCAGGCACATTGGAAAACTTGTATTGATGCTCATGTGAGACATGTGTCATATTTGAGGAAATTATGCTTTACGAGGATAAATGCTGCAGAAAAGATGAATTAAAAAACATAGTCGAAGTACTTAAAATAGAATTATAGGGGATGGTTTCTATTTGTAATAACTCTAGAAATAACTGATTGTACCCTTTATCTTCAGTAGAATGAGAACCAAGTAAACAGAAAAAGTTTCCGAACATCAGTGTAAAATACGTTGGACAAAATGACAGTTTGTGCAAGCATAGTCACAAGCAAAGACCACTTTTTCTTGTGATTATGGTGCAACAAAAGATTGTGTCATTCTTTATGCACTCTTCGAAGATGTCAAATTTAAAAAATGTGCAAGATGCAAACAAGGTTAACCCTCACATATTATGAATGTAAGTTTAAGCAGCAATGATTCAAGAAAAAAATAGCACTCATACTAAAGCAAAACCTTTTTTTAATATCACGAAGAACACAAGACTTTTTATCAACAAAAGCAAAATCTTCCAGTTTATGTAATCCCTACAAAAAGAGTGATCATGCTGTGACGTCAAAAATTGGTATGATTTCCATCGTAGTGCTCTTTTACAAGCAGCAATGGCGTCCCTTGTTAGGCATTAAGTAATGAAAAAGTGAGTACAATTATTATTTTAGGCAAGTTTTAATGGTCACAGAAGATTAATGAGACCTTTTTGCAGCTAATTTAAAAAATTTTTCACCAAGGCTTAATTTCCTTTTTAGTTTTATTTGACCACGTTTACTATGTCGACTGAAACATTTAAATCCAAAACTTGGTCAAACTTTATAATACATACCAAGAAAAGAACAAATACTGCTGTTGAGGAATCTACTGAACCACTTAGTAGGCAAAGAAACAGTGCTTTATATCTTTTGAAGAGGATATTAACAACCTAATGAAAATACAAAATCATGATTTTTCAGAACTGTTTTGCTATCATGAAAATATTTGAGCTAAGTGACAAAACTAAGTGAAAATACCTGATAACAACTGAACATCAGCAATGATGACCCGATACCAAGAAAAACAAATGCAAGAAACACCAAGTATTCACTACCTAGAAAAATAGTATAAGTAACTATCTACTGAATTAAAATAAGGATATAAAAGTCTTCTTTTACTGAAATCCTTATTCATTATTCACTATTCATAACTTGTATCTTTCAACAAGGGCAGACACGTGACCATACAGTTGGCTACAGCTTACCTTGTTTCACATTAGCCAAACAGAAGGAGAACAGCACCACAAAAACACTGAAATTGAAGTGAGATATTTTGATATTTCAGAGATAAGGAAATAGATAACCACAAATGGAGAAGGTGCAGTACCACATATAATACATTGAAAAATTGGATGTCTTTGAACCTTTCACATATCAATCAGTTCTATAACTACAGACTGTGCTGTGGGATTGTTTGCATGTAACCATTTTTTGCATCAGTATTTATGTTAGTAACATGGCCTCTCTTCAATAGCATTTTCACTTAACTGTTTCTTACTTATCAGATTATTTGTATATTTTTGGTATTCACACATTTATATTATATAGTTGATGTATAAAACATTATCTTATCATTTTAGGTCAGTGTACAATCGTGAAATGCACGTTACCCAAATAAATTAGATGTAAATTAGACAAAACAAAACATCCACTTCAATAACATAAATGTTGGTGCCTTTAAATTTTTGTATAATCCTTTTGAGTAGACTCATTAATTTCTGTGGTGTTAGGACGACTATTCACAAACAAATATATAATAGATAAGTATAATTTATCTTTCATACCAACCAATGTTCTGGCAAATTTGGGCACCTAATTTATCCACCATATAACCAATACCAATTTTCACAACAGTGTGGAAAAAAATTCCAACAATAAAAAACAAATTCAAAGCTTTGTCTTGTTCTGGACATGTTGAAAATTTACAACTATTGCTTGCTGCACAGCTGAATGTTTCGTTCCTCTTAGATGTAGTTAAACCTTTACTACATAGATGAGAGTATAGTCTCTTTTGTTTAAAAATAACCAATATGGAAGAATAACCAAAAATCGGTGCTGATGTAAGGAATAACTCAACGATGGCTGCACATAATAACAGACCTAAATACCAAGGTTTTTCAAAATTAACTTGTGATATTAAAGCCATTCACTTTCATGGACAATATTTAGCTAGTTGGCTTTCATGATCTATCAAATGATGAAAAAAAAGATCAGTTTTTACATTTTTATAGTAGGTAGCAGTCAAGCTGGTTAGGTTGGTCTATTTTGTCGTGACAAAAAAAACTTCATTTTTCTTCAGTCGCACATGAGACGCACGTGATATAAACTCACTTACCCCTACAATAAAATCAGTAAAAAACGGAATAACAGAATATTTTTGATATTGTGTGTAAAGGCTGAAATACATTATCATTTTAATGGATCAGTTTAAATATTGTTTTAAGTTGTTCTATTTATGACGGTTTTGCCCACGGGGACTTATTTCTATTCAATTCTCTATTATGTATCATGTTTTCTTTTATTTCAAACAATTTAAACTGATCATTTAAATGATAATGTTGTATTTAGAGCTTAAAGCTTGGAATACATTATCCATTTAAATGGACAGGGCCGTAATTTCTGGAAGTTTGTGGAAGATGTAAATATCGTTTTTGCAGACATTTTATTGTTGTTTGCGCACATTGACCAGATTATTAATCCCCAAATTACCCTCATCTCTTGTCATCACACACCCACTAGAAATTGAAGAAAGTGAATTAAAACACTGGAATTTCGATTTATTAATGCACTGGTGAAAGTTTATGAAAGCTTAAACTATCATAATTCAAGAGTATTCACTGATCACGAGCTGTTATCTGGACATCGCTTACATCACGTGACATCGCTTATTTTTTGTTGGTTTAAAAGAATGAAGTTTATTCTGACGTCACGAGTTCGTCACTTTTCGCATTCTTGAGATATCACACAGGAAAGATAACCACGCAAAAGTATTATTAAATAAACCAGAAAAACCTGTTTTTTTTACCAGCATTAACAAAAATCTTGTAGAATTAGTTTGAATCAAGCTTCGCCTGTTTCATTGAAATAAGTTTATAATCTTTCTGTAAGTTTTAAGTTTTTAGACGTCTGGAACACTGACAAGAGTAACACAAATAACATCCATGAATTTAATGAACGCAAAAGAAAAACAAGACGTCATGATGTTCATAATGAAAGTGGAACTACGTCATGTTCAGAAGAGCTGGGAGAAAATAATGTTTTCTCGTGAAACCCTTTTATTTCCATGGACGTAAAGTTTAACATGTTGAAGTTTTAGTCAATAGTAAATTACTTCATTAGTTAATTACATCATTACCAGAAGACAAGCAAGGCATTGACAGCAACTGCAAATTGGAGCTGAAAGTTTAAAAGTATTGTAAAGGATGTTTAAAAAGAAGAAGAAATCAATTTCGGCGCGAGTGCAAAGTAAAAAGAAACTAGAAGCCTCATGGCTTGAACAATTTCCGCATCAGGCCTAGAAGAAATTGCTTTAGCCTAATTTGCAAGATATCTGGATGACTATCCATTCTTTTCTTGCTGCTTATGTGGTGAGAACAGGTCTACCACAATTCCCAAAATATGACTTGTTCACATGGAGAATAAAATGATATTTGATAGAAATGAACCAAAATCACTTGAAAAAAGAAGCTGTATGGATTGAAGACTTGTACATTGACTAATAATTTGAAACAGTCTGGAATTCATCAAATTACTCCCCTCTTTAATTTATTTAACTTAATCTTGAACACTTTGCAATTCATTATAATGTTTCGGAGCCAGAAAAACAGTTCACCAATATCTTGCGCATGATGTTTATACTTTCGGTTTGTATCAGCGAGTGGACAGATAGATCAATTCACTAACAAGTGAAGTATATAATTCGTGCCTTATGACAATTTCATTTGTTTACTTTTTTCAATATCTTCAACTTTCAGTGTAATATTTATTAAATATTTGGACCAAATTTCGAAAGTTCTTCAAATTTCATGAAATTTTGCATGGATTACATTTGAAAGGTGCTGATTTCAAATTTGACAGTCATTTTGTTAGATTTGACCAAAATTGGACAATTTGGGCCCAATTTGGACCAAGTTTCGAAAGTTCTTCAAATTTCATGAAATTTTGCATGGATTACATTTGAAAGGTGCTGATTTCAAATTTGACAGTCATTTTGTCAGATTTGACCAAAATTGGACAATTTGGGCCCAATTTGGACCAAATTTAGAAAGTTCTTCAAATTTCACAAAATTTTGCACAGATCACATTTGAAAGGTGCTGATTTTGAATTTGACAGTCATTTTGTCAGATTTGACTAAAGTTGGACGGACAATTTGGGCCAAATTTGGACCAAATTTACAAAGTTCTTCAAATTTCATGAAATTTTGCATGGATTACATTTGAAAAGTGCTGATTTCAAATTTGACAGTCATTTTGTCGGACTTGACTAAAATTGGACAATATGGGCCAAATTTGGACCAAATTTCGAAAGTTCTTCAAATTTCATGAAATTTTGCATGGATTACATTTGAAAGGTGCTGATTTCAAATTTGACAGTCATTTTGTCAGACTTGACTAAAATTGGACAATTTGGGCCAAATTTGGATAGATAGATAGATACATAGATAGATACAACGTGTAAACCAAACAATTTCCTACGCTTAAAAGCGCGGAAATTGAAAAAACAAACTGAAGTAGATACATAATGGCGTACTTGGTTTTAAAATTTTGAAATTCAAGCGCATAAAACACAGAGTCGTTAAAATAACTGTAGCTCATGTTATTACAGTTGTAGTAAAATTTAAAATACAAAAGAACACAGATACGACAAATATGAAAAATTTGTTACTAAATTAAATTTTGATTCCTTTCGTGAAATATCCAAAATAATTAAAGTAATGAAGGATTAAATTCAAATTGAATTTACCAATTTCACTTAATAAAATTTGATTATAAAGCAAATTAATGAAGTTTACAAAGGATAGGAAGCTAAATATCTGAAACTTCAGAAATTCAAGAGAAAAGAAACCCACAAATACATTTGTACAGTTGTTACGATATTATCGATATGATCAAATTAACGGTGTCTTTTGAGTGGCTTTCTGAAAAACTACATCCTCTTCTTGGTTGGCAAATAACACAAAGTTAGTCTTCTTTGCAACCCTGTGTCGGCGCAGAATTACAAATACAGTAAACAAGCCCAGCAAAATCATGAGAAATCCCAAAAATATAAAAATCCAAGGCTGCACTGATCTTCCACCGACAGAACTTGGAGGTCCAAAACGAGCTACAACTTCTACGGTTCTTGAAGTTTTCAAGAATTGCGCTAAGTGAGAGCTGTATGATGACCCATTGATGACGTTGTTGAGATCAAAGCTAGCATCCCATAGCATTATACCACCCAAATTTTCATTTCCTCTGAATTTCTAGATTATCAAAAAAAAAAAATTATAGCAAAAATTATACAAGTTTACAACAAAAATTTCTGATACTAAAAAGCATTGAACAAACCAGGTAAAATTTTCTGACTGCTTCTGGACTTTGATAATAAACTGCATCAGAACTGGCTCTTGGGTGGGATGGCAAACCAATGAATATTACTGGTCCTTTACCATATTTCTTCTTTGTATCAGTTGCGAATTTCAACCATTGTGTCAAACTGCTTTCAGATTGGGTTGTTGAAGACAAATGACAATAATTGTTGTAAAACTGCACAAATAAGCAGTCAAACAGTTGCGGCACATCATGCAAAACTGTCCCTGCAGCGCCAGGACCCATTATAACATCTGGAAACGGGCATTGTGGTGCACCAGTGATGATGTAGGCTTTGCTTGTGTTCAATTCCATTAACTGTCGTATACTTCTCAAAAAGTCTGCATAATACATAGTTGTACCACCTTCAATGTCAAGATCAATGCCATCTAAAATGACATTTCCAAAAGGACGGACATTGGATTCGCCACCTAAAAACAGATTCCAGATTGTAAAAGCAAATGAAACTGCTTGGCTGGAAGATGTAAATCCATATGCTCCAGCAGCACCACCAAGTGAGATAAGAATCTTTTTTCCCAACTGTTGACACGTTTGAATTCCAGTAGCAACTTTTGGACAATTAAGTAAATCTGGATAGCCTTTAAAAGTCACATTGCAATGATTAGCAATATTCATTCCAGGATAGGAATCTACAATAAGGAAATATTTAGTGTAATGTCTTTGAGGGAACGTTATGTTTGGCAGACATATTGGACATAATGCATTGAACAGATATCTCAGTGTGAAACTCATCCTTGCATTTAACACAATGCATTTAACACAATACAGTATTGCACAAAAGAAAGGTCAGCCTCATGGACATATCCAAATTCTAAAATTTCGTCGATCGATGATATGATATTATTTGATATTCTACAAAATCAACAATGCAAATATAGATATCTAAATATAAAGCTGGTGATGTGACAAAGGTCATTTTATAATATGTAGGATAATAAGGGTAGTTTATCACAAACAGAATTAGAGTAGGATAAGAATTTTTCAAAAGTACACTTTGCTGCTTATAGTAAGCATTTAACTTAGAAAAAAATAAGTACAGACATAAGTGTGAAATAAGAATTGTTTAATAAGATAACAAAATGATTTCCATGGCATTCACTTCACTACAGTTAAGTAAATGGACTTTATGCAAAATGCCGTCTGTTTTAAAATACAAATAAAATTTGAAAGACTACCTTTATTTGTTGTTGCAAAAAAGATATCCAGGAAAGCAACAGGAATGATGTCATAGGGAAAGTTATTGCAATAATGGCCGATGGACTCCTCAATTTTGAGATGCATCCCACCAGCAGGATCTTGACCCCAGTAGACAGCCAGTTTGTCAAAAGACTGCTGTTCTTCACAGTGCACAACGGCTACTGCTATAAAGAAAAACGTTAGCTAACGACGATAAGTACTTAACGCAAGTTGGATCGATGCATATGCAGACATAGTTAGAAATTACCTGAAAATGCTAATAACTTTAAGATAAAATTCATGCTTCTCTGCGACAGCAAAATATTTCCACCTCAATTATTTTAAACATGGAAATTGCTGTTCATCTTAAATGTACAGTATGTATCAAAATGTCTTATCCATCAACTTTCAAGGTGTATTTTTCATCACATGTCTGATAAAATATTGTGAATTTTATATCACAAAAAAGAGCTTTTCATGCCCTATCCATTAACATAAAATGTTTGGCAAAATATTTGTTCTTTGAAAAGATATTGAAGAAAAGCTCAACGATTTGGTTCATTAAATTCTCAAAAGTCAATTACCTGACATGCTAATGACTTTTTAATGATGTAATTATCTTTTGTTCCGCTGATGAAAGCTTTAGAAAGTTTTAAGTATAGCTCTGTGTATTAATTTGCCATAACAATTAATCTAAAAAATTGCAAATAAAATTTTTTTACTGTGTGATGATTTTTAATTTTTTTATTGTGTTTATAAGTGGCCTTCATTGTAAATTGAGTTAATTGACTTTTAAGAATTTAATGAACCAAATCGTTGAGTTTTTCTTCAATATCTTTTCAAAGAACAAATATTTTGCCAAACATTTTATATTAATGGATAGGGCATGAAAAGCTCTTTCTTGTGATATAAAATTCGCAATATTTTATCAGACATGTAATGAAAAATACGCCTTGAAAATTGATGGATAAGACATTTTGATACACACTGTATAATGCATTTCAGCCTTAAGTTTTAATTTTTTTGTAAAATTTGAAGCACGTGCCCTCACGATCTTAAATAATAGAATTGACGCAAAATTCAACAAATTTTTAAATACAATAAAGCGACTACGAGCGATGTTCCGTCGCGTCTGAAGAACTATATCGGATAGGGGTCTGTCTCCATTAAAAACGCGTCACTTCGGCAGAGCAGTTTTGAAAAAGTCTCATAAGTAATCAAATTTTTTCGTGCAACAAGCTCTTATTTTACGAATCTGCCTAATCGGATAGCTTTTTACCACGCTCCGCTTCTGAAAGTGATATAACATCCATTGGATAGCTTTTAATATGCAATTTTTTTTGAATGGAAGCATTATAACAAGTGGTGTCGTTATGATTATAAAGACGAAACCTCACATTCATTCTTTCAAAACAAACAGAATGGCACTGAGTAGAAAGAAGTTATGTGAACAAATATTATCAATACAAAACATTTAGATATCACCAAAACAATATTTCTATTTCATTGGTAATTTTTTTAATGGAAAGACATATACACCATAAAAATTACGTATTATTACATGACATTAAATTCAAGAGAAGAAAGGCAAAATCAAAAAAAAAAAACAGTCCAAAGTTTTGGGTGAGATCTGAAAGGGATGTTATCTGGTGTAGTAATATGTTCAATGATAGAACTGTTCCTGACGAATTAGCAGATCATGTTAACAGAAAAAGTAACTATACATTGGAAGAAAGAGTTGAGTATAAGTTGTTTCTTTAACACATCCCGTCGAACTTCATAAGATGTCGAAAAACATTTTCTTGCAAACCTTGCAAATCTCTTCCACATGTATTTAAGTTTTCTTTTTATATATATATTCAATTGTTTTTCCTTTTGATATATTTCTGAGGATACATCAGACGGAGATCAGTAAATAATCATAATCGTATTATAACGAAATGGTTCGAAGGTGTTTCTATCAAAAACGGAGATTTTAAGAGGCGACGCTGAAGTCTTACGAAAGTGTTCACATTATATGATTACGACGATAACACTAAATTCTAATCGTCGTAATTGTCGTAACCGTCAGGTCTGAATCTGAATCAGGTCAATTCAAAATAAAATGGATCTTTTCAACGTGAATTCTGTTGTTTCTATAAGTCCTTGGACGCCTGAAGAATCAGACAACAATAACACAAATAGTATCCATGAACTGAAAATGACATACAACGTAAAAGAAAACGAGACTAGAGCTCCGAAAATATAATTTTTTTCGCGAAACCCTTTTATTTCCATGGACAAAAAGTTTAACATGTTGAAGTTTTAGTTAACATAGTAAAACTCGCAAGACGAGATACACATAGTGTAATCCCGCCTAAAGTTTCTTATTTAGGGCCGCCTTACATCATCCTTGAATTAGATTTTAAGCAGAACGATAGAAACCTCAAGTGAGGTCTCAAAATTACTGCAGCAGAACAACAACATGGATGTTTCAGACTTGCCTTGTGACGTTATTACTAGAAGATAAGCAAAACATTGAGAGGAATTGCAAATTAGGAGTGGTGGTTGGAGTAGTAGGAGTGGTACGAGGAAAGTAAAAGGACTTTCTTAAAAAAGAAGAAATCAATTTCGTTGCAAGTTTAACCAACGAATATAAAACCCATGGAATGACCGCGAGCCCAATTCGAGTGAAAAAGTCTGAAACCATGTCTGATGTCACGATTTTCAAAATGGCGGATGCAATAGTAACAAATTGAGGTTGTTTTAGAAAAGATAATATGACCTTAATTATGAGATAAAGCCATATTCTGATTGGTCTGTTAGATTTTCACATTCACATGCATAAATTTATCTAATGCTAATCATAAAAAATCTCTTCAGATGAAAGATGTCTCTTCAGACAAACACTGTTCTCTTATGATAAAAAAAACTAACAAAAAAGCACTGAAAGATGTGAAATAAAAGAAAAGCCCGCCGAGTACCGAGGGACAAACAAAAGACGTAAGAAACAAAAGAAAAATACGCAGAGCAAATCACACACAAAAAAATAATTATAAACTAATAAACATTATATACAAATTAAACTAATCTTAATGCGCATGCATTTACATGGCTCCTCTCGAAATTATTTTTCAAATACATAAAATTATTTTAAAACCAAAGTATTGTCCTCAAAATTGTCAGGCCTATGAACAAATCGTTCATACTTCTGTAACATAATCAACTTGTTCATAGGCCTGACAAAACGACTTTTGTTTGCCAGCTCAATTTCAACAGTTCTCACGGCATTTCCATCATCAGGAAAGAGCTTCGTTACTCTCGCCAAGCACCATTCGTTTCGTGGCTTGTCGATATCTTTCACGAGAACAACATCATTCACTTCAACACTTTGCATCTCCTTTTGCCATTTCGAATTCAAGTATTCCTTACGCCACCGTTCCCAGAATTCGTTGACCAGATGCTGCACTCTTCGCCAGTGCTTCTTGTTGTACACGTCTGAACTGTCGAATGTTCCAGGAAGTGGGTAAACGACTTTCGACTTTTGCGTTAAAAGTGTGATCGGAGATATCGGCTTTAGGCTGCTGGGATCGCTGTCGACAGTGAGTGGGCGCGAATTGATGACGTTTTCGATCTCGACCAATATCGCATGCATTTACACATATAAACTCTAATTATCACTTGAAATCCGGAATGTCTACTTATTCAGTATTTTCAGAGGCGTAGTCAGGGTCAGTCACAAAAAGTGGAGGAGTTCAACATTACGATATTTCTTTTCAGTCTTAAGTGGTGATTAGGTTACTTGCACGCTTTCCTTTTCTACCCTAAATGACTTAGCTCTCCTCCACAAATTTTGACTGACCTCTGGCTACGCCTCTGATTTTAATAAACAAATTCCCTATATGAAATCAATATGAGTCTATTTTTTAGTTCTTTCATAGTCTTGTCTGGTCACTCATGTTTCGTATAATCTTTTATATTTTACTCTGTGTCTCTGCTTGGCCAGCATTCTCTTAGTAATGACAAAAATGTGTGAAAGCCACATTGTCACACATACAAACACAGTAATTTTTAATATTGTCATAAATTTTTAATGATCTATAGTCATTCGTTTTCGGAATTCATCTGCATAGGGACAGGTTTACTTTTTGAACTTTTTGTGATCATGAAACACAAGGTCTGCATAAAATCTTTTGAAATATACTCAAAAACAGCTTTTTATATATTTCCCCATAGGGCGAAATATATGTTAAAACCGGCATTTTCCTTCTTCTTCTTCTCCTTCTCTGTTCACTTTTATAGTCGCGGTTCAGGTATTGAACTTTGGGCTAGCCAAGATAGATAAGAACAGAGGCTAGTCCTCAGTGAAGTGGTGCGCCATTTTTTTCAGTCAGTGCAGTTGGGCAGTGGAAGAGTTTTGCTTTGTCTCTCAGCTTTTAAGATGATTCAAGAGATTCAAGCGTTTTTGGAAATAAAACGTTTTTATTTAATGATTTTCAAAATATTTTGTTAAAATTTTTGAATGAACGCACGTAAAACAGAAAAAAAAGGGAGATAATGTAGTAGAAAATATTGACCCCTTAGAATAATTAACCACGTAAACCACAGGGGGTGAAAATATTCTAAGGGGTCAATATTTTCTACCACAGATATCAGTATGTCACGGACACGTTTTGTTTTTATTGATAACAATGTGAATGTTATGATGGTAAGTAAATGCTTGGCCTGAACAGTAGAGCATTGAATCTGTGATTTCAGTGCAAAGTTGAAAGTTAATTATTAAAATCCAAGCTGGAGATTTATTTTTATTTTACATCCTGATTAATGTAGCCCAACTGCTGAAAACACATACATGTACAAACCATATGAAGAACCCTTCTTACATGTGGTGGAGAACAACCAGTTGTTAATTCAACAAGGAGTACATAACAACAAGAACTGCAAGTAAAAACGTGATGTTGTATATGCAAAAAGAAGTTCAGAAAACCAATTATATACGTATATATAATATTTTAGTACACACACACACAGGATTCCAGAGGCGTAGCCAGAGGTCAGTCAAAATTTGTGGAGGAGAGCTAAGTCATTTAGGGTAGAAAAGGAAAGCGTGCAAGAAACCTAGTCACCACTTAAGACTGAAAAGAAATATCGTAATGTTGAACTCCTCCACTTTTTGTGACTGACCCTGACTACGCCTCTGGATTCAGACATAATTCTTGAAAGAATCTAGTTTAATGGCCTCCCGGGGGATAGTCGTTTAATCCAACAACATTCATTCAATTCCACGATTACGTATACTGTTTTGATATTGTATGTGATATTTTATTTTGTATAAATTATAATGTCGATTTTCCTTCCAAACAACGAACGTATATAAATCAAAACACAATCCAACATAACAGTCGGTAATTTAAATCAAGCCAAAACAAAAAATTCTACTTCCAGATATGCAGTGATTTGGTTATTTGGTGATTTGGTTATGGATGTATATTTTCACTACCAAAATACATATATTTTTTTTTCATTTGGGATTTATAAGTCATTTTTATTACATATATGATATATGTATGACATATATGATAGTATGTGAACAAATTTTTTTGAATCAGAGATGTTTATTTTGAATACTTGAATTTAATTTTATAAATTGTGATTTTTTTTGTCCCTAATTTGAAATGCTACACATAATAGTTTTTAGTAAAGATTGGTTTTTGATTGCTTTTCATACCTTAAGGGAAGAAATTGTTTGCGGAAGAAATTTGTACAGAACTTTTTTTTGAATATATAAATAAAAAAAAAATGAATAAACAGTGGTCATCCGCAAAATTTTAGAAATTTTTCAAGAATCGATTTTTCACTTTGCTTTGCATATAAATGAAAGTCTCATCTTTACAAAACGTTTGGGGAATGATGAAGGAAAAAAGTCAGGGTTATTGAACATCTAAGGACTTATTTATTACTCTTCATAATAAGTAAGCAGCATAACTATACAAGCAGCATCCGCACGTGGATCAGGTTACACGCTTCATACTGTTGCTTTTACTTT
Organism: Turritopsis dohrnii; assembly: GCA_027922465.2. Taxonomy (NCBI): domain Eukaryota; kingdom Metazoa; phylum Cnidaria; class Hydrozoa; order Anthoathecata; family Oceaniidae; genus Turritopsis; species Turritopsis dohrnii. The sequence goes on along the minus strand of BQMF02000224.1, from coordinate 450,971 downwards.
GAGAACGATGTCGGCAGAGGTATAACAGTTTTTATTGTTATTTGCTTTTTTCTTTTATGGATAGTTTCATATGAGTTAAAGCAAGTGTTGAATTACATTTGTCCTGTGATTTTTTTTGGTTAAAGGATAGGAAGCTTGTCTTCAGTATGAATAATGATCATATGTTTATTAGACGAAATTGCCTTACAGATTGTTCTGCAAAAAGAGTATTCAGTTGTTTAAGGGGAAATATTAGTCACATTTAGGTCTTATAGATTTTAGCTATGTCCATAGTAACTCCTTGGCAAAAATTGTGAGAGAAATCTTATCATTTGACCATGTACATCTTCAAAATAAGTCTTCTTGTAGTATTAAGTTCAAATCCACCCTGATTAGTATGGACAACATTTTTATCTGAGCATCAGCTTGATAGTAGATATACCACTGTAATTATTTAATGATACATTTTTCTTGTTGTCAATGTACACACAATAATTGATAAAATGTTTGCAACTTTGGGGAAATATATAGTCGCATTTTTGCTAATCTTGTTTAAGACTTAACTTATTTTGACTTTAATACAAACTTTTTAATCGAAATCAGATTTGTATTCACTTCAATTGCGAAAAAAAATCATATTTTGTTTGGAAAAGATCTCCTATAAGTTAGTTTAGAGAAAACCGTACATGAAAGCCTTTCTTATATAAAATCAATTTTAAATATTCATGTAGCTATACTTGTTTTATCTCAAAAATTCCTATTTCGAGCTTCATGGTGACACGGTACGAACAACATAGAAAATCTATGTCAAGTTATTTTGATTTTAGGGAAATGGCTGCCAAATCTATTCTTCTTTTCACTCGATTTTAACTCTCTCATCAGACATGGTTTCAGACTTTTTCACTCGAATCAGGCTCACGGTCATTCCATGGGTTTTATATTTCGCTGGTGTAACATAAAAAGGAAAACTAAGTTAAACACGTCGTATAAGAATCTATCAGGTTTTAATCTTGAAATTCAGGTGTATACAGAATCCTAAAGTGAATGAATATTAATTAGATTAAAAGTAAACCATTAATAGAAATGTAATCTGTTTAAAAGTTTCCGTGCAAACCAGTTGCAAACAAGTATGACAATTGTAATAAAATTTAAAATACAAAAAAAACAAACAAAACAGATACGACAAATATGACAAATGTTACAAATGTTAAATTACATTTTGATTTCTTTCGTGAAGTATCCAAAATATTTGAAGTAAATAAGGAAAAATTCCAATTGAATTTAGCAATTTCACTCAATAGAATTTGATTGCAAACAAATTAATGAAGTTCACAAAGGAAAGGAACGTAAATTTCTGAAACTTCAGAAATTCAACTGAAAAGAAACCCACAAATACTTTAGTACAGTTGCTACGATATATCTATATCGAAAGGATCAAATTAATGCTGTCTTTTGACCGTCTTTCTGAAAAACAACATCGTCTTCTTCGTTGGCAATTAACACCAAATTTTTCTTCTTTGCAACCCTAGTTTGGCGCTGAATTGCAAAGACAATAATCAAGCACAGTAAAATTGTGAGAAATCCCAAAGCCACAAGAATCCAAGGCTTCACTAATCTTTCACGGATAAACTTTGGAGGTCCAAAACAAGTTACAACTTCTCCGGTTCTTGATGTTTTCAAAAACTGCGCTAAGTGAGAGCTGTATGGTGACCCATCAATGACGTTATTGAGGTCAAAACTGGCATCCCATAGCATTATACCACCCAAATTTTCATTTCCTCTGAATTTCTAGATTATCAAAAAAACAATTATAGCAAAAATTATAAGTTTACAACAAAAATTTCTGATACTAAAGTAAGCATTGAACGAACCAGGTAAAATTCTCCGACTGCTTCTGGACTTTGATAATCACCTCCACCAGAACTGGCCCTTGGGTGGGATGGCAAACCAATGAATATTACTGGTCCTTTACCATATTTCTTCTTTGTATCAGTTGCAAACTTCAACCATTGTGTCAAACTACTTTCAGATTGGGTTGTTGAAGACAAATGACAATAATTGTTGTAAAACTGCACAAATAAATAGTCAAACAGTTGCGGTACATCATGCAAAACTGTCCCTGCAGCACCAGGACCCATTCTAACATCTGGAAACGGGCATTGTGGTGCACCAGTGATGATGTAGGTTTTGCTTGTGTCCATTTCCATTAACTGTCGTATACGTCTCACGAAGTCTGCATAATACATAGTTGTACCACCTTCAATGTCAAGATCAATGCCATCCAAAACGACTTTTCCAAAAGGACGGACATTGGATTCGCCACCTAAAAACAGCCTCCAGATTGTAGAAGCAAATGAAACTGCTTGGCTGGAAGATGTAAATCCATATGCTCCAGCAGCACCACCAAGTGAGATAAGAATCTTTTTTCCCAACTGTTGACACGTTTGAATTCCAGTAGCAACTTTTGGACAATTCAGTAAAAATGGATATCCTTTAAAAGTCACATTGCAATGATTAGCAATATTTATTCCAGGATAGGAGTCTGCAATAAAAAAATATTGGATATAATGTTTTTCAGAGGACATTGTGGTTAGCTGACATATTGAGATATCCATTGATCAGGCATCTCAGTTTGGTGTAATTAGAAAATCATCCTTAATAGCCAAACTAGCTTGCATTCAATGCAATGCAGTAGTGCACAAAAGAAAGGTCAGTCTCATGAAAATGCCAAAATTCTAAAGTATTGACGTTTGATGATGTAAATATATTTGGAAATTCTTTAAAATCAACAAATTGTTGATATAGATATGCAAACATAGATATCTAAATATAAACCTTGTGGTGTGATACCAGGTCATTTTATAATAATATAGGATAACAAAGGTAATTTATCTTTAAAGATCTGACTTCTATATAAATCCACAAACGGAATTGGATCAGGATTAGAATTTTTCAAAAGTACACCTCATTACTTATATTAAGCATCAAAGATAAAGGCATCCTAATTAACCTTGTAGTAAATGATATTTATGCATAATATTGGATATCACTGGAATCAGACTTATGATATAATGTGTACAATTTGAAATTGCATTTGTCAGTGCATTGGCTTGAAAGCTTTCTTTGAAAATATTTTTAGAAGGGATTTATCCCACCTAATCCCCCTTTTTTCGAATGAGTCTCCTTATTGTTTTTTTTTTTTTTTTTGTGTTATGCCAATCAACCGTCACTTTCATGATTACTCCACATGCCTTGATCTTTACACTGGTCTTGCACTATTTCATTTATTTTCTTATTTTTTTTAGCTAATTCTCTTTTTTATCTGATTTTATTCTTTGTATGTTTTAGATTAGGATACTATTCTACTATTTTTTTTATTTTTTTTTTTACCTGAGGATGTGCTTAGACACGAAAAGCTTCGTATTTTAATTTTAATAAATGCAATTTTTTAAAAGTTCGTCTTTTCATTTACTAATGAATTATGGCAAGTTATAACTTATATTCTACTATTGTTTGGTTTTCACCTTTGTAACGCTGGTGGCTAAAAAGGGAAAAAGCAAAACAAAATCATTTTGATAAAAAAATTTGTTCAGACACTTTAATTAAATTGCCAAATCTTTAACATAAGAGATTTTAGCAACAGAAAAATCTTTCAGTGTGTGTATGGCAAATAAAAACATGGCTGAGAGCTAAATTGAACCAAGAATGTTTTAACAGTGTCGCGATTTGAAGCACCACAAAAGCAAGATTGGCTTCGTGCGTTCTCAATCCAACTCTCAACTGTATCATGTTTGCTTTTGTGCAAAATACCTTTTGTTTTTTTTTGGTTTTTTTACAATCGCGTGACTAAAATCTTCATCGTGGCTGGGTTTAGGACGAAGGAAGAAGTTGCTACTTTTTTACGAGAACACTCTCCGCTGCCGTGGTTCTTTTTCTTGCAAGATTTCCCGATTGTGGTAATTTGGGTTATTTTCCTTTATGGTCTGGCTAGTTCCGAGTCTATGTTGTTGTTGGGAGATGGTAAATTTATGATGTTTTTTTAAAATAAACTGGCGTTTTACGGAAATACTCAATTACATCGATTTTTGGCCATTTCTGACATATGACGTTATGAGTGGTGGGTGGGTGGGGTACTATTCGTAACGTCATATGAATTTATTTGAACCTAAAACCGATTTGTGACTGACCCCTAACCATTCTAGTCCAATAAAATCCTTAAAATTTTCTTAGCCCTAATTAGTCAGCACCCATCCTTCTCATCCCCAAATAAAATTCTGCTCGGCAGTCCCTGATACAAACAAATTTGAAAAGCTATACCTTTATTTGCCGTTGCAAAAAAGATATCCAGGAAAGCAACAGGAATGATGTCATAGGGAAAGTTATTGCAATAATGGTCGATGGACTCCTCAATTTTGAGATGCATCCCACCAGCAGGATCTTGACCCCAATAGACAGCCAGTTTGTCAAAAGACTGCTGTTCTTCACAGTGCACAACGGCTACTACTATAAAGAAAAACGTTAGCTAACGACGATAACTACTTAGCGAAAGTTGGATCGATGCAAATGCAGACATAGTTAGAAATTACCTGAAAATGCCAATAACTTTAACAAAAAATTCATGCTTCTCTGTAACAGCAAAATATTTCCACCTATATTGACTCAAAGAACATCTCGTGATTTAAAACGAAATAGAAAGTTTTTATCAACGCGTGGTGTTTACGTACACTCGATTGTTCAAAATGTTTATGGAGTTCTAAATGGTAAGGCACATGATGGGCGAGAGATAAAGATGGCGTCGGACGTAGTGGTAAAACAAGAACCAATTGATTTTGTTGATATCGAAAGTAAAGTCATAGAATTGTGCAAGGAAAATCCTAAGGGAGTTACAGATAATCTTATTCAAGATGCTATTCCTGGAATATCGGCCCAGCAACGTGTCAAGGCTATAAACAGACTTCTTTCCACGGTAAATCGTTTGCCAGTTTTTTATCAAAAATATCATTTCGGGCATCATACAATATTTAATTAAAAACAAAATCACCAGGAGCTTAAACATTTTTAAACCAAGAAAACATGACAAAATCTTGATCAATTTTTGTGTTGCACTTCTTCTTACGTCTTTTTACATACAATGATAGGACAGAAATTTAACAGCTCATGCTTTATGATTGATGGTAGTCACACATACCGTCTATTGCCCTAACTTCGGACATCCTTCCAAACTTCGGACATAAAAAAAACATATCCCAAAAATACAAACCACATCAGTAAAAGTCCATACTACACTGTGAATTAAACTATAAATCTAAAACTTGTCATAACTAAACTTAACAAAAATGAAACACTTAAATTAGTTGACTGTACCCTTGACACAAACGTGATTTATAATTACTACACGTTTAAAGGCTAATATCCACTATGGATAATTGTCCACGAACCAGACCGGATCGGTTTGCATAACAATAGACCACGTGAACATATTACATAATATTACACAATAATTATCCTAAGTGGATATTCCCCTTTAAGGCTCTATTTAAACAACAGATCTAATAGAATTCACGCAGACGTTTCAGGTAGCACATATGTATTGTGTTCTTAGGCATTTTAAAGCATTTTCTGAAGAATGTGTAGAAAGCGCATTTTACTTTTTAAGTATATAATGATGGAATTTTAGAAGACATCAATGAAAGTCCTGAAATGAAGTGATATTAGAGAGCTTACGCAACTGCGATTCTAGGTGGCAGTGTGAACCAGATGATGGGAAATTCAAGGGGATCATGAAATAACGTTGCAGATACCAATCCGCCGTGTGGATTCCACAATGGAAAAGTAATGAATTTACCCTGGTCGTGGAACATACGCAGGTGCTCATTACATAGAGAAAAGTATTGTAAAATCATCATACACAATTGATTAGTATCAAAGAAAAAAGTCGAAAAAAATGTGAACAAAACATTTCGCTAAATGATATTCAATGCTTGGTTCTCTGGTTACCTGGTTCTCATTCAGTTACAGATAAAAGATGCAATATTTGTTTCAAAAGTTAATACAAGTAGAAACCATCTGCTATAGTACTATTTTAAGTTGTTCGACAGGATTGCTATTGCAATCCCTTGAGGATGACGTTTATCGTTATTTTCAAATCACTTATTTTCTACACGCTTATAGTGCTTCACGCTTAATATTTACGCTTCACGCTGACTTTATTGCATTTCAACACATTATTTTATCAGCTTTATCTAATATTTTATTTGTTATTGTGACTTGGTTTGATTGGTTATGTACATTTCGTTTACCAGACAGGTTTGTTTATTGAGCGTGTCCGAAGTTTGGAAGGATGTCCGAAGTTAAGACGATAGACGGTACATTACTTCAGCGTTTGTGCTGAGAATAAAATATTGCTAAAGATATTGTAAAATTGTATATTTAATCTGCGATTTTCCATCACTTCATTCTTTGGGTTCTACCATAAAGGGGTGATTTTGATCAAATGCTGCCACTATAGCTTCAGACATAGCTACTTAACCATCGTTTCTGAAACTTAAGTATCATAACCTTACATATCTCTTCTACTTTAATGGGATTAATTTTCACAAGATTAATTTTGATGATTTTTGTACCCATTTTACTAAAGGACCAGAATACTTTTGTTGAGTTAGAGTTATGGAATTTAGGGGTCAGTCACAAATCGATTTTAGGTTCAAATAACGTCATATGACGTTACGAATAGTACCCCACCCACCCACCACTCATAACATCATATGTCAGAAATGGCCAAAAATCAATGTAATTGAGTATTTCTGTAATAACGCTAGTTTAGTTAAAGAAACATCATACATTCACCATTCTATCATCTTTTTCTTGCTGCCTGCCCCCAACAACAACATTGACTCGGAACTAGCTGGACCATAAAACTGGAAAATAACCCGAATTACCACAATCAGGAAATCTTGCAAGAAAATGAACCAAAGAATCTTTATGTTTAAATCACTTTCAAGATCGATGTTTCTGTTATAAATTTTTTAACGTCACTTGAATTTACTCACCCACCCACTAAACGTCATATGACGTTATCTGAACCTAAAATCGATTTGTGACTGACCCCTTATTTTTCCAGTATTGGGTCTTTGCATTTTGAAATAAAGCTGTACATTTGTTATGAACACGTTTGAAGACAGATATTCCGGTGATCCCTTAATGATCTTTTGTGCTACTAATTAAAGTTTACATTACCGATTCATAAGCTTATGTATTTCACTTTTCATCCATGGGTGACTCTGATTTTGACATTCCTAGTTTTAGTGTAGTTGTTTAGGATTTCATTGTAAAGGTGCTGCCAGGCCCAATAGCTATCATTTATATCAACAAATGTTGTGGCAATCCACCATGGAGCTTGCGAGATTTGAGTTTGTACCTGTTTCCAACCAACATCCTTGTAGTTCCTGGTGGTTTTGATAACTGGTGGCTTACAAGTCCTTTTGAGATGAATAGCTGCAAAAATTAATCTGTGGTCAGAGAAGCGTGGATCATACTGGGGTGACTTCGATCAATTTTGCCACTATTTTAAAAGTAAATTCCGCAAAACTGAACCATTATGTTCCAAAAAGTACCGGACCCCAATATTGCAGTCCCCAAACAAGCATCAGTGATCTCTTTTTCTCCAGATATTTTCCTCAAAACTTTCCATTCGCTATAGTATGTGATATCATGCACATAATCAGTTATTGTAAAGAGTAAATAAGTTTCAAATGAATTATGTTTATGTAAAAAATAGGAGATTTTCATTTAAACTCTTACTTTTGGATCCATGCTTCTCTTTTCCATTTCATTACCGATAATGGCCCATTCTTTTTTTGTTTTAGGGGAGCATTGAACTTTTGAAAAGTGGTAGCAAATTACTGTATCGATTCAAGGATAATTCATCAAATAAGTTAGTATGCAATTTTGTTTCCTATTGTACTATGAATATGGTGGAGAAGGTTAAATAAAACCCAATTCATCTTTTAGTAAAACAAGAGGGTTTGATCTTGAAGAAAAACTTATTTATCAAATCATTGAGAATGCTGAAAATAAAGGTAAGGAAATGTTTTGATTGACAAAAAACATCAGAGAAGCCACACTGTAAATAAGAAGTTTAGGGTTTTTAGGAGGTTGTTGAGATTAGAAAAGAATGTTATACAACCTAATCAATATTAAGCATAGTATTCTCCCCACCATTTTCACTCTTTTTCTAGATTTTATTCTAAAACTTGTGTTTCAGTTTCAGTGAAGAATCAAATATTCTCTCTATTTGATATTTCGAATTATGTTTAGGAATTTGGATTCGTGATATCCGTTTTAAGTGTAACTTACCCATGACACAAGTAAATAAAGTTTTGAAGAGTCTGGAGAGCAAGAAACTGATCAAAGCTGTCAACTCTGTCTCGGTAAGGTCGGTTTGTATATAAATTCCCAAGTTTTAAACTACAAAAATATTACTGTATTAGGTACTTTTAGTTTGTGCTACTATAATACATTAATGAATGAAACTGGAGTGTGGTGGGGTAGAGTTTTTTGATATAAGAGGTGCTAAGGAGAGATTAATAGATGATATAAACTTCAGCATTTATGTCATAAAATTCAGGAATTAATATGTATGAATTCATCAATTCCTGAAAATGTTAAATTTCTCTAACAAAAAGTAAAGGGTGATAATTAACCATGCTGCAGATGAACATTACAAGCGTTTCTTGTAATAAAGTAGAATAAAATGAGCAGATGACAGATCGACAGTTGATCATTTTCTTTGTATCATGTAGGCTGGCAAGAAGAAAGTTTACATGTTATACAATTTGGAACCCGACGCATCGGTGACAGGTGGAGCATGGTATAGTGATCAGGATTTCGAATCTGAATTCGTCGACATTTTAAACCAACAATGCTTTAAATTTTTGCACCAAAGGGTAATTGACGACTTCTTTTAATTCTGTTCTTTTTGATAGAGTGGAAAGGTTAGTTCATTATGGTTCATTTTGTAAACATGGCTGACAACAATGTTTAAAGAAACGCGAAGCTTGGAAAAATATTTGTGGATAAGTTAACAGTTTTCAGTAGAGCGCGTGTCCAAAATGAATTCCGAACAACCATTTATGGAATTTCGTAAGCACATCCTGTCGAAGTAAAAGAAGATTGGAATCCGTTTTGATTATCTTATATAAAAATGAAAAAATCTGCTTAGATAGCATAAATGAGATTGATGAACATATATGCGCATTTTTTTGTTTTTAGTATGAGCAAGCACAACAAATGAAGGTGGAGCCTTTACTAAAACGAAATCGCTCCTATGCATCATCGCAAGATGTTTGGAAATATATTGCTGAGCTGGGAATAAGCAAAGTAAGGAGGATATTATGAAGAGTTGGTTCACAGTGTTGATGTGACGCTCTGGAAAAGTATTGAGTCATCACCTGTTTGATCTGCTCTCAATTGTAGGTTTCATTGACTATTCAAGACATCGAAACTATTTTAAATACATTGATTTACGATGGCAAAGCGGAGATGGTGATTGTGTCTGATTCATCTATGTCTTCAGTTGATTCTGGAGTGATTCAAAAGAAACTTTATCGAGCTATAAAACCGTTAATACCTGTGCCAGGATTGATGAGAGTTCCATGTGGTCTTTGTCCGGTAACTGCTTTCATATTTTTGGTTGTTCGTGTTTGTTTTGACATTAAGTTCCAATTATTTGAGTTTGCCATTTTTCTTTTAGTTTCAATTCACATATTCGTTAATGCATTAAGCCAGGAAAACTTCTTCAGTCGTGCTGCATCTCTCAATTGTTCTCCCTAAAAGGATCAATTCAAAAATAACTACTTGGTTAGGTTTTAAAGCCCGAAGTACCGTTCTAGAAGATTTGATAATTCACCATTAATATTAAACGACATTCAAATTGATTGTAATATTGTTTTTTTTCCCAATCTTTGGTAGATTCTCTGTAAACCAGCTTGTTAATTTGTTGGCGTAAACATTTTAATAGCAAGCAATAACGAACCTGGATCCATTGCTTCTGATGTTTCTGAAAGAACATCTGTAAAATTAAAAATTGATATAGGAATGATAAAAAAAGAACTTTTCTGTTCTTTTTCAGTTTTTTTATTTAACTGTTGTCTATTTTACAACTTATATATAATTCTTTTTAACAGGTAGTGAAGCACTGTTATCCTGGCGGGAAAGTATCTCCGCAAACTTGCGTCTACATGAAAGATTGGTTAGATTGAGATAGGAGACCAGCAGTCTTTATACCAAAGGATACCAATGGAATGGCTCAGAACTCACGTGTACTTTTGACATTCAGTAAGCTTATAAAGCTCAATGTTCGAAGCGATTGTTATGTGATTTCTCTCTGAAGAAAACTTGTTATAACTGAAACTGGAGAATTGTGACAAAGATGTCCTGTAAAAGACCTTGTGTTGAACTGAAAACAAAAAGGTGTTGTTTTATAGGCAATTATATTATTATTTTTCTTTGGTGTCACTAAATGAGCCTTTTTCTGAGAAACTATAGTCGTCAAAGTAGAAAGAATCAGAGAATAGGATGCGGGTGGATCAAAAAACCGTGCAGAAGGAACCAAGATATTTTCGGTTACTTCCTAAATATCCGATATTGTCTTGCAAATGTTCATCTCCCCTAATACCGTAAATCCTCTAATAAACGCCTAGGGCGTTTATTTAACTTTTCGATTTTAAGAGGGGCGTTTATTAGAGGGGGCGTTTATCTAAAAAATTTAATTTTGTGTTTTTTTATGAAACCACAACTTTACAAAACATTAAGGTATAAATATAGTCAAAATTTATCGAAATTTGGTAAAATTTTCAAATATCACGTTTCAGGCCTAATTGATGCAAAATTTATCGTAGAATTCAAAAATGACCTTTATTTTCCGAAAATGTTATTCTAAACTGGAGATTTTTAGGATTTTAATAAGTTGGATAAAACTTAGCTTACATAGCAACCACCTTAGCAACCGTTTTGTTCCTAAATAACCAGGTAATTTCACTTTACTAGAGGCAAAATAAAGCTAGATTAGGAACTAGAGGGGTAGCATACATGTCCAGGCTAATCTTTGGCCGTAAAAGTCTGTTTAATCAAGTCAAAACATCAATTTTGCTGTGGCTACTGTTGATATGAAGCTACCATCAAGCTATGAGATTTGACAGATAAACTTCTTGAATTTCTGTGTGTATTGCATGGATTATTGATACATGACTTCATGGAAAACAACTTTAATTGCTAATTTTCTACTTTAGTTAATAATTAAAGTAATATTTCGTAAAGAATTTCGTCAAAACTGGTGATCTTTGTTGTGATGGGAAAAAGTAAATTTCGCTTGAGAAGACGAAACAGGAGAAAGTTTTGTGGTAATCAATACACATCATAAAGATGTCAATTAACTCCTAGCACATGTGAATTGAATTCTAGTAATCAGGAATCATTAAACAGCTCAGTTTCACAAAAAGTAAAATTGCAGCAAACCCTATTTTAGATTCACCTACCACAACAAATAAAAGTCCATCGATAACTGGATATCGTATATATATTTGATATGGAGATTCTGGTAGGAATATTTGCGAACCTTTTATGCCCTGAATGCTTAGCTGACAATTTAGAACTTACTGAAGTGAGTTCAATGAAAAAGGGAGCTGCATCTGCTCTCACCTTGCTGTGTTCTTGTGGGTATGAGAAACAGTTTTATACATCGTCACGTATCGATAGCGGCAAGGCCTTTGACATAAATAGACGTCTTGCATATAGCATGCGTTCTTGTGGTGTAGGGTTCAATGGCTTGCAGCTTTTTTGCAGTTTGATGAACATGCCACAACCTATGGCACCAATGGCTTATGGTGACATTATTAAAAAAATATCCAATGCTACCAAACATGTGGCAGATCAATTAATGAATGAAGCCGCCTCTGAAATTCGCCTTTTAAAAAACTCAAACTTGCAAACTTCTGATTCACATTCTCCTGAACTGTTCCAAAATCAAAGTCCTGCTGTTGTTGATACAAGCATTTCCATTGACGGTAGCTGTTTTTATTAGAATATTGATTCTCTGTAATGACATTCCAATATATAGATGATAGTTTATAGTATTATTGATCTTGGGAATCTCAATGGTCATGTTAAATGTTTTCCTCTTTTTGTTCAAATTTGATGTGCTCAGAAGTTGGAAATTATGAATTTAGCAAAGATTGGTGTTGAGGGAATAAATTGCAACCTAAATTCTGGCAAGAGTATTCCTTATTTTTATATTTTTTGAGGTTATATCGACATCGAAAAGTTTAACTCTATTTTTCTCAGAACTTAATTTTTGAGAAACTGGTCATACGCTAACACTTATATTTCCTGAACTAAAAATGCAATTGTTATAGAATTTTCAGACATTCTTCATATATGCCTAAGCTGTGCAATGAAGCAAACTTGGCTTCCAAATCTCTTTCCAACTTTGCAAAGTGGCTTTTTTCATTCAGACGCCATTATGCATAGCTACCATTTTAAAACAGCTGTCATGCCAATTTTGGTTCATTGCATAAAAGTATTTAATATGGTTAAAACCTTAAAATTTCAAGTCATATTCATGAAAATATCATGAGATATTTGTGTTTTAGTGAATGTGTAATTTTTACTTTCCGCCATCTTTAACGGTTGCCATGGCAACCATTTTTTAAAAAATTTTGTTGCAAATGACTTTTCTCAAGGTAGTCAATAATAAAAACCTAATATGTTCTCCTGCAACCAATTATTAAGAATATTAATTTTCTGACTATATTTATACCTTAACAAATGGAATAGAATAAGGGTTACGTTTCTCGAAGGAGGGCGTTTATTGGAGGATTAACGGAATTGGTAATCCTAAAACTAACTAAATTATTGTGAAGCTAGGTCAAGCGGTTGTTCTGTATTCGCCAAATTGCTGACAATTTTATTCTTAAATGGGTACTAACCTGGGAATAGTAAGAATTTTTTGATGTCATTTAAAGTCAATGTTGACCTTAGTGAAAGTGTTCAACGTTGATTTACAGTTTAGTCAGCAAAAATAATAGGGACTTGAAACCGAGTCGAAGGAATGGTTGCAATATATTTCTTTGCTGATTTCCCAACCGTGGTAAATTGCCTCTTCAAACAATATATCATTAAAACTGTGATGTATTTACATATTTGTATGTCAGTAATTTCTTTTTTAACGGCATGATGTCATTTTATCATGGAGATCGTGTTTTGGGATAAAACTTTTAAATGGCAATACCTCAGGAACGAAAAATAATATTCTTTATCCCCTCCAGGTAACCTCTAGAACAGCATCCTCCTCCAGGAAAACTCTAGAACAGCATCACCTCCAGGTAAACTCTAGAACAGCATCCACCTCCAGGTAAACTCTAGACAGCATCCACCTCCAGGTAAACTCTAGACAGCATCCACCTCCAGGTAAACTCTAGACAGCATCCTCCTCCAGGTAAACTCTAGACAGCATCCTCCTCCAGGTAAACTCTAGAACAGCATCACCTCCAGGTAAACTCTAGAACAGCTTATAAAACTAATCATCAGGTGTAAATCTAAATCATCAGGTGTAAATATTAGGATGTGAATAGTTTGTAACTGTTTTTAATTTTCATTTTAGACCTGATGATGGTATTTGTATACCGAAATATATATTGTCAAAAACCAAATAATAATAATAATAATAATAACACTGATCATTGTTGGTGAACTTTGATTCATAATTTCAAAAATGAACAAAATTATTAATCGGACAAAAGTGACCAAATTTTTTAGAAGTGACTCAAATTATGTCTGACTAATAATTTTGTCTGACTTTGTTTTGAAAAGATATTATTTGATGTCGCTTTGAGATCCCTTTACAATAGATCTACTTGCTGATCAGAATATTTAATAATAATAATAATAATAATAACCAATTTATTTCTAGATCCATTAATAATTTACATGGTTCTTCTCCTAGAAATGCAAATAAATATTATGTATATGTATAACCGTAATAAGAAAACGTAATTTTTTTTTTTTTTTTTTTTTAATTTTTTTTTTTATATGTATATATATCATTTTAACGTTCTAGCCATAGCTTTATCTTTCAGATAGTTGAATGTTTTTGTTTTGAAAATATTCAAACTTGTGACATCACGGATCGATTTCGGTAGGTCGTTGAAGACTTTTGAGGTGTTTTTCAGATAAGAGTCAAACTCATCTCTGCATTCAATTATCGGACCAGCATTTTCTCTGTTACTCCGTAGCGTTCTAACATCTGTTCTTAGTGCGACTTGAAGATTTTGAGCGATATTTTGATCGTGGATGCCTTTAAACGCTAAGACGGCTGTGGCGTATTCGATTCGTTCTGCGATTGGGAGCCACGATAATTTCAAACAATCGGTTTCCTTTGCGTGTTTGCCCAGGACAAACCCGGCAGCCGCGTTCATAACTTTTTGAAGACGGCACTGCAGATACTTCGGTAACGGATTTGTGATGATGTTTCCATAGTCAAGTTTCGACAGCACTAATGTTTGGGCAAGGTTTCTTCTGACGTTAAATGATGCGTGGCGTTTTAGGTGTTTTAAAGTTCTGAGTATCGAGAAACAATTACTGGAAACGTAGTTGAGGTGGTCGTTCCATTCGAGATGTTCACTGAAAGTAACCCCCAGTACTTTCATCGTTTTGGTCTTGTTTAGGTGTTTGTTTCCACATATTACATTGACATAATCGATTTTATCTTTATGGTGTTGGTAAAGCTGTTTGGTGCAGAAGGTCATTGCTTTTGTCTTTTTTTCGTTGAAGACAAGATTAGAATCGTGCGACCAGCTGCGCAGATTTTGAACGTCTTCACTAATTGCTTCTGATCTCTCCTTTAACTCGTTTGGACAAGCGTGGATGTAAATCTTTGTGTCATCTGCGTATTGTAACGTTTTTGAATGCGTTAGTTGTGTTGACAGATCGGAAACGTACAGGTTAAAGATAACTGGTCCGAGAATGGAACCTTGTGGAACACCGAAACCAATTGTCATCGTCTCAGACGTTTTATCGTCGATTTGAACAAAGTGCTGTCTGTCTGAGAGGTAGTTTGTGATCCACCATAGGAAGGATTTTGATATGTTTAAAGTGCTAAGTTTCTCAATCAGTTTCTTGAATGCAATTGTGTCGAATGCTTTTGAGTAATCAGCGAAGACAGAAATGGTGACTTCTCCTTTCTTCATAGCTTTCAAGATATCATCTTTGAACTTGAGAAGACAGCTTACTGTCGAGTGTGATTTTCGAAACCCATGTTGAGTTGTTTTGTACAGGGTCTTGTTGTCGATGTGATTGACGAGCTGTTGAAGGACGACTCTTTCATATATCTTTGAAAAGATCGGTAACACGGAAATTGGACGGTAATCATTTGGCGATGTTGGATTTTGTATTTTTGGAATTGGACTTATCCTTGCTATTTTCCACAGATCGGGAAAAGTGTTTGTTTCCATAAAATTATTGATGATAAAAGTCAATGGTGAAATGATGAATTCTGCAACAGGTTTCATTAGGTTGATGGGGATTTGGTCATGTCCAGTAGAACAGTCACTTCTTATTCCATTTAACGCCTTACGTACATCTTGGTAGGTAGTACAGGAGAGTGAGAAAGCGTTATCATCCGTATCAGGAATATTGTTGATCAGCTCTGTCAGATCCTTAATCGATGTTCGCTTGGCTCTAGTCAGATTATCGGCCACTTGATTATAGTGTTGATTTAGGGAATCAGGGCTTTCTAGGATTGGCTTGTAATTGGGTTTTAAGATTTTTTGGACTGTTTGCCAAACTTCTTTTGGGCGATGAGATGACAGAGCTTTTTTATAGAACAACTTCTTTGTTGTTTTGATTTTCTTTTTCAGCTCACTTTTTATTGCTCGATAATTGCGCCAGTCTTCGACGGATTTCGATTGATGGGCTTTACTTTGACGTTCGTGACAACACTTTTTCAGTCCTATTATATCAAGATCTTTCATCCAAGGTGCAGGTGGACGAGTCATTTTGCATCGTTTTATAGGTGCATGCTCATTTAAGCAATCCAAAATAAGCGAATTGAAGACACTTAGTTGTTCATTTGGATCTTCAAGTGTGTACACGGCGCTGGAAGGGATGTGGGAGAAGTCCTGTTTGAACTTTTCCACATCAAAGTTTTTTAACTCACGTATGTATTTGTGTCGAGGTTGGAATGTTTCGGCTCTTATGTTTACATTCATGAACGGGGAGTCATGGTCGCTGACCGTATGGCATGCATGGTATTACATCTGTCAATGTCACCTTTTCGGGAATGTTTGTTATGAGGTGGTCTATCAGACTTTTTCCGTGTCTTGTGGGTTTTGTCACAATATTTGACATGTGAAATACGTTTAATACTTCATGGTATCGCTTGCTGATAGGTGTTTCAGTCAGCAAATCGATGTTTGTATCTCCACAAATTATGACTGGTCCATCCCATGTGTTGTTGATATGCGATTTCTGCAGCCATGCTTCTTTTGATGCTATATCAGAATTTGGCTGATAGACTGTTCAGGAATGGTTTTTATTTTTTCCCTTAATTTCTAACCATAGATGTTCGATGTCAGTGGCCACACGATGTATGTCCTTTCTTATGTGGTAGCCTTTGATTGTACTTTTTAGGTAAACACCGACACCACCTCCTCGACCTTTCTTCCTATTTTCGGACTTGAGTACATACCCGGGGATTTGAACGTAATCCATCATGTTTTGATCGTCTTTTAGCCAGGTTTCAGAGACTGTTAAGATGTCAAATTTGTGTGTTTCCAGGAATTCTTGAAACTCTGAGAATAATGAGCAGATCGATCGTGCGTTCAGATGTGCGATGCTCGTGTGTCTCGTGTCAGGGACTTGGAAGTTATCAACTACGTTATCTGCTGTCTGTGTTGGTTGGTTCGTAAACAGTTCTTGTATGTTGATATTATTAAAAGGTAGTACGATGTGAATACATCGGTGACAGATCCATTGTTGCTGCTTTGGTCCTATAGTGATGGTTTTGTTAGAGCATTTCATGTGTGTAACATTCAAACAGTTCTCGCATACCAGCTTTTTTTGGTTTGATCGAATAGTTTTTTCGCACGAGTCACAGCTCTGTGGTCCTGGATTAACTTCAACATCTCCGCTTAATATCAGATTTGTGGTAGCCATTGTGTTGGAATAATACGAGACAGGGCATTTATTCCACCTCACCTTGTTGTTTTTATATTCAGGCTTCAGACAGGTTTTGGTTTCTTCAAGTTCTGCTTTGGCACTATATATCAGCATCAATATTAAGACTGTGAACATTGCCATTTTTTTCTTTAAATTCTTCTTTCACATAAAAACCGATCTCAACCAGGGTCCGATTAACTCCTGCCCCAGTTTCGAACGAAAATTGAAGTGATGGCTTGACTATTTACAACAAAATTTATAAAAGTTATTATAATTATATTTGGAAGACCGTGGGCTCTAAATCTTATTGTCCTAGCACAAAGAACATCGGTGCTTTATTAATTTTTATGGATGATAACCTACTAATTCCCCCAGCCACACCTATTCCCTAAATCCTAAAGCATATCCTTTATTGCCAAGTTTTTATTAGTATGTCCATATTGTTGTAACGCAACGTCGTCCCCAGGGCTTCTTGCCTTTTCGATTATTCTGATGATGGCGGCGAAGAAAGCTCCTTCGCTGTGAGTGTTCTGCTGGTTAGTAAAATATACATCTTACATATCTCTGGTTATCCAAAATGTCACATTGTTGATGTTAAAATTGAGTTAGTAATCACTGAGTACCACTGCGCATGCGCCAAATATTGACTTGTAAAAGAAAATGTAGTCATGATACAGATAAATAGTGAGTTTCAAGCTGATAGGTTATTGAACAGGAGATTTGCTGCAGTAAATTATTTCTTTTGCGTTTCAAGTCGACTTAACATTAAAACTTTGAGGTATTTTCTAAATACCACCGCCAAACGTTGGTTCACGATGGTCCATGCAAAAACATTTGGTCATTGTCACATTAACATTTTAATATTGTTGAAAAAACTCATTACGTCAGCTTCGTCTGAAGCATTATACAATATCTAAACTGCTGTGAAATTATTTTGGATAAACAAATTATTTATAACTTGTGCAGATAAGTATATGTAATCGCACGTTGTCGAGTGCAATTAAGGATAAATTTATCCTTAATTGCACGAGCATATACAACGTCCGATTACATGCTAAAACCTCGCAGACATTTTGTTGTTTGTTACACGAAGAGCATTTGTTTCCTGAAGCTTATTTTATCGAATGTTATGGTAATTCGAAATGAAATAAACAAAAGATTCGAATGTTTTGAAACAAAAGATTCGAATGTTTTGAAACAAAAGATTGGATTGTTTGAAAAGTCTCATGATCGCTTGTAATTTCACAAGTGAGATTACGGATTAATTGCACTCTCATATGAGGCGCCGTTTTTGTTAAAACACCAAACCGTGTGATTAAGGCAAAAATTGTACAAAAATTTCTTCTGCTACTAGTACATATAAAAATTATTTCAAGTTAAAACAACTTCAATAACAGAATAACTATTAATGTTTTATTTCAAGCTAAGTTTGTGGTGCAAACCTTGTTAAATTTGTTTGGGTTAGTGAGGATTAGGTTGAGGCTATGCCTCGTTCTTTCAGACGATTTAAAGAAGCTTTCCACTGAGAAGTTTAGTAAGAAATTGGTAGATGTATACTCTACTTAAGATTACTCCAAAGAAAGCTTAAAAGATTAACTCGAATCACTAACTACAAACCTTTTTGAGAAATTGATTATAAAAAGCAAAAAATGCAAAGAAGAAACATTTCATAATTCTACAGGAGGGTATTGTTTAAAAAAGCTTCGTATTTACAATTCATAAAAAAAAACATTAACTAAAACCAAGAATGAATATTGATGACGGACATTAGCCACCAACTAAATCACAAGGCTAACGTTCTTTCCAGTTTGTTCAAATGACCAATCATAGCCCTGAAAAAAAATCGCTGGTGATGAACATTGAAGTAAGAAACTCCAGCTATTCAAAGCCAATTTGTTAGCTGAATAAAGAATCTAAAAATGTCTGCATGTCAAGGGCTTACAGAAATTCTTGGACGAATCCAACAGTTTGTTGAAGCCTTACATTGTAGTTGTTATATGAATCTTTATGGAGATGCAATGTAATTACTTTAAAGGATTTTTTACATTTTCGTGGGAAGAAATTATCGCGAATTTCGCAAGAAGTCCATCAATTCGCGAAAGTAAATTCCCATAAAGTAAAAAATTTTCCCTCCCCCGAAAGAATAAATTCTCGCGACTTTTTCCCCTCTGATTCGCGAAAATGTTTCCCTGAAACCATAAACCATATGAAGAATTTTCAAAAACCCTAATCTATAACGATGTTCTGTGTATTTGCTGATTTCTCTTTTGCAACTTGAAAAAAATTAAAGAAAAAAAGAGAAGTTTCCAAAATTTTAGATCTTACTTCATTCACGAAAATTAATTCCCGCGAAATTTTCAAAAAGGCTCTAATCGCAAAAATTTCTTCCTTTAAAGTAATTGGAATCTGAAGAGGTAATATAAAAGTCAAAAGTTGTTTCGAGGAGTTTGCTGCATTGTAATCTTTTTTTATTTGACAAATAAGGACGAAAGTAAGTTTTGTAATTGAACGTTTTAATACCTGATTTCCGCCTTATCAGAACATTTAGCAAGCCCAACACCAAGAATGCTCCTAAAAATATAAAACATTAAAAAAATCATGTAAAAAAAACAAACAAAAAAACAAACAAAAAAACCCTCCAAAAAACAGCTTATCAACTACGTTAATTACGAAAGTGCTGACACAATTGTTCCCTATAGTACTCACTTGCAAAAACAAAGCCAAGTATTTTTCCAAAAAAAATTCAAGCGTTTTAAAAAATTATAAACATACCAATTCAAAAAGGTGTTCAGGAAAAATATGATTTCATAATAATATGTTGAACTATTTCATGATCAATTGTGGATCTGTTAAGATAAATGTTTTGCACTGCTCACCTTGCCTCAGACCAATTGTTTAGCAAGAATAAGACTGCAGCTTTATCAAGATACAGGGAATGATTACTGGGATTTACTTCAATTTTCTAGATAGAAAGAACATATTGATGGAAATTTCAGTTACTTTCAAATAGTAATAATGAAGAAAGTAATAAAAAAAGTCTCACTTTGTCAATTTCAGGTATTTTTGAAGATAAAAATACTACGGACCATTGTCTAAATATAGAACTATCATTAAAAACTGCTGATAGATCCATTTTCACTGTTAACAATAAAAATTACAAACTCACACATCTTTTTCATTATTATTGTTATTGAGATCAACACTTGATTCATCTGCAAGAGCCATTGCATAGTTTTGAGATGCATTCTCCAAATCACCAGATAAGAAAAAATCATCTCCTAAGGCACGTAGTTTGTCCTAACAACAGATGATAATATAAGGTGAAGCAAGTTATTGGAAACAGCCTGCAAATAGGATAATATATTTACCCAGTCTACTGTTGTTTATTCATTTAAGGGGAAGCTTACACAAAAATCATTTTTTGATGCATCATGGTTGGTAACACAAAAATAATAGAAAAGCCCATCATTCAATGCATTCAATTACATTAAGAACCAAAAGTTTTGGCGTGACAAAATTTGGATGAAAATTGTCGTTCATCTATGAAACTTTTTTCCCTTTAGGAAGAACAGATGTGGCACAAGTAGAAACTTGAAATATTTTGTTGAACGTAAGTTTTTGCATTTCCTTATCGTTAAAATGCTTAAAATTCAGACATTGCAAAATTAAGTCATAAATGAAATCCTGTTGAAATTTTTTCTGCCGAAGTGACCAAAATCATGTCGAAATTATTTCCGCCAAAAAAAAGTAGCCAAAATTTTTGGTTCTTAATGTAATTTCGTAAAAGATTCTCTAACTTATCAAAATACACCACAAAATGTGACATTCCAGGGGCTTTTGATAACAAACGATATTAACGTAATATCATTATTTACAATTGTGATTTTGGTAATTATTTCCCTCAAACAAACATACCCTGAAATGTCTTTGCATCAGGTGTGTATTCTGATTGCTAAATTTTTACACTCCTTTTTACAATTGTGACATTTTCACAATTGTGATTTTGGTATCAGTTAATATCATTCAATCTCATCGCAAATCTGTCTGATCTTACTTGTCAGTCTCGGAATCTTGATAGTTGACCAAACGACTTTAGTTTGAGATTTTAATGTTTTTATCTTTATTTATTTATATATATATTATAGTAGGTCCACATCAGCTTCATGCTGCCTTGTATTTTAACCTGCTTGACTAAATAAAATAATAATAATATAATATAATAATAATTATTATTTCCCTCAAACAAACACAAATCCTGGAGCAGACAAAATAATATAAGTAAAATTTTCTAACTAAACGATTACATAAATTGAATTGAAATATCAGAGTTACAATTAAGGATTCATAATTCGTGAATCACGAATGGATTTATTGTTCCACCATGAATCAAAAATTTGTAAAACTCCCATTTTTCACACATTGGGTTGATCTATAACAAAAGTTAAACTGTTCCACATAGCTTTTACTATTCATAGCTAATTATTAGTTGCCATTCACAAGTGTAAATTGAAATTGATATTATTAATGGAACTTCTTTCTTTAATTTACCTTGTCCTCATCATTGGGGTAAGCCATGTTTTGATCCCTTTACGACAACCATCTAGTTCAAAAATTTAAATAAAGTATATACAACCCATCAGGAGAGTTTTTGTTTTCAAATACTTTTTTATGTATATATGAAGTTTAACATTACAGTTAAATGTTAAAAACTTTTACAAAGAATTGAATATAACAATAATTCATTATTCTTTTAAAAAGTTATGTAATATAACCTCTGAAATTCCAGACTTTCAATAAAAATATTTAGACTGATATCATCACTAATAAAAAAATAAAAAAGGGGAAACAAATTAAAATATTTACACATTCATCCTCTGAAGTAACCACATGTGATAATTTGGTGAGTCTTTTCCCTTTTGAAGAAATAACACCCTTTCTTTGCCATGTGAAAGAAGATTTTTCAATAAACTGCGAACTTGGTGATCCACTCGAAGGCATTTTCGCTTTGTTTACATTTTCAGCTTTCACTTCCGCTCCTTTTTTTTTTTTTTTTTACTAAAACTTTTTAATTACCATAAATATCCGAACAAGCGCCCAGCACTTATTAAGCGCCCCCATCGAATAAGCGCCCACCTTTTAAAACGTACAGACAGACGTTGTTAACGAAAGTTTTTCGCTGGATCGACAAAGTTTATTTCCGAAGTGTGGAAAACATCACAACACGCTGTAAATCGCCCATCTATCAACTTCTTATCGCTCGTTCGACCAAATCGATAAAGTGAAGATTGGGGAATTGTTTTATAAGAATTTTCGATATTTTTCTAAACATTCTCACGCATTTGTAATAACTACGCCTTATGCGTACGCCTTTACACTTTATCTCTGTAACTTTCCTGGGATTTTTGATTTTTGAGAAGCTCAGGTAACCAACCCCGAGAGACTCTCCAACTTCCTGAAGTGTTCCCGTCAAAGCTTAATCTTTTCTTTCCCCGCATTATCCTTGGCTAAGGATAGACGGGAACATGTCAGCAGCAACAGGATCAAACAAAGATGACCAAGATGATACTAAGGACGAGAACAGAATAATGGAAAAGAAGAGAAAACGTAAAGAGGTTTTCCCTACTTTTACAACAGTTTGTCCATGGAAAGTCGTTCTTTCAACTGGAACCTTTGAAAATTCGAGATAATGAACTGAATAGAATGGAGAAAATCCTACCACCATCTCAAAGTCAACCCGAAATCTATAATTGTGGTTCGTGCGATAGATTACTTACAACAAAGAGGGTGGGCGAACAACCTATATGAGGAAATGTGTTTCTAAAAGACCTGACGTAGAACCTATTGCATTGACAGCTTCTTTGTTGTTTCCCAACGCTCCCCACGACCAATTGTGATTGGGAAGAACAATTTGTATTTTTTTCTGAATGGCTGGCCCGCCTCCAAGTGGTAGTCATCCCATGGGATAAAAATATATCGTTTGCGTTGCATTGACAGCAACCGTAAAAGCTATGACGTCGGAATACCAGGCAGAGCACCTTTCGCCGTGTTCGATTAAAAGTAGATCGTTCGCACCAGTAGAAATAGACCCGAGTAATGCTGAAATACCTAATATTCGACCAAAAGCTATATGGGGAAACCACTGCGAAGAAGATTTGCAGCAAATCATAAGCTCTTGCTATGAGGAAATAAAACACATGTTAGAGGGAAATATAAAAACAGCTTTGAGAACAATCGAAGAAGGTCTTTCAAATGATGTGCTTAATCTTGATGACGAAGTGATAAAGAGACTGAAAGATCTGCATCCAGTTGAGCAATCAGCAGATGAACGAATTTTGTTGAAAACAAAACCAGGGGAGATTGACCCTGTTGTTTTCGAGGCCATCGATGGACAATCAATTATGAACGCGGCTATCAAGACTAAAGGCTCTGCTGGTCCTTCAGGTCTTGACGCAGATGGATGGAGAAGGATTCTCGCATCAAAATATTATGGCACAACAAGCGGTGATCTGAGGAACGAACTTACGAGAATGTTGAGGATAATGTGTACGGAAGAGATCAACCAAAAGGACAGAAACATGGAGGCATATCTTGCGTGTCGGCTGATTCCGCTGAACAAAAATCCGGGGGTTCATCCAATTGGCGAGGTCCTTAGGAGAATCTTTGGGAAAGCTCTGATCAATAACATCAAGCAAAACATTCTGAAAAGTGCTGGGTCATTGCAAGTGTGTGCAGGGCAGAAGGCAGGTTGTGAAGCTGCAGTTCATGTAATCATTTGGTCATTTTGTTTATTAATTCTTTTCCTTGATGTCTTTTCGGTAGTTTGAAAATGTTACGCTTCGAAACAGTGATTTTCTCGTAAGCATCGTTAATCGTTTTCAAGTTATTCATCTATATTCAAGTTATTCATCTATATTCAAGTTATTCATCTATATTATCCACCTTTGCTTCATTTTCGGCCCATTTTGCTTTGCTAAGCAGGAACGGTGATGATTTTTTAAGCCACCGACACACTTAGCAACTTTTCCACAATTGACGCAAGTATGTTGTTGAATACCTATTAATGTTATATCTTGACTTATCAAGACCAATTGTTTTTAAGTTGTATTTTTTTGTCGTGGAATTGGATTTCCAATGCTTCTTGCACTTTTCGGTCGAATCTTTTATCTTCTAATTTTTGAACATTTACTGATTCCCATTCATATCCTTGGCTGCATGTTTTTGCGTGGTAGGAAACATCAGAAGAGTCCCATTTTTTGTCCTCGATCGTGTTGCTTTAATCGTGTGGCGGTTTTTAGTTTTGTTTCGCCAACGTATTTTTTCTGCATTTACAGTCTAGCTTATAGACCCCCGAGTGACTATAGTTTGGTATAAGACATTAAAATATATCAATACGACAAAGGAGCTGGACTTGTGCGAATTCCGAAAGCCGAGGCAATACGAAAATTTGAAGAACAAATCGGGAAAACCATAATTATTGAAAAAGATTCAACACCTACCTTAACGAGAAAGTTCCAAGCACCACTCAGGAAGGTTTATAAACAAGGAAAATTCACAAAAACAGAATACACAAAGCGACCCAATACCACCACGGATGCACGGGGCTATAAAAGCACACGAACCAGAGAAAGACTACCCTATGAGAGTTATTGTTTCGACAATTGGAACACCGAGCTACAAAACATCTGTATACCTCGTAAGAATTTTATTCAACCACCCTCAAGACGTAGAGGACGAAATAAATCCTTACAGTTCCTGGACCTCAACATCACAAACAACAACGGAAAATACGAAAAAATGCAATCACAAATGTGCAAGTAAAACCACACTCTGGACACGACCCTAAAGTTCTAAAGGGAATCTTCACTGGTTTCACACAGCGCTTACACAATTTGTGAAAATCAACATCTCCAGGCATCATAAACGATAATAATGTTTAAAATTCGTGTAAATTGGGTCTAATCGTAACAAACCAGCAACTTAATTTATTAGACAAAAGAATTATACATGCGTGAGCTGTTTATAACGTACGTTTTTTTTATAAGAGCTTATGTAGAAAAAAAAACGCGTGTCTTCGAAAAAAAATGTATGTTTTGAATTATATTTTCTTGAAACCAAAAATGAATTCGAACAGATAACTGCCTTTTTTTAACTCGATTTTTGAAAGCCTTGATGTTCAAAGACAGTACAGATAGCTAACAAACATAGAAAGTAATAAGAAAGTCTGATCCATAGTCACAAGAAAAAGAATAGTCTGGAAACAGGGCCGATTCCGGCCGTCCAATGAAAATATGTTAAGTTCCGCGAAAAACTAGAACCCATGCTTTTTTATGGTGCAAAGAATCTTTAAATCAGGCTGGAGGCTTTATATTTTTTGAATTATTTTTCACTTCCTCTGGTCTTCCAGGGGCAAGTTTCACCATTTTTGGCTGTTAAATAAACTTAAGGTGTGAGTAAGGGAAAAAATCAATGACTTTCCTGAAAAAAATTTTTTTGCACAACAGGATGAAAGGAACTCTGAATTTTCCAATGGTGAAAATATTTTGTCAGGAAGTGGCTGGGAAGTCTGTTTATTTTCCAAAAGCGTTGTATTAGCGGCTCATTTGTGTACATTAAAGATCATGAAAATATAATACATGTTGATCATGTTGCGTATTGATCCTTTTGTTTCAAAATTCTGTTTCATAAATAATTAATTAGTTCACGCAATAAAGAAAAATCTTTGAAGCTCTTTTTTCAGTGTTCATTTTTCGTGTCAGAGCCACTTATGTTTGATGTTCCATTTACAAAACTAAAAAAGCTCTGACAGTGAGACTTGGCTTACTGAAAAGCTGAAGGGTAGATCTAAAAACGGTTTTTTTTTTATCTTTTTAATTTGAACAGAATATGAGTTATAGTCTTGAAAGCAAAAAAAATGAAAACAGAAAACGATACTTTTGAGAAATTGAAAATAACTCTGAAAATAATTTGTTTGAGTAAAAAAAGAAAAAACCGTTTTTTACTCTATCTCTTGTGATTACAAAAGTGTAAAAAACATAAGTTAAACTTAACTCGTTTTGTAAATGGAGCTACGTTTTTACAACAAGGTTCATTTTCTTTGACTCGTTCTAAAATCTTACATTTTTAGTTTACCTTAAAATTTTTAACATGGGCTTTTAGAGATGTAAATAAGCTTTCCAAAAATGTATCATACTTGATATAAACATATTCCTGTCAAAGGAATTAATTAAAAAACAAAAACACGTTTTTTTCCCTTACTCACACCTTAAGGTATCCCTATATTTCGTCTTCCTCGAGGAGACGAAGAGTATAGCGAGAATTAGCGATCGAAATCTATGTTATGTGAATGTTATTTCGAAGAACAACAGTTGAGAAGGGGAGTAGGTTCTATCATATGACATTTTCTTTACTATTTTTATGCATATAGCCAGCTACAGCTAGAAGTATATGTATACAATATATTGTGCTTATAAAGTTTCTTGATACAAAATATGCTATTTCAACAATGTAAGTAATAAATGTCACTTGAGTGAGTAAAATTATGAAATTCTATTGCAAAGAAATCTTCGTCTGCTAAAAAATATTAAACTAAAAAATTTATTATATTAAACTTATTACATATGTTTATGAAACTTCTTATATATAACAGCCAATTTCTAGACAAGGCCCTTAGAGAATCAGGTAACTCCATTTCTACAAAGGCTCAATGACCATTATCCATTGATCATTCTCGTGTTTGTTTAGGTGCTCTACTTATAAAATTTTACGTAAAGCTTTTTCTTGTGACTATGTCTGATCTGAGCTTTATTGACACGAAAAACAATCTATTTTCAAGTTCCAAAGTACATTAATTCAGTACCATAAGTAACTAAAAGTCCCAGTTTTAAGTAAACCTATTTGATTAATATCCATTCCTTCATCAATTAAGTGATAAAATATCAAAGAAAACGTATTTTAAATGTTGTGATTGAAAACCTTTGAAATTCAAAAGGCTGCGTTCGTTCATTAGAATGTATATTGAGTTTTTATTGGGGACTCGCAGACTCTAAATCGCAGACTAAATGCCATTTCGGCCGGAGTAGTAGTAGTAGGAGGAGGAGGAGTCGACGGGTGTTTTAATACAGTATTCGCTATCGCTGCTACCGTAATTAAAAATGATTACCTTGAAAACGGGAAAACAAACCAACACAACGAACCAACATCAATACCAACAACAAGACCAATCAACCAACATTGTAACACTATCATGGATACCTGGATTTAGCCCAAAATTGAGAAAAACGTTTCGGAAACATGAATACAAAGCAGTTTTCAAGAGTAACATCAATTTAAAAACGCTGTGAACGTCGAAAAACAAAAGCAAACTACACATCACATTAATACGGTGAAAAAAGTTTGAACAGAAGAGGCCAACTCCTCCCGAGCCTTACCCTCACTAACCCAAACACATTTCACACGTAACGCTTGCTGTTTTTGCAGACTTTTCTAAAGCATTCGATACTGTCAACTATCGTACTCTCTTACAACGCCTTAGTAACTCGGGAGTTTCTCGTCAGTCTTTGCTTCTCATTGGAGATTACCTAACCAATAGAAAGCAATATGTTCAGATTGATGATAGAAACTCTAAGAGACTAGATGTTGAATTCGAAGTTCTTCAAGGAAGCATCTTAGGTCCGATCCTCTTCAACTTGACAACAATAAACACGAATGGTCCAAGTAGCTACTTGCTCCATACTGATGATACAAACATTAATGCGGCATTCAAAAGTCAAGGATTTGTCAGTTACGATCGAATCTGTCCAAGCGGAGATTGATAGCATTAACCAATGCTCGCAGCAATACAACCTCCAAACGCTAAAAAGACCAAATTGACAGTATTCTCGACAGTCAGTTATCACGCAGACGCGACCTACGTCAACTTGCCACCACGATATAAAAAGAAAACTTTCAAGATACTTGGAATTCGTTTCGATGTGTTTTAACGAGTTACCTACAAATATAAAGAAAATCAACTCGATAAACAGTTTTGGCATAAATGCGGAAATTATTATTTTGATAAAGCTACTGCTAGAGTGCTTAACCTATCCTGAAACATAGTAATGGGAAAGAAGATTTTATCTTTTTTATTATTACCTACTAGGTAATAACAATGAAAAATACTATCTAGTGTTATTTAGACCATGGTTTATTATATTGTACACAGCACACAGTGGCGTAACTGACTAAAACTTAGGGCAAGTGCGTTTTTCACATATTTGGGCTTAGAACACACAATCGTAAAGCAATAGCACACTTCATACCATAGCAACAAATTCAAACAAAGCTTTTTATGCAGTTTTGCTGACAAGAAATTAATGATTTTTAGAAATTTTTGTAAGAATGTCGCATGAAAAATTGCTTGGTAATAAAAGAAGGGCTACTTTATAACTTCTTGTAAGAAGAACCAAATATAATACTTTTTTGGAGACAAAAATGTATAGACGAACATCATATTTGTTACTACATAAACAGTTCGAAAAGATCGATTTTGCTTTCATTAGCAACTCGAAGTTCTATAATGGCGGATGGAAATGTCAACAACTGATTAAAAGCTCATTCGATTTTAAAGAGGGAAGGGTAATCTCGAACACTTTTTCACAAAATATGGTATGTATAATAGAAATATCTCATTCATTCTTTTTTCATTCCAAATGAAACATGACTATTCAACTAGGAACGTCATAAAAATTAGAGTCGCTAACTGATAAAAAATGCATGTGATTATTGTGTCTGTGCGTGCGCAACGTAACCACATATACTAAGATATCGTTGATCCAAGGTTTCAATGACATCACCTTGTTTCCCAAACGTTTTTCTCCAAAGAAAGAAGAAAGTCACCATTAAATTTCCTAAATAAGTCACTCTCTACCAAAGCAAAATGAATGAATGAATGAATGAATGAATGAATGATATTTATTTGTCAACAAAAGGAATTCCAAGATGCTAAGAAAAAAATATAATTTGACTGGAGACCATCCCAATAGACTTATCTAAACAGAGGGGGTGGCGACCAAAATAAATAATACAAAATACATTAACATAAGTTAAACAAAAAAACCATACACTAAAATACAAGAAAAAACAAACAAATAAGCAAACAAAAAAACAAAAAGAAAAAAATAAATAAAAAATTGCTCAATTATTAGATACTACTGTCTGCGTACTGTGATAAGAAGAAACCACACTGACAAGGTTTTTTAGTTGGCTTAGAGATATGGAACTTAGTTCCAGGTGACTAAAAGTAGATTGGAAAAAATTCCAACAAGTTATGGATTGGTAGGTAATAAGAGTGTATTCCGAAGGATTTAGTATTGACTAAGGGTTTAGATAGAGTGCCCATATTTTTCATATCAAAGTTATAAATATCTATCTTTATTAAAAAACAATTTATAAATACAAATCATTAAAATTTAAAATTCAAAGCCTAGCTTCATCACATGCTATGGCAGAATCTTCGACGATGTCAGTGTTCATTTTGACTGATCGACTGCCCCTTAGACAGAGTAAGGCTGATCTCATGATGATGAAGGATAATTTGCATCTTATCCACGCCATCACTTGATCGTACCGTTGGTTTGTCTTTCGGGCAATCTTTTCAGCCAAAAATTTGTGGTACATACTGCACTCTTTGCTCATTCCTCCGGTAACAGAAAATACAAGTGGAGAAAACGAGCCATGCTCATTATTTATCACACGTTCGTTATACTTTCGTTTTTTTTCAGTCTCATGTTTCTTATAGACCCTTTCAATGGGAACGTTCATTTGCGAGTTAGTGTTCGGGTTTGTAACTCGTACGTCAAAGTATGCCGATTGTCCTGGCCTCCAAAAACCACGCGCTCTTATGTCCAGCCTTGCCTCGTCATTGTCAACTGTTTGTAGTCTAGGCTCAACTTCTACATCGTTGCACACTTTCTTCAATACATTGGCTTCGAAATCCCGTATATTGTTGTGTCGAATACCAACAAAGCAGTTTTGTGAATGATTTGAATCATATGACTCTACATATACACATTTGGATGGTAAATTCTTAATTTCTAAATTATATCCAAGAGATAGTGCATCTTGAAACTCTTCTTTGGTTAAGTTAAATCCATGCTCTTTTAATGGAAGCACAGTCAACCAACTGGATGCCCCTTTCTTGCAGTTCTGAGCCATTACACGTTTTTGTTTCTCATCTAAAGTATTGTCGACTGCATCATGCTGATGTGTTTTGATTTCATTAAGTTGGTTGGTTCATTCATTACGAATTTCCTGTGTCAATTCTTTTGCTGGAATTTTTTCACCTTGAGCAACAATAACTGCTATTAAGGGTGCAGTTATTACTTTGGATGATTCATAATCTATTTTAGCTTTTTCCCCAATAACGTGGAGACCAAGACCACCTTCTCTAATTGAACGTTTAACTAATTCTCTGTCAGTGTTTGAAAGTGTCGTGCCAAATAATGCTGGTATAAATAAGTTATCAAATCTAAAGGCTGTAAATATTCGTTCATACCAGGAATTGTGCGTAAGAAATAACTAAATCTATGTATTTCACCATGTGTGAAGGCTGCAAAAGCTGATTGTGGATCTGACAAAGCAATCTCAGCAAGTTTTTTCACCTCGCTACACCATTGTTGAACTTTTTCAGTTGCGTAATCTCGTTTGTACTCACTACTTCCGATAGTTGCTCCGAGATGTCGTTTACCAGATGTCGTGAATTCAATTTTTGATCCTTTGAAGATTTTTTTCGCTTCACTTTCAAGTAATGTATTTTCCAAAATAATTACCGATTTAGTTTCAGATAGAGTGCCCATTGACTTTCCTCTAGTATTAAATTCATGTGATAGCTTAGAAATTTTGATAGTACTCTGAATGTGACGAGGTAACTGATGATTGAGGGCTGAATGTATGAATAATACATTGCAGGTTTTGACAAGATCAAAGATAGTAAGAAAACCAAGTTTAGCAAAGAGAGGTTTGGAAGGGGTGAGATGAGGAGAGAATGTGATAATACGAGCAGCAGATTTTTGAAGTAGGAGGATACGTTTAGTGTTAAAAGATTCTTGTTGAGCCTAGACCTGGCAACCATAGCGTAAATGAGATGAGAAGATAGCATGATAAATAGAAAGAAGAATGAAATGAGGAACAAAGTGTCGGATTTTACAGAGGGCACCATTAGTCCTACGAAGTTTCATGGAAAGAGCATCAGTATGCTTTTTCCAGTTTAAGTTTTGTTCCAAGTGTACTCCAAGATATTTAATATGTTCACTTGGCTGAAGAATGAACTTCTATGTGCACACTTGTTGCCACACATTGTAAAACTTCTTAAAGGTTTTCAAGAAATTATTTGTAGAGTGCCTGCTCCCCTTATCGCTATGTGCCCCTTGCCGCTAACTTTGAGTCCAATGGTTTATTTCCTTCATTTAAAGACAACAAATCAAACCAAACTAATTATTATCTAAAAGTCAACCATCGTTATGCAAAGTTTCAAAGTGAATTGCCAATTACTTACTGATTAATAGAGTAAAATCTAACACCGGGTCGTGATCATTGTGAAAAAAATATAAAAAATGGTTTCCTCGAAAAATAAATGCTTCAAAATTCAGTGTCACAAATAACGGAGCATATTGATTCCTTGTTATTCCTCTGCTGTCTTGAATGCTACCGACATCTGAAATTTTTTCCACACAAACAGTTTTCTTGTATATATCGTATACGCGAGTAAATCATCTAGAGTTTACAGCAAGGTAATTCTGTAACCACGTGTCCTTTCTCTGCTATAGCAACAAAATTTTGTTCTTGTTAGCACTGATTTCAGCTTGATTATTCAAACAGTTTAATTTTTTTTGCAGACATTCAATTAGCGCCAAATCCCACGTTGACAATATCACCCATAGACTTATCGTTCAAGAAAACGTGAAACTTTTTTCGTAGACCTTTTCACCCAAAGGACCCATTGTCATTAAAAAATGTTATTGCGTTAACACTTTTTATCAATTGCAATTTATACTTTTTAGCAATTGCAACTTGAATTCTGTAGGATCATTCAAGACCTTGCATGAACAGGAAAAAAATCAAGAGAGCAAGTTTCTTAGCTGCCATACAAACAATATACAAGGCTAATAAAAGCTACAAATCTTTTCTGAGAATTGAGACAACGTCGAATTATCTTATTTATTTATTTATTTATTTAAATATCTTATTATATATTTTTTTGTTCTGCGTTCCAGTGTTGATTGCAAACTTGGAAAAATGTTTTATCTTGATTTTGTCTGTTTAAGTGGGTCTTTAAAATCAGGGGAACCATGGCATTGCCTCCTAAACTAGACTCAAAGTTATTTGAAAAACATCTCTAAAACCTCTAAGAAAATAACTGGTATTTTTATGGTCCGCGTTATTGACGAAGTGGTGACTACAACACTTATTCACTTTCTGTTTGTCATTTTATAAATTAATTTTTTGACACCATTTTTGAGACGTCATTTTCAGAATTAAAATCCGTAAAAATTTTTTACACGGGTTACTAGTCTTATATATAATAGCGAGTGTGCATCCCACTTTTATTTTAGAGAGTGGTAATATTTAGTTTAAATTTACGGTCAAGTTCTTCTTAGTTGCACGTAAAACCATGTAGAGGCAAGAGCTTTTTTTATGTTTTTTATATATATTAGCATGTGACATGATGTCAGTTTTCTTTATGATCACGGGGGAATCATTGCATTGCATCCCCAATAGAATTGATGTTTTGGGGATCTTAAGAACCAATGGGGATAACTGACGTTGTTTTGGGTTGCCAATACAGGGGATAGGGTGACGAAAGTTTTGGGACTAAATATTTTTGGGTGGTGTCGCTATGACGTCATCAAAATCCTTGATTGGCGATATCTCTCTAATGGATGATCTAGAAAAATGATCCCATAACTTTTTTGATCAGTTTTTCAAGCTCTACAACATGGGTACATTTTCTGTTTCCAATTCCCAAATTGAATTTTTTTTCACAAGGTTCGCACATGGGAAAGTCGAATTTGACACATCATTTTTAAAGTTAAAAACTAGTACTCTTAATAAAAGGGAAAGAAAAAATAGTTTTTAACTTTCATAATGATTGACGTTTTCCTCTTCTGGAAAATTTTTTTGTTCTTTTCCATTGTTTTCCAAATGAACTATGACTTATCTACCCAAGAACGTCACAAAAATTCCTATTAAAGAATGTTATAAAACTAAGATATCAGTGATCAAAAGTATCAACTACATCAACATCCCCCCACCCCACCCCACAAAAAAAATAAATTAGAAACCTAAAGAAAGAAGGGAGTGGTCCTTTCCCCAAATGGGCCACTCTCTAAAAATGTATATACTATAAAGTACTTTTTACATACTATAAAGTACTTTCTAAAAGCTCAAAATATGACATCACAGGTTATACACAGAAATCCCGTTATTATGAATTATATACATAAAAAAGGTTTTCCAGTGTTATAGAGAACTAGCCGCCAAGGCGGCGTCGTTTGCCGCCCATGTTCAGCATGCATTGACTTCACGAAAAATAAAATTAAGGAATTAGCAACCGAAAGTGTTCCCATGTTGTAGAGCTCGAAAAACTGATCAAAAAATGTATGAGATCGTTCCGCTACGATCAACCGTTACAGTTACGCACTCTAACATGGGTGCTATCAAACAGGGGAAAATGGTTTCTCTTCTGAAAAAGTTCACACGGGAGGAGAGAAAAAAGGCACGTGCTAAATGAATAAATAGAATAAAAAAACGTTCGATCAGAACGCTTAACAATTAAAAGAAGAAATTGAATTATTAAAAGAAAAGCAAAAAAAACCATTTTGTTTTTATGATACTCTTTTTTTACCTATCGGTTTTTAAACATTTTGATTGCTCAAAAAAAAAAGTTCACCCGTCTCAGACAGTCAGGCAAGAGTTAGTGGCAAACCGAACATATGCTGCCACGTTCTGCCACTGCTGCTTTTTGTCCAAAATGTTTAATCAGTTAGTTTCTTTGTATTTAGTTGATGTACTGTTTTCAAAGCCAAGTCAACGTGGAATATAAAACTAACAATAATGATAAAAACAAAACGTTATTCCTATTAGTTCATCAGCCAAAAAAAGTCACGTTCGATTGGGGTTGCAATGTATTTGCTTCGAACTCACGTCGCACATAAAAAAAGAAATAATTTCGCTCACAACTCAATCTACCATTTTGCGTGACTTACAAACAAACAAACAAACAAACAGACAGACAGACAGACAGAGAATCGGCTATTAATATATAGATTTTTGAAGTGGTTTAGCTTAATGACGTCAGATTCCACTGTATCCTTGATGTCAAATCCTTTTTAGTTCAGTTTTTCTATCAGAACATGCAACAGTTTTTATACGCTACATGAGATTTGAATACAGGGACACCGGTAAGAAATGTTTTACCTGAGATGCATGTTGACCATGGGCGACGGGCAATGTCGTCTTGCCATCTAGTCTTATGTATATTAGCGAGTGTGTGTCACACTTTTATTTTTGTGAGTGACTAATTTAAGTTAATTTTACGGTCAAGTTCTTGCTATTGTCATCTGAGGCCATTTAGAGGTGAGCTAAAATACACAATCATCAGTTTAAACTGACAGTTTAGAAAAAACTGTTCGTGTAAACAGAAAAAACTGATGAATTTTTCCTGATCCTTTTAAACTGATCAGGTTCTTTTAAAAGATAGACATCTTGTTCAGTTAAATTGATGAAAATATTCTATTCCCTTTTTCCGTTTCCTTTTTGTATTTTTTTCTTTTTCCTTTACACAATAACAGCCACAACCCCTGCAATTACTTTACCTTGCACTGTGCTGTCCATGTCAAAAAAAGAAGAAAAGATGAAAGTTTTCATTTTAAACTGAACGTGTAGACAGGTGCGATTGATGAAAAATAATTGCAGTGATGAAAAAAACTGCCAGTTTAAAGTTATCTATTTAAACTGATATTGTATTTCAACCTTTATATAGTAGCATGTGGTGCGACGTTAGTTTTTTTGTGATTAAGGGGAACCATTGCATTGCATCTCCAATCAAATGCGACGTATCTATCATGGAAACCAATAGGGGTAACTGACATTTCCTTGGGGTCATGGCGATGGCATGAAGAAAAATTTGTGCAAAAATTTTTGGGGTGATGTAGCTACAACGTCATCAAAATTTTGGTAATAGTTGAAACAATCTCATACACTTTTTTGATCAGATCTCGGAACACTTTTGAGTCACGATTCTGTAATTTAATTTTTACTATTTGTTGAGATATTTCCCCAAAAACATCATGTTCGATTGGGCTTGCAATGCAATGATTCCCCAGTGATTATAAAAAAAACTGACGTCACACCACATGCTTTTATACTAATCATTAAAAAGTGTCTCTCACCTTGACATGGTTTTAGGCAGGCATAAGAAGAACTTGACCATAAAATTGAATTAAATCTATCATTCTCTAAAATAAAAAGTGGATGAACACTCGCTATTAGTATATAGATTGAACAAAATTTGTCTCCTTATCAATGTCACTGCTTTGTTTTTTATTGTTTCTTGATAAACAGATTTTTAAACGGGCCTAAGTCCAAAGAGCTTTAGAAAACAGCAAATAACACTCACAACTACCATTATAATTTCTCTGTGTGTCTAATTTTTTTTGTTTTGCTCTCCTGTGTTGAACATTTAAATTAAAGTGTACACTATTGTATTGTAAAGAATGAAAGATAGATGTATGCAGGAAAAACGCTATGGTGTTACCTCTCCATAATCAACTATTGTAGAAATATCATACCCAAAGATTTAAATGACATCACATCTGTCCCCAAGAATATAAGACTCAATTTTTTCCCAATTTCATTGAAGTACCATAAATTTCAAATTATCAGATGTATATTCCCATTGGTTCTAGAGATATTTTTCCCTGTTATTGCGGTTTGTTATACAAATGGAATGGTTCCACACTGTTGTTACAAACAAAATTACTTATGGAGAATTTTGTAGTTACATTTTACTATATATGTGATTGCAAGAACTTGTCCAATACATTTCATTTCTTGAAGCGCCAAAGTTTAGGAATAATACTTGAACTACTTTCCTTCCAATGCAAAACTTGGTTTATACTCGTATCCCTAACTAATTTCATATAAAAACTATAGTGAAACTTTTATATCACTGTCATTCTGAGAACCTGTTGTACGGGCATATTAACTTCAGCATTAAAGGCAAATAAAGTGACAGTAAAGTCAAGCGGAAAGAGGAAATAAAATTGTCCTAATTATATTTAATCACACACACGTTTTTTATAAGGAACCTTTTACTTGTCTGCTGAGCCTGCTGTTCCTTATTTTCTTACAAAAGCCTCATAGTTCCTAAATGAGTTCCTTGTTTTTTAACTGCTTTTCTTCCTCATGTAAACATTTATATATTTGAATCGTGCTATTTCGCACACTTTGCCATACGTACCAAGTACCTTTAGTTCTGGTTAAGTAGTTTATATTTGTTTATTATTTTAAAAAAGAGAATTTCTTTTGTTTCTTAGTTTCATGTTCTTGTATTTCAGCCTGTTCAGTTCCTGTGCAGTTGCTTAATATTCAAGCTTTTTTCAGTCCTCAACTTCTTTATAAGGGTATTTCTTATAAAAAAATAGACGTGTATAAGTTCAGACTTTTACCCGCTAAAGATTTTTACTCAGTAGCATGGGAAATGTCAATGATAAAAACAGAGATTGCTTATAATATTTTTCTAGGAAATATTTGGCAAATCTGCAGCCTCACCAGTAACACTAAGTCATGCAAAACAACAAAGGATTGCTGCTCAAAACAGGAGGAAAGAAATTGACAGAGAGGAATCTACTAGACAAATACAGCAGGTATATATATATTTCATGATACTTACTGTCTTGATTAACACTTCAACTGTCTCATTGCCTTTACATTATAACATGAGATTTATTACAACAACATTAACAGGAACGCATCCTTCAAGCAAATATGGCCAGTGAAGATCGCATTGAAGAACGAAGATTCTTGAGGCGTTTACAACAAGAGAGAAAAGAAAAAGAAACAGAAGAGGCGATCGAAAAAGTATATCGATGTTTTTCTTTCTCATTTTTTGTTCTTTTTAGCAATAAGCATTACATGATAAAGAAGAAGCTATGAATAAATCCATGCTTAAATTTGTAGATATATCATTTTTTAATCTTCGTACATAGCATCATCATAACATCATCTGAAAAAGTTTGTGGAAACGTGTCTAAAATGATCCAGGAATATACTACGTGAAAAAGGATTGAAACTGCAATCCTGAAAAATGTTTACTAAATGGCAAATGCAAATTTGACTCATAATTGTTGAGCCCACGAATTAACATTCAACCCTTTCTAGAAGTGGGAAATCAATTTGTGATCTTACAATGTTTATATCTCTACAACCAAGGCGCTTTTCTTCTTCAAATAATAATTTCTGCACGCTGGTACACATCTTATAAAATGAAAACGAACTATCTAGGACCGCCTCCTTGGACTTTTGCCGTGACTAATTTCTTCATTAATTTTAGGCCCAAATGCAGAGAGCTTTACGTGAACAACAAAGAGAACAGGAAGAGCGCCTTGCCAAGGTATAATCTACTATCTTAATATACTATTTATAATATACTATTTTTTCTTGTTGAAAAAATCTCTAAGGCAATTGACAGTGGGAAATTTGGTTGTGCAGTTTTTATCGATCTTCAAAAGGCCTTTGATACAGTGGATCATGACATCTTGCTCTCTAAACTTGACTTCTATGGTATCCGGGGTATATCTCTTGACTGGTTTCGTTCTTTTCTTTCTAACCGAATGCAATCTGTTTCAATGTCTGACTTTAAATCTACTCTGAAATGCATCCTCCACGGTGTTCCTCAAGGCTCTGTACTTGGACCCCTTTTGTTTCTGCTGTATATTAACGACCTCCCGTCTGCCATTCCTCATGCCGATGTAAATCTTTTTGCTGATGACACCATGTTATTTAATAACGATTTCTCTATAAAGTCTTTGACCAAGAAAGCAAACATCGATCTGAAACTTCTAACACACTGGCTTAACGCTAACAAAATCTCACTTAATCGAGGCAAAACCGAACTTATGATTTTTAAACCAAAACGCAAGATCATAAATTATGACATTAAAATTAAAATTAACGGTCACAGATTATTTCAAAGTAAGGTTGTAAAATATCTTGGTGTCTTCATTGATGATGAATTAAACTGGAAACATCACACTAGCTTCGTCTGCAGTAAACTTAAGCTGGCTAATGGTGCACTGAGTAAGTTACGTCATTTCTCTTCGGAGAAAACTCTTTTATCTCTCTACAATTCCTTATTCCATTGTCATCTTTCTTATGCTGCTCATGTCTGGGGTCAACGTGGGACTCTCCACAGTCGCCGTATATTAACCCTTCAAAAACAATCCCTTCGAATTATTACTTTCTCTGATTTTCGTGATCCTTCTTCCCCCTTGTTTCTTCGTTTTAAAATTCTCCCTTTTTTTGACTTTGTTAAATCTGTGAATATATTCTTCATCTATAAACTTTTAAACAATCAATTACCTTCTGTTCTCAATACTACATTTGATTTGAAGCGAACCAACCAACATAATCGAAGTCATCTCAGTCGCGCTAAATCTGGACTTATAAATCTACCAAAGGTGTCAACTGTATCCTTTGGTAATAACTCAATTCGTTACCAATCAATTCTAGCTTGGAATCTTATTCAAAACTATCTTGCCATTGATGACATATCAAACTTAACATTAGGCCGTCTCAAATACTTTGTCAAATTTTACTTTTTATCGTTTTATGCATAGATCAATTTTTCGTTTATTTAGCTTTGCTTTTTGTTGATTTTTTTTGTTAATTTATTTTCTTTTCG
Organism: Turritopsis dohrnii; assembly: GCA_027922465.2. NCBI lineage: Eukaryota > Metazoa > Cnidaria > Hydrozoa > Anthoathecata > Oceaniidae > Turritopsis > Turritopsis dohrnii. The sequence continues at coordinate 411,844 of BQMF02000224.1, read as the reverse complement.
TCGATTTTTTTTTTTATTTTTTTATTTTTTTATTTTTTTATTTTTTTTTTATTTTTTATTTTTTTTTTTTTTGTTGATTTTATGAAAAATTTAATAACGTTTTAATTATAACCATGATTATTTTCGTAAAAATATTTCAATTGTATTATTTTGTAGGGGGCCACCTCCTCAGTTTAGATTAATTCTATGAGTGTGGTCTCCCGTCGAGTTTTAGACAAATAAATATTTACTTACTTACTTACTTACTTACTTACTTAATCACCATTTTGTATTTCATTGTATTTGAAGTCATTTGGGAAAGTAAAATTTTTGGATGCATAGTTTTAAATGCTTGACTTTGTATGTTATTAGGATGAATCTTTATTCTTATTTTTTCATGTTTTGAAGGAATTGGAACTGATTAAATTGGAGTCAACAAAGGAAGAGAAAGTCAGACAACAAATACGCGAGAATAGGTGTGCTCCTGCTTTTTTCTATTAGTGTCTTGATATTCATACTTTCTAGTACTGGTAAATTGCATTTCATCGCTTTATTTTGTGTAGTTGGGAGTTACGTGAACTAGAAAGCAAATTACGGGCTGGATACATGAACAAAGAACGTGCTGCTCAGTTAGCAGAAAAATTGGCTATAAAGATAAACAGCGAAGTAGATATCTTTTTTCTTTTTTTCTTTTTCTTACCATTCTTAACGTTCATGCTAATTCTCGTTTCTCTGTTTTCTGAAAAATTCTTATAAGTCAATCACAACATTGCGTGCACGAATGAGCGGTGAGCGCCAAGTTGTCCCCAACAAGTTCCCAATTTGTCTTATATGGGCTTGTTTTTTGTTTTGGCTTTTAGAAACGTGAAGCCGAATTAGCTAAACAGATGGAACTGGAAACTGAACGAGCCAAAGAAATGGAACGTGTATTGGAAAAGAAGCGTTGGGAAGAAAGTGTACAATATCAACAGGAACTGGCACGACAACTGGCTGAACACGAGAGAGCAAAACAACATCAATATGAGGAGTTCTTGAAGGAGAAGCTTATGATTGATGAAATTGTCAAAAAGATATATGAAGAAGATCAAAGGTACAAAGTAATATTATCGAAACATTTCATTAGGGTTACATTAGTTATCCAGAAGGGAGTTGAAATGAAAAAGTCTGATATAGATATTATAATTTGCTTTGTTTTTTGTGCTAAGTTTAACAAGCTGTTATCTTTTTTCTTTTTTCGGCAAATAGAGAAATCGAAATGAGGTTGGAGAAACAAAAAGCCACTCGTCAGTACATTGAGGAGTTTATGAAGAAGAGAGAAGAGGTTTGTGACGGCCAATCATGCTTGGTAACCTTCACTATGCTGCTAGTATTCTCTTTCTATCCAAATTTGGTTTTGTTATACAGTGGAAACAGAATGAACGTCGATTGATGGAAGAAGAAAATGAGCGAATACTTCAGTTTGCAATGCAGCAACAGCAGCGTGAAGAAGCGCGCATGTCTGCCAAACGACAAAAGGAAGAGGAAATGTCTGCTGTTCAGAATGAGCTTTCACGGAAGATTGCTCAAGAACAGTTTGAAAAAGATGAAATGGAGAGGTATATATATAATTGTATCTATGTAGGCAATCTAATTCTTTTGATCTGCCAGCGTAATTTTACGCCTTATTTTACGCCTTATTTCTTTAGCAGAAATGAAGATATATGGCTTTTCTTTTGTGCTGAGATTTTTAAATGTCTTTTCCAGAGTGCGGTTAGAGTTATATCAAGAAGAACAAGAAGAAGCAAGTCGTCAAAAGGAAAAAGTAAGATTTTTTGTTATGACGGGAATTATTTTTGATTAACGTCACATTAAAGCAAGGGAACTTTCGTTTAGACGGGCGTCTGTATGGATATTAATTTTACGACGTTCTTGAATGTCAATTCCATTTTGAAGTTCTTATTTTATTTTTTCAGATGGATATGGAAAATCGCATTCGTGAACGCTTACAACTTCAAGAAACGATGAAACAACAACTGCAATTCAAAGAGAACAAGAAGATGGCTGAGAAAGAAGAAGAAGAGCTGTTCAGACAACAGGTGTTGTTGATGTGTTTTCCATATCTTTCAAAACTTTTATTTATAACTATTATTTCTTTAACTTTAACTATTCCATTGTATGAATAAATGATTTGATAAGAAGTATAACCAGCAGTCATTTCATAAAACATAACCATTTTTTATTGAAAATGTGATTTTGATGTGAATCGAAAAGCAATTTTATTAAGTTGAAATCTTCCTTCTCATTAGATGATGGAAAAGTTTGCTGAAGATGATCGTATCGAGCAGATGAATGCACAAAAGCGTCGTATGAGACAATTAGAACATAAACGAGCTGTTGAACGACTGATTGAAGAAAGAAGGTTGCAACTCCAGCGCGACCAGGTAAGTGTTACAGTATGACCCAGTATTCCGATAGACAAAAAGTGCATAGTAATTATAAGCCTTTTTCTGTCGGAATGTCTGTTTGATGCGATTACTTTCCATATTTTTTCATCCTCGATTGCTTTTATTCATGCTCTTCCAAGTGATATATAAAATCATACACGATGAAGCGACGGACCTGACTGAAACTGCACTTGTCTCATTGTCATTTTTTCGTTTACAGGAGAGGGCTATTGAGGAGCAACGTGAGACAGAACGTCTAGCAGCTTATCGTAAACAAATTATCGAGGAAGAACGTCAAAGATTGCTTCGAGAACATGCAGCCAATTTGCTCGGTTATTTACCCAAGGTAAGCATTAGTGAAATAACTGCTGATGATTCGGATTGCATGAGATACTGATTATATCCACAGTAATAACACTCAACTAAGATTCATTTTCTACGTGAAACCTTCTCGTCAACATGGATTTGTATGAAATCTCACGCAATTCGAATAGTTCTTCTCGACACAGGACAATTCTTGTATTTTTGAAGTTTACGATGTCAAATTTTCCAGGGTGTTTTACGCGATAAAACCGATCTGGAGATGTTTAATGATGACTTTAAGAAGTCGTATGCAAAGAAGAGAATAGACTATTTCGACGAAGACCTTGATGACGAAGATGACGACGACGATGTGTATTCGAAGGGCGGCAGATAAAATAATTGAATTCCTTCGTAGATATGTAAATAGATTGTATCAATTAAAATACACTGAGGAAATGTCAACGATTTTTTTAACCTCTATCCACCGGATGAATGAAAGAAGGCTATTTTATATCGGATCCGTTAAAGGATTATGCAACAGGTAATTTAAATTCTTTTTATGTTTTAATTGCGTGTGAAGGGTTTGAGCTCAACGAAATCGTTAAATGACGCACATGACCCATCTTATTTTGTGATAATCTGCGTTTTGGGAATTTCAGAAAAATTCCAGTAATCCGCCCAGAATATAACCCTTTCTTAAAATAAGGTTGACGCAGTCATCACCAAATTAAACACTTAGAGTTATACATTAAGTATTCACAGTTACAACGTAGTGATGTCTGTATTTAAAACCTTCATTTTCTTCTTTGCAAAACTGCAGACTGAAGACCCAACTCCACTTTGTGACAATATGTGATTTGTCTTCCATAGTGAAAACTCAAGTATGCTTGTTTTTTGTTTACTTCTAGGTTCAGTCAACTTCGGAAAATTTTAGGTTTTAACGACGATTCCTTTTGTCCAGAGAATCAACGCAAAAAGTTCGTAACTCAAACATTTCTGTTATTGATTTTTACTTCAAAAAACTAACGCCATTTTATAACCAGTCTCGACAATGTTGGAGCATATGTCAAACAATGAAATGATTTGAAAAAAGTTAAAAGCGAAACATTGAATCCACTTCGCTTGACCCAACCGTGGACATAGAAATTGAGGAGTTATAGAAACGAAAACAAGAGTAAAGGATGCCAAAACTTGCCATTTCAAACATCCTTTATGGGGATGTAGATGATGTTTAGCAGGAAATAATTAATGATGAATTATTTGAAATGTAAACATATAAGACTCCTTACTAAGGTCACATAAGGCGTTTCCACAAGGGGTGGATCAGTTTTCAAGATGATAGAGTTGGACGATCTCAAGATGATGCTCTGACTTCTATCTCGCCATTCATATTCGCGACTAAATTGTTATAAGGAAAGTTATCGAATATTCATATGAAAATGCAGGAATGAATGGAATTGATAAAGTGTTCACTTATGTCATTTTTCTTTTTTGTTTAGTTCTGAGAAATTCAAAGTAAAAACAGTTTTTAAACTTTATTGTCAGGGAAGTTGTGACATGAAGTTCCTTCCACTTTTGGCGTTATTATCTACGTTTTGTTTTCATATATTTTATGATACTTGCACTAATGTTACGTAATTACAGAAAATTAAGGGAAAATTAAAATTAAAATTTTAGTTAGTTATGGAAAAAAGTCATCTAATATGAATGCATGAAGGACATGAGTAATGGTAATTCCCATGATATTTTGATCACATGCCGATTTCCTTTAGAATTTTCATCAATGTAATAGTTGTACAACTTATGTTTTGATAGGAACCCTTTGGTAATAGTAATTTATTTATTTTTTATTTATTTACGAATGTTTACCCAGGATAGCCTTTTCAGTTACTTAAGGTACTGTTATCAATGAGGGTCCTGCGAAGGAGGTCCTAGAGCATTTAAAGCCCCCATTTGGGCTACGGAAGCTGTAATGACAGGAACCGCTCAACTAGACAACCATCCTAGACATCATTCCTACTCTCTTGCTGAGTGCTAAGCAGAGAGGATTGATTCACACTGTTATAGTCGCTGGCATGACTCGGTCGGGGATTGAACCCGCGACCTCCCGAACAGGAAGCGAGCACTCTACCGCATGGCTACCAGTCGGTAACTTATTTATAGCTAACATTTTTAATAGTAACTGTTCTGTTAAACAAAGTTATTAACATTAATGAAATAATTGAAAGTTTCCTCTGCAAGTATTTTTTAGTTCTTTCACTGAAAGTTTCTTGAATGAAAATTCTTGTTATTACGCATGTTTTGGTTATGATTTCTTATGTTACCATCGGGCAAGAAGGTCGCAAAATTATACGTTTCTTTTCAAATAACTTTTTAATTTGTAAAGCTAAATAAAAGAAGTCCAATAAATTGTTCGCTTTTTATAATTTACCTAAAACAATGGAAGTAGAAAAGATAATATTTAATATTACAACGTTGATTATCTGTCACCCAGTGCTGCATGAAAATCCACTGTGAAACAGGGCCTGTGGTATATGAAGAAATTCTTCTGCCTGTCACGTTCATATGAATCGTGTTGTATAAACACACTTAAAAACTGTGCGTTAGTCAATACTAAAGGGGAAAAAGTATTTGTTTATTTAATTTGTATCAATAAAAGGCATATTACTAACGGCGCATCTGCGTCAGTTTTAAGCATAAGTATGATTATGCAACGAAAACCAATCAGGGAGTTCTTTATCAAAATAATAAAAATAAAAGTATCTCCTTTATGCATTGTAATTGCAATTGCCCAAAAATCAATTTTGTAATTTCATGGATATTCGGGATAAGGACTTGATAAAGTAGGTGTGGCAACGTTGCTTATCTCCTAACCACTAGACATGCGCATTGTATGAAGACAGTAGCTACATTTGCATTTGTGTTGAAAGTGTCATATTTCCCTTCCGGTGTAAGATATTGAGAGCTCGTGATCTCAGTCTTACATAATCATGAATGATACCGTTAACACAGCCTTCTTTGCAGATGTATAAAGATGTATATTTTTAAAGATGTATATTTTTGAAGATGTATATTTTTTGGCTGTGAAGTAAAAATAGAATACAGCCTTCCGTTTTGAATGAAATGAATCTTTTGATGGATTGATTAAAAATCGATTATAAGCATCTTTAATATTCAAAGCAAAATGATGTGATTAGACATTTTAAATAAACAAAACAATCTCACTCCAAGTTATTCATCCAAAATGTTCAAGAATATCTGATTTTCTATTTCAAGCTACATCAAAGCAATGACGAAATAGACACTCCTAAAGTTTCCACACTTGGTCTCGAATAAAGTTAGCACGAAAGTTGTGAAAAAAAGAATAATGTAGAAAATATAAAATGCTGAATTTGATAACATTTCAGTATTGCTAAGACAGAAAGGAAATAAAAACAAATTTAGTGCTGTTATTTTTATTAATTTCCCTGAAACTTCAAATCATTACTGCCCTGGGTGGAGACATAAACGGAAAAATTGCTTTCCTTTATGAAAAACAGTCAATGCGAAAAAAGTTGATCTATTTTTTTTCAAAAAACAAACTTTGCCAACGACACTAAACATCACTGCATTTTAATGTTGATCTGTCTGACGTAATAGAAAGAAAATATCCGATTGATTTGAAAGTTGAACAAAAGTGTGTTTTTGACAAACTGTTTTTGTACGTGACCATAATTTCATGAAGTGGTAACACCGGCTGTTTATGTATTTGTTTGTTGCGATATTTTGCGCCAAAATAATCTTAAAGGAAAGGCGAAAGACATTTGAGAAGCCATTACTACGCTGGTATTCATATGCTGCTTTAAATGTGTTCGGTTTATTTTTGGTGAAAAATTAAGAATTTGACCATGACACTTTCCCATAGTCTGACTAGAATCCAGTTAATGATTCGTGCTCCCTTGACACTATTTCAGTGTTTCGAGCATCTAAGCTTGAGCGACAACAAAAGTAACATTTTTCACATATACACATACAGTCAAGATTTGGGTAAATTTAGGTAAGCATGATTGACGACTGAAGACGCACAACTACAAAATGAAAAGGAAATGATTCCCCGATATTTATTTATCTGCGTTTTCGGGAGGAATCCCGAAGTTCCTAACATTGTTATCAAGTACTCCGAATATTTTAGTTTCCACTCAAAAACACCATATGTTATTTTTTAAATTTTTTTCAATGAAAAAAGCAACATCATTATGACCTTTCGTATTTCCTTTAACGAGAAGAGAAATGAGTACTAGGATAGGAAACACGCTTTTGAATAGATATCTTCAAGGCGTTCGATGTTGTTTAGTATCATTTTTTCTGTCGCTAAAATAACATCTTACGTTGATTACACTTTATTTGTTTCAAATTAGAAGTAGTTAACGAACCGATTTGTATCAATCTGAATACTACCGGCTTCATACGAGGGCGTTTAACATTCTTCCATTGCGTCACTTTCCTTAATTAAATCGAAGGAATCGTCATGTTACATATTCGACTAGGAGAGTTATAAAAGTTAATGCGTTCGTCTGTCGACTGAAGAACAATTTTTTTTCACTATGAATGCTCGCCGATTTTGGAAACATCTCCGTGTGGATAATGACGTCACACTCAACCTTGATCAGCGTAACGTCGACACTTTGAAATACCGAACTAACTATTCATCAGCTGAAGAAGAGGTATGATTTTGTTTGTTTGTTTGTAAATTCCAGAAGAGTTTTACATAGCGCAACGGTCAACCAAATTTATCGATCAAATCGATCAAAATTACTGATGGATTAAGCAACCTTTTTTAATGACCTTTGATGGATTCGTACAGTGGAGAAACTGTAAAACATACACCATTCATTAGTTACGTTGGAGTTAGTCAAAAAGTAATGAAATAGTGATATAAAGGCTTTCAAAGGTCTCTTCATGATATGTACACTTTATATAGGTTACAGTCAAAGCTTTTGTTTTTCACCATACAAACATCCTACTGCAAACATCCTACTGCAAGGTGTGAAGGTTGCAATATAAAGGTTACTGACAAAAGAGTGAAGGTTGGAGTACAGGGTTAGAGATACGAGTTGCTTTTTCATGAAAACAGTCGAATGATGTAATGTTTGAAAAAAATCGATTGAGAAACATGAAAAATGTTAATTAACAAGATGCCAGCTCAATAACGTAATGCTCAATGTGATTCGACTAATATCTCTTGAAATTAGATTTTTTCATATATTTTTTTCTGGACCAATACATCACTTTCATAGGAATAATCTATAGCTAGGCATGTATCTATAAATTGACAGGAATAGAAATAAGAATCCCGATAACTAGAACCCCCACGGGACCGAGAAAATAATTCGACTTATCGAATGTTCGAGTTATCGGGGGTATTTTATGAGAAAGTATTGATGAAGGGGAATTCCAAATTGGTTCGAGTTATTGAAAGTTCGAGTTATCGGGGGTTCGAGTTATCGGGATTCTACATGATAACATGATAACATGATACATTATTTTCAAACTAATGATATTCGAATGTGAACTTTCCCAGTTAACACACGACGCCCATACAACGTTGTTTTATGGTCGCTTTTACGTCGCAACTAAAAACGACCATTAACCGACGCCAAGAAAACGTCAGGGTTGGTCGCAACCAAAAACGACTTTTAACCGACGTCAAGGGGTTGGTTGAAAGAAAACAACATTCAAAATCATTTATTTACTTACAGCCAATTCTGAAGTTCAAGATTAAGAAAGATTAAGAAAGAAACGAAAAACGATGGTTTGCAAACAAAGTTTAAAAAGATGTTTTAAAAAGCGAGTAAAAATTACATTGCATTTGTTCTTTCATTGCGTCATTTCGTTCTTTTCCATCTTAACCTATTCGAAATTAAGTTGGCGATTTTGATATTAATCAAATACATTAGGACATGTCAAGGCGCCGTAGTGTAATCGTTATCACTCTCACAATTCATGCGAGAGGTCAGGGCTAGTGACTTTTCATTTGTTGTCATTACCTTTCATCGTCAATTTGTCCAAGTAACAACGTCAATGCAACGTTGTTTTCGGACAACTTCATTTTTTGTTTTTTTTAATTGTCGTTTTCACGTCAAAATCCGACGTTGTTTTGCTATTTCCATTTCGACCATTGTTTAAACGACCGTCATGCGAGGATGGAATACGACGTCGAAACAACGTTGAAACAACGTCCAATTTTGATCACGAAAAATAGTAAAAACTTTTTCTGTAGTGAGTTAGATGTTGTTTCAACTGATAACCTTTTATCAAAAGCGTTTGAGGTATTCGGTGAGAACTAAAAGAAGTTAGAAGAACATTTTTAGACCACAAAAATTTCCCATACTCGATATCAGATTGAGGATAGGTTGGAATAGCAACTTCCTTATGTGCTTCACTTGAGTATTTCAAATATGTGTGCTCGAATAACATTGGGATGATAGTGTAGTGTTATTTTGTTTGCAGTAAACGATAATGTTCCTAAGACAAATATGGAATCAGTCCAATTGCAGTTCTATTGTTTGATTTCGCATTAAGTGTTTCTTAATTCACCATTACATGTCAATTTGTTAGTTTGGGACCAAATGAGGAACAAATAATGTATTTGAATATTTACATAGCAATAGTAATGGGGTTTCGTTTCAGTTTCCTTATACTTTTTTAAACTCTTTGATGTTCAAGAGATAAAAGTACATTTCTGCTTCTATTCCATTTCGTTGAAATTAACCATAGCGATGCTTACTTTGCCGTATTGAGAAATAGTAGCGCGTATAAAGTATTGTGGTTGATTTGACACTTTTGTTTTCATGATGTGAAAAGAAAGTTTTCAAACTAAAGCATGGCGGATATGATATTTTCTCAATGTTTTTAATTAGGTAAATATTAATACAATAATAAAATATTGTCGGAGAAGAAGAAAACTCAACCGAACATTATCTCAATATGTTCAGAAAAGCATACTGCTAGTTTGAAACTTTTGATTACCATGTCACGTACAACTATTACATTCAGGATATCTGTTGTCGTCGTTTAATAATACCAAAAATTCCAAACTAACAATACTATGGTTTGAAAAAACAGAATCGATTCATTATTATTGGTTAAGTAACAGGAATCTTGAGGAATTTGTCTTAAAGAAACAAAAAAGCCAAAAAAACCCCCCTGAAAATAGCAGAAAGAAAAAACCCAAGATTTGAATTCCTCCCATAAAGAATTTTGAAAGTGCAAATAAACGCCACAACGAAAATATTGATGTATTTGTTTTGGTTCACAACATGGATGAGGATTACAGCAAAATAGACAAACTTTGTGAAGACACACAGTAGCACATGCTAAAGCTAGTAAACGAAAACGAAGACAGTTCTTGAGAGAGTTTTGATGATTCTAGTTAAACATGAGAAAAGAAGTTCAAAAAGAGACGAGTGGGGTATGTAGTTAACTTCTGCCATATTTTCCTCTTACTTTCCACAGATAAAAGCTCTGCAAAAAAGAATGTCTATAAATGTAAATGTTTCAAAGCAAACGCAAAACAGGCGAAGACTGACAAGTAGAAGTAAGGTGAAACTTGATCATAAAAAAGCCCAATAATATTATTGTGTTAAGATCTGCAAAACATGGCACAGATTTACTATACATATACATAACAATTCAAATCGAGCGTACTTTTTATATTTTCTTATGTTACAACTGGTTCAGTCAATATAGTTGCGTACAGTTCAAGCTTTATTTAAACATTTTCTCCACCAATCCCAAAATGTCTTCCAGAGTTATGTAAATTACTCTCATTTGGCAACCATAGAAACATTCCGTGCCTATTAGTTTGAGATGACGTCATTGTTGCCACAATAAACAAAACAACTGACTTTAAATGGAGGAGCAATTGCGGAGGACTGGACAAACATATTACCTATGATTTGCAGTGGCGTAACGGAGTAAAACTTAACGGCAGGTGCGTTTTTCACATCTTTGGGCTTAGAACATCGTAAAGCAATACCACACTTCATATCAAATGCAAACAAAGCCATTTTATGCTTTTTTTGTTGACAAGAAATTAATGATTTATATAAATCTAACAAAAGGAATATCGCATGAAAAGTTGCTTGGTTAAAAAAAGGGCAAACTAAATCCGAGTGCGGTGCGATCGCACCCAAGGCGTGACATGAAATACCGAAGCTGGTCTTATCCAAGCATATCTCTGATCCAAGACATGACACAACCAGATGAATAGAGGTTTTACTTTTTAATAAGAAACATAACACTTGTACATAACACTTGTACATAACCAAAGATATTACTTTTAAGTTATCGAAAACAACGATGCCTAAACTGTTTGTTTATTTTGAACAAACATCAATAACATTGTTAAACCGCAAATCAATTTTGATAAACGTAATTCTCAAACGTAATACATATATTGAACATTGAAGACGGTTAAAAAATGACTTCATTAAAATGCAATGAAAATGTAGATCTTTTGAACGAAATTCTAAATAAAATGATTTTGATATACGAATTTTGGAATGTTTTACAACTCGGTTTATGAGACCCACAAAATTACTCTTTCAAATAATTTCATGTACCGTAAATCATCAAAACAACAAGGGCGTTTACTTAACTGTCCTAGAGGGAGGCGAATAAAAGAGAGGAATTTATTCAAAACCTGGATTGATTTTCATAAAAAATCGACCACATAATCGTGTTCTTCTTCATCTTCAGTAACAAACGTTCGCTTCTTTAACATCTGATTAGTTTCAAGTTTATCCTCGTGGAGTAACATTATTTGGTGTTTTTCAATTTTAGAGTATTGTAGGGCGTTAATTAGAGGGTGGTGTTAGAGGATTTACGGTATTTCAACACATTTGAAGATGCGTTTCATAACGTCTAATTGTTTTCATCAAACATTCCAGTAGGTAATAAGAAAAAAAAACTTTGAGAGAACACAAAATAAAATCCTACATCTATAAGGGCCTGATTATATGATGGTTGGAAGGTTGGCTCGGGTGGTTAGGTTCAAAGGGTTAGGTTCAAAGCCGAGTTGGCTCATTTGATACAATCCGCGTTTACATGAAAAAAGGAGAGTTAAAGCCTCGACATGGTCAGTTGATCCGGGTCAACTTTGCTCACGTAATTACGATCAACGTTTTAATAGATTTTCTTATGAACTCTATAACTCTACTTTGCAACACAACCGGGTCAACCCACTTGACCAGGCCCTAAGATCTTTAAGAGTCATAGCTAATAAAAAAACAATTTTCCTCAACTCATCTATGACATAGTAAGATCGAAGGCACCACTGTACTCCTAAAGTTTTACACACTATGTTATTCTTCGAAAACCTTTTGAACTGTTGGATAAGTTATGTTCACAAAACACTTGGAGATTAATGAGTAACAGAAGCGACGATAAACACGAGAGGTGGCATTCGCAAAACAAACGACTTGTTTGTTTACATATATGTTGATGAATCACAACAACAACGTCACAGCAATATTTCTGTTGTTTTGTTTGATCCATCCTTGAACCTGTTGAGATATAAGTTTTTCAGTAACATCGTTTTGTAAATTGACCAAATTTAGGATTAAACTTTTTCGTATAGATTAACATTTACTGTGTGCGTATTTACATAAGCGCGATTTATATGATTTTCAATGCAATTATAAACTCCTATGATATCGATTGCTTTCCCTTATAACAATTTAAAATTTTCATGCTCATCATAAAAAATGCTGTTGGTAGCTACTAAAATTGACTCCAATGGTTTTCTCTGTTAATTCATCATTCATCATTCGTGTGTCCAACACACAAATGTATTTTCCTTCCATGTTTCCAAATTCAAAATAACGCTGTATGTTTTGCGAATTTTTTGAAGTAAATTTGAATCGGTGATTGTGAAAGATTATTTCAACATTTATGAAAGATAAATTTGCATTTTGAAGAATAAAATGAAGCACTTAATTAAAACATCGGATGATCACATGTTCCGGAGTGAGCGGAAACACAAGTTTAAACATCCTAATGAACTTTGTAAAGTCTACCAGCATGAAGGTAATTAACTCCACTCAGATGCGATTTCCAAGTATGGTGAAAGAAATAGCGAAATGAGATATAATGTTGAAATTGTTTGGGATTTTGTTCAGGACAATTTCCTGACTTTTCGAAACTTTATAGTAAGTGACAAACACTGATTCAGATGTTAAATAACGTGCCCCCAACATTCAAATACTGTTTAACAAGCGAAAATAAACAAAGTCTTCGAACACTCCTTCTCTGAAACAATTTTAGTTTTGAAACTAAAAGAGTTATCTCAAAAACGATTTGATTCAAATAATATTATAATATTAACTATAAGTGGTAATTCAACAAAGTTGATATCACGGATATTATTTGTTTAGTAATTCCGGAAAATTGAAGGAAATAGGATCTGCGTTGGAGGTCCTTATGTCAATACTCATAGGATAATAATAAAATCAGCGGAGAAATAACGAAAATTTATATTTTCACATCAAACGAAAATCGTCGCAAGCTCATGAATGAAATATTTAGTGACACAATAAGAAATTATTTTATTTTTTTCTCAAACGTAGAACATAGAGCGTGATAGGGGCTTGGTAATCTTCCATATTAATTCGCTAACTGTGTAGTTATGAGGGATGAATGAAGAAGAAGTTTGTCATATAGGATCAATTTCTAAAACAACGCCATTCTGATAGAATTTTGAAAAAATAAAACATTTGCAACAAAAACATAAGACAAATAAAGAAGAGAGTTATTCATTTGTTATTCGCAAAATAAGATTTATACAATTTAAGGAAGTCTTTGTTTGTACTTCCCGTAAGCTGATGTAGTAAAGCGAAGAAATTTTTTACGATGGAAGGAGCAGACATTAGGCTGTTCAGAGGTGACCAGGTACACTTTAGTCTTTGTTAATCAGCTTTTTATGAGCATTATTTTATAATCTCGTTATGTAAGTGTCCTTTTCACTCTAAAAATAATTACGATTACATAACTGTATGATGGAACTTGCACGCGAAAATATTTTTCGAATAAAAAGCAATAATTGAAATGACAGTTTAGTTAAGGGGTAAAACGCGCTGTCTTGGTAGGTTGTGCTGAATTGTTTTCGACACCTGACTTGAGAAATTCCATCACGGTTAACCGCGGGCTGATAATTGTCAAAATTCTAAATACATTAACAATTTGTGGCAGAAAAAGAGTCTATTTTGAACGATAAATCCCAAGTTGTATTTCATTAATGATTACAAACATTTTGTTATATGAAATCTATATTTAAGAAGCTGATGGTTACAGAGCTATACACTTTTTTTTATGAGAATCCTTTTTATAAGAATCACGAGTCTCAAAATAGCCAAAAAATTAAGAATATCATAAGAATAATGCCCAGGCTCAAATTATTTGATAAGAGTCACTGTGAGTGAAAAGCTGCAAGACCTTTTCTTAAATAACAGCTTCCAACTTTAAACTTATGGTGCTCATGCTTACTCTCTGTCAAAGGATTGTGATAAGACCCCGTTGAAAAGTTTTTTGAAAAACATTTTTTGACTGTTTTCAGTGATTTTTGTTGCATATAGGGCACCAGTGTTTTTTACAGGCGCATGGACTGGAGCAATGTCGCAAAAAACTCTAGTCCTCCCTTAGCTTAAACTCAAAGAGAAACAATATCAACCCAGTTTCTTTTGAAAAACAACATTTTGCCTAATAGTGTAAAACGAATTGCTTACTTGATGGCATGCGTCAGATTATAATGCCCTTTATCTAAATATTGAGATAAGACTGTCTGCAACGCCGTTTATTTCAGCAAACAAAAACTTTTTTGTCAGCAAAAAATTCGATGTATGTTTGATTGATTTGTTAACATTTTAAAGCATGCTGTTAGAATAAAACGTGATTAATGAATAACATTCGAATCGAACGTTTTGATTGTTTATACCAATTAAAACTTGTTAATTCCGATTGGCCGACATGGTTGATTTTTTCGTTTGTTACTATACGATTTAAAACACAAACAGAAAAAATTGGTTTAAAAAACATTGTGTTTCTACTGGTTTTTTTTTCACTGTGTTTCGTAATCGACCAATTGAAAACTCACGTTGACTGGGTTTATGTTTCGTTATAAATATATTTATTCAGACTAACTAAATTTTGATTTAGCCACTGACAAATGTGTTACATAAACAATTCGTAATCGTCTTCAATTTTCATCTTAGTCATTGATAAATCAATTATTTTGAAAAAAGACTAAGATGGTTTGCTTTCAAAACCAAGCTAATTAGTTGAAGAGTGGTTTCAAGGTATTTCAAAACTCATGCTGACAAACTCAATGCTGTACCCTAGTATTTTGTCATGGCAACATTACCGCTTTCAGGTTATTCTATACTTTGTAAGCAATTGTTGATCTGCTGACGTATCAATTTTCAAATTGACTTATAATAAGAAAGTACAACGCAGAATTGATAACTTATTTAAAGACAAGCAACTCAAAACAATGACCATTTGTAGAAAATCTAGGCTGGTATATAGAGTTCCCAAATGTATTTACCTTTTGCACATCTTTATAAAGGGATTTCTTACAAAAAATATTGACGAAACATGAGATATAGTATAGCTGTTCAAATCTCCTTACACAATATTTTCGCATAAATATGAGTGTACGTTAGTTCAATAAAAAACTAATCGAGACAAAAGAATGCATTGATAACCAACAAACTGTTTTTTATATCCATGGGTCGAATCAAAAACATGTTTTAGCATTAAATTTACAGTGACTAAGAAAGGCCTCACATACTAAGAAATGCCTCACATCCTAAGAAACTCATGAAATTATTTTCTAATTCTCAATAGTGTCTAGCAGTGCAGACGTCTTTAACTTCAAATCCAAAGTCTCTGATTTGAATTATATTATTGCCATCAATTGTTTCTCTCTTCTCCAAAACTTTTCAGAGTTAGTATGTTTTATGGACATAATTTTTTGATCGTTTTTCTTCTTTTTAGTTTATTCAAATATCTGTGCGACATGCGAGAACTCATATCGATGACGGTAAAGCGCAATTTACCGATTACGAAATAGAGCTGAAGGTATACTTATGTTAAATATACTTAATTTTGAACTTCATCAGAGAAATAATAGGTCAGAAATATTTTTTCTCTTTGGCTGTAGGATTTACACAACTAGTATATTTGTTAAACGGGAAGAATGCCCCTCGAGTTTCCACTTGTGATATAATTTCATTACTTACGCCAGTCAAAATAAAATATGTTATTGGAGACGGTAAGGAAGTTAATGCTGTCATTGAACTTCAATCAAATAAATGTTATCAGCTGATTTATAAGTTGACGCTACCGAGTAAACAAAATCGTATTAGTGTTAAATAAACAAGAATGATATACTGCAAACAAAACTTAGAATGTCAGTTCATTCGCATACAGAGGTGTCACCTGGTATATTAACTTCCTCACTTAAAAGGTTAACCGAATTCTCACACCTACAGAAGTGACGTCACCACACCAGATTCTTGTTACTAAGGCTACCATTTATACCTTCTTGATGTAGTTAGCGGGGATATCTTGAAAAAAGTTTTCATATTACTTAAAAAATTACATCAGCATTTTTTAGCATGTCATAAAATGTCTAGAGTAGAGAAAATGATGACGTGGTGAAAACATAGCTTAGCATCCGGAACGATGTAAACTGAACACGAAGTATCATTAGATGTTTTATTTTCATTTCAGACCAATCACATTGCTTTTACACTGAAGAATTCCAAAGTTCGGAAAAGATATTCCGATTTTGTTTGGCTGAGAAATCGGTTACTGACCGATACAATGACGTATGTATATTCTAAAAATGCTTTCTTTCAAACATGATGGTGATAGCTTTTAATTTTGTGCTGCATCAGCAACAAATCGGAGTAAAGAAGTAAATTTGAAAAGATAATTCAAAACTCCGTTTACGTTATCCTAACTACTATTCATTTTTAGAGACCCGCCCTCGTTACCTGGGCGCCGTTTGTTTGGGCGTTTTAACAAAGACTTCATCAAGCAAAGGCAGAAAAAATTACAAGAGTTTTTGTTTGGGTAAGTTTTATTTTCTTTTCTGTTTTCTTTAGTTGTGGACGATATTCAAAACAAAACTCTTTGTTGTTTTGATAGCCGCCACAGATTTTTCTCGTCTATATCCAAGTTTGTAGATATAAATGGATTCAATGAAACGCTAAATTTTATTAGATTTCTGCGCAAGCAAGAAATCTATTAAAACCGTCCATGTTCTTGGTTCATTTTATTTTTCTTACTGTCCAAACCTAGCGTGATTACTATACGTCCGCGGCGAAAATGTCAATTCCCGTGAAAGAAAATGGCGTACATCCATTCTTAATTCATAATCGTATCCACATCACAAAATATCTTTTGAATCGTTGAGATGAATCATCAAAATTTCCAGAAATATTTGAAAATTTTAAAATAATGTTTTTATGTTACTATTTCAATTTTTTGAATTATATCAAGTGGGTATTATTTAAGTACTACGCATGAAAGAAATCTTTGTCCCTGTTAATGCTCTTGTTTCTAATGGAGAGAAATGTACTTTCTTTTTCAGTCTTGTACAAAACAACGTGTTCTTATCGCATGCTGCTTTGCACTTGTTTCTGCAAAGCAAACTGAATGCTGAGGAGATCGACAGTTATCTGGAATCTAATATGGATGAAGACGCCACTGAAACAATTTTAGCCGAATCAGAAGGTCGAATACGATTGGATGGAATCATAACACGTGATCGAATGGGTTCGAAACATGATAGTGGTTTCTCTGGAGATTATGACGAACCAGATTGGTTACTCCAAAATGAGGCTAGAGAGGAGTCAATGAAAGATGACACAAGGAGATCGGAAAATCTTGATCTTACGAACAATAACGTATGTGATCATAGTGCAACTAATGATGACGAGATATTTAGTGATGGACATGCAGGCGACGTTGAAAGTGAAGACGAGCATGCTGATGCTTTTGAATTGAAAAGCGACGAAGAAGAAGCGCTACAACAAGAAATCACGAGGCTTAGGCTCGATTCTTTACCAGCACCAACTCCTGAACATTTAGCGAATGATGATCGATTCGAAAGTTCCGTCGAATATTTATTGTCGCAATCTTCCGACTCAGATACGAGCAGCAAACGAAGTACAAGAAGTACACGAAGCAGCACCAAAGGTAGCACTAGTGATTGCAAAGCACGAATGAGCTCCCAAGAAAATGTGCGAAGCACACCTAAGAAACGCGTGAAAAGACGATATTCTCGACAACACAGTAGCGCAAGGAAGTCTTTATTTAATTCCAATGCTTCACTACCAGAATTCCAGTCGACGGCTGCGTCAAAAGACAATAATGCAACTAAACAACCGTCATCTTTACGTCGCTGCAAGTCATTTTATGATTATAGATCAAGCAGAAATGCACAGAGAACACGACAAGCGGAAACATTCGTCAAACAATCTTCTTTAAACGAGGATTCAAATTTCGTTACAAATGAACTTCGTAGAAGTAACCGACGTTTACGCCGAACGCCGTCGTCCCTTTCAAATCACGAAAAAAGTCCGGTAAAAAGAAAAATCAGTCTTAATGAGTACATTATCGTTGGTCGACATTCAATTTATGATGTTCCAACCAAAACCGAAAATGAATTTAAGAATTCCTTATAAAAACTTTTTTAACCTTTCACTTCAATTCTTCTTCTTATAGCGTCTAATTAATAAGATTGAATTAAGATAAGCAGGTAAGATAAGTAGACCAAAAGTCTGTTTTACTGATCAAAAGTCTGTTTTACTGATCAAAAGGACATAATATGAATAAGGGACTGGAAACCATTTCCAAGTCCAGGTTACTTTTTATTTACTTGATTTTAACAAAAAATCTAAAGAAAGACAATTGGTTTATCAGGAAGTCCACTTAATCCTTCAATGAAACAGCTGGTTCTGTTTCTAAAAAGGGCTGGTATATTTTGGACTGTCCTATGACAAAACTTTTGACATTTTAAGATCCGTTTTTCATTCGGCAGAAACATTTGCGCACATTGATTTGGGCAGGGTTTGTACATGTTTTCTCGTCTAATGAAATATGAACTACAGAACATGCGTGAATTATGCGATAGTTCACGGGAGCAGCGTATGATTCCACTTAATGAAAAACGGTCTGAATCTAATTTTGAATCCACTGTGAATAGAAGTTAGAATCTCACCTGTCTGTGATTGGAGCTAACTTTTTTTGTAATCCAAGAAATCGTTTTCTGTCAGTCCCACCTACATTTTGAATTTTTTTAGTCATGGAAAAATACGGCACAATTGGTCAAACAGTTCAAGGAACTATAAAGATATTTTCATGTGATATCATTGTAATCATTTATATGGACGAAATTTAACACGTTTTGAAATTAAACTATCATTTACTTTCTAATATTTTCTTGGTTAATATGATGATAGACTTAGGAAGACAGGTGTAATGAAAGGCCTAGTCAGAAAACTTACTTAACATGATGTGAAAGAAAACCATCCAACAGGTCTTTTCTTATTAGCACTTTATCTAATATGAGAGATTATTTTACCTATCATATTAAAAGTTCCGGAACCAATCATCAGAGCATAATCATGTGTTCTAATTTATATGTCTATGGTTAAAGGAGAATTGAGGACAAACGTTAATCTTAATTGTTTTGATAAGTTTTATGCAGGTATACGTTTCGAAAACTAATCTAAAAAGAACTTTTTGTTTCGACCACAATTTCCTCTTAACCCATGTCGCTCAGACAAGAGTCGTTTTCATGTTTTTTTCTATTCCAATATAATGTTAGTTCTGACGTCAAAGATTTTATTCACTTAGCCATGATTTACTAAGCTTGGAAACATTGGGATAAAACCATCCCAAGTTCTGTAATTGTTTGAAGATCAACTTTCGATGCATCTGTAAAACTTTTCGTTGTAATCTTTAAATTGTTAAAACAAATTTGAAGAAGTTTATTATTGCTGTTAAAAAAAACTACTGGGGATACTGGAATGCGGGAACAGCTAATATATCTTCAATTTTGTATCTACGTCATCTATTACGTCATCTGCATTACTCTGTTCTTGGATATGTGTTAGCTATTATGTGATGCGGTATATATTTTCTATTATTTTCGGCAAACGGCGAAATATGTACAGACCAAAATCTAAAATATATATTGAATATAAGAAAGTATAACTTTATGTGTTCAGTTAGGCATACGGACTACTACTTGATAGTTAGCCTACGCTTTAAAGTCTCTTTTGAAACTGCCTCAGAGCAGCGCCGTAACCACGATTTTCTTTAGCTGGTGTGCTAGACCCCCATTGGTCCTCCATGGAAAAAACGAACGATGGCTAGTAAATTTAAACAAAAGGGTGGTACTTCCATCGAATACAAAAAATAGAACTACAATAGCATCAAATTTGAAGCTTTTGATGTAAACTTACCTATCCATGGTTACAGTTCACACATTATGCACATTTCTTTTCATTTGTAGCTAATATAGAGGTTTTTGGCGTCAGACTTAGAATCCTTTATAAACAAATGTATATAAAATTGGTGCCCTAAAAATGTTTCAAAACCTAATTTTCAGTAGCGACCTGGCTAATAATGTCATTTAGGCAACAAAGGTTTGAACCGAATTGCAGATTGTTTGAATGTACAGTCGATACACAGTTTGAATGTACAGTCGACACAGTCGAGTCGCACTATCTCGAACTCTTAATGCCCCGGGTAAAAAGTTCGAGATGGCACGACCTCGAGATAACGAGATTACATCAGGAAAAAATTCAAGATATTAGAGCTCAGTCAAAATTTGTAGACGAGAATTTAGTACTTTATGCAGAAAAGGAAAGCGTGCAAGAAACCTAATCGACACTTAAGACTTGTTTTGACTGATCTTGAATACGCCTATGAGCGGGGTTTCAATTTTCAACGGTTTGCGGTATACATAGGATGTCAAAAGAAAGTCCTTTTAAGATATCCTTAAGTCAAATCTCGATTTACTTCTCGATGTACTTTACACTTTTCATTTATATTTTTATATTCAGCTTTATTCATGCTTCATTCAAAAGATTGAAAACGTTCTAAAAACATTCGAAAATTCGAAAACTGAAATAGTGTTCAAGTTTAAAATTGAGAGTGTTTCAGTTTTAATGCCGTTGTATAATCTTGATATAAGGCATTTGCAAATCATTCATGAACTTTCCAGCAAAAGAGGATTCATAGCTCATTAAAATAATCAGTAATTAAAATAATCAGTAATTAAGCTCAACTGGCTAGAACTATTAGAAGGAGAACATACAACTAGCAAAGATACAGAGAGAGATGAAATCTGGACAAATACTGGACTGTCCAGTATTTGTCCAAATTCTAATATTACAAAAGATGATCAAAAAGGCGGGCGAATGATGGATATAACGTGTGAAGTCAACCGAGAAAAGCCGTCAGAATAGAGATTCCAATGATAACTGCCCAAGAAGATGATGAGTGCGAAAACCCAATGGAAAAAATGAAGCTTCAGTAACGTACGATAGCAATACTCTGATGTTGCGCCGAAATTTATTTATGAATATCAATCTCCAAATGCGGCCGGCGTTGAAAGAACTACAAATTCTAGAGGAAGTCGAGATTTCAAAACACTGTGCATCATAAATCCAAAATTGCATCGGTGAAAAATTCATTGCTAAAATTTTGTTTGCTAATTTAATATATTTCATACTTGGTAAAATTTTTTGCCTGGGTTACTAGTTTTACATATTTCATACGATTTTGCTAATAAGTATGTTTTTGATTAATAGTTAATGCTACGAGTAGTGGTGAAACTGTTTAATGAAAATACAAAGATCTTCAAAATCTTGACGAACATAAAAGTAAGATTAGCTATCCTTTAATTAGGAAATTGTTTTTTTGTTTTTATCACAACCAATTGCTAACAAGTGCGCAGTTGATATCGAAGCATTTCGTTAGTATGATGATTGACTTTGATTGCTTAGATCAACCTCTGTATGTTCCGTAAACTTTTCTCTTTCAACGTCTCATCAACACTGTTCACATGCACAGGAATCAAATATCTCCACAAACTTGTACCGATGTTTTATATCTGCCGTGGGACACTCTAACATCACGCGTTTCCAGTGGCGTGACACTGGATGGCATCTGCGACACTCAGAGCGATTTTCATTGTAACCTTGACTACCAGGTAGAAAAAATGAAATACAGCCTCCTGCGCACATATAATTTTTAACTACTTTTGGAATGCAATGTGTATGATTGATAGTAGTGTAAAATGGTTTTATGTTGCAATTTTCACTTTTCCAATCTTCAGGAAAAACTACAGCCTTTTCTCCCATCATTTCATTATTGGGATAGCATATGTAGTTGTGAACGCACGCCACCATCATCACGGTGATTGAAGAATAGGCCAACTCCATAACAGTCTGCTAAAAGCAAGGAAAAAGTTGAGAGAAATATGTGAGGTATCTTGAAACTCATTGATCATGTGCATCAGCCATTATAGTTTACTCATTTGTTAACTCATTGACATTTTTTATGAAACAATCGTTTAAAAGAAACAAAATACTAGAGCTCTAAAATATGAAGAAACTGTTGTACTGCCAGTAAATGTCGCAATCGCCAGTAAATGTCGCAAACGCCAGTAAATGTCGCAAAATTGCCAGTAAGTGTCGCAATTCAACAGTAAGTGTCGCAAAATCGCCAGTAAGTGTCGCAACAGTAAATGTCGCAAAAAAATTAAAAATCAACAGTAAATATGTCGCAACTTTATAATTTCGATTTCTAACTAACATCTTCTCCATCCTGGTTTTGAACTCGACACTGATTATTTGTTCTGATCAAGATGTCGTACTACTAATCGCACCGTGCACTGATGGTCCTATCACGACATGTCACATACATCCACAAGTAAAAAACAAAACAGCAATAACTTTTAACATGGTTGAGTAGAAAATTGCTTTTACCTTTTTTTTCATTAATATACTATTAACTACTTCATAATTCTCAAAGTAAGACTTTCCTATTCGTACCGCTCATTAAATGATCAAAAATCACTTTGTGTATTTTATGCGACATTTGCTGTTGTTTATGAATAAAATTACGACATTTACTGTAAAAATAAAATAAAGATACTGAAAATTCTAGTTGCGACACTTACTGGCGATTTTGCGACACTTACTGGTGAATTGCGACAGTTACTGGCAATTTTGCGACATTGACTGGCGTTTGCGACATTTACTGGCAGTACAACTGTTACTCAAAAAATTAAGACTTGATATCTTTCTTAAATAAAATGTAATTCATTTAAAGCTTTATCAGTAAGAAGCAATAGAGGCCTGGAGCCGATTCAATAGAAATAACTTATTTGCTAATTTTCCAGCTGCAGTTACTTGCTATACTGTATAAACTATACAGTGTGTTTCAAAAATAAGGCTACCCAAAAAATTATTCACTATAGCGTTTGACATAATTCTTAAGAAAAGTTTTATACCAAAAGAAAGAAAATAAGAAGGGCTGCCCACTGACATCAAAATCACATTGAAATGTTAAATATTTCAGAAGTTATAAGGGATTTTATCCGACATTTTATTACTCCGATTTTTTATGATCAATTAACCCTTCGATATAATAGCAACAAGAGCCAGATGGCGCAAAACGGTAGCAGCAATTGTACTTAAAGTTATGAAAAGTTACTACAAAGTTCTTTGAGGCTTGTGTTTTTTATATCTCACTGGTGGAAAACAGGCACATTTCAAAATTATTAGTTAGTGTAAAAAGGGTCTAATCATAAACCACCAGAAATAAAAGGTGAATGTTATATATATTATATATATAATGTTATATATAAACCACCAGAAATTAATTTATTAAAGACAAAAGAATTATACATGCGTGAGCTGTATATGATTTTTTATAAGAAAATTTTTGTAAGACCATGTGTAGAAAAAACCACGCGTTTCGAAAAAAATATAATGTTTTTAATTATAATTTCATGAAACCAAAAATGAATTCAAACAAATAACTGCCTTTTCGAACTAGATCTTTGAAAGTCTTAATACAGAAACAGTGTATAGTAGCTAACAAATGAGGAAATAAGAAACTGATAAGCTTTACTAACAAGAAAAGCAACATATCAAGTATTTTCAGTTAGCGTAATGAACTAAAAGTCCCATTTCTATGTAGGCCTATTTGATAAGAATTCATTCTTTCATGGATTAAGCTACAAAAAATCAGATTATGTACTTTTAAAACAAAACGCAATCTACTTTTAAATGTTTAATATAGAAAAGCTTCCAAAATTCGAAGGCTGCGTTCCTTCATTAGAACTTACATTGCGTTATTAGTAGAGTCTCACAGACTCTAAATCGCAGACTAATTGCCATTTCGGCCGGAGTAGTAGTAGTAGGAGGAGAAGGAGTCCACGGGTGTTTTAATACGGTATTCGCTTTCGCTGCTACCGTAATTAAGTCGTAAAAAATTTTTAAAAAAAAACATTACAAAGTGATTAGTGAAGCGCTAAATGCACCTTTTGGCTGTGGGTGAGAGGGCAGTACAAACCTCAACAGAAGCAATAACAACCATTTGAAAGACTTTTTAAAGAAATAAACAATAAATAAACAACAAACAAATAACACGTGACTACCTGATATGAATGTAGAGGGAATGTGATTTGCATTGAAAGTTATCAGATGGATGAGTAACTTTAAACTTTGCAATGATTTCTCTTCTGAGTTGATATCACATTCTTGGCCAGATTTACAAAAAACAATAACAACAACAAAGCATGCCATGGTAACATGAATACGCTTGTCGTTTGTTAGAACGGAGTTTTCCTGTTGATATTGGACTATTATTAATTTTATTATTGTGGTAAAGTAATTCACATCGAAGGATCGTACGAAGTTTATTGTTTTTTTTTTAATAATGAGAAGGAGGAATAATCCTATTTATATGTTATGTATAATGTTATGTAACTTACCATCACGAGTGTATTATATTCGGATGTTTTTACGGTAGCAGCGTAAGCGAATACCGTATTAAAACACCCTTGGACTCCTACTACTACTACTCCTCCTACTACTCCTCCGGCCGAAACGGCAGTTTTTAGCCTACGCTTAACAGTCGATCAGATTTCGTTCAGAAAATCATATGAAATCTCACAAAGGAACGCAGTCTAAAAATATTCGAAGGTTATATCCAGCAAACATTCTAAAATAAATTTTTCTAATATTTCATCGCTTAATAATACATGAAGAAAGAGATATTTTGGTAGTAAGGCTTTAAGTTAAAAGTAGTAAGTAGTTACTTTTACTAAAAATGCTTAATATTTGGATGTAAGGTACGATTTTATCGTCGGTAGTTCAACCTTAACGAACTTTTTAATTACATCTAAAGTTTGTCAGCTATCTAAACCGTCATTTTGCATTAAATATTTCAAAGATCACAGTTTTTGGGAAGGTTTCTTGAGTCCATGGAATCTTTGTTATTGTTTTTAATTTTTTTCGAAGCAGACGCGTTTTTTTACACATAAGTTCTTATAATTTTTTTCTTGAAAAAATTCGACTCATGTATGTACATTTCTTTGTCTTGAAAATTATTTGCTGGTGGCGTTTCTTAATAAGACCCCATTTACACTCTTTACACTAACTATTTTTTTTATGGCAATTTTTGGTCGTACTTTCGAAAGTATGTTGCTTGCTGCTACCGTTTTGCGCCATCTAGCTCTTGTTTGATTATAAAGAACACAGCACTCTTTAATAAGAAAGCATATTCCCCAGTCACTCAATGAACATTAATTCTCACGATAATATTTGCACGTGGTCTATTGTTTTGCGAACCAATCCGGTCCGGTCCGCGGATAATTATCCAAAGTGGATATTCGCCTTAATAATGACATTAGTCGTCTGTGTTGTTATTAACCCTTTGATAATAGCTGTTTTCCGTTAAGCCCAAAATCCCTATCCGAATAAAATAGGCATTACCCTTCTTGAAAGAAAAATTGAAGAAACTTTCTGCTTAATTTTTACAGTGGGAATGCAAGGCTGTATCGCGTATTGATTTCTACACCAAATTAAAACTGAAACATATACTGATTTGAGATGAAGATATTGTTATTGAATAGTTTGTTTTATGGCCGTAAAACTGTATTGAAAACAATATGTTTTGGTCTAATATCATGGCCGTATGACTTGGTTAGGTGAGTTTCAACATCCATCAAGAAAATTAAACGGATTCTCAATAGTTTACTGTAGCAGATTTGGACATCCAGTTGTGAGCTTAGAAATAAGAAGTATGTATGAAACATCTGGCCGGACATCTTGTTTGGCATATCCGTCGGGCGTTCAAATGTGTGTCCAAAAATATCACTTTAGGATTTTTTAAAAATCTCAGTAGCAAAATCCCAGTTGGAAGTCTTGATGTCCGGCTGAATGCCTGAAATGTCTAACCGGACAAAGGTAATTGGTGATTTTCAGGACCAGAATTTTACAAATGCCCAGCCGTACGTTTTGAGTTAAGATGTCCGGCCAGGTGTTTCATGACTATTGTTCCAAAACTCTCATCCGGATGTCTTAGATATCTGGTCAGACGTCTTGTTTCCAAATCTTCCATGGCAATGTTTTAATTTTAATTGATTTGATCTTTTACATTAGGTATCATTTGTGAAAGTACATACAATGAAAATTAATCGCACCTCCTTGTGAGAACCAGTTCTTTGAAGGAAAAGCTAGATTAGCAGTTTATTTTCCCTTGCAGTTTTTAAAGGTGATCCATAGAAGATAAATAGAGGGCCGTGGTCCTTGCTAGGTTTATTATAATTAACTTGAGTATAATAACCAAGTTGTGCAGGTAACAAACAAATGGTGCTTGAAATTATGAAATTTTGAATAGAATCTAATTTTACGGAGGAGTTGGTGATGAATCAGTTGAAAAGTCCTTGCACTGTATTTATTACAGATAATCCTGGATTGTCTTTTTTGAAAATGGGATACCAGCGATAGATAAGTCGCTATATCTTTTTAAAGCAGCATTTCAGTTACACATCCTTTTTAAAATACCCCTGCAAGCCTCAAAACCCTACGAAAATATACAAATTGTAATCAAAGTATGCAGGCTAAGATTTTTCAAAAGCTTATATCAAAACATTCAAAAAAGAATTTACCACTCACTCGTAAAAAATCGATCAAACCGTTAAGGCAAAACGAAAAGAAAGATTTCAGCTAGTTGAAGTATCAATTTTCAATTGCTGTATTTCCTCTAATAAACGCCGACTTCTAATAAACGCTGCATCTTGAAAAGTGGTGTTTATTGCATTTCAACTACTTTAATTCTATTGAATTCATCTTGTCTGTTGATCAACATTAAGGTGTATTTTGTGTATGTTGATCATCGGACAAGATGAATATAATTTTCACATAAGACTATGTTTTGTCTTAAATACTTCCTTCAAAAGAGCCTCGCAATTTCTTCGATGAATAGAGATATGAGGACTAGTAATAGAAAGTTTTTCGACCCTATCCTATAGTCTCTGTACTCTATTCATTCAATTCTTACTGGTAAAAGACCAGGTAAGCGGACAGTATCCAAATAAAGGCAACAGACAAAGAGGCAACAGTTTTACGTTGCTCTGGTGTCATATATAAAGAAACACGTTTCAAGACATTTACTTTTGAACGAACCTTTTTACAAAACTTTTCAATGTGTTGTGTGCTTTGTATATGACAACTGGTTGTCAATTACAAAGCACATTGAAAAGCTTAAATACAGTCATTTAGTTTCAACTTTACCTTCAAAACAAACTTTTTTTACCTTTTTTTATTGTCTAACCTAATGTATGATAAATTTCAGTAGCTTCTTCAATTACTTTCTTCATGCATCTGAATGTTGGCTTGCTACATGGTGCCTTTATAGATTAGTGCACGAGTGCACGTTAATTGCAACTGCATCCCAGATTTTTCCTTTGTTTTCCATGGCAATTTTATTGCGCAACGAGAGACACCGGTTTTTCTTTTGCAATTCTATTGATAATCAATTGATGCAAATTGACTTAAATATCAATCACATATATCAAAAAATGCAATTTACTTATTTTTTTTCTTCAAACTAAAAATACCAGGCGTATCCTGTTTTTGTCTGTATGAATTTTGATGAGATAACTAAATGTCCTAGCTTCAGAGCTTACTCTTTAACTCCTATAGAAATTAAGGATGTACTCCACAAATGCTGATGAAAAATCTTATTATCTCTTATTAGTAGGTGAAACAATGCTTGCACGCTATATGTTGAACGGCCTTAAGTCTGTTTTGATCAGATTACTTAGACAAGTACGGAACAGTGCTTGTTATAAAAATGCCTTGTCCGTCTAATTGACCGTCTAATTGCATAAGAAGAAATTATTACTAAAAGGTAATGCATTCACATTAATCGTGGGAATCTTTTTATAAAACCTTTTTCTAATCTCCAAGTTTAGTTAGACGTAATTAATGGAAGTATGAGGAATATCATTAACTTTTACCCTTCCATATTAATCAAAGAAACAATAATTGCACGCTATATGTTGAACGGCCTATTTTCAAGGACCCATGTTAATAACAGAATGTATATTTCTGAAATGGCTATCCTTGTAAAATATTCGTTGAATAAATAAATAAAATAAATAATTAAATAAAAAAGAATTGATTTTAAGAAAAAATGTTAACAAAAGTATGACATTCCGAAAAGATGCTTTTAAAAATGATTGATATTCCAGTAGGTTCAATTTCCCCTCAAGCACAACATTTTGCAGATGACTAATCATTTCAAAACTTTACCTTGGAATCGAAGCTTTTTAGTAATATTCATTATCGATCAGGCCTTTGTAATAGTGAGTCATGTTTCACATAGCTAAATAGACAGGTTTTTTTCAAAGTGTGTATTTTTAAACTTGATTGCTATTTGAAAAGGAACTTCTCTTTAGTTAATTGCCAAAATATAGTAATTTACAAGTTCCTGTATTTTATTAAGTGAATAAGTTCACGGAATAAATAACTACATAGGAAATTAACAACAACGATGAGCTCTAAGATGTTGACTCAATCCATTTCTCAATTAAGGCACCCATCACGTGACCGCAAATAAGTTATTTATGAAACACCATTCATCCCTATAAGCATTTTAAAATAAATAAATACATTTGTTGAACAAATATGCCAAAGAATCTAGAAGATCAATAATTCGAAATAAACTTTAAGTAAATCTCATGCAAGCGTTTCCAAGCAACATCTAAACAAAAATCAGAGAAAAACAATATAAAACAGACCAGCCAACAACATGGTTGAATACGAGAACATATTTTCAAGGGTTTTAAGGCTACGTATTTCATTTACCCATTTTGTTGAGACCTAGAAAACTGAAGTTACAAAATCGAGTTATAATATCAATTTTTAATTATTGGTATCACTTCAAGTTATTAATTTTGACTTTTTTTTTTCAAATTTACAAGCATTATTTTCAAAATAACCATGTTGGATCTACTTCGAAATCAAATCGTTTTCACCAAATTAAACCAAATTTCAGCCTACAATTTTGAAAATCATTTCATTCTAGTAAAAATCATTTCATTCTAGTAAAAATTTGCACGTGGAGCAATTTCATAGAGATTTCCTAGTTAATAACTCAAAGTGATATCGCAAATTAAAACTGGACTTTATAACTCGATTTTTTAACTTGGGTTTTCCGGGTCTCCATCAGTCTTCTGTTTAATTCGTAATTAGTTGTTCCACCTACCAACTTACAGGAATTGGGCAGTCAATTCACGGTCTGAAAACGTGTGTGTCATTTGTTCTAGCTTTGTTTTAACATGATGGCCAGTGCGTGGTTTGTAAAGGAGCAGAATCTCGTGTGAACACTCCTTGTCATCAGACTGATTTTAAAATTGAAGTTAGATGTTTTCTTTGCAGATGAATGAATGAATGAATGAATGATTTACTTCAAATGATTACAAGTCTATTTTGTTGAAAACTTCAATTTTGATCACACTTGATACGACTAGATAATCGATTTTTGCTAAGATGTTTTTCATCATGACTAGATAATCGATTTTTGCTAAGATGTTTTTTATCATGACTATACATTGACAAAAAGTCATTGACTATATTTCAGTGGAATGGTTTTTGCGTTATGGTCTACTCAAAGCAAGAAAAGACAATCATGTCTACGCCAATTAGGATTTTTATCCCAAGCTTTAACAAAACAAAAAATAAGCCATCAAACGTTCTATGAAGTCTGTTGAACTGTGAGAAGGAAACTCTATATGATTCCGAAATTCATTGGATTACAGAGGTTAATCGAGAGCTAATTGGGGTCATTTGGAAGTTAATTATTCATTAGCTTCATAGTAAGACATAAAACAGTATTCACTTTAGTTCCTTCAGAAAAACTTGGGCAGAAATTTAACATGTTTTAATGTTCATGAAAGAATGTGACTTGAATTAGCAATTAGCAATTAGACAATTTGCTTTGTATCTATTCAGTCATAATAAGCCATGCGCATGTCAACAATGCTCAATATGGTGCAGCATTGTTTATTTCATTGATTCATTCAGGTTCGGACAGTTCACTTTTCTGTTTTAAGCGGAATTCCTGACAATCAATGGCTGTTTGTTTTGTCGTGTGTTATGTTCGGATTTTTCTTGCGCGTCTATTTTGATTATGCTTTTGTAATGTGATGTTGATCAGGAAGGAATTAATTTTGCGTAAACATAGGAATTGCTTGGATTATGTAGAAAAATCATTTCCCAATCATACCTTTAGAAATATACATATCCTGAATTTAAATGATTTTTACTTTGCAGAAAATGTTTTTTTCCGTTATAAGTATTTTTAGTCCAATAAGGTTCAGTCACAGTTATCAAAAAGCTCTTAGCAACCAAGAAATGACGAGATCAGAAAAACCAGTGACATGTTGCTATGCAACGATCGTTTACTGCCCACTTAGAAGTATCTTATAAGAATACGATCTAGGTAATTACAGCTTTCATTGGTTAACCTCTGGAATACTACTTTTTGCTTTTTCCAAAGTCAAAGTTGGCACCGTTTCTATCTAATTCAATTAAATCATCATTATTTCATAAAGCTGACTCCCTAAACAGTTCAAATAACTTGTCCGAAATATGTCACACAGTAATGTCCGATAAAGCTGCTTTTGTTAAATTAATTCTTAGTGCCTTTTCTTCACGAACTTTGATCACTGCATTTTAATGAATAACAAGAGCCAGATGACGCAAAACGGTAGCAGCAAAAGTACTTGCCACAAGAATATTTTTAAATTTGAAATTTTACTTAAAGTTCCTAAACGTTCTGTAAACGTTATTTCTTGAGATATCTTACTGGTGGAAAACGGGCATAAACGATAATCCAATGTTTAAAATTACTAACTCGTGTAAATAGGGTCTAATTGTAACACACCAGCAATTTAATTTATTAGAAGACAAAAGAATTATACATGCATGAGCTGTTTATCACGTACGTTTTTTTTATAAGAGCTTATGTTGAAAAAAAACGGGTTTCTTCGTAGCCAGGAGACCCAGCCACATTCTCTCAAAATCGAGAAGTAGCTGGGTTCAACCTCTGACAGTTGGAAAATTAGTATGAAGAAATTCAAATTCAAAATTTTAAAAATTGGCGGTTAACATGCATAATTATTACGTCAACGGCATAAACATACGAATAATTAAATGAATTAAATATGGCTGAAACATCAACAAATTAAAAACTTTGAAGTTTATAGTATAATAGCTTCTTGATAAAAAAGAAGAACGAGAAGGAGCTCCCCTCTGCTTGAGTGAAAGGAATTACAGTATAAAACAAATTTTAAAAAGCAACTTAGTTTCTCAGGATGATGTTATTTTGTATTGAATCTATTGACAAATTAATAAATATAAATAAAGAAATCAAATAGCTTTAAACTTAAAAAAAACTTTCAAAATTATCTCGCATAAAAGTAACCTCTTGCTGTAGCGTATATTTCATTACTCCGTCTACCCTATTTGTTGTTTTCGCTGTGGTTAACCAAACAAAGATAACAATTTCACGTCTTAGCCCAGCACTTCAAAATGAAAGTTTTAATTCATCTGTAGTAAATTAGAACAAGGTTTTTGTGGAATTGTTGCCTGGTTTCTATTATCAACTAGTAATCTGGGTAAAATATTTTAACTTAAACTTTTGCCATAAGAAGTGGGGAGTACACATAAAGTGTCTCGCTCTTGACTTATACTTTGAATAGCTTCCAACTGCTTCGTTTTGATAATAATATCTTTAATATGATTTTCGAGACTTACTTTTACAGCTTGTAAGAGTAGCTCATCGCAAACCCCAGTCGCCATCATTGTTTTTTCTTTGTACACCTGTTTTTTCTTTACACAGTTTAATTTATAAGCAACCTTACCTTTTAAACCTGGTAAGTGAGACCATTGCAGAAAATTACAAATCAAATTATGTGAAAAGTGATGAACCAATCAGCGCGCTTTAGCCAAAATCTGACTAAGACGTTGTACCCAGCTACTCGCCTGCGGCTCGTTGAGTAAGCAGGCTAAGAGTAGATGGGTCTCCTGGCTAGTTTCTTCGAGGAAAAAATTGATGTTTTGAATTATAATTTTTTGAAACCGAAAATGAATTCAAGCAGATAACTGCCTTTTTTAACTCGATTTTTGAAAACCTTGATGTTCAAAGAAAGTATAGATAACTAACAAATGTATGTGATTGAAAAACTTCAAAAGGCTGCGTTCGTTCATTATAAGGTATATTGAGTTTATAGTGAGGACTCGGAGACTCTAAATCGCAGACTAATTGTTATTTCGGCCGGAGGAGTAGTAGGAGTAGGAGTGGAGTCCACGGGTGTTTTAATACGGTATTCGCTATCGCTGCTACCGTAATAAGTAAATGATTTCTCTTGGAACCGTAAAGGATCCAATAGTGCTATGAGGAAAAAACACGAATTACAAGTTTTCCAAGGTATGTTGGTAAGCTATAATTATTTTCTATGCCTTTCTCAAAAGTTGTTACATAGTTGGCCAGAACACTAAGTTGCGATCATCATTGATGTTTGGTGTAAACTTTACAAATAACAAAAAGATCTTGGATATTGTTTATGTTGCTATTTTCTATTTCAAGGAACATTTTTTTATATTTATTTACTCTTTCAAACGAAACGTATTTCAGTCTATAGGCAAATATTGTATGGCACAGTTGAATTGAAATTGAAAGAACATATACAAAAGAAACCTCTTACTGTCGTAATTGAATCAACTACAGTATGTCTCAGAAAGACTTATCCGCAAACTTTCCGTGTCTATTTCTCAACAATTATTTGTCAAAATGCTGCGAAATTTGCATCACAAGGAAGCCCTTTTCCAGTACTTTTGATTGATATAAAGTTTTCTAGAAAATGATTATTCTTCGGAAAGTTATTGAAGGAAAACACACAGATTTGGATCGTTAATTTCTTAAAGATCAATTAACAGTTACTTAATGACATTTTGATAAAGCAATTTTCTTTTGTTCTGATCATAAAATCTTTTGAGCTTGTTAAGCGAAAGTACGTTCATTTAATTCCCAAAATTTTTATCTTATCAACTTGCTCGGTTATAAAATTTGAGGCTTAAGAAATTCTAATGACTGAAATTATGTTTGAACTCATCTGACTGTGTTTGTAAACTTGTTGTATTGTTACACGCGATTGATCTTTAACAAATTAATGATCTGAAACCATGATATTTTCCTCAATAACTTTCGGAAGAATTATCATTTTGCTTCAAATCTTATATTTTCAGAAAGAGCTTGAAAAGAGCTTTCATATGATATGTAAATTTGAATAATTTTTGAAAAAAACGCATTGAAAGTTTGTGGATAAAACATTCTGAGACACACTGTATAAACAAAAAAAAATGAACAGAATGTTTCATTATATCAGGCACGTGCATATGCATGAAAAGGATCACCACGACAACGTATGCCCACAAGCCTTGAACGCAAGGTGTTTTTCAGTATCAAGACTAAAGTGCAGGTGTTTTTTTTTTATAAATGAACTGTATCTAATATTTCCCCTTCAAACTATTTGGTGAAACGTCTGGTCACGTGACCATCATCTGGTCGGTAAGATGAAGAAAACTGTTATTCAGATAATTGACTAGTTGCGCATTCACTGGCATCCATCCGTCTGGAAGGTTTTTATCAAGGAAGTGAAACTTTCAGCTTTACATTTCCTTATAACATATAAATTTTTCAGAATACAAATCACTTTATCTATATATCAGACGCTGATGATCTTTTAATGAGAAAGCAAGAGTGAATAAGTTATCAAGGCTTTTATATCCCTAGGAGTTATTATTACTTGAAACCACCCACTTTTACCAGTATTCAGTCATTGAATTGTTTCTGAAGGGCTGATTGATAAAAAGATTCTGAGTTATTAAACATATGGCTGACTGTTTTGACGTGAGTACCATCTTGACGTGAGTACCATCTTGACGTGAGCACCATTCATATTGACTAATCGCAAGCTTGCTTGTTACTTTCATTTTGTTCAAACTATGACGCAATCCATAGCGTTCCGTGAATAAAAAGAAATTAATTTTAAAAATGCAAACCTGTCATTTTCATAATACTTTAATGAAATTTGATTTTTAGATATCTTTCTCCATTTAGGACATACTCTGCATGTATCAAATGTTTTAATACGCATAATGTAATTGGAAGAAAAATTCTTCGAATATTTCATCTCTCACAAAACAGCTAAGCAATTATAGCGAGCGACGCAACAAAAGAGCTGTTACAATTTCAACATTCATAAACATTTACTCTGTCATCATAACAATCCCATGGCCATATTATCGGTTTCGATTCAAGTGAATTTTTCAGACAATGCCTTATGTGTATTGCTTTCTATTTGATCAATATTGTAATGACGTTCTGTTCAGACAATGTACAGTACAAGCTATCAACTTTCAATGCAAATTGAAATTTTCATATACCCTTTTTGTTGTTCTCGATAAACAACTCATTTTTGGTTCAAATAGAAAATGTGTAAAGCAATACATATAAATTACACAATCAAATAAGTTATGTTAAGATATAGACCAGTATAATTGTTGTTTTAAAAGGATCAGTGGCAGGATATAGAAAAAGATCATTTTCCAGACAATACTGACTTATATTCTTCCCTTTACAAATTTCCAGATTCCCACAGGTTTAAAGAAGCATCTTTAAGGTCATCTTTCCATCTTTTAATTTCAATGGGTGTGGCACTTATCATTTCATATAAGGAAGCGTAGGCCTTTTTTCTCGTGAGTAAATAATTTTCTTAGTAAGTTAAAATAAAACATCTTATCATATAATAATAAAACATATTTTCAGCTTTGTTTTTATTTTCATCGAGCTTCCGTTGTTCAGTGTCTTTAACGAAGTCGATTATAAACACGAAGCTAGTGAATTAATGCTGGAAAACTTCGTTAAACGTAAAGTTATCCATTAATAACAATGGTCATGAAAATACTAGCTTTCTTTTTTCAACATTTCTGCATTCCTCATCAAGTAAATATATACGCAACTGTACTAATTGTTACATGCTGCACATGCGCATTCTTCAATCACCTCCACAGTCTTGATTCTCATTTTCTTCTTCTTGGCGTTGGGACAAGCTAATACTACCTTTTCTGTGTGGGCTTTGGTAGGTTTACATCGATGGCATATTGATAGGTCCTCTTGGTAATAAGGTGTTCCTGGTATGAATACACTCGTGCAATACCCACGACAGTAAGTCAAATTGATTTCCCTGTCGATGCAGTTCTTATGTTTTAATATGTATTTGTAAGATTGAACACTGCAGTTAGTAGAATTCATTTCTTCTGAAGTTGCAATTATTGTTCCGTTGTCTTTAGGAAACTTGGGGTTGACGATTTTTTCTCTCGCTTGAGCTAACAACACATTTCCAAAGCTTATGGCTAAACATGTTTTTGATATAATGATAGCGACGTACACAACGATGCTGGATCTCATTCTACTGGTTTTAGTCAGTTCTAGAAGTTAACATAAACATAAACATTAATATAAACAACATTAATATAAACAACATTAATATAAACAACATTAAACACAAATTAAACGAAAGAGTTCGTAGAAAAACAATGCATTAAAGATAAATAAATTCTGTGAATCAAGTTGCTAAATTATTTCATCATCATTATTTTTTGTTTAGCTGTTTGTTTTGTTTTACTGCTGAGGGATTAGCCAAGGACTCGCGTAAAGGTACCAGTAAGATAAGGAAATGTAATAGAATTACAACAAACAATGGATACGTTTGGTGTTTTGACGTATTTAATTCCACACAAGAATGTCATCATCTCAGTGAAACAAAAAGTTCGAAACTTAGAAAAATGTTTTGTAAGTGCGTAAATCCTCATGCTATTACATTTTATCTGTTATATTCTTCTTGTTATATTCTTCGGGGTATTTTGATCATTGCTCGGACAATTCTATCACTTCTATTCTTATTCTATGTAAAAGAAACAGAACACAAACTCATGAGGTTATATGAAGCAACAAATAAACATGAAGCGCAATTTAACCGAACGATTAACTTTCAGTTAATTTTGCTAATCTACATAAACCATTTTTATCAAAAAATTCATCCATTTGACATTTGATAGGGAGTAAAACCAAGCCAAATAAATATTATAATAACTTTCGAACTACTTGGTATGCGAGATTTTAACGCTTAGAAAACATTGTTCTTGTCCTTTCTATCTTCTAGTTTTCCTTTCTAAGACATGTGACTTTGATGAAATGTCTTTTATAAGGGAAAAATATGGCTAGATATTTTAGCTATTATGTTTGACGCGTGCCAACTTGATAGTTCTATTAATCGACATGGTAATCATAACAGATCTATTTAATCAAAAAGGTAAAGGTTGTTTACTTCTATGACAATATGAAGATGTTTAGTAATAGACAATTGTGTAGGCGGGGAATAAAAAGATAGTCACTGTAACAGGAAATGATGTTGAGATCGTTTTCCCCTTGGTGCAGTTGTTGGTTACTAATCAATTTCCCAGCTCTAGTTTTTAAAATATTGATTGCAAATCGAAAATAGATTCTTTGCCTGTGTCATCCATAAGACATAATTTGTTATACTACAATATAGCGCCCTAAGGTGCTATGGCGTGTTGAAAATAATTGCTTCACTCATTTTTAAAACAAACTTTACAAGAACGACAAGGGTTCAAACCAAAAAAAAAGAAGAAAAATAGTAATAAAAGAAATTATGTGAATTTCAAATAAAAAAGCTTCAAATTTTCAAAACGTAAAGTTTCAAATTTACTAGTTATTGTTGGAATGTATACTTTAACAGTAGCATGTACTATTCCCATGAACTCTTTCAATAATATTGATGGTACGATATTCTTTCGAGCAGATTTTATTATATATTAAGTGATCCTTTGTTTAACGTGGGTGGTTGTACTGTGGTTCTACTCAAAGGATTATTTCGTGACTGTTCATAGCTTTATCTATGGAAAGTTGCAAATACCGAAATGCTTAGCAAAAATGCTAGCTATAAATACTCTGACAGGTAAAAATCTTGAAGTGTAGCTTGTTCTCCTTACCAAGAACACCTTTAGAATCTGGTCAACGTAACAAATCCACGATGAAGACAAACAGAACGAGTTGCTGAAATCACCACGAATAAATTATTTCCCAAATTTCAGACGCAAATGAAAATACAAAAACAAAACACCTACAATATTGTAGATTGGTCATTTACAGCAAAAACCAGACAGGATTTAATTGGATACTTAAAGCAAGTACGCATTTCAATTTATCACTGTTGTCGTATTGGTGTGACGTAGGTATAATTTGAAAGAAATCTTTGGTATGTCTATTTAAATACTAAACTTAATTAGTTTGGGAGGTCTCATACACGTATCATCTCACCTTGTAGCGAAAACCTAATATCATCGTCCAGTTTCCATTGCACTAACTTTATAATATGTTTTCTGGGAAAAGATGATAATCAACCAGTAGACACATCCACATATGTCACCATCAGAATAACCGGTCCAAGTCAGTATCTTTCGTATACGCCATACTTTCATTGACGTATTTTCAATTACATCATACTTTAAGTGCCTACTTGAAACTTTGACAAAATTTTAACATTACTTTGAAAGTGTATTATCTCTCCTCATTGTTATGGTAATCCAGTAAAAAAACTAACTTTATTCCACAGTTTTTTCCTTTCCACCAACATTGAAAGTCGAAGTAACAACGTTTTCAGTTTGTCTCTACTTGAAAGTCTTTGAAATTGTCTGAAAGTGTTTCTTTTGGAGTTATACCCTTTATCTAAACTGCCACACCCTAATAATGTAGTGCAAAATTGAAATATCCTTCATTTCTTACATTGAATCCAACGCAACAGGTTTGGTTACGGTTTAACTCCTCTTAAACGTTAGCTAGACCTATTTTTTATGCTTAATGCAGAAAGAAGAAAAAAATTGCAGTCTTTAAATAATGATTTATAAATAGACCAATTTTATCTGAAATAAAAAATGCAGTGGTATGCAAATCCTCATTACATCGAACAGCATGGTGGTTAAATTTATTTCGGTTTGGTTAATCTCTAGACTCGACATTACGCTATCCGTGCGTCATTCTTTATTATAACCATATTTGATACCTGCTAAGACAGACTGCTTATTTGAAAACAGTGACTGACTTTTTTTGTATTTTTAATCTGTCAAGGGAACTTTTCTAGACTTTCCAGAATGCTG
The DNA here is from genome assembly GCA_027922465.2 of Turritopsis dohrnii. Taxonomy (NCBI): domain Eukaryota; kingdom Metazoa; phylum Cnidaria; class Hydrozoa; order Anthoathecata; family Oceaniidae; genus Turritopsis; species Turritopsis dohrnii. The sequence goes on along the minus strand of BQMF02000224.1, from coordinate 373,257 downwards.
TGCATCTATATTTATTTGAGACTTTTTGAAAGGAATTGAACTTTTGACCCCTTTTTTAAAACATTGAATTGATTTTCATAGATTTCCTGATCCTTTTAATACTGATTATTCTTCTGGAATTCATTGATTATTTGAAACTAGCAAGCATTCGGCAACATCAATGCTGCTTTTTGCTGAATAAAAAGAGTGATAAACAGCGTCTTGCATTGTGAGACCAACAATTACCAAAGTCATAAAAATTTTATTTTTTCATTGCAACTGAGAGAAACTTTCTTTTATATATGAAAGAAAGAAATGCAGTAAAAAGAAGGATGTCTTTTATATGAAAGGAAGACATTTCTGAATGGAACTGCAAAACAAGGTCAGAAGCAATAGATAAAAATTAAAATTGTACAGTATGTAACATATTTTATCGTTTTCGTTACATTTACTTATTACAAAAATGCTTTTCTTCTCACTGTGAGAATGCGGAACAAACGTTAATATGCACAAACGTGAAACCATAACTTGAAATATTGTCGAATGCTTCGATTGTCGAATGTTTCGAAAACAACAAACCTTAATTTTCATTTTCCGTTCACAAACATGATCGACCAAAGTTTAATTCCAAATGCTTTCGTCTCATTACTTTCAAAACATATCCACGCATATTCATGTTATTTTCCATACCGTTAGCTAGTCCTTAAAATGTTTTTACATTTATGAGAAATAAATGAGCTATCTGATCAATGGAAACAGTCATATAATTCAATCTAGCAGTAAATGTTTCTGAAGGTGACGTTTTGAAAACGAGGCTGAATTTCTAATTTTCTACAGAGGCGTGAGTGAATATCTGGAACTGGGGCGGATCTAGGATTAGGTGAAAAAGTAGATAAATAATAGAAGAGTGATTCATTTCTAATCTTAAATGTTCTTCAGGTCATCAGTACGTTTTAATTTTTTTATTTGAAGAATAGCTCAACTTTTATCCATATCTGTTTGCCTAAGCTCTAGATCTCCCCTTCACGTCTAAACTTTTGATAATATTGTAAAGTCAAGTTACCCCTGCTGGCTGCAACTAGTTTCTCTTCTTTTCCATATAAAACACTGCTGCTCCTTCGATGTCTTCTTGTATAATCTACTCCTTAAATTCTCATTAAAATTAATGGCATATTTTCGAATACACCAATGGATTACCATTTGATTTTCAGTGTGAGAAAAAAATACAACAAAAGGGGTCTGGGAAAGAATTTGTCTCAACAAAAATAGAGCATTATTTGTTTGAGAAAACATATAGCTATTTTTTTTTGTCTCGATATGCGTCTGTATCAAAAGTAAGTTAATTTTCAATTATCGCAGTTGCGTCGGAACAACTTTTACTTGAAAGGATAATTTTTCTTTCATAAACGAATTACGAAAGTATGTCGACTATTTCAGAGGTACATAATTGGTAAACATCCAATGGGAAATGCGTTTAAAGAGAAAGAAAGTATTCTTTTATAAGAGTTTGACAAACCCTAAGGCGTGCCCTTATCTCATTATTTGATTCAAGTTGCGGTGAGAATGATTTAATATTCTTCGTCAGTGGCCTGAGCTTTTTTTGATTGTGTGGATGAACTGATTTAGTAATAATTTGTGGAAAGTTTTGTATAAAGGCTGAAGTGGTTTATTGGCAAATCGTCAGTAATCTTTTCTTTTCGTTTAAATACCCAATGAAAAAAATTGAAGCTCAACCACATAACTAATGTACAGTGGCCTCTTAACCAACAGAATTTCGCGCACCATCACATGTAGAGCAGATGCTTTAAATCTCCTTATAATGGTTTCAGACGATATTTATACAAATGTCAAAAAACACTCACCTATTGTTACGATATGATTAGTTAGCAAACAGCTTTTAAATGACACTGCAAAAAACATAAGCTAACTAACGTAACACAATCTTCATCAAATGTTCGGTTGTTATATTTTGCAAACCGCTATTCTAGATTTTGTCAATGGTATATGATTCCCTAAGTGATCGGATCGTGGTAGATGAATACCCTGAAAATCTTTCGTAAGATAAATAGGGATCTATCTATCCCGTTGTTCTGTTCTTTACTACGATGTAATAATCTGTCTAAAATTAAACTGCAAAGGCATTAGAAAAAAAGACAGAGAATAAAAAGGAAGTACTTTGTTTGATTAGGCATATCAAATTTTAAAAAGACGCAAACAAAATAAAACAAAACAGATTCTCATCATATTGTGTGTAACCTATAACTACTTTACATCAGTGTATGTATTGACGTCATCATTACATGATTATGGTGATTAGAGTATTCAGCGTGTTTTTTATTTCCTTCATCTACTCCGTCAAATTGTGAATTTTATTTTCCTTTGTAAGCAGTTTTGATTTCAGTATCAGCTCCTGCACCTTCCAATAACATTGTTCAATGTAAGAACGCTTTATATTAAGCATGGACTTACTCAAGGTCAATCAGAAAAAGTGGAGGGGTTAAACTTTCTTATATACTCCAACTATACACCTACTATTAATTTTTATATTTTAGCAAGATTGAATTAGAAAATGCTAGAAGGTCAAGAAAAATCTCATTTTGGACCTACTCCACAAAACAAGACAAATACGATCGACCTGGAAACAATGATACAACAGGCTGTTATAAGAATATCTCAAAGGCTACCTGAAATTATTGACCAACAACTAGCTAAAAGAGGAATTCAATCTTGATTGACGATTAGGAATGTTTTTCTGTTCCTCCAATTTTGACTGATCCGTGAAAGTTCATGTAATGTTAACATCATTTTATTTCATCTCAAATATCTAATTTTCATCTGCACTGAATTCAATTTTCCATTCATAATCTTACATGATGAACCTACAAAAAGTTATGTTGTAAAAAGTTAGTCATAGGAAGTACAAAAAAATCAACAGCCAATAATGAATCACAATGACGTTGGTTGCAGCTTAATTTATATGCCCTTTCTATGCCATTTCCATTTGTCGTCTTATGTGTGCACAACAGATCACATATTGTACAGCGCATGCTTAAGGATAACTGCTGTTTCTAATTCATGTTTGACCTTTGGGATATTTTCTGAGTATTTACATGTGTAGTTAAAAAATACAATTATCGAACAAAGGGAGTTGAAGAAACACAAGAAACAGAGGACAGCGAAACCTGAACTACTTCTTAAATTCCTTGCAAAGTTTAATAATGTTTGTAAGAATGAGGAAAAACGCTTCCCTAACCACAATTACTACAAAACAACTTTTTAACTTGTTTCGTCAGAATCATCCATGATTACAGCCACCAATGGTTCAATGATTTGAAGGATTACCGCGCAAACAGAGGCCGCGCAATTAAATGTCTGAAAAAAAACAACAATTTTCTTTTGGTGAGTAGTAAAAATTGTATTTGAAATATAATGCATCGTTTGAGGTTTCATAGGTACGTGTATTAAAATTATTTTTGTTGAGTGGTGTTCTAGATAAGCATACCACACATCGATACATATGCCTGAAAATATCAATTGGCTAAAATGCAACATTTCACCAACGTATTTGTAACGAGTTTCTGACACAGTTTTAAATTCTTCTGTTGGTATCCAAACAGGCACCAGCCAAGAAATGTAATACGAATAATATTTAAATCACAAATCGAAACAATGGAAAGTTTTCTTACTCATGTTTCCGTAAAATGTGGAAGGATCATTTCAAAAGCATCTCCTGCACTCAGGAATTTGAAAAATGCAACAGGATCCCTACTCACCATGACACAGACTTTGTTATATGAGTAGATGGATAAATATAGTTTGTACTGTAAATTTGTTTGTTTACAATAACTGAGATTGTCTGAAAAGAATCGTTATTTACATCCAACAGTAACAAATATTTACTGGAGTGTCTATTCCTGCCTGGAAAGTTGGAAAGTTGTATGCTTCCGATATCTGAGACAGAAGTACAAAAAGGGAATTATTTTGGTGGAAGTTGGGAAGTATTAAGAAATTAGAGGAAATTAAAGAGGCTGAACCTGTCAAACAACAATGATTAAAATTTTTATAAAGAATTGACGCTTGCGCAATTGATAAACATAATAACAAGTACAATGAGCCAAAAATAAATTCAATTCAAAGATGGAGGAAGCAAAATGTCAGTAAACACTCATCTCTGTAAATTACAATACCTGTCTGGAATGACATTTATGAAATTCCTACAGTACTGAACATTAGACCTCGTGTTTTGCATCTCCAAAAGTAACGCTAATCTTGTCAACATCTGCATTTTTTTAAACAATGTCAAATCAAATCTCCAAATAGGCATCGGCAATTTTGACTGGTAAATTGATTAATTTGAAATTCCACCTGGCAAAAATCTTTTTTTTCAGACAAATAAGTGGTCCTTAACCGGTGTAATATCATTCTTTTACTAAAAGTAAAGTACAAAATAAGTTGTCTTGTAAAAGATAAGTTAAAGCATAATTTAGAAAATCGTAAATTATTAGCAAAACAAGCATTTAACCTCAAATTGGTCAAAACAAAACATTTTTTGATTAAAAAACTTTTTAAGAGTTTACTACCGTCTTCCAAGTCCTCGGTGAACCTTTATTCAAAAAGTTTGGATTAATGAGGTTAGTACGATTTAACCAAACTAGTTCAACTGGAATCAATGAATGTTGGTTCGGTATAATACACAGTCGTTGTTTTTCTTTTATACAAAATGGTTTCTCAAGTTATGGTCATTATCAGGAAACCCATTATAAAAAGTTATTTTCGAATTTGTTTATGCTGATTTCAATAGCCTATCGTGTGAAATCACTTTTATCACATGCTTCTTCAAAAACATACCCATCAATATCAAATGACATATACAGTCACAGCAAAATCAAAACAAACAAAAATAGAACTGGACATGCAGCTTCCATTTTCTAATTACCAAATCAAAAGTAATACAGTGTCCAGACACGAAACAGGAAATTCCATCAATGTTGCCTGACTTTCGAATGATCGATAACTAATCAATATAAACATTTAATAATGGGATCATTTTTTTGGCATAATCAATAATGCAAACAGCATTGTAAATCATGCTTCTTTCAACACACAACAACACACAATTATTACATTATGATTTTGTTGCTTTCTCTCAGTCACGTGACATGACTCCCGTACGTTTAAAATACTTGAAGAAGGCCTTAACAAGACAAGCAGGTGGAACAACATTACTTCTGTCAGGTGGAACAACATTACTTCTGTCAGGTGGAACAACATTACTTCTGTCTAGACACGTGCGTGTCATAACATGTGAAGCTTCTACATAAAAAAATGATCTTATTTGTTTTTTCGGTTTTTTAAAAAAAAATATTATGTAGTTTCCAAAACCACACCGCTATGCAATAACAAGTATTGTTTGCAGCATTGAAGTTGAGATGACAGCAGTAGAAGTGTCGACTCAACGCTTTCCAGTGTTGTTGTTTATCGATGGCAAAAACGCATGACCGAAAGGGAAAAAGGAATTTTGTTATCAAAATAAAAACAGTAAAATGCAGGTCAGTAAACAACACGCACAGATTTGCAAAGTATCCTGGGAAAAACTGAAAAAAGAAATTAAATAGAATTATCAAAGCGAAAGATTGTGTGAACAATGTAGGTGTGTGTGAACAGGGACACCACACCTACACTTTTTGCAAGTTTTGTTTAAAAAATATTTGCTACGCTAACCTGAATCTAACTGAAAAAGTTTCACTACAAATTTGCTCAAATTCAAGCAACGACATATGCCGAAATTGATCATTTCCAATACAGAACACTAAATCCCTGTACTTAGAAAACTTATGTAGTCCCAATAAATGCGTTTTTCTTTTCTCTTCTTACATAAAAGCTATAACTCAAACGCATGTTATTCGAAATATTCGGACAACTACTTCAGTCTCATGACTTTTTTGTTTGAAAAAACTATTTCACCACACCTTTCTTAGAATTCTCTTCAAAAAAACATACCTATGAAAAGGAAAACATCAACAGAATTTGATTTTCTTTGATTGTCTTACATAACAACGACACTAGCAGTAATAATGGTGAAGCTATTGAAGAACAGTCGGCAGTTCCTCTTGTTCAATTATCTCCATTATATATTATACATCTACCTTCATGCAACACCATAATTACTTGCTGTGGGATTTGCATAATCGTTCCCCATTATGTCATTGAGAATAACATTTTCCTTCGTCGAGGAAACAGATCGTCACGGAGAAAATTGAATAAGGGAAACTGCTAATTGGATCGAAATTTTTTGAACAAATAATGCAATTTCTTTGTTGTTTGACATCATTACTTTTTGGTATCCTGCAATTTCAACAATTGATTGTAATACCTCAATATTGATGGTTACATTACATTTACTTTACATTCATTACAGCACGATGATAGTTGAGTAATAAAAGGTTCTTACAAAAAATGAGTCCAGCCTACCTTGACTGCAGCTTTTCTGAAATACTTCCTTGCTAACCCGTTGCTTGTGTCAACTTGATTTATTTTGTTTTGTAAACATCACATTTATAGCAGTTGGCATGATGCATTATAGCTTATTATTTTTAAGAAATTACAAGGAGTGTGACGACATCCACCAAAGCGAAACATATGAGACGCATGTAGGTGGTGTGTGAAAAAAGTCTGTGTTAATGGTTAGAATAATGACTCACTTCCCCTATTAAATTTTAGGTGGCATAGTCAGATAACTCATGGTGAATCTTCATTTATAGTTGCTACGGCGACTAGCAACCATTTTCAAACTCCACAAAACACAGCTTTCATTTCATCTTTATAGAAATGTTGTAATGCTATTTTAATAGACTTGTTGACTTTCAAACAACGGGTGTGATCCAGATGTTACCTATTATATGGATGTTTTTACTTGCGTTACTATGGCAATTACTGCTACATGGAACATAAACATCTCAGTACAAGAAATTCTTCTGAAATGACGTCATCTAATGGTTTTTTCGGTTCTTTTTTTGCGTTACATGCATCAGCACGCCTTCGCAATTTGTTGGAGTATACATTCCAATAAAGTGATGAACGTTTTTTTATGTAAAAAAAGAATCATTCTGAAAGAAACCTAAGAAACACGTGCTGTTAATAACCAATTAAAATCGTTGTAGCTAACACGAGCTGTTAATAACCAATTAAAATCGTTGTAATCTTCGCGAAATTTCATCATCTGGTTTTATACCTTGCAACAGATAAAACAAATTACAACTACAAATCGATGAAATGATGTTTTGCAAGAATCACATTTTCTTTGTTATTGATATCTTTCTTTCATCTTCACTGCAGCAACTTTCACACATATTGTCCATATGGACGGCTCCTTTTCCAAATTTTTGAAAGAAGTGTGCTCAAAAATCGTTCCTATTAGAATTTTAGAGATATGCTTCAGGAACACTACGTATAAGCTAGCTAAGGGGGTGATCACATGGAGGCGGGCTAGTTCGGTTTGCCGAGATCTCGCTAGTATTAAAAAAGTGCCATAAATTTGTGTTTGTGATCACATGAGAAACGAGCCAGCCCGCTTTGCCGAGATCTCGCTTTATTTAACCGAGATCTCGGTAAAACGGGCTGACGAATTTCTCATGTGATGGCTTTCAACCGGGCTGGCCCCCTTTGTCGGGATGAAATTGCATGCACGGCGCATGCGTAAAGTTGAAAAATATAACAAATATCACGTGATCAATTCTTCAGCCCGGTTAAGCGGGTTGATACTTTTCCATGTGATCATAAACATTTATCAGCCCGCCTAATCGAGCCAGCCCTCCTCTTGTGATCACCTCCTAAAATGTTTTTCGCTAGTATTGTGTTGTTTCTTTTCATTAAATTATATACGATGGCTTTATTTGGTTTCGATTATTCATCCTCTAGATGTCCTATCTACAAAGGCTAAATGTGGAATCTTAAAAATGTCTTCCTCTCTTCACCCAATTATCATTAGAGGTGTAGCTATTTTTCAATAACCAATAAGTTTTACAAATTAATAAGAACAAAATTAATTGATTTTGAAGCGAAAAACCTTCAAAAGAAAAATAAAAAAAAAAAGAACGTTGAGCCTCAACGGAATTTTTCAGAAAATATTGCACGTGACGTAAAAGCTAATAATGCAGAATAACTAACTCTTTCACAGTGATTGTTTTGTCTTTGTCAGAATTATCATAATTATCACTTTTTTCTCCCATTAATCTAAATTGGATCTTCGGTCAATAAAATTGTCAATCGTCAATTGAAAACGCCCAAAACACCAGTTGAAAATATTTCTACTATGGTACACTCTCTGTTAGGGTTATTGGCATTTTTTAATGAGCAGTAACGATAAAAGACGCTATAGCTATCTCTTCATTCAGAATGCATTGCATCATGATTACATCTAAATGTTTGAAGAATTGAACGTTCTTTAAATTTTACAAAAGTGTACTTAGCTTTCAAGGGGGTTTTAGCTTTTCAAGGGCGTTTCCTTAGTTGAAAAATAAGCGTAAATCGTTTCATGTCTAAATCAAGTCTGCGGCTGAATATTAAAGCAAAAAAAACCAAAAAAAACACGAAAACATTTAAGCATGTGAATTAACTTGAAAAGTATTAAAAAAAAATGTTTTGAGTCATCGTCAAAAAACAGAATGCTGTCTGAGTCTGAGGTCAAATTCTTTTGGTTATTATAAAAAGATGATATTAGCACTGATGAAACCTTTGTTTTTAAACTAAAGTGTCCGTTCTAACACTTCACCTTTCCCTATAAGTTGCATTGAAGGAACAAAGTCATTATAAAGTAACCTCACTTCATTTACTTACTTTCTTGAAGTTTAATTTACTCCAACTGCTGTCGCAACATCAGACATTTAATTGATCCAATTTGACTCCCCAAAATTCATATGTTTCCAATTTATAGATGATTCATTTGTCTAGAAAAGACAAGTCATTATTTATTTATGTACAGAAACTTAAGAAACCTGCTTAGTTTCACATCAATGTTTTGGAACTGCAAAAGTTTTAGAATCGTTCAATTCAAAACTGATCTGGCTATTTCCTTCCTCTATCAGTCATTCTTTTGTACAAACTTCCAAAGACCAATGATTGGCTGGTTTTGTTTGTGGATAAAAAAGCCGATCACATTTGAAACTTACAGACTCTATAGAAATTAGAACACAATAGGTCTTCGCTTGAGACGAGCATTAGCGATTGGTTTAGAACTCGTTTTCAGATATCGATGCACGGTTCGTTCTGTTTTTTGTGGGTTTTTTTTAATCTTTTTTAACAAACAGAATTTTCTCGGTTAAAAAATATACCTTTCCATAATGGGGTCGAAATACGTCAACAAGACCACCATAAAGTCAATCGCCGCATAGCTCACTGGCAAAACAAAACTGGTCCGATATAATTGACGTTAGAAAAATTATTAAGGCGAAATATCTCGCGTTCTCATTGGTTAAAAAATTATCACTCAACCAAAAATATTTTGCATCGCTTCCTTCTAAAGAACCACTGAACATGTGTATGTGAATGTGTACATGAAATTAGTTTTCACACTAACAGCCAAACTCCTGCCAATAAAATTGACATAAATCACAAAAGAAATTAGTGAGTAGTTAGCAATACCTATTACCACCTACGTGCTATTACATGAAAGAATAATCCTGAGTGTTTTGAAAGTAGACATGACTAATTTTAAAGGTTGTCCTTCGGAAAGGAATATTACTGTATGCCATTCAATTTATGAAAACGAAACAACGTCTGTATGAAGCGCTCCTTTAATTATGAACCCTGCACGTTTCTTATGCTCGAACAATTTTGAACTCTATTTAGCTTGAATTCAACCAATCGCGTCTAACAAAAGAAATAGGTTATATCATTTTATCACGATGGGCAGTTCCTTCATAGTTGGAATGAACATACGTGCTTTGTTATACAAGACAGTGCTGTTATGAGTGTTTAAAAGACATAACAAGATTTTGCAAGGAGTGTCTACTAATGTGGTTTTTATTGACCTTTAATGGAATTCAAGGTTGTTGTTATGTTTTATGAAACTTTCATTTCGATAATACTATATCACGTTTTAGTTAAAAATTTTTTATAAAAGCAACTTGAGCGCTTTAAACTGGCGAACTTGCTGGAGCTTCTACAGGCGGTTTCATATGAGGAACCTGTTTCACTCGTTGCAACAACATGGTGACCTATTAAAATAAATGATTGTTCTGCCACTCTCAAAAACTAAGGGCGTGTGAAAAACTCATTTTCGTGATAATGAGAGTTGGCACTTCCTTCTATGGAATGATCTGTGGGTTGGCTCGACTTTTTGATCAATAATCATATCAGCCAAAATTTCGTAACATTGGAACTTTCGAAACTTCACCAGACTTTTTTACGTGCTTCATTGCATGAATTTTATGCTTCGCTACCTGTCGAACCCTAACCCTAACCCTACCAGTGTCGCTACAAGCACAACTTTTACAACAACTAACTCACCTAATAATATTGGAATAGTACCTGTCAGTTAGAAGGTTTTGAGGAATATACCTCTGAAAAGATAACCAATAAGTATTACGAGAGGGGAAAGATTTTGAAGATGTATTTTAAAATTTCCGACGTAATCTAGTGTGCGGTGCACCACACGCCACAACGCCATACCTTAGTAGTGTCACGAAACAAGACTAGGTTTTATTCTCTGCTACCAACATTGGAGTTTTTATGTTACAGTAGTATCTCTAATTAACAGACACTCTAAAAGGCGGACACCTCCAATTAACGGACAATTTTCAATACACCGGCCGAATCCTGGTCAAAATCTCATAGAAAACTCTCTAAAAAGCGGACAGTCAATTAGCGGACACTCCAATTAGCGGACACATTTCTTTACACGGAATGGCCTTTTTGAGCTTTTTTTCTTTTAATTTAGCGGACACCGCGACGAAATTTTGTCAAGATTTTCAAAACGTGGATAAATTAATAACAAATATTTAATCTACTTTGGTATCCCATATATTTAATTTACTTTAAGCATTTTTCTACACAATTATTCAGTTCTTTCTCAGCTTTCTCCAGTTTTTTAATCATCCATCGTAAGGCTTTGGCAGGCCCTGTAAAGCGATATTGAACAGGGGTTTCTAGCCCGTATCCTCCTCCACGATTTATCCTTTTGCCATTTTGAAATAGTGGAAGTAAGCCCTTTTGCCCAAACGAAGCATTGGGAATGGTAGACAAGCTTATAAATTTAAGCTTTTTCAATAATACTGAAAGAGCAATGTTAGGCGCAATAAAAAAAAAAATTGGAAAATAAAACAATACTGAGACAAACAAACATTAAAGACTTTTTTAAACCCTAAGAACACGCTCTGTCTGATTGTTCTTTTGTTTATATTTTATGAAAACCCATATCTAAGAATAAACCCATCGTTTTTTTGTTTTCTTTTTTAATACTTTTATGAAAAGAGCTAAACGCACTTTTAGTTTCGTTAGTTTTGTTATTAAAAAACACATGAATTGCATATTCTTGACTAAACTTCAACTGTCCTTTTTCTACACCATACCTAGAACCCAAGAAAACCCAAAAAAGTATAAAATATGGACTTTTCGACCAAAATTGGCCAAAAAATAGCAAACTCTCCAAAAAGCGGACACCTCTAATTAGCGGACAGATTTCCTTGCACCAATGGTGTTAGCTAATTAGAGAGACTAGCCGCCAAGGCGGCGTCGCTCGCCGCCCATGTTCAGCATGCGTTGACTTCACGAAAAATAAAATTAAGGAATTGGCAACCGAAAGTGTTACCATGTTGTAGAGCTCGAAAACCTGATCAAAAAAATGTAAGGGATCGTTCCGCTACGATCAACCGTTACAGAGATATCATTCTTCAAAGATTTATATGACGTCACAGACCCCTCCCAAAAAAATTAGACCCAAATTTTTCGTCACCCCATCGCCTGTATCGCGGACCCCAGATAACGTCAGTTAGCCCTAGAGGCAGATTCGAAATCAAATATCAAATATCAGTTTAAACAATGGTTCCAAAAAAACCAAAATTTCATGATGTGTTATTTGTTTTTTAAAACAATCGTTGATCAGTACAACAATACACTCAAAACGTAGAGAGAAAAAAACTTTTTATTAGCTTTTGTTTTAAAAAAGTTACGCGCTCTAACATGGGTGCTATCAAACAGAGGGAAAATGGTTTCTCTTCTTAAAAAGTTCACACGGGAGGAGAGAAAAAAGGCACGTGCTAAATGAATAAAGAGAATAAAAAAACGTTCGATCAGAAGAGCTTTATAAAAAGAAATTAAATTATTAAAAGAAAAGCAAAAAAACATTTTGTTTCATGATACTCTTTTTTTACCTATCGGTTTTTAAACATTTTGATTGCTCGAAAAAATGTTCACCCGTCCAGGCAGTAAGGCAAGGATACGTTAGGATACACTGGTAAAGCGCACATGCTGCCACGTTCTGCCACTGCTGCTTTTTGTCCAAAATGTTTAATCAGTTAGTTTCTTTGTATTTAGTTGATGTATTGTTTTCAAAGCCAAGTCAACGTGGAATATAAAACTAACAATAATAATAAAAACAAAACGTTATTCCTATTAGTTCATCAGCCAAAAAAAGTCACGTTCGATTGGGGTTGCAATGTATTTGCTTCGAACTCACGTCGCACACAAAAAAAGAAATAATTTCGCTCACAACTCAATCTACCATTTTGCGTGACAGACAAACAAACAGACAAACAGAGAATCGGCTATTAATATATAGACTACTGTATAAAAAATGAGTTAACAAGTTGTAACATTGTTTTTCGGACAACGAAATCACCCAAAATGTTTTTGTTGGCATAGCAATAAGAAGTCACAAAAAGTCGCGAACAAAGTGAGTTCATTCATTGAGAATGGTGTCCTTAGAGAAAAATTGCTCGATATTGCTTCAATTTATGTATGTTACAGGATTTTGTGCGTACAAAAATTTTTCAAAATGGCATCTTGCGACTTTAAATGTCGTGACTTTTATCAGTTTAGGCTGCTCGGGACAATTAATGCTTGCGAAAAAACTTTTTTTTGTGTACGACACTGTGTGACTTTAAGGTATTATTTTTTAAGTTTTAAAACTTTTTGTTTACTATGATTATGATTACCATGGTAACAAAAGAAATGTGCTACACATACATTGTTTTGTAAACATTCTGTCCGCAGATGTTTTTTTAAATTGTAACACAAATATTTTTTTCCTGTGTTTTTGTTTGTAGCGTAAAATTTCATATACTTATATCTTATCTTATATCTGGTCCTTAATTTATACAGTTTGGTTTGTATTGCTACATGATCCAAGCCAACAAAAATTGCACGCTAATAATAACGTACAGCCCGAAGTTATTAAATTCTTCAATCTCCATCATGTCCAATAACACTAGATTCGTCAGTAATTTTGTAACCAAGGTGATACAGGTCTGACAAAATCCCAAGAAAATTCCATAGACGCTTTTCAACGAAAAATCATCCGAAAGTACGTTTTCGACATCAAATGGCCATCAGCAATGATGAACTGTATCAAAAAGCAAAAACTACAAGTTGGAAAAGCAAAATTACTCTACGCCGTCTGAAATGGTTCGGGAAACTGGTGATCTGGCGTAAAAACAAACGAAAACATTTTCGAATTTTAGATCTTTTGTATGTTAAGTAATGTAGGTTTATTTACGGAAAAAACCTATGAATGAATGAATGAATTACACATAAAAGTTCCAAAAAATCGGAGACTGGTAAATAAGGATTGAATTTTGAAGTCTTGAATTTTTTCTCTACATAAGTTATCAGCTGAGGTTCAAATACCTCGTTCAGTACTGATTACTTTAATCGGAGTAATTTTTGCGATTTTAATGTTTTGGATTTATTTTCGCGAATAAGCCCTTCGAAAAATTTCTTGTGGATTTATTTTCGCGATCAGAAGAATTATGATTGGAAAAAAAAGATTCTTCAGGTAAAAATTTGGTAGGTAGCCTTCTATTTCATCAACTGTTAGAAATGTATAACGCAATAACATTTGTGTTCACCTCTAAGGTAAATTGACATCTACCTCAAAGCCTTTCTCTTCTCAAATCGCTAAGAGATTTGGTAGGAATATCTCTTGGTTCCATACTTAGTAACAATGAAAAAGGAGTAAGAGCCTTCTGTTTATTTTCGCGAATGGGTACTTTGAAAAATTTCGCGTGGATTAATTTTCTGTAAGCGGAACTTATAATATCTTCAATTAATAAATACGCCAGATTGCAACACTTCGAACCCTTCCGATTCATTTTCAAGAATTAGTAGAGTAGAATTAGGTATACACCCGGAAAAAAATACTATAAAGCTAAAACTTTTCACATTTGATATATAATACTTATACTTCTACCAGAAAAAAAAGCCCCATCAATTTGACAATGGGAAACCTGTTTTTGGGCCAATTCAAATTTGGTCCAAAAGACAAACTTGACCAAAATGTTGTTGTTGTCAAAATCGTTAGTTTTATATATCATTCGAAAGATAATTTCATGCCGAACAAAAGACTTGGTTACGACAACCTTTGAAAATGTACTGTTTCGTCAATATTTGAGCTCAAAGTGTGTATGAAGACGTCATCAGTTTCAGTGAGATTTTCAACTTTCTCAATATTCTATATATCATTCTATAAATCATTTATGCTTAGCGAAAAAGTTGCTTTAAGGGCTATTTCCACAACCACTTTTGATCGAAATATTTCGACGAAGAAAAAGGTTGAGCATGCGCATTGAATATTTTCTGTTTTTGGAGCGAAAAATTTCTTTCCTCTACTGTGCGAATGTGAGTTATAATAGTTTCAACTCCCTATCAAAATCGCTTTGTGAAAAAATATTCGTGCGAAATATGCTGATGCTTTGTGTATTAGCAGTTCCTATCAAATACACATAACAAAAGCCAGCTGATTTCATTGTTAAAGGTCTTCTTCACAAATGAAAGATATAGTGTGATGGTTTGTAAAGGTGACGCGGACACCAAAATTGTCAGCACAACATTAATAGTCTGTAAGGAATTTCCAAAAATCGTTGTCGCAGATGACACTGGCATTGCGATTATGCTGCTATTTCTGAAATATTCTTCCTCTAAGAAGGAGATGTACATTTTAAAAGTTGACATCAAAGAGCATTTATTGTTTATTCATGCATGGTCATGATGTGACTTAACCTCCTCTGTAATTGGAAAAGGTAACTCAGGTTTTCTTAGAATGATACGGAAATCTTTACCAATACAACGTGCATCCGAAGTTATATCTGACTATTGGGCGGATGGAGGAAACGTTGGAAGAACAACAATTGAGGTATTCATAAGACAGTGTATGGTGGTACAGATGGTTCTACCCTGAGGAAAATGCGGTAATTGTCAATTGAGTATAAATCTGTATACGCATATTTTTGTTGTCTATTTATTGATAGCCGATTCTCTGTCTGTCTGTCTGTCTGTCACGCAAAATAGTAGATGTCAGCTGTGAGATAAATGATTTTTTTCTTGTGTGCGACGTCAGTACAGAACCAATGCATTGAAACCGAAATCGAATGCAACATTAATGGAAAGTTATCTTGGGAAGCAATAGGTAACTTTTTGACGATACAGCCGATGGGATGACGAAAAATTTGGGCCCAATTTTTTTGAGGGACGAGTCCTAGCAAAATGATTCCATACATTTTTTTGATCAGTTTTTCGAGCTCTACAACATGGCACACTTTCCGTTGGCAATTCCTAAATTTTACTTTTTGTGAACTCTGCGAGGGTGACACAACGCTGACTGAACATGGACGGGTAGCGACGCTACCTTGGCGGCAACAATAGACACGTAAGTTTGATACTTACTTCTGCTGATGCAAGTGTTCAGTGTTGATGCAAGTGTACAGTGTTGGATACATAATAGCAATAGTGCAATCACATTTAAACAAGTTTTATGCTAAATTGTACCAAAATATTAGTATTCTCCATATTTCATATTTTAGCTCGTGGACGTGACTGATGTAGATTGCGATATTGAAGAAAATGACTATGAAGATGATTTGGAATGTGAAAGAAACATTTTTGATGTGTTAAAATGTTATAACATAATATAATTTTTTACTGTTTTAACATTCACATCTACGTCATGAAACTTTTGTACCATCTTCTAGTATAGTATAGTGTAGTGTTGTAATCAAACAAACAATAAAAACTTTGAAATCATCATGATGACATCAGACTCAGTTATCTACAAAGTGATACATTTTGAAATGCTGATATATGCAACTTTTTTGCTCAGCATAGAATTATCTTTCAAATGATATAAAGAAGACATAATTTCGCGAAAGTTGAAAATCTCACTGAAACTGATGACGTCTTCATACACACTTTGAGCTCAAACATTGACGAAACGGTACATTTTCAAAGGTTGTCGTAACCAAGTCTTTTGTTCGGCATGAAATTATCTTTCGAATGATATATAAAACTAACGATTTTGACAACAACAACATTTTGGTCAAGTTTGTCTTTTGGACCAAATTTGAATTGGCCCAAAAACAGGTTTGCCATTGTCAAATTGATGGGGCTTTTTTTGTAGAAGTATAAATATTATAGATCAAATGTGCAAAGTTTTAGCTTTATAGTATTTTTTTCCGGGTTTTGATAGGTTTTTGACTATTTCTCCTGTACTAAATGTTGTTTACAGTACAGAATGCAATGTAATGTCTTCTGTTTAACTGTTAACATCATTCTTGAAAATGAACCGGAGGGGTTCGAAACGTTGAAATCTGGCGTATTTATTAATTGTGGATTAATTTTCGCGACCCATCGATTTAACGTGTTTTCGCGATATAAATTTTCGCAAAAAAGGCAAAAAATCGCGAAAATTAATCTCGCAAAAAATAATCCGATTAAAGTAGTTTGATCAGCCGACGCTTTGTTAAAGTACTAGCGAAACAAATCTCAATAACAGTTTCTCAAAGTTTCATCTCAAGAAACATTTTTAAAGTATTTAAAAAAGTACGACTGTTGGAAAACCACATTTGTTCAGACATTTACTTAGATCTTCAACTGCAAAACGCCCTTTTAAAACAACCTTCAAACATCCTTTAAACGCTACGACGCTGATTGGTCAATATTTCTTGTATTGGCTTGTCTTTTACTACCAAACGAAGAAAATTTATGACACCACAAGCACAATTCATTTTGTTACTTATGTATTTATTACAAATTTCAGATTATTTTTCATTTTAAAAAAAACAGTGGATTTCGATGGATAAATATGGAAAAAGAAATGATTGACAAGATGAAGAAGCAGAAAATAACCTTCTGGTAGAGCGATAGCTTCTTGTTCTGGAGGTTGTAGATTCAACATTGAAAACAATACGTTAATTTATTGCTATATCAATATCGAAGAAGCCAACCTTTCGACATTTTAAAATATCACATATGTCCCAGTAGAAATACGATCATCAGTGACGTCATGTAAAACTACTTTATTGCTCTTTAAGGCTCGTAAGTGAAGAACTGCCATGAAGAATATTTGTTTATAGAAGCTAAACTATTGTTATTTTATTATTACTAGTAACCCGGATAAACATTTTTACCGAGTTTAACTTCGAAAACGATGTGAAATTTCTCTTCTTCCCGTGTGAGTGCCCCGTTACCAAAAATTAAATCACCGAATTTCGAAAAGAGACAGTACCCATGTTTTAGAGCTTGAAAAACTGATCAAAAAATGTATGGGATCGTTTCGCTACGACCAACCGTTGGAAAGATATCGTCAGTAAAAGATTTTGATGACGTACCAACAAAAATTTAGGCCCAACTGTTGCGTTACTCCGTCACAAATATCGCGGACCCTAAAAAACGTCAGTTATCCCTATTAGACAGGGCAAAAAAAAAAAACAAATAGGTAGCATTCAACCTAACCGGAAATTTTGTTGATGGAAGTTGGTCTTTGGTTGAAACTATTCAAAATTTTGAATTGGCTTTTTTTCTAGCAGCCTCGTTTTCGAGAAATGATGATATCAGCATTTTTAGGTCAGACGAAAACGAAAATGCTCAGATTTTTCATTTTTTTGGTCTTAATCGATAGACATTAACAAAAGAAGCAAAGAATAATAAGAAACATGGGTCTGAAAGTCAACAGGTCAGAAGTTATGAGCCTTGAAAGATTAGATTGATGACGTCACCAATTTTGTAACTTAATCTTTGAGATACTGTATCTCTAACATTTTCCATTCATTCTTCAAGTTTTTGTACTCTAAACAGATCAGAATCAAATTCCCAAAAATGACGTCATTACCCAAATGTTTACGGAATCAACGTTGGAACTGAACCTTGCACAATGAGGATCTGCTTGTGACTTTGTTTCCTCATTGGAATTTTCAGTGATTATTTTCCCGTGATTAAGTTTTGAGATCTCGCACAGCTTCATGATATTTTCCTAACATGTCAACCAATAGGACAAAAGAAATGGCCTTCCTGGACAGCTCATATCATTACAAGAAGCGAAGATACATCTTTCAATACGAAACTATTAAGTAACATTGAGTTTCTTTTTTTTCCCAAAATCTTTTTGTAGATCAAATCAAACTTTTCCGATTTCACTGCATTTGCAATGTCATCAGTCGTGGGATTTTCATCGATGATTTGGAGTTGCGTCTTGAATTATGGATCAATAGATTGAAAAGTGTTAGTTATACATCTTAACTAATACTGAATAAGGACATTAAAGCTCTCCTTCAAAAGCCGCATGCAACGGTAACAGTGACAACCCTCTACCACCAAGGAAACTTCTACAATGACGCCTGGGTCGATAAACCATTTCTTCATACCTAAACACTAGAAACGTTTATAAATGGTTTTTTTGTCTCACTCGTAATGATGAAATCCACTCATCAGGATGACTATGTTTTTATACTTTTCAGGATCAAGCCAAATTAAATGAGCCAAGCGTGCGTAGACTTGTTCATTAGTGTGGCCAAATATGTGAGGTATTTCTAATAAGTTCTTTATTTTTTTTGAAATTGTTCAGAAACTGTTTACAAACATCATATTCTGGAGGTTGTGCAATGGTTGGAAGGTATTCTATCAAAGGCTTTTGGTAGATAGATGAATCGATACTATTGTTAAAAGCCAGATCCAGTGGGTGGTTCTGCGTTCTCTGAGCCGAAAATGATTGCACTATACTCCAATGAACATCCTTACGTAAGTCCAACAAATCGCTATTATTTGCTAAATCTTTGAAGTCTGGGAAAAAGTGGTGGTGGCTTCTTCTTTGTCAAATAAAACTCCCGTTACTCTCCTATATACCTTATCGGGAATAATTTCGTCGGGGAAAATTTCGTCATTTTGCAAAATTTTACTAATACTTTCTTATAAATTTCACTTTTTTCAAAATTTTCGTCTCAAAACAAAAATTTCGTCACGATAAGGTAGGCAATAATCAGTTAAAATAATTTGAAAAATCTACGATGTATTCATACCTTTCAAATGCGGGTGAAATACTGTACGGTTTGTTTCGTGAGTAGTACCTTTACCAGCGAGTGTCTTTTGACAACCTTTTTATGTAGAGATGGTGGGATCACAGTTATGTAAGAGAAAAAACGAAACATTGCCTCTTGACGGGATTAGAAGAACGCCTTATTTTGATGTCTGTAAAACCGATCGATTCATTCCTATCTTCTGATAGTTGCTCTGATAATAATTTTACACCAAACTTTATACTATCGTCACCTCAAATTTCAATATGTATGATATTTTGCAACTTTGATTACTTGAGGAGATTCAAGGTTCCTGATTTTATCATGAAGGTTTATGTACAGGTGCTTTTCATCGTCATAAAGTACATCAATTTTTCTCCATTGCTTAGCTTGTTCTCTTTCAGGGTTCTTTTTTTCTTGGACTTCTTTGCCACATATCAAGATTGAGTACACCTTGGGAAATTTATGATGGACACTATTTTTATCTTTTCAAAATTCGATAGAAAATTCAAATTTGTTCCTGATCTATTTAGGGCACAATAGCTAGCAAATATAGGGGTGAAAATCGTGATGACGTCACGTAACCTGAAGAGTGATGATGTCATTTTTATCTCTTTATTTTGTTATAGAAATGTTGAAAATTTGATTCTGATCTGTTTAGAGTACAAAAACTTGAAGAATGAATGAAAAATGTTAGAGATACAGTGTCTCAAAGATTAAGTTACAAAATTGGTGACGTCATCAATCTAATCTTTCAAGGCTCATAACTTCTGACCTGTTGACTTTCAGACCCATGTTTCTTATTATTCTTTGCTTCTTTTGTTAATGTCTATCGATTAAGACCAAAAAATGCAAAATCTGAGCATTTTCGTTTTCGCCTGACCTAAAAATGCTGATATCATCATTTCTCGAAAACGAGGCTGCTAGAAAAAAGGCCAATTCAAAATTTTGAATAGTTTCAACCAAAGACCAACTTACATCAATAAAATTTCCGGTTAGGTTGAATGCTACCCATTTGGGTTTTTTCCCTGTATATTAGTTTTCGAGATATTTCCCCAGAAACGTCGCGTTCGATTGGGGATGCAATCCAATGATTCCCAGTGATCATAAAAATAACTGACGTCAAATGCCACGTGCTTTTTGCGGAGTGTACCTTTTTGCGGAACGGAGCTCATTTGGCAAGATCAAATATTGTCATCAAAATACTAACAGAGAGATGCGTTCGGCTGCCGTCAATCGCTGAAATTTCTTACAGGACATACCAAAAATCTTAATTTTCTCGCTTACCTTTAATTCTCGCAAATTGCGATGTAGATATTAATATGATTGATCAAGCCCAAAAGTGTTCAGTGTATAGCTTTAGGGTAAAACTGACGATGTGTACGGTAGCGGGAAGGCCAAAGTAGTTGCTTTTTTGAGTTAAGTAGACATTTTTCCCCGGGAATATTCCAAATGCTCTGACGTTTGTCATGAACTTCCCACTGAGAATATTGCTTGTTGATACTTTTGAAAATTTAAATTTAGATCAAAGCTTCTGAAAGTTGTGCATCTTTGCTCACAAGCTGTGTATCTGTCTGTGAGGAATAAAATAAAAAAACTGTTATTTCTTCTCCATTCCTTTTTATCTTTAAGCCATGTTTATTCAAGTTTGTGTTGGTGTATTTTGATCCACTTAACTGTTTTTATTTCCACACACAACACAAAACAAGACATAAAAGTCCAATGATAATGATAAAATCTAATGTTACTTTTGTTGTCCCACAAAATTTTATTAATAATAATAGGTCCTTTTAGAGATTTACTACCCATTTTGAATTCTTATTGTAAGCTTGTTATTGTTCATGGGAAATGATTTGCATGTTCCGTATATCAGGGATGTGTGAGTAGATGGATAGTGAACGAGTATAAATCTATTGTTACCAACCTTGTTATCTATTCAATTTTGCTCACGCATTTTAAAACAATAGAATTTTTTCCTTATTAAACCAATCAGATTGCATTTAATTGTTTGAGTTGGACGAATGAAATTATTTGTAGTTTTTCGTCCAGAACGTACAAGCCAGAATACCTTTTATTTATATTCAATATGGCGACCAACAGCACGTGTTTTGATAATGAGGAATTGAATTTTGAAGGTCTTGTTTTTGACGAAGATAATGAGGTTTTAGTCGATACTGTGATTATGTCAGATGAAGAAGATATTGTTCTGGCTGATTTTGACGTGGATGTAGATGATTTGAATGAGGACGTAACCTTAAAAATCCTCACCACTGTTGTTTTTGTTGGAGATGATGATGTATCAAAAGTTGTTGATTAAGTCCATGAGAATATCGAAGTTGATCTGTGATCTGCATTCAGTTACTCTTGTAAAAATGCTGGCAGAAATATAAGAATCGTTTGTTTTTTTACAAGAAGCACTTAGAAAAGTGTAAAAAGACAGTTGATAAAGAAGAACTTCACATGTATATTGAACTTTGCTCACAATTACACAGATACACTGAGTTAACATCAACTTGGTGTTATTGATTTCAGTACATAAAAATAGCTGATGTTTTCGGAATTTCACAAAATTAGATATTACGAACTCCTGGAAGGATGTAATTCCTGAAACACTGAGCTTGAGCTTGTAATCCTATTTCAGTTTATTTGGGACTTTTTTCAAATTAATGTTAAAGCAAAATTGTTTTGTGAAAGCAAGTCATTTAAAGTTGACAACAGTAGAAGAAAAACTATATGTTTCTGGGTATATTCCATATGTTATCAAAAAGCAACTTCTCGAACAGTAACAAACATTTATATTTGTGCGCAAAGTGGAAAACATTGTACAGACAATTCTAACTACATCACTGATGGTGAAATATGCAAATGAAAATCTACATGACGTTATTTTTAAGAAACTTGAACAGAATGTTGTCAAAATCAAATAAGCTGAAAACAAGACATTAAAATTAAAAATTGACAACAGAGCTATGCCTGCTATGAGAAAGTCAATCTCAAAGTCAACTTGCAGTAAAAAGAATAAGACAGTTTTGCATAACACATAATTTTTTTGTTTTTATTATGTATGCCAGTTTGCAAATATATATAATAACTAGAAGCCATTAGGCTTGAACAATTTCCGCATCAGCCCTTGAGAAAATTGCTTTAGGCTAATTTTCAAGAAATCTGAATGACTTGTACACTGATTCATAATTTGATACAGTCTGGAATTCATCAAATTACTCCCTTCTTTAACTTATTTAACTTAATCTTGACAGCTTTGCAATTCACTATGATGTTTCGGGGCCAGAAAAACAGTTCACCAATATCTTGCGTATGATTTTTATTCATGAAAATTGAAGATTTTTCAAAATTTGGTCCAAATTTGGCCCAAATCGTCCAATTTAAGTCAAATCTGACAAAATGACTGTCAAATTCGAAATCAGCACCATTCAAATGTAATCCATGCAAAATTTCATGAAATTTGAAGAACTTTCGAAATTTGGTCCAAATTTGGCCCAAATTGTCCAATTTTAGTCAAATCTGGCAAAATGATTGCCAGAATTGAAATCAGCACCTTACAAATGTAATCGATGCATTGGACCAAATTATTTTATCTTCAAACATAACTCCAAATCCTGGACATTTTATTGTTGGTTCACCACCATCAAATCTTGACAAATCACACTCACACAACTTGTAATTTCCACTTGATTTCTTTCACCGTTCCAGTTTACGTGCATGCTTCACAAATAAACTGTGGATGTATTGTTGGAATATCCTCAGTCAAATTATGCCCAAAAACTTGAGTATTTCATCTTTCAAATCAATTACTTTCTTCGAATTGTTCATAAGTCTTTATTTTGTTGGCACATACACGACATACACACTTTCAATCTTTGAAACATCCCTATAAATATTACCAATAACATACCGGATGAAAATTTGAACTGAAAAGACAATTATTCCATCAGATATAAAAGGAATACTTACATAATAACAAATCCAGTTTGTTTACTGCAGTGATTTCTTTCCCTGTGCCGGCTGAAAATACGAAGTACCGGCACTAACGATCAACTTAAATACAATCTATGGTCATCAAAGATTCCTTTAAACTTATTTACAACACTTCCAGACTTTATCTATTGCAGGAATTGAGTTCTGAACCACTCACTTTTTAACAACGTGAAATATTGGTCTAAGAACTTTGACCCATGTATTTTATAGTTTTTCTTCTTTGGCACGTCGACAGTCCAGGCACATTTAACTCTACAACAACTCAGGAATCTTTTTCCCTGTTAGGCACCTCTCAGAGTTATTAAAATACAGTTAAAATTAACAATTAATTTTCAGTTCCCCTACGACATACCATTTATCATTCGCCATTTTGAACTTCCCGTTGATAACAAAGTTAGAACATCAAATGGTTGCCGACACAATACCAACACAAAAGAAACAACAATAGATTTTTTAGATATTGAAGTCCTTCACTATCCATCTCTCACACATCCCTGCGTATATATATAAACTTTTTATGCTGACAGGGAATGTGTGTGCAGAAAAAATTGGCTTTGATAATTTCTAATAATGTCTAAATCCAATGCAATGAGACATCAAAACAGTATACGTCATCATGGAATTTGTCTATTTAAAAGAGTACAATCTTAGTTGCCTTTTGTGATCGAATTGGAATGTTTAACAACAAAAAATGTAGACAAGATATATCCATCTATATTGAAAAATAGTCTCTGATTTGGAATTCAATATCAGTAAACTCTGTTGTAGTATTTACATTTATACGTGTGTCTGGGAGAAACTTCGATAGAAATAACTGAAGGTAAAATAGCTATATACAGCTTACAAATTCTTTAATTGGATAAGATAATTAAAAATAAACAACAACGAAGAGTAAAGAAACAAATCAGTTAATTTGTTTTTGTGCATTTGTTATAACTTTACAAGTTATATTCTTGAGTTATTTTTAAAAATATAATTATATATAATTACATAATTTATATGTTAAATATATATAAATGATTTTGATAACTTTCAGTATCGTGAATGGAAAATTTATGCTCTTAATAATTTGTTTGTTGCTTTTACTAATTTCAGGTGTATAAGGCATTATCAAGAGTAATTGATATCAATTTATGAATTAATCACTATATATGGTCATGGAATATCTGGTGTATATACTTGAAACAATGGAACTGCTGAACCAAGACAGGAGTAACAAATGTGACGTGTCTGGCATTTCCAGCATATATGTGGTTTAGAGACTAATACTATCAGGAAACATTCAAAATGTTTTTTATCACTCATTTGAAAGGAACACGTGACGGATTCAAGAATCAAGAATGTAAATTGAATTTTGTTGATTTACATTTAAAGTTGCAACATAAAACCAGATGTTGCTCATTATACCTGGGTTAAGTTACCTGAACATTTTGGCAAAGTTTAGAAGATGCCTGTTATGTATGTCTTGTTGGTTTACTTCCTAGCAGGGGCGGATCTAGGGTTAGGCAACTTAGGCAAATGCCTAACCCAAAATCAGTTAAATAATATTTTTCATAAAATTGTAGGAAAAAGGTATTGTATTACAATATAATCAGAAAATAATCGAAAATATCAAGAGATTCCCGCATCCAATAATCCGCCCGATCCTTTCTTTCCCAAATAATAGGATTATTATTCTCCCGGCGAGGCGCGGCGCGCGCCATGATGTTAAAAATTAATGTTTTTTACAGCTTGAGTTTATAGGTAGTGATCTCTGCCCCGAAAACGACTTCTCATAGTCACATTGACAACACAGACTAGTGCCTAACGCTCACCTTAGGCGAAGAAAATTTGCCTAAGGAGCCCCGGGTTTACATACTTCAATGAATGAACTGGAAGAAAATTTGCCTAAGGAGCCATGGGTTTACACACTTTAAATGAATGAACCAGAAGAAAATTTGCCTAAGGTACAACCATGGGTTTACACACTTTATTGAATGAATGGTCACCAAATCTGTACAAAACGACCGTGGGACCTTCGAATTAGACCAGTTCAACATGGATTCGCTAGAAAACATCGTTGCAGCTTTTGATAGCAATAATGAAGTATTAATTAGGAAATTTTGAATTCACTTAATGCATCTGTTGAAAACTGACTTCAAAATCTAGGAAAAGCATTTTTTTTCGAGTTGTGTCTCTTCTTTTGCTTTTGCGAAATGAAAACATTGTGGCTGCTTTAAAGCAAGTGTTTTATTATTTTATGTATATAATATAAATGATTAGCATGGATTATTAGCACCATAATTCGTTGACCATAAGTATGACGACAGTTAATTATTACAGTAGCTCAGCTATGTATGTATAAGTTTGTTTGTGTCAACTGAACCGAAGCCTTTTCTATTGATTAATGATGTATATAAATATTTTTGGTATCTGTTTCTCTGTTAACCAAAAATGCATCTGTAAATATTATGGAGTTACGTTTGAATGTCTGAGTTTATAATACACAAAGTCATTGTTATTTTTATGGGTTGTTTTGCATAGGCAGCTGCATGGTTTTATTAGCACCAGTATCTCTACCTGGTAACTTATTTGTACAGTTCAGCATAATTTTTCTTGGTTCGAGATGACTGTCTGGTTTTGAATTTAAGAACTTTAAAAGGATCCTGTGTCCAAAATGATATGAACCAATATGATAGTGATCAAAAAGTCTCTTGTTAGTATATTACTTTCCAGTTTCTGAGATATGTATTTAATTTTCGAAATCTTACATTCACTTTATGCAATGCATATTTTATGATTTATGTAACAGTGGCGGATCTAGAGAGGTATGTCGAAATTTGTGTAGGAAAGCATTAACATAATTTGTGAATTCAATTTATATTTAATATAAATAACCAATGGGATTATTTGAACACTTTTCTATTACGGTTAGATTGCTAACACTGTTCTACACAAATTTCGACATACCTCTAGATCCGCCACTGTATAATAAGATAGTATATAGGTTAAACTTCTCATCGCAAGTTATTAATACTATATCTTTTTAATTTACTATAGAGAGAAAGGGCTTTCACTCTGAGTGAGTGATAAGAAAATGAAGTTATAATATATTAAGAGTTTATACACATAAACAAAGAATAAAAATCTTATTCTTATACTATTATACATCATAATTATGTATTGTATGATTTTATGATTTTTAAATCAAAATATCTGCCCAGGGAAACAGAATTTCCAAAAACTGTAAGACTTCTGAAACAACTTTGTGCATTCTATCACCCC
Organism: Turritopsis dohrnii; assembly: GCA_027922465.2. Classification (NCBI taxonomy): domain Eukaryota; kingdom Metazoa; phylum Cnidaria; class Hydrozoa; order Anthoathecata; family Oceaniidae; genus Turritopsis; species Turritopsis dohrnii. The sequence goes on along the minus strand of BQMF02000224.1, from coordinate 346,522 downwards.
TCGAAAAATCATTTTGGATGCAGGAACACTTTAACATCTTTGGAGTTATTCTTTCATTTTACAAAAACCTATGTTATGTCTTCTTTTGAAAAAGGTAATTACATAATGTTTTAGTTTGACTTCTTGTTTCTTGAAAAAATGTTGTAGCTCTTATTAAAGAGGAAGCAGTACATAATTTATCTGTTGTTGTGTAGTTTTATATATATAGGTTATTGGTCTTGTCTCAGGGATTTCTGGAAACACCATCTTTTACTATGTTGTGGTTGACATAATTATTTAACCATGGATCATTTTTAGGGTAGGGTATACTATTTGATTTGATGAACGCCTAGTGCAGAAATATGTTTTTTTTTTGCTGCCGGATAATGATCAAGGAGCTTGTCTCTAACTTTGATTTTGGTCATTTTACTTTATTTCTTAACATAATTTCTTTTCTTTTCTTTCTATCTGACCATCTTGACCAGTACATAGATGAAATATCATGTATTTATTTGAGTGCTCCAATCTATCATGGTATAGGTGATTGAAAATTTATTTATTTGATTCATTACAAGTATGTTTTCATTTGATGGATTCTTCCTGTTCATGTACAACAAGCAATCAAGAAAATGAAGAAGATAACAGATGAAGTAATTTATTGGTTATTTAAAATCTGGCAGAAAATATTATTTTGGCCTACATAAAGTAGCTCAATACATTCCATTCATACTCAATTAGTTTTCTTTTGTTTATTTCCCTTATTCCATTAGTGCAACAATACAGGCTTGCATTATAACACTCCTTACGTTAGGACGAATGAATTCGAGTTAATATTTTTTACATTTCGAAAAGTATGTATTAGATTGGGCGTAAACTGGCGTAAATTTCATCGATTGCGCCCTTATGTGTGTTTGGCAAAAAAAAATTTGCCTAACCCTTAAAAAATCCTAGATCCGCCCCTGCCTAGTGCTTCTTTATGTTGGGTTTTTTTTAGGATAGGTCATCTTTATTCATGCTCTTTTTGCCACTATGACTGTCAGAAATTTTTTGAATCTGTACTTATGCACGAAAGAATAGGAAATGATTGATTCATGAAGCATTTTGTTTTCCTTCTCTTTTCTATCTCCATCCCACAAAATCAAATACTTGAATGCACATTATCAGACTATCAAATTCAACTTTGTTTTGATTTTTAATTTCGCTAGTATAGCGAAGTATTGGTATCATCGTTCTATGTATCTCCGTGACATTTTGGACGATCTCACTAAAGTAAATAATTGAATATAAAAGCCATGTCCGCACACACCTTAGCTATAAAATCTTTTGTTGACTTCCAGGCTGACTAACTGGCTAAATCTGGACTAAATTATGAAAGTTCTCCAATTTTCATAAAAATTTGCACAAAGCACACGTGAATGGTGCTGATTTCGAATTTGACAGTCAGTTTGTCAAATTTGGCCAAATTTGGACCAAATTATGAAAGTTCTCCAATTTTCATAAAAATTTGCACAAAGCACACTTGAAAGGTGCTGATTTCGAATTTGACAGTCATTTTTTCAAATTTGGCCAAATTTGGGCAATTTGGCAATGCTATATTTGAGAATGTTTTATAATTGTTGAGAGTAGATTTGTGTAATTGTGACACCGTCCTGAAGACTTTAAGCCAAGTTTGAGACGAATAAGTTTTGATCTATTTGTTTTGTATAATTGCGAGTTGAAATTCTGCTACCGTTATCAACTATTGTATCTCACAGTTCTATGAACAGTATATATTTGTTAGAATTGTGAGAATGCAATATAGCGAAATTTTCGACTTCCAAGTCGTCTTGTTTATATTGTGACATTACTTAATATTATGTTATTCATAACTGAAAATTGCTAATGGGCCAATTTCTGATAATATTCATCAAATTACCACATCAAAACGAGGCAAGGGAGCACAGTTTGGTATTTGGACATTTGAAGTAATAAGGTCTTTGAATCGCAATATAACTAAAATGTACATTACATTGATAGGATACATTTCAAAAAAACTAACAAAAATTACATATATTCTTTCAGTGGTGCTATTTCCTTTTTGCACTCCCATTCTCCGTCCAGGATGTTTTAGGGTTTCAGTTAAGGGTTAGGGTTAGGGTTATTTTTCATCTCCATCATGAAGAGCCAACAGTAAAAAAATATGGCAGATACCTTAGACCGACTTTTTTTGTGTCCCCTTATTTTAGCGATTTTAGCGAATGAGCATATTTTCGCTAAATCAAAGTTGCGGAAAATTTTAGCAAAACCTTTTACCTTCTGGCAATTCTCTGTAATGAAGGGGTAATTCGCTAAAATTAGGTTGCGTTTAATCCGTGTTCATCCATTTTCGCAAAATTTTACTAACGCAAAAATAGTCGGCCTAAGGTAGATTAAGGGGGGGGGGGGGGGGGTGGGGGGGTGCGAAAAGGAAATAGCGCCCTTTCAGTTATGGATATGCGTATTCATGCATTCAACTCTCTCGTCGAAATTTGTTGAATGAATATCCGGCTTTCACGCATTCCATGTTTTCGCTGGCGAACAGGTGATTCCACTTACCCACTCCGCAAACCTTATATATTGATATACTAAGTGGTATGGTAAGGTATGCACACTACGCGATTAATATAATAAGACGTCGCTTGTCGCCTATGTTCAGCTTGCGTTGTGTCGCACGCCGCCCGCAATCAACATACATTTTTGGCAAAACATTTCTTACTGGTTTTTATTTCGAAAATGAACCCGTGTCCCGTGTAAGGGTATAAAAGTTGTTGTATGTACTGATAAAAAGAACTGACGTCAAATTAATGATTCAGTAGAATCTGACGCCATTACAAAGAAAAAAACGTTCTCGCTCTACGTGGTTTTACGAGACCAATATAAAAAATCCTACGTAAAATTTAGTCATAGTTTGTTCACTACATTCATGTACAAACATGGCTGAATGCTTCGGTGACCTTTCAAATTTTAATGATCGCCATCATAAATATATCTGAACTTTTAGAGTTTTCAGGAGGTTAGGATACACACATCGTAGATAATTTATGAATAATAAAACATCGTGCGTATAAGTTGTTTTGATGAAAATACATGAAGCCGTTTGGCTTGCAGACTTTAGGACGTAACACAACGATACATATCTAGTCTCAAAAATAAAACATTGCCGAATTGCCAAGCTTTGGTCAAACCTGGCAAAATCATTGTCAAATTCGAAATCAACACCTTCCAAACGTGATCCGTGCAAAATTTCATGAAAATTGACGAACTTTCGAAATTTGGTCCAAATTTGGCCTAAATTGCCTAATTTTAGTCAAACCTGGCAAAATCATTGTCAAATTCGAAATCAGCACCTTCAATTGTGCTCTGTGTAAAACTTCATGAAAATTGGTCAACTGGAAGTCCGAATTTGGCCGAATTTGCGAATTCTGCAGCGATGTCATGTAAATGCTGCACGAAATCGTTCATAACTTGGAGTAGTAGGTGGAGGAGGAGTAATACGGGTATTTTAAATACTTTACTCCACCACGGGTGTCCTAAAGTCAATAAGAATAATAGGCTTTCGTTGAAATGTGAGTAATCTATATATTAATAGCCGATTCTCCGTCTGTCTGTCTGTTTGTTTGTTCGTTTGTTTGTAAGTCACGCAAAATGGTAGATTGAGTTGTGAGCGAAATTATTTCTTTTTTTGTGTGCGACGTGAGTTCGAAGCAAATACATTGCAAACCCAATCGAACGTGAATTTTTTTGGCTGATGAACTAATAGGAACAAGAAGCCGCTTGGCTTGAAGACTTCAGGACGTAACACAACGATGCATATTTAGTCTCAAAAATACAACGTTGCCGAATTACCAAATTATGTTCAAATCTAATAAAATGACTGGCATATTCAAAATCAGCAACTTCTAATTGTGCATTGTAGAAATTTTATGAATTTTGCAGAACTTTCTAAGTTTGATCCAAATTTGGCCCGAATTACCCATTTCTCGTCAAATCTGACAAAATGACTGACAAATTCGTAATCAGCACCTTTTAAATGTGATCGGCGCAAAATTTTTTGAAATTTGAAGAACTTTTTAAATTTGGTCCAAATTTGACCTAAATTGCTTAATTTTAGTAAAACCTGGCAAAATCATTGTCAAATTTGAAATCAGCACCTTTCAAATGTGATCCGTGCAAAATTTCATGAAAATTGAAGAACTTTTGAAATTTGGTCCAAATTTGGCCTAAATTGGCCAATTTTAGTCAAACCTGGCAATATCATTGTTAAATTCGAAATCAGCACCTATCAAATGTGATCCGTGCAAATTTTTGCGAAAATTGAAGAACTTCCGAAATTTGGTCCAAATTTGGCCTAAATTGGCCAATTTTAGTCAAACCTGACAAAATCATTGTCAAATTTGAAATCAGCACCTTTCAAATGTGATCCGTGCAAAATTTCATGAAAATTGAAGAACTTTCGAAATTTGGTCCAAATATGTCCTAAATTGGCCAATTTAGTCAAACCTGGGAATACCATTGTCAAATTAGAAATCAGCACCTTTCAAATGTGATCCGTGCAAAATTTCATGAAAATTGACGAACTTTCGAAATTTGGTCCAAATTTGGCCTAAATTGGCCAATTTTAGTCAAACCTCTGGCAATATCATTGCCAAATTTGAAATCAGCACCTTTCAAATGTGATCCGTGCAAAATTTCATGAAAATTGAAGAACTTTCGAAATTTGGTCCAAATTTGGCCTAAATTGGCCAATTTTATTCAAACCTCTGGCAATATCATTGTCAAATTTGAAATCAGCAACTTTCAATTGTGATCCGTGCAAAATTTCATGAAATTTGAAGAACTTTCGAAAATTGGTCCAAATTTGGCCTAAATTGGCCAATTTTAGTCAAACCTGGGAATATCCTTGTCAAATTTGAAATCAGCACCTTTCAAATGTGATCCGTGCAAAATTTCATGAAAATTGAAGAACTTCCGAAATTTGGTCCAAATTTGGCCTAAATTGGCCAATTTTAGTCAAACCTGACAAAATCATTGTCAAATTTGAAATCAGCACCTTTCAAATGTGATCCGTGCAAAATTTCATGAAAATTGAAGAACTTTCGAAATTTGGTCCAAATATGTCCTAAATTGGCCAATTTAGTCAAACCTGGGAATACCATTGTCAAATTAGAAATCAGCACCTTTCAAATGTGATCCGTGCAAAATTTCATGAAAATTGAAGAACTTTCGAAATTTGGTCCAAATTTGGCCTAAATTGGCCAATTTTAGTCAAACCTCTGGCAATATCATTGCCAAATTTGAAATCAGCACCTTTCAAATGTGATCCGTGCAAAATTTCATGAAAATTGAAGAACTTTCGAAATTTGGTCCAAATTTGGCCTAAATTGGCCAATTTTATTCAAACCTCTGGCAATATCATTGTCAAATTTGAAATCAGCAACTTTCAATTGTGATCCGTGCAAAATTTCATGAAATTTGAAGAACTTTCGAAAATTGGTCCAAATTTGGCCTAAATTGGCCAATTTTAGTCAAACCTGGGAATATCCTTGTCAAATTTGAAATCAGCACCTTTCAAATGTGATCCGTGCAAAATTTCATGAAAATTGAAGAAGTTTTGAAATTTGGTCCAAATTTGGCCTAAATTGGCCAATTTTATTCAAACCTCTGGCAATATCATTGTCAAATTTGAAATCAGCAACTTTCAATTGTGATCCATGCAAAATTTCATGAAATTTGAAGAACTTTCGAAATTTGGTCCAAATTTGGCCTAAATTGGCCAATTTTAGTCAAACCTGGCAAAATCATTGTCAAATTCGAAATCAGCACCTTTCAATTGCGCTCTGTGCAAATTTTCATGAAAATTAGTCAACTGGGAGTCTAAATTTGACCAAATTTGCGAATTCGGCACCGATGTCATGTAAACGCTGCACGAAAACGTTCATAACTTGGAGGAGTAGTAGTAGTAGTAGGAGGAGAAATCACGGGTATTTTAAATACTTTACTCCACCACGGGTGTCCTAAAGTCAATAACGTTGTGTTTTTATCATTATTGTTAGTTTTATATTCCACGTTGACTTGGCTTTGAAAACAGTACATCAACTTAATACAAAGAAACTAACTGATTAAACATTTTGGACAAAAAGCAGCAGTGGCAGAACGTGGCAGCATGTTTGGTTTGCCAGTGTATCCTAACGTATCCTTGACTGTCTGAGACGGGTAAACTTTTTTTTCGAGCAATCAAAATGTTTAAAAACCGATTGGTAAAAAAAGAGTATCATGAAACGAAATATTTTTTTGCTTTTCTTTTAATAATTAAATTTCTTATTTTAATTGTTATGCGCTTCAGATCGAACGTTTTTTTTTTTATTATTCACTTTATTCATTTAGCACGTGCCTTTTTTCTCTCCTCCGGCGTGATCTTTTTAAGAAAAGAAACGATTTCCCCCTTACGTTTGATAGCACCCATGTTAGAGCGCGTAACTTTTTTAAAACAAAAGCTAATAAAAAGTTGAGGTTTTCTCTCTCTACGTTTTGAGTGTATTGTTACACTGATAAAAGATTGGTTTTACCAGAGGTTGTGACTTCGAATCTGCTTCTGGTTGAACACAAGTTGTACGAGCCGTTTATAAGGAAATTTGACGTTTATTGACACAGTGATACAGAGCAGGTGGACATGGGCGGCGAGCAACGCCGCCTTGGCGGCTAGTCTATATATTAATAGCCGATTCTCCGTCTGTCTGTCTGTTTGTTTGTTTGTAAGTCACGAAAAATGGTAGATTGAGTTGTGAGCGAAATTATTTCTTTTTTTGTGTGCGACGTGAGTTCAGAGCAAATACATTGCAATCCCAATCGAACGTGACTTTTTTGGCTGATGAACTAATAGGAATAACGTTTTGTTTTTATTATTATTGTTAGTTTTATATTCCACGTTGACTTGGCTTTGAAAACAGTACATCAACTAAATACAAAGAAACTAACTGATTAAACGTTTTGGACATAAAAGCAGCAGTGGCAGAACGTGGCAGCATGTGCGGTTTACCAGTGTATCCTAACGTATCCTTGCCTGACTGTCTGAGACGGGTAAACTTTGTTTCGAGCAATCAAAATGTTTAAAAACCGATAGGTAAAAAAAGAGTGTCATGATACAAAATATTTTTTTTTGCTTTTGTCTTAATAGTTGTCTTAATTTCTTTTAATCGATTTCTTTCAATCTATTTTAATCAGATCGAACGTTTTTTTTTATTCACTTTATTCATTTAGCACGTGCCTTTTTCTCTCTCCTCCCGTGTGATCTTTTTAAAAAGAAAAACCATTTCCCCCTTACGTTTGATAACACCCATGTTAGAGCGCGTAACTTTTTTAAAACAAAAGCTAATAAAAAGTTGAAGTTTCCTCTCTCTACGTTTTGAGTGTATTGTTACACTGATAAAAGAATGGTTTTACCAGAGGTTGTGACTTCGAATCTGCTTCTGGTTGAACACAAGTTGTACGAGACGTTTATTGATACAGTGATACAGAGCAGGTGGACATGGGCGGCGAGCGACGCCGCCTTGGCGGCTAGTCTATATATTAATAGCCGATTCTCCGTCTGTCTGTTTGTAAGTCACGCAAAATGGTAGATTGAGTTGTGAGCGAAATTATTTCTTTTTTTGTGTGCGACGTGAGTTCGAAACAAATACATTGCAACCCCAATCGAAGGTGACTTTTTTTTGCTGGTGAACCGATAGACATAACGTTTTGTTTTTATTATTATTGTTAGTTTTATATTCCAAGGACTACGTTGGCTTTGAAAACAATACATCAACTAAATACGAAACTAACTGATTTAACAGTTTGGACAAAAAACAACAGTGGCAGAACGTGGCAGCATGTTTGCCAGTGTATCCTAACGTATCCTTGCCTGACTGTCTGAGACGGGTAAACTTTGTTTCGAGCAATCAAAATGTTTAAAAACCGATAAGTAAAAAAAGAGTATCATGAAACAAAAGATTTTTTTGCTTTTCTTTTAATAATTTAATTTCTTTTTTTAATTGTTATGCGCTTCAGATCGAACGTTTTTTTATTCACTTTATTCATTTAGCACGTGCCTTTTTTCTCTCCTCCCGTGTGATCTTTTTAAGAAGAGAAACCATTTTCGCCTTATGTTTGATAGCACCCATGTTAGAGCGCGTAACTTCTTTAAAACAAAAGCTAATAAAAAGTTGAAGTTTTCTCTCTCTACGTTTTGAGTGTATTGTTACACTGATAAAAGATTGGTTTTTCCAGAGGTTGTGACTTCGAACCTGCTTCTGGTTGAACACAAGTTGTACGAGCCGTTTATAAGGAAATTTGACGTTTATTGATACAGTGATACAGAGCAGGTGGACATGGGCGGCGAGCGACGCCGCCTTGGCGGCTAGTCTATATATTAATAGCCGATTCTCTGTTTGTCTGTTTGTTTGTCTGTCACGCAAAATGGTAGATTGAGTTGTGAGCGAAATTATTTCTTTTTTGTGTGTGTGACGTGAGTTCGAAGCAAATACATTGCAACCCCAATCGAACGTGACTTTTTTTGGCTGAAGAACTAATAGGAATAACGTTTTGTTTTTATCATTATTGTTAGTTTTATATTCCACGTTGACTTGGCTTTGAAAATAATACAGCAACTAAATACAAAGAAACTAACTGATTAAACGTTTTGGACATAAAGCAGCAGTGGCAGAACATGGTAGCATGTGCGGTTTACCAGTGTATCCTAACGTATCCTTGCCTGACTGTCTGAGACGGGTGAACTTTTTTTCGAGCAATCAAAATGTTTAAAAACCGATAGGTAAAAAAAGAGTATCATGATACAAAATATTTTTTTTTGCTTTTGTCATAATAGTTGTTTAATCGATTTCTTTTAATCTATTTTAATCAGATCGAACGTTTTTTTATTCATTTTATTCATTCAGCACGTGCCTTTTTTTCTCTCCTCCCGCGTGATCTTTTTAAGAAGAAAAACCATTTCCCCCTTACGTTTGATAGCACCCATGTTAGAGTGCGTAACATTTTAAAACAAAAGTTAATAAAAAGTTGAAGTTTTCTCTCTCTACGTTTTGAGTGTATTGTTACACTGATAAAAGATTTGTTTTACCAGAGGTTGTGACTTCGAATCTGCTTCTGGTTGTACGAGCCGTTTATAAGGAAAATTGACGTTTATTGATACAGTGATACAAAGCAGGTGGACATGGGCGGCGAGCGACGCCGCCTTGGCGGCTAGTCTATATATTAATAGCCGATTCTCCGTTTGTTTGTTTGTTTGTTTGTTTGTCCGTCTTTCACGGAAAATGGTAGATGTGAACTGCGAAAGAAATCGGGGAGTCAGCAATGTAAAATCACACATAAATTATTTCTTTTCTTGTGTGCGACGTCAGTGTGAAACCATTGTATTGAGACCCTAATCGAATGCGACGTTTAGGGAAAATTATCTCGGCAACCAATAGGGATAACTGACGTTTTTTGGGGTCCGCGATACAGGCGATGGGGTGACGAAAAATTTGGTTCTAATTTTATTTGGGGACGGGTCTATGACGTCATCAAAATCTTTGATCGACAATATCTCTGTAACGGTTGGTCGTAGCAAAACGATCCCATACATTTTTTTGATCAGTTTTTCAAGCTCTACAACATGGATCATTGCCAATTCCTTAATTTTATTTTCCGTGAACACAACGCATGCTGAACATGGGCGGCGAGCGACGCTGCCTTGGCGGCTAGTCTATATATTAATACCCGATTCTCTGTCTGTCTGTCTGTCTGTCACGCAAAATGGTAGGTGAGCTGTGAGAGAAATTATTTCTTATTTTTTGTGCGACTTCAGTGTGAAACCACTGCATTGAGACCCTAATCGACACTTTCTATTGTCAATTCCTTAATTCCATTTTTCGTGAACTCTTTGGGAGGTGACACAACGCAGGCTGAATGTGGGCGGCGAACAACGCCGCCTTGGCGGATAGTAAAATATAAATTACAGTGCTCATGGTGCGTTACGCCGTCCTTCCACAATGATCATTTTTATGAAGGTAGTCAACAAATGCATCAAATCTATGAACTCCCGTTTTAAAACATACTATGGTCGTACTTTTTATGTTCTATATTTTTTAACTTATGTGCTAATGAGAAAGCTTATCAGACTGAAACTAACGATTTGGCCATGAATGTGGTGAACAGACTATAATCAGAGTGTTGTACTGGAAAAAATCTCGACTGCAACTGTGTTCTTTTTTAACTCGCTTGCCCAACATCAGGGGGCTTTCTCATGAAGGTTTCGTCATTTTTTTGTTGCATTTTGTGCCGATATAGTGGTACTAACGGATATGCAATCACGGGTGCCGTCGTAGGAAGAGCTTGTTAGTAAATATAAAAGTAAAACTTCGCTTTTTGTTAGCTACTCTGTGAAGTCATCCGTTATGAGATCCAACTTCACATAACGGGGCACACGAAATGGATACAAATATGTGGAGGTTTGGACATTGTCAGAAAAATAAAATGAAAAAAGAAACACGGACGGCTTACATAGAAAGCCACAAAATCATTTGCGACGCTTACACTTGTTTTTTTTGTGTGTGTTCACAAAATGAAATATGAAATATGAATAAAATATAATATACTCTTACCGTCATGACCAAGTGCAACAAATAATTTTTTAAACCACACCTTACAACATATTTGAGGAGTTCGGCTTTCTGTTTTGTAATCTTAATTATTTGCGTACGCTGAATGGAAATGCCACCTTATCAGAATCACGAGATTTTATTGCGCTTCGACCTAGACGAAAACAATTAAAACTGAGACAATTTTTTATTGTGAGGCACTAAGCAACTTGTTGCTTATGCAACTACAGCTAAACAATGAATGGTGGAAGTTGAAAGAGATGATGAGTGTGGTTTGCGCTGACCAGAGTTTGGGAACAGAAACGTTATCATCTCGAATATGTAATTCAGAATGCAATTTGAACAGCTATATGTCATTGTCTGTTAAGATATAAACGACATATAAAAGATGCTTATCATATCGCATGCGCAATTAAAGGGGAACTACACTCAAAAAATCAAAATTGATTTTTTGTATCATTTATTGTCATTGCTACCCCGGCTCGATTCCAGGTCTCTATTCATTTTTGCTGACAAAGCTGCATATCAGCATCCAACACTGTTACTATGGCGTATTTCGCTTTAACTTATGTCAAGTGGAAACTGGTCCATTTTCTAAAATTTCTTTCCCCTTACCTGAGCAGATCTCCATTTATAGGTTTGTCAGCAAAAAACAGAAGGGACCTGGAAACAAACCAAGAGTAACTATGGCAACAATTATTTTTTTAGTAATTCGATACCTATAGGTGTTTGCCACTACACATACAAAATTCTAAGAGGAATTAGTGATACAAATATTTCTTCAGTTATTTACATATTTGTATGTCAGCAATTTCTTTTTCAACATTGTGATGTCACGTTGCCATGGAGATCATGTTTTGAAAAGACGGCAATATCTCAGGAACGAAAATGATTTTTTGAAAATTCAAAAACTGACTTTCAGCATTTTTAAAACAGCCACTTGATTATTGGATTTCTGCGTAAGCAAGAAATACTTTACGATCGTCCGTGTTTTTCTGTTTTTTCATCTTACTGTCCAAACCTACGCATTTTTCTTTCTTAAATTTCATTGGTTCATAAAAAAGCCGTCTTAATTGTCATTGGTGCATAATGCCCGATTTCTACGAAAGGGTGCTAATTTAGCCACCTCCACTTAAATAGCGATAGTTTATTGGCTGATTTTCGCCATGCCATGTGATCGTCCACAAAACGTTTTAAAAATGGCAGCGAAAGAACGTGTGTAGTTTGCTAAAAGTTTCTTTGATGGAAATATGGCTTTAAAAGAAGTTAATACAGCTTATAATTTTATATAAAGAATTGCATTACTGTTGGGAACTTATCATGTTCACAAAATTAAATTACAGTGTGGTTATTCTGTTTTTTGAAAGAAGTTTTCTTGAAGTTTAAAATATGAAAACAGTGCCAATGTGGAAGAAAAGGTATTTCTTGTTTTATTTTTGCTCCAAGCCTTTTTAAATATGAAAGACCTTCGTGTATTTTGTATGTGTATGCATGTTTGAAGTCAATTTTTAGAAGCTTTTGGATTTTTAAAGCTCAGCTTAGCTTCCTTTCAGCTCCTCCCCAACATCACCAACATATGCACTTTATACAGCTATGTATACTATATTTAATAGCAATTTTTGCATGTATTCTGGCTATATCAGCTTATCTCTTTTCTCCCTACGTATGTTGTATTTTTTTTAACTTTTAGATTAGATATGAGCTTTAATTTCTAAGTAATTATTATTGTGATATTTATATTTTTCATTCTGAGGAGATCAATATAGAAACTTTATATATTAGTTTGTGCTGCCCAAACGATATGTTGGTTACCGCCAGTATACACAATCTTTTTATAGGATTCGTTATATTTAATGTGGTTAAATTAAAGTTTCGTATTGTGTCGATGCACTTTTTTGGAGTATGTGGGTGGCAAATATCCAGTAACAATCATTCAGCTTATTCGTACAAAAAAACAGATCTTCATAAATGATCTCCGCGATAGCATAAAGAAAAGCCCCTTTTTTATGTTATGGTAGGCTGACTTTCTTGACGAACATTGTCAGTTGCATCAATGTTTTTGTTTATTTAATGCTGATGCTTCTCGAGCTGAATGATGTGACTGTCTTAGTTTTGCAGGACTAGTGTGCTAGTGTTGCATTTTTGTGGCATTTTCAGCAGCAAAGCTTGCAGAAATCCTTCTGCCCGGTAGGGCATCTTGTTATCCTTTGTTTTTTTAGTCTTCGCTCAACTAGAAAAGCAGTCGAATGGAGTTCGAATTTGCAGCTTCAACGAGACTATGTAGTGTCTTTCAGAGTGTTAGAAAACGAAACTTTTCAAAAAACTCTTTTTCATTTTTCATAAAACTTTTGGTTTACTTATTTAAAAAAAAGCTGTTTCCAATATTCTGAAGCACACTATAATTTAAAGAGTTTTCACTTTATTCAGTTTCACTTTATTAACGATTGGAACGTTAGTGAGAATCGTTATTAAAATACCCTTCGTTTTATGGGTGTCCCCAGAAACGGGAAAGTCACGCATGCGTATCGAGCTAATAATTTGCTGACGTTGCTTTTTCCCGTTTCAAAACATGGGGGCACGGTTGTTGTTGTACTAGAACTTTTTCGTTTATTATTATTGCTTAGACATTTCATATTAGCTTTTGTGAAATTTTAGTGAAGGGAATAATGTGGGTAAAAATGATGTGGATTTAGAAGCACAGCTTGAAATCTTAAATTTTGTAAACCGTTTTTTGTACATATATTTTTTAGCTAGCTAAATCTTTCATTCAAAAATGCACTGATTTTTAACGGATTAACTGAAAAAATCCTTTTTTTCAGAAATAGATTTCTGTGTAAGCATAGAATACCCTGTGCAAACTGAAAAACAATCCTAGTCATAAACAAACATAAACATATTCATTTGACACAATCATTTATACTATACAGGAGTATTCTTTCAAGGTAATACCATATATATATAAATTCATTAAACAGGTTTGTTTTCTAGTCCAATATATACAACTGAAAAATATTTTTTCTGGTAAGATAATATAGTGAGATTAATAAGAAGAAATACTGTCAGTGTTCCTAATTCTGAACAGTCTTTCTAATTTCGAATGCAAAAAATAAACAAAGTTTCTTGATGTGAAAAATACACATCCATACTTTCCAAATGCGCGATGTATATAACTAAATTAAATGTTTTATGAAACAGAGAAAAAGAGAGCTACCAGAAATGCGTGAAAATAGACCATGAAGAATCATGCACATCAAAATGGCCTACTTATTTCATTATATCGTTTTTTAAAAATGTCCACTGTGAATTGACTTTTATCAAAAATATTTACAGTGATATCATGATATTTTACGTAAGTGACTAAGTTTAAATTCAGTTTTTATTTGAAAAACAACTTATATTTTTCTCTTTTCTCTAATATTGTGACTGTTTCTGGTTTGGTTGTGCTGAATGTATGGCTAATACCTTTTCAGTTTCCACTGATCTCCGACGATGGCCTTGTTTTGACTTCCCCTCCTATTTTAACGCGACTACTTTATTTAAAAGCTCCGAGATGGAGAAACAGCGCAGATTAAATGAACTTCGTCATTGAAAAGAAATATTCAGAAGGATCATTATACGTGAGTGCAGCATTTCCATAAGGCATCTTTAGGATTTATGGTGTTACAATCGTGTTAGTGCCATAAGGCTCTTGTTCATAATTAGAGAATAGTTATATTAAGCTACGTTCCAGCTTTTTTCTTAGTATCTGTATGACCACGGTGAAGACAGGCTTGTTAAAATCAACCAAAATATTGATGGTTTTAATTATGCAACATCGACGTAGTTTATCTCTTTTTTATATTTATTAATCAATATATAAGGTTTGCGGAGTGGGTGCGTGGAATCACCCCTTCGCCAGCGAAAATATGGAATGCGTGAAAGCCGGATATTCATTCAACAAATTCCGATGAGCGAGTTGAATGCATGAATACGCATCCATAACTGAAAGAATATCTGTAATTTTTGTTAGTTTTCTTGAAACTAATGCAATTTATCCTATCAAATGTACATTTTAGTTATATTGCGAAGACGTTATTACCTCAAATGTCGAACTACCAAACTGTGCCCCCTCGCCTCGTTTTGATGTGGCAATTCGATGGAAATGATCAGAAATTGGCCCACAGCAATTTTCAGTTATGAAAAACTTAATATCAAGTAATGTCACACTATAGAAAGTCAAAACAAGGTCGGGTTTGATAGTCTGATAACGTGTATTCAAGAATTTGATTTTGTGAATGTGGGATGGAGATAGAAAAGAGAAGGAAAACAAAATACTTTATGAATCAATCATTTCCAGTTCTTTTATGCATAAGTACAGATTCAAAAAATTTCTGACACTCATAGTGGCAAAAAGAGCATGAATAAAAACGATCTATTCTTAAAGAATGGCTTTTTCAATAGCATAAAGAAGCACTAGGAAGTAAAACCAACAAGAAATACATAACAGGCATCTTCTAAACTTTGCCAAAATGTTCAGATTACTTAACCCAGATTATAATGAACAACATCCAGTTTAATGTTGCAACTTTAAATGTCAATCAACAAAATTCAATTTACATAAAACTTTCTTGAATCGGTCACATGCTCCTTTCCTATGATTGATAATCGATTTGAATTAATGTTTCCTGATAGTTTTAGTGTCTAACCACATATGATGGAAATGCCCAATACATCACATTTGTTACTCCTGTCTTGGTTCAGCAGTTCCATTGTTTCCAATATACCAGATATTCCACGACTATTAGTGATTCGTCTCAATTCATAAATTGATATCAATTACTCTTGATAATGCCTTGAAATAGTCTGCGATACAGGCGATGGGGTGACAAAAAAAGTTTGGCCAATTTTTTTGGGGGACGGGTCTGTAAAGTCATCAAAATCTTTGATCGACGATATCTCTGCAACGGTTGGTCGTAGCAAATCGATCCCATACATCTTTTGATCAGTTTTTCAAGCTCTACAACATGGATCATTGCCAATTCCTTAATTTTATTTTTCGTGAACACAACGCATGCTGAACATGGGCGGCGAGCGACGGCGCCGTGGCGACATATTAATTACGTAACTATTATTATATTTTTAGAAATAACTCAAGTAGCATATGTAAAGTTATAACAATTACACAAAAACGAATTAACTGATTTGCTCTTCTTTGCTCTTCGTTGTTGTTTATTTTTAGTTATCTTATCCAATTAAAGAATTTGTAAGCTGTAGCTATTTTACCTTCAGTCATTTCTCTCGAAGTTATAAAGTTTCACTCGGACACACGTAGCTAAATACTAGCATAAAATGCCCCCGCGTTCAAGCTTTCCAATTTGTACACACAGAAAGCTGTAAATTAAAAAAGAAAACTTTCCACCAAAACATTCTGTAATTTAAGGATTTTTGTAAAAATGTTTTTGACAAAGGCAGTCTTTTATGTATGGCAAGATACACAATATTTCAAATACAAATCATGACGAAAGTGTATGTATGCAGTGAAGAAAGTGTGTGCCGAAAATCACATATTTGAGTGTAATTATTTAAGTTTTACAATACAACAAACTTTTTAATGAGTAGTGTAACCTTGTGGCATAGTGTAGCTGTGGCTACACTAACTTGGAATATGCACACCAAATAGATCTACTTATGCAGGTGAAAATCTGCATAAAACTTTGTTACTTTTTGTTATCTCTTAGGTCTAAGTCACACTAATGCTAATTTAGCTTTTTAAAAAGTGTAAATAAGGCTTAACAAGTAATAGCAGAAAGTATTGCTACAAACCAAAGAAATGTGTGAACTGCAACCATGTATACGTATAATCAAAATAAGATTTGTTAAAGAAAATTATGTAAGAGCCGAAAGAAAAAAGGCAAACTTTTTTCGAAAAAAAAAAATAAAGCGAAAAATCCATTAGAAATCATTTCAAGCGTTTCAAGCTTTCAAATAAAGAAGCAGCCAAGATTTGGAGCTAAAACATCATATTGACAGAAATGGTTGTCACATTTTCAGATTTCAAGCTGTGCTTCAAAATCCTCGTCGTTCCCTTCACTATGCAACACAAAAGTAATATGAAAAATGTCAAGCAATTTTAGTATACGACCTTCCTAAATAAATATAGTAATAAATTAGGATAAAGATACCAAAAAAACATTCTGTCTCCCACATGCCACCTACAGTACCATGCTTTGAAAGGGAAAAAAACAAAATCAGCTAATAATTGTAAACCACCGTGTAACAGCAACACGAAAAGTTGGAAAATGATGATGGTGATAAGGAGGATGATGAACAAAATCGAAAACTGACTTTCGCCATCTCGTGAAACTACTATGTCTCCTCGCATCACTATACTTTTTTTGTTGCCCCACAAAATTTTATTCACAATAAGTCCTTTTGCAGATTTACCCTTTTTAAATTCTTACTGCAAGCTTATTATTGTTCATGGGAAATGATTTGCATGTTTCGTATATATATAACAGGTGACAGAGAATGTGTGCGCAGAAAAATTGGCTTTGATATTTTCTAATGTCTAAATCACTGAGACATCAAAACAGTATGCATCATCATGGAATTTGTTTATTTAAAAGAGTACAATCGTAATAACTTTTTGTGATGAAATTGGACTGCTAACAACAAAAAAATGTAAACAATATTTATTGAAAAATATTCTCTGAAGGAATTCAATATTAGTAAACTCCATTGTAGTTGCGCCCGCAGCGAGTGAGGAGGCATAGCAGTTTCACGAGGTAGGCGAAAGTCAGTTTTCGATTTTGTTCATCATCCTCCTCCTCCTCATCATCACCACCAAGCAAACATAAACATAAACATTAGATTTTATCATCATCATTGGACTTTAATGTCTTGTTTTGTGTTGTGTGTGGAAATAAAAACAGTTAAGAGTGGATCAAAATACATCACCAAGCTGAATAAACATGGCTTCAAGTACAGATCGTACTTGTCTTAAAGCCATACCCTTAACACTTTTCGGCTTGATCATTCGTATTATTATCTACCCCAAAATTTGCGAAAATCAAAGGTAAGTGAGCCAAATTGCACTTTTTGTATGACCCTGTAGGAGGTTGCATCGAGTTACGGCAACCGAAAATGCATCTCTCTGTTAGTATTTTGATGACAATATTTGATCTTGCCAAATGAGTTCCGTTGCGCATAGCTCCACTCTGCAAAAAAATTCTGTTAGCCCCAAAACGAATTATGATTCATAAAATACACTTCATCGTGAATCTTTGCAAAGATCTCTTCGGAGATTCGCGTTTTTGAAAACAATAAAAAAGATAGATTTCCATTAATTTCCATTAATTCTGTTTCAGCCGGCTACAATGCCGTCCTCGTGGGAGTTATCATCTTGTAAAAGTCAGTATTATCTTCCTTATGATATAAATTCATGGACAGTAAACAAGTTATTACAGTAAACAAGATATGACATAGGGTATCAAGGCTAACCTTTTAATAACTTATTAGGTATCTTAGTTAAAATATCGCATTCCAAATAGGTATTTAGCTTTGACCAAAAGAGTTAGCCTGCGTTTAAAGCTGGCAAAAACATTACCACCATCATGTAGGTATTGATAAAAAGTTTTTGTTTATGTGCAAGAACTAATAAAAACTTTTCATGAGTATTATTTTGTAAAATGAAGAAATCTGATAGAATGAAAGTCATCTTTGATACGCTTCACAAGATTATCATGCTGAAAGTGATGCAATAAGCTCCTTCATTAACTCTAGGTTAGCAGGCTTTTGCAGAACAAACTGAAGAACTTCTAACATTGTCTTCATGGATAATAAAGACTACGAGCCTGAGCTCGATTCAAACTCAGAAAATGTGAAACACTCATCACCTCCGCGAGACATTGTACCCGGTAACACTGAGTTAATCACAGATGAGAATCTAGACGACACAACTAAAGGCAAATCGTAAGTAATCGCTTTCACGAATACGCTCATAGAAAACAAAATAAAATGAAAAAAAGTATTTGCGGACGTTATGAAGCAACAGTTGATAGCAATTCCTTTGAAATTTCCCTTTTTCAGTTTTGTGAAACATACTGTACATCGGCTTTAGACCTGAAAGTATTAATTGCGCCTTATATTTAACCAGACGATATTTTCACCTGGAGAAACGCGCAACTAATATCGTGAAGAAATCTTTTAATTATACAAAACGAGCAACATTTGAAATGCGACTGTATCCGAAAATTCGATAAAGTTATCTAATTCTGGCCTGCATGCAATGCTACGTGTTGAAGTGTTACGTGTTCAAGTGTTACGTGTTCAAGTGTTACGTGTTCAAGTGTTACGTGTTCAAGTGTAGCGTTAATTGTCAGCTCATTTTTATCAGTTCATTTTTTTGGTTTCTGCTAAAAATACGAGGTTCAACTAAAAGATTCGTGATTGTTTTGTAGTTAAGGAATTGCTAAACCCATCTTAGAACTATATCACCAGTCAATAATTAATAAACGTTAGATGAGGAAAATATTTAGATTCACAAGAAGTCCACTACACTTCCACCAAGTGTCTAGTAACTGTCTTCTAAAGGTTTCGTTTCCAAAAAAGTACCGGTAAATGATACAAACAAGTTCCGATTTCGCATTTCTTCGCTTTACCCAGGGATGTGTGAGGAGATGGATAGTGAACGGCTTCAGTATCTAAAAAATCTATTGTTTCTATTGTGTCGGCAACCGTTTGATGTTCTAACTCTGTTATCAGCGGGAAGTTTAAAATGCCAAATGGCGAAGAGGCGATAAATCGTATGTCGTAGGGGACCTGAAAATTAATTGCTAATTTTAACTGTATTTTAAAAACTCTGAGAGGTGCCTAGCAAGAAAAAATATTCCTGAGTTATTGTAGAGTTAAATGTGTCTGGACTGTCGACGTACCAAAGAAGAAAAACTATAAAACACGTGGGTAAAAGTTCTTAGACGAACACTTCCCGTTGTTAAAAAGTGAGTGTTTCAGAACTCAATTCCTGATATAAATAAAGTCTGGAAGTGTTGTAAATAAGTTTAAAGGTATCTTTGATGACGGTAGTTTGCATTTAAGTTGATTGTTTGTGGCGGCACTGTGTATTTTCAAGCGGCACTGGGATAGAAGTCACTGCAGTAAACAGATTGAATTTGTTATTATGTATATCTGAAGGAATAATTGTCTTTTCAGTTCAAAATTTCATCCAGTAAGTCATTGGCAATAATTATAGGGATATTTCACAAGAGAAAGTGTGTATGTCGTGTATGTGCCAACAAAATAAAGATTTATGACAAGTATAAGAATCCGAAGAATCTACTGGATTATATATAAAGATGAAATTTGGGAATAATTGGACAGATGATATTCCAACAGTTCATCCACCGTTTATTTGTGAAGTATGTAAACCTAAACTGGGACGTTGTAAGAAATCAAGTGGTAATTACAAGCTGCGTGGAGGGTGAATTGTCAAGATTCACAGAAGTCTCAACAATTAAATGTCCATAATTTACAGTTATGTTTGAAGATACAAAGATAACAGCCACGAATGACTGTGAGGGATATTGCCAAAAATCATGGATTTATATATACCTGGGGCTACTATAGGGCGCCAATTTTTTCTCTTTCATTCAATTTTATTCTTTTTAAATGAATTTATGTATTATGAAGAATTAACTGGTTCTTCTCTTCAAATCTTGCAATGCTTTTTCCCAATATTCCATTTCCTGGTTAGCTATCCCTTAAAAATGGTGTCGTTCCAGGTCACTACATAATGCGAGATTATAGACATTTAGTTATAGTCGATAACACAGAGCTTGTGAAAAAGGAAAAATGAACATTTCTCTCATCTGGCAAAAAACTGTATGAAAATATTTCGAATAGTGGACGGTACCAACCCTAGCACATTTGTTTCTGGATAAGTATAATACTAGAAGGTAATATAATATAATAATAGAAGGTCGATAACTTTTAGTTTAACTTTTAACAAGACTTCCCGACAATGAACATTTTCCCGAGAAAGGCATAGCCACGAGTTGTGATGCCAATACTTCATTGAAGGGTTAAAACAAAACTTCAAGTTGAAATTGCTAGATCATAGTTCTGTAAAAACAGCTCTACATCCAAAACAGTTGTTAAAAGAACCCACCAAACACATGACGTCACTATGACGTCGCCACAACGTCTTAATCTGGTCAGGAAGTCATATAACTTCTTTGTGACTTTTTTATGACGTTATTTAAAGTCACTTAATATGACGTAACCAAGGTGACGAAAAGACGACCAAACCCTGACCTAATGGTCGTACTTACGACATAAAAACGTAAAGTCGGTTTACAAATACAGTCGAGTTCCGCGTATCCTATGGAACTGTTAGAACCGCATAACAAGTTCAAAACAAAATGTCTTGAAAAAAGTGCCTTAAATAGTTAGTAGCAGGTTTTCTATAAAAGTAAAAATGTAACTTTTTTTGACAACAGTCGTTTTAACATTTTTGTACAAAACCATAAGTATATGTTTATACACAAAGTAGAAAAAATATGGATTATAAAATAATAACAATGTAGTATTTCACCAAACAAGTAAAAGTTTGTTTTCACGTGCGAAACGTGATTGCATTTTATATGCCCTTTATAATTGCTTTGTTTTTATTTTCAACTTTGCTGAGGTCCATTGATTCGGTCCGTGCGCGCGTTTTCTATGATCTCTGGCGTTGCGTATCGCTTTTTTGTATTTTGTCCTATTGGGATCACTATTAGTACAATTGACACTTCGCTCTCGTTACATTATATAAGATGATTTTTGATTCTAAGTGGGTGATCACATGAGGAGGGCTAGCCCGGTAAACTCGGTAAGGCTCGGTTAGGCGGGCTGATAAATTTTTATGATCACATGGAAAAGTATGAGCCCGCTTAACCGGGCTAAAGAACTGATGACGTGACATTTGTTATATTTTTCAACTTTACGCATGCGCCGTGTATGCAATTTCATCCCGACAAAGGGGGCCAGCCCGGTTGAAAGCCATCACATGAGAAATTCTTCAGCCCGCTTTACCGAGATCTCGGTTAAATAAAGCGAGATCTCGGCAAAGCGGGCTGGCTCGTTTCTCATGTGATCACAAACACAAATTTATGACACTTTCTTAATAGTAGCGAGATCTCGGCAAACCGAGCTAGCCCCCCTCCATGTGATCACCCCATAACAGTAGCACGTTGTATGATAGTGCGTGTGTAAGCTGTGAGGTTTCTGCCAGTGGCTAAAAAAGCTTCTGTGAACAATGTGATAATTGATGTTTTAAAACATGCTCCTGAACGGTTGAAGAAAAAATAAACTGAAAGAAACAGTTTTCTTGTATCGTATTTTTTAAGTGTATATATTTATTTAGAAGATAAGCTGAAAATATGCATTTATTTATTCCCATCACTTTGGTAAGGCCAAAATCTGTGCGTTTTCAATGGTGATAAAAATGTCAAGACTGGGTCGTATGACGTCTCAGTGACGTTGTAGTGGCGTCGTAGAAGAATCTCTCTTTATTCCCAAACTTCGATAAGGTCAAAATCTGTGCGTTCTATCGTGATTAAGCAAATTTTCAATCGTAATAATAATGTCAGGACGTGGTCATATGACGTCTCAGTGACGTCGCAGAAGACTCTCAGTGAAACAGCTAGGTCACAAGGAGGTTACTTGATGACGTCCTTGCGACGTCACGGATCTGATGTCGCTTTTCGTTGCAAATATGACGTTTTGATGACCTTCTCATAACGTCTTATAAGGTCATCGTCCGACTAGATTATGACGTCATAAGGACGTCATGGTGTTTGGTGGGAAAAACAAAACAATGTAAAGTAAAATATTTTCAAAAACTTTGGAATAATATCTTTATTAAGTATTTCTGCTTTGCTTCAACTCAAACTATCTTTGTGTAAATAACAACACAATCAAGATTAGTAATAAGGAAACAAATAGTGTATTGTGCAGAATTGTCTAATTCTTTTTGCTGCAAGTTGACTTTGAGATTGACTTTCTCATAGCAAGCATAGCTTTGTTGTCAATTTTTGATTTTAATGTTTTGTTTTTCTTGGCCCTAATAAGTCAGCCCCCTCAAACGAAATTTTGCTCCGCGGTCTCTGTAATTTTGTGAAATTTTGGAAACATCAGCTCTTTTCGTTTACTGAAATCTTCAATAAATCTTCAACCAAGTTGATGTTGACTCAATGTATTTTCAAATTGTGAGCTAAGGGGTCGGTTACAAAAATACTTGTTCTATGTCGGACGGACAAATCGATACTTAGGGCTATATAAAAAACAGCACGTTTATGATACAATATCAAGCAAACGTTTTTCGAAAGTATACTAGAATAGACAAAATACAAAATTCCAAAACATGATTTCTACAAGGATGATAGTCAAAAAATAATTGAAACAGTTATCGTGTCGGATGGACAAAATGCTAATACTCTTGTAACAGACCCAAAGTTCAATCTGCATGTGAAACTCTTCTTTGGCAATTGTCTTCTTGTTAAGTCCTCATCCAAATCATCTACAGCCACGTCAAAATCAGCCAGACATAATCATCTGACATAATCACAGTATCGACTAAACCCTCAATATCTTCGTCAAAATCGAGATCTTCAAACTTTAATTCCTCATTATCAAAACACGTGTTACTGTTTTACATATTGAAAGGTATTCTGGCTTGTACGTTCAGGACGAAAAACTATAAATAATTTCATTCGTCCAACTCAAACAATAAAATACAATCTGATTGGTTTAAGGAAAAGATTCTTTTGTTTTAAAATATCACGTAAAATTGAATAGACAACAAGGTTGATAAAAATAGACTGATACTCGTTCACTATCCATCTCCTCATACATCCCTGCTTTCCCTGACATTTCTGACTTAACCGACTACATTTTAACATTTTAGCTTTTTTATAAGAAATTGTTGTCATTGCAACCCTCTTCCAAATTCCAAGTCCAGTCTATGAAAAAAAAAAAATGAGAAAACGTTTAAGATTGAATTCGGTTTAGATGAAATACTTTGTAAGCGAAAAAAGTACTGATTACGTGATTTTTCAGTATTTCTCTCGTTTAAGAAATAATTCTTCGTTCTTTCAGGTTGAATGGTACAAATGATACACAGCTAACCAGAGAAGAATCGGAAGATTCACTCGAGTGCGTACAGGTTGCTTTAACACAATAACAACCGTCAATCAGATTAAAAGTCCGTCTGTCATTGAAAATATGACGCAGATGTCGTAAACCAACTTTAAACCAAGTTAACCAGGTCTACTCGGTTTAACTTAAAACAACACGAACCTACTTTGGTAAAACCATATTGGAACTTGATCAACGACAAAGTTGACAATTTTGAAGGCTCTTTTTGACGGCTACTTTCAAGTTCGAGTTGGTTTACGACATAGGGCATAAGCTATTTGGATTTCGTTGCAAATGATACCTGAATGATTTATTTGAAACCAAACATTAGCCTCTGCTGAACACCGCCTGCTCACCAGGCTGATTTGATACAATACCATAAAAATATTCTTTTCAAGGATTCGTTGGTCAACTCTCCCTATAAACAGATACAATCTCTATGTTTGATATTTTACAGAAACTGGCAAGTATCAATGCATATTTTAAAAGGCAATATAGGCACTGGAATTATTGGCTTACCGATCGCAATCAAACACGCGGGTGTTTTGGTGAGTGCTCATCAGATACTTTTTAGTCATGTTTGTACGCATTCAAATCAACGTAATTAGAAAAAGCTTCACGTAACCCAACGTACAAAATTTAGTGCTATTGTGAAGAGTATTTTTTTCCTGACAATGTCTCCTCTCTATAAAGTTCCCGTTAAAAGAGTATGTTCATCTAACAATTTGAAAGCATCAAACTCCTCGGTTAAAAGCTTCTTAAAATAGTCTGAAAGAACGAGACAAAGCCTGAATCTAACCCTCAATAACTCAAACAAATTTTGCAAGGTTTACACCAAAAGTTTTGATGCTTTCAAAATCATTGGTTGAACTATATGTAAGCAAGCATAAATGTTTTCAACATAAACTTTGGTCTTATAAAAGTGCACCATATGCTGATGGCAACAAGCTTACAGTTTGCTATGTATTGGACAGAAAAATGACTGGAGTTTTCTCCTTTAGGTTGGTCCTGCCGTGTTGGCGGTAATAGCAGTAATATCGGTTCATTGCATGCATTTGCTAGTTTTATGTAGTCATGCATTATGTCAAAGGTAAGATTAATAAAACCCCGATTTTGAGCTGTTATCAATAGACTTTGAAAGTATGTTCGACATTCCATATACCTACAGGTAGACATTTTGCATTATCAGAGAAAATCAAAATCGATATAATTAAAACATTCCTTAAGAAAGCTTAATTACGAACATTGCTGGAAACTGAATGCAATTATAAAAGAACAACTAGAAATGAAGATGTTGATTCGAAACGCAAAAAAACAACGAAACATTTGCCGTCTGATGCACCAGCCCAATTTGCGCATTTAAATCCGAAAACGTTTATCTTATCAACATGCTCGGTTATAAAATTGACAGTACTTATGTTTGTACTCGTATCGTCATTGTTACAAGTGGTCTTTCTGAGGCACCCCTGTCATTGTTACAAGTGGTCTTTCTGAGACACTCCTGTATGAGAAACTTTGGCTTCACTGTAAAAAACATGAAAAAATGTTGTTTGAAATAAATTGAATTTAAATAATTGTCTACGTCATAACTAATCTGACATAGCTTGCTCAATTGTATTAAACTTGTCATTGTGACGCAATTAAACGCCGCATCTAAAAGCTAAGGACCTGAATAAGCGCTGCAGTGTTTATTCAATCATCTACGGTTTGACGAAGTACATTTAAACATTTGTAAATCAAAGATCTTTTTCGTGATTTATTCTACAGAAATGTTTTGAGTAAATCATGATGTCAGTAAATGAACTATCTAAAGCTTAACTAGCCTCAGTCCCAGTTAATGCACGACGTTAATCCAACGTTGTTTTATGAAACCGTCGGAGTTCGTCGCAACTAATTTTGACCTGAAAAAAACATTTCAAAATCCTACAATAGTTGAAAACTATATCATGAGTGGTATTATTATCATTTACTTACTGACAATCAATTCTGACGTTCTTTCGACGTCAAAAGAACGATGATGTAGTGTGGTCAACTACGTCAAACTATACCTAATCAACAAAAAGACGTTTAAATTGTCATTACACATCGTCGTTGATGGTTTTTGGTCATTTGAACGTCGCATTGTGTCCGTACAGCGTCATTTTTGGTTTTTGTTAATCGTCGTTTTGACGTCAAAATCCGACGTTGTTTTGCTGTTTGCTGACTTCAAGCGGCAATTAAACACGACGTCGAAACAACGTCGAAACAACGTTGATAAATAACTTAATAATGTGACTTGTAATAATCACTATTTTTGACATTTAGGTATAATGTTGATTCTTATTTAGGTATAATGTTGATTCTTATTTAGGTATAATGTTGATTCTTGTTTAGGTATAATGTTGATTCTTATTTAGGCATAATGTTGATTCTTATGGATACAGCGACGTAGCAGGTGTTTTGTTTCAAAAATATGGCGACCAATGGAAATCCAGGGCTAGATTTGTTTTGGATTTCTTCCTGGTTACAACACAACTTGGTTTTTGTTGCGTTTACTTCCTATTTGTAGCTGAAAATCTTAGACAAGTACGTCTGAAACATTTACTTGGACACGTGTTATGTTTTAAATACTATGGATATTTTAGTTTACTAATCCAATTTTTTCAACTGTTCAAGAAAATATTTCATGGAAGCTGTGTCCAATTCTAAGTGGAGGTCTGGGCACCAAGTTTTGTCAACTGGCGTATAAAGATTAATTTTTACAATCTAGTTATTTGGAATGTTCGATGTCCGCACATGGATACTTATGCTACTTCTACCAGTGCTTGCTTTAGCATTTATCAAAAAACTCAGCATAATTGCGTACATATCTGCTACAGCCAATGTCCTGTGTTTGGTTGGTTTAGTGGGGACGTATCAATATTTATTTTTCAATTTGCAAAATCCTGGTAATTTCCCGCCATTTGCACCGTTACGTGAATTTCCATTGTTCTTTGGTGTCGCATTGTTTGCTTTCGAAGGTATTGGAGTGGTAAGTGGTTTACGAATGAAATGTTCTTCCACTGTATTCGCCTTTAATGAAACTTTAGATAACTGAGACAGTCCTTAAGCAAACCAACATCGAACTGGTTCCTCAAATTCCATAGAGATTCGCCTAAATATGACATTTGTTAGGACACATGGACAAGTGGGACCAATATCTTTTATCCCATGAGCGTCCGAATAAAGCAGGTCAATACTATCGAAATCAAAACTAAACCAAAGTTATAAATGATCCCATCATACATTTGAAATAAGAAAATCTGAGTTTGTAAATAATTTTCATCATGCTATTAATACAAAATCCGAAATCCGAAACTGATTTCTTAATGAAGACATTTCTTAATGAAGATTTTTTTTTCTTTTTCCATTACTTTTTTTCATTTTAGGTTCTTCCAATAGAAAACAAAATGAAAAAGCCTCAGGACTTTTTCTGGGTGTTAGATTTATCAATGGCTACTGTTGCGATCCTTTATATATCGATGGGCTTTTTTGGATATATTACATTTGGTGAGGAAATTGCAGCTAGTGTTACATTAAATTTGCCGAAGCTTCCGTAAGTATGTGTATCCTCAAAATATGAAACCTCCGAAACCTTCATGTGTTTCCCAAACCTCGTCTTGGACAAATTTGTAGAAGAACCTACCACAAAGATATACGGTTAGAGCACTAAAAACTCACTATGCCCTTAAACTAAAAATTATTATTTTATTTATTTATTTTTTTTTTTTTTTTCATTATCATCATTACTTGTTTTTCATCTTTGGACAGGATAAATGTTTTTAATGCAGTATTGTTATTATTACAATATGCCTTTAAAAATTAAAATAATAATTAGTACTTAGCGATGCTGATTTTATACAAGATTAGAAAGTTGAGCAAATTATACAACTACGCCATATTGCATCAATAGACAAAATCCATGAAGTAATTTATTGAGTTGTTGCTCATTATAATCCTATCCCTAGATTCTAAAATTAACCGCGAATGCTTGTGGTACAGTGTTTAAGGGCGGTAAAGTGTGAAAAGGACTTCCCTACAGCTATTACGTACGTTACCAATGGAAACGCCTGTCTAAATGACAATGAAATAGTTTGCACTTGATAGATGTTCATGTTGAATTTAGATTTTACGTTCTGGTAAAGCTCTCTTACACTTTGGCAATCTTCCTATCGTATTTCATACAATTTTATGTTCCCATGGAAATATTAATTCCGCCACTGACAAGAGATTTGGCAAAAAAATGCGCAACTGCTACTGATGCCTTTATGAGGATAGCAATGGTGACATTAACTTGTGAGTATCGTATTTGGTATTGAGCAATTGATAGTGTAAGTCCATTCAGCATATGCTATGCTCTTCTGATTCTGATTTACGTACAGGAGATTTGACATCTTCACTGAGTAAAATTTTTCTGCAAACGTAAATTGGATCTGGTTGTTCAGAGGATTCGCAATTTATGGCCAATGCAGCATTTCAGATGGCCTCAAGTTAAACCGTTCACTCAAAAAAGGAAATATTGAGAAAATTTCTTTTTTATGAAAGTGTTCATCTTCTTACTTTACGATTAAAGAAATAAAGTGTTGTGGTTGAACTCCTTGACTTTCTTTGCCATACACTAACCTTTTCTTTTATAATTGAAGGTGCTTTGGCAATCTGCATTCCGCAACTGGATAATTTCATATCACTGATTGGAGCCACTGCGGCTGCTGCCCTTGCTTTAATTTTCCCACCGATTCTCTACACAATCTGCTTTTGGGATGACGGTATATCAAACTTTGAAGTTGCGAAAAACATTTCCATCTCAACACTGGGAACGATTGGTGCGGTTACAGGAACGTATATATCCATTGAAGCAATTATCATAGGCTTTCAAAATCATGGCGACAACCTTGTAGTTAATGAAGGAATGGTTGGGGAGTTTTATAGTATAGCTCTTAATGCAACGCTTTGGCTACTAGAGCCTTGGTAGTGTAATTTTCTAACAACGTTTTTTGTAACATGCGCTTCAGTATATGTAAATATAAACACTTACTTGAATGCAGTTCACATCATGCAATTTGGTTGAAAACATTTAGATTTGTTTCTATTTTTAACATCAAGATGTTGATAATGCATAGTAAAGGAGAGATGAAAATAATTGAATAAGCATAACAGCATAATGAGTATTACAAGACAATTGAATACAATACAATATAATTTCATCAAAATGATGAGGGATCCCCCATTAGACTAGGTCTAATTAAATAAGGGGCCAAAAAAATGAAAAAATTTACAGAACTTAAACTTGACCAAAAAAATAAAACAAAATAATAACAGTACCAAAAAATAAACAAATAAACTAAATACGAAAAAAATAACAAAAATTTTTTTTTTCTCTTTTATTGATATAGAGTAAAAAAGTTGAAAATGTGCGTAATCTCGTTCATATGGTATTAAATTTGAGTGTATTTGCTTAAGTAAAAGCTTTTAGAAAGAACTTTAAGCTTTGACAATTTAAGAGTATAAAGGCAAAGGTTCTGAAAATGTTGTTGTAAATTATTCCATTGACTTATGGAAAACTTTGAAAATGAATGCAAGCCATAATTAGTAGTGCTAACAGTAGGTTGCTTTAGTAATCCAATAGTATTCTATCTGGTTTGAAGAGAGTGATCAATTTTAACAAATTTAAGAGTTTCTAGCGTGTCAGTTGGCAGCTTACCATTGATGTACTTGTGGACCTTCAAGATGTTCATAATTTCGACCTGGTCAAAAAATTTCAAAATACCTAGCCCAGCTTACAGTGGTGTAGCTGATGTTCTAGGTTTGACTGTGGGCACATGTTGATCCACAAGTACTTTGACTTTATCATCAAAAACATTGAAACAAAGAATTTTTCAAACAATTGGTTCCAGTCAATATCAAGGTAATCCAAAATAAAATCTTCACGGTTAAAATTAGACCAGTCTTTGCGGTAAAAAGGCCTATTATTTAAGATTTCATTTGAATCCAAAGATGAGAAAAGGCAAAACTGAGGAAGATGGTCAGAGATTTAGTGGCAGAAATTACCAGATAAAGTTCCTGAATCAGAGGGACTTGAAAAAATGTTGTCAATTAAAGTCTTGGAGTGCTCTGTTACTCTTGTTGGCAATAGGATCTGAGGTAAGATAAGATTAGAGCCCAAAAAGGATGATATTCCAGGTTGATCATCACACTTAAGTAAGTTAATGTTGAAATCTCCAAGTAGGAGGATCTGCTTTTTCTCAGAGTTAATTTTATGCAGTAGTGGTTTGAGGTACATAAGGAAATTGACATGCATGAGTGTCGATAAATTGTACCAACAATCAAGTTGCCTTTTTTGGACTGAACGATTTCCACAAAAACAGTTTAGAACCAGGGAGGATATTGTTGTAAGAGGGTACAGGAATGTCAACAGGGAATGGCAAAGTAAGGTTGATGCAGTTGGAGCACCTGAATAGCATTTTGTTAAGGTTTTAAATTGTTTTTGTGTCAAACCGGAGCATCTATGTTGGTGAGTCCAACGATTGCAAAGGTCACACAGAATAAAATTGCCTTTGGATTTTACACTGATTACTTTTGCACATATGGGACAACTGATTACTTTTGCACATATGGGACAAAAATTGAAAAAACAGATACAAAAGTAAAAATAAATAAGTATATCAAATATATATAATAATAAAATACACACAGACTAGCAATAATATATCAGAGAAAACTTTAAGGAAACATGAAAAAAACTGAGGTTGTGGCGGAGAATACAAAAAAGAACAAAATAAACAAAAACAGAATGTATTGGAGGCCACAAACTATAAGAAGCATGAGCATCATCTCATTACCGCTATTCGGACGCCATATTGAAAAGTGAAGATGAAGAATCACAGGGGGTTATGAAATTAACAACTGGGTGAGGGTGAGTTTACATGATAATCTAATCAAAAATAACATCAGGAAACTCATGAGTGAGTTCACTAGAATGCACAACCTTTACAGGTTTTGAATTGAAAGATGCTGGAAATACGGGGAGAGGTTTTCATTGAAATACATTTCAGTATGTTCATTAAATCCGAGTGCTACCTTATCACAGTTTTTTAGTTTTCCTCGATTATTTTTCGAACATGCTTTTTTGACACATTTACGGTTTGTAAATTTTACAATAACAGAGTTCGGTTTACTTTTGCTTCTGTTGTTAGTTGGAAGTCGATGGCACCCTTCAATGTCAGATTTTTCAACATGAATATCGACTGATCATAGGATTTCAATGCATTTGGACTCCAGATTTTCATCAGCTATCACATTAGGGATCCCAGAGATTTCAAGGTTATTCCTACGGGTGTACTGTTCAAAAGTTTGACTTTGTTTTTCTACCTCAATGATATATTCTTGATTGTTATCTTGGTCAATCTCTAATAAGTGTACCTTTTCCTTTAATCTTTTATTTTCCTCCAATAGGTTCTTTATAACTGTATCTTTGATGGCTATAATGTCGTCTTGTAGAGCATTACAGATGTTTGAAATTGCGTAACAGCAACCTTATAGTCGAATCGAAAATTATCGATAGATTTTTGGATGGTTTTTAAAGTAGGCTTACCGGACATGATCAAGATTTCTTTTTCTTTGTTGATAGTATGATTATAATTATTATAAACATTTAGATAACATAAAAAAGATAGGGTGTGGTAATGTAGATGGCGCCAAAAACGCAAAAAAATTTCATTCCATAGTGAGCAGCATGCAACAAATCCGCCAATGATTTAAGGAAATGAATGAGGAAGTAAGGATTTCACCTAGAAATTACTATCATACTAATTTACGTCAAGCTAAAAAATTTAGCTAAAAGTTCTGGTAAGAAAGTTATTTCTCAGTTTATACTGTTATTATTCAATTAACCCGGGTACTTAATTTTTGTTACTTATGATGTTTTATTCACTTTTTTCAGAAACAATTACACTCAAAGGTTTCTACTTACAATCACATACTTAGGATTTGCAAATATATTTGGAAATTTCTACAATGATACATATGATTTAAGACCAATGTTTCCTAGAAATTTATCAGTTTGTATCAAGGTGTGGTAGAGCTCACTCAATATTTGAACAATTTATTCATTTAAAGTAGAACAGAAAAAATTTGCAAGTAACCTGTTCGATACATCACACTAAAATGAAAATATTACAATGTTGAACTGCTTTACTTTTCTGACTTTTCTGACTGAATATGTGCAGTTCAGTTAAGAATTTCCCGACATTTCGTCATTCAAATCCATCTTAAAAAGCAGGTTGAATATTTTTCAAACGATTCTAGTCCGGTGGCGGTCTTTGATCACCCATACAATTAGTATATATAGGTTTTTATTTTATTTTCTCATTATATGGCCCCTTGGGACTTCAAAGCCGGTTTTTTCCAAGCCGGCAAAGCTGGGAAAAATTTTTTATAGGGTTTTGAATTGGGTAGGGTCATTACCCTTAGAAAGTCGATTTTTGAAGTTCTTATTAAGCGAAAACTGATTGTACCATCAGATAGGGCTTGAAGAGCAGATCTCCAAAACGGGGTCATTTGTCTAATTTGATCGACAAGAATTGGACGAGACGTCTTTAAAAATGAAATATTTTATGCTGACGTCAGTATTTTTGAGAAAACTTTGAGTGAAAAAACCACATTAATCAGACGCGTCTAGAAGAGTATTTTAACTGAGCTCTAGCTACGCCTCTATTAATTTTAATTCATTTAAGACTTTCAACAACACCAATTTGACGGTTTGTTGTTGGAATGTGATGAACACAACAATATATAGCTTTAAGGATGTCCTTCATCCTGTTTTTCGGTGTCACTTCAGAATTTAAGTTTAAATTCAAATTTTTTGGATATCTTCTTGTTGTCACATTTTGTAATGATACCAAAAAAGGTAAATGAAAATCCATGGATATTACATGTTATCTTATTATTTCCCAGAGACGGATGTATAAACCATTAGTTACAACATTCCCATTACAATATCTTTGTGGCTTTCGATATTGTTATGTTTATTTGTGCCAGGCAAGATGGCGAAAACAGGGATACTATAGGAAGGAATGTACTTTTTCAATCTTTAAAATGTAATAGAGTGCACTCTCTGTAATTGGAACATCGAAGGGACTGTATAAATGTTGCAATAGAATTTGTGAACAATTCCAATTACGGAGGTTCATGATAGGTGATGTGGAGATATTGAAATTCGTTCGAATTAGAAAGAGTAATAGAGATTCGACTGTAATTGAATAGGTTTTATAGGGTTTTATCAAATTCGTCTGGTGTTATGTAAACATTCATGACTAAAGGGAGGAGACGAGTTAATTCTATTTCTTGCATTCTTTATTTTAATGATTGTTTAATAAGAACGTCTGCTCGGCATTTTAATAAGAACGTCTGCTCGGCATTTTCTTCCGTTGATCGGTTACTAATCATGTTATGATCACCAGGGGGTTAGATTTCATTGACTGAGTATTTTATGAAGTCAACTTGTGTCATGGTAATTCTTTTATCTCACGAATTGTCAGTCGGATTGTGAATCCTGACAACTCGATGTGACTCTGATCTTCATCCCACCCACTTAAATATCCCATTGAGAACGAAGACGAGGTTTATGATTTGACAAAATCAGGAATTTGAATTAAGTCTTTAGTGGTTTCGTTCCTAAGGTAACATTGAATGCTTCACACGACTTTGGAATAATCAACTGACTTTTTGAAATACAGATGGAATTGATAAAAGTTCAAGAAATTAATGTAACATTTCCATGATATATCTACATTATTTTGTTCCGGTATCCGGTATGCCAGTAGCCTGACGGACATTGCCCATCGTGGAAGTGTCCTTCGGATATATATATTTTTTCATTTATTTTCACGAGGACAGAGGGATATGGCAATGCAACGCAACTGATGTGGGCCTCCACTAGGAATCGTATTAGCAGTCAGGGACGGGATTTGAACCACTATCAACTACCACCCTGTATTAAAAATCTTACCAACCCAGCGGGCACAAAGACGTCGTAAAAACGTCGTAAAGACGTCTTTTCAAGACGTCCCTAAGACGTCGCAAAATGGTCGCGAAGTGGGAATCTCAAAAGACGTCCCAATTACATCTTCATTGAGACGTCTCGATGACATCCCAACGACATCGTAACGACGTCGCAGGATTATGAAATTTACTCTTTCAAAAACTGTAATAGGCCACAGGCGGACCCGAACCTGGAACCTCTGGTGTGCCAGCCGAACTCGTAACCGTTATACCACCGCTGCTTTTTGTCAAGACGTTTAAAAACATTTACAATAAATCATTCTATACAGACTGATTGCTTTTGAAAGTTTATAATTGTTTCGAAGATCGTTATTGAACCTGCACAGAGACGTCCCAAAAACGTCGTAAAAGGATCCCAATTGTGACGTCCCGTTTCAGACGTCCCTACGACGTCCCAAAATGATCTTAAATTTATAATTGTTTCGAAGGTCGTTATTCAATCCGTATAAAGACGTCCCAAAAACGTCGTAAAAGGATCCCAATTGCGACGTCCCGTTTCAGACGTCCCTACGACGTCCCAAAATGATCTTATGTTTATAATTGTTTTGAAGGTCGTTATTCAATCCGTATAAGGACGTCCTAAAAACGTCGTAAAAGGATCTCAATTATGACGTCTCGTTTCAGACGTCCCAACGACGTCGCAAAATGATCTTAAATTTACAATTGTTTCGAAGATTGTTATTCAATCCGTATAAAGACGTCCCAACAACGTCGTAAAAGGATCCCAATTGCGACGTCCCGTTTCAGACGTCCCTACGACGTCCCAAAATGATCTGGAAAGCAAACGACCATTTTACGATTAAAATAAGACGTCTCAAAGACGTCTTGTGCCCGCTGGGAAGTGAGCTATACACTCTGATCAGTTAAATGTTCGTCAGGATATCTTTTTATATTTTATTAATTAAAAGTTCATGTCCAACTTGTGGTGAAATTCTATAAAGTCGCTTAAAAATGGCTCTTTGAAGGCAAGTTTCAAATATGTGAATTTATCATAACATCATAAAAATGGTATCCTATTATAACATTTAATCCAACTGTGTGGATGGGGACTAAGAACTGCTAATTTCGTTTAGAGAACAAGGAAGGAATGTAAAATAGTTCAAATCTAATGTTTTCTAAGGACGTTTCCAAGAAGTTATCTTAAAAACAGTTTCTTGAAAATCTTTGCTCCCTTGCCATATAGCAGTTCGGATTCTTGTCTTATTATTCGCTTCTGTCAATCAATCAATCAATCAATTAATTTCAGTTCAGGAAGTAGGTTGCCTGTGTTAAGTAACTGTAGCATCCATCTGGAAATTTTCAATCACTTCACTGTCATCGTGTAGCTACTCTTGCCATCGAGATCTTACTTTTTTATGGAGTGTTCTGAGTATGAAGAATGTTTTCACCAAGACATGTTACGTTCCATTCAAATACGTTCCATGCAGTGACGTCATATTGGCATTCAGCATCAGCCAGACAAACAAATTTAATTGACATATGAAACATTGAAACTTAACAAATAGTATGGAGACAAACGTCTGCTTGGTAATTGAAGCGAAAACTGTGTTTTGTTTAAGATAACGAGAACACAGGAAACTTTGACGTCAGAAGAAAGATAACAATCAATGCCAGCAATGTCTGAGAAAATAATTATAAGAATAATAATAACGGAATTTATTTTGAGCACACTATATTTTCTGGTCATCTTGAAATGCGAAAGGATTGTGTGTTTGTGTACATCACGATCGATATATCCTTAACTTTGGGGAAGGTACAACCGAACTGTAGCTTAAGGTTCTTTTCACAGTTTTTGGCAATACAGAGCAATGGGTAAACATTTAAAGTATCCAAGCTGCTATAATGTGAGAATTATTGATGTCTCAACCTAATTAAACCCTTGTGTGGAGAATTTTGTTGGCGCGGGTCATCCTAAACAGAACTGTCATTGATAGCAGTGCTACAGACGACTAACTCAATTAAACTTTATTGTTGGGACAGAATGTGAAAAAGGGGTAAAAATAGTTAACTTAACAGCTCTAAGAAATCTTCAGAAATCATGAATAAGAATTTAGATGATTATTCCAAGTGACAATCAATAATATTATGTTTAAGATCGACATGTCTGTTTAAAACTAACGCATCCTAAGTTACACATGGCAAGAAATATAGTTGGAATATTCTGAAATCTACGAGATACAACACACAACAAACATATTTTTGAACATGAATTGGGAAATTACTTTCACATGATCTGCCAAAAGATGTTTTTTCTTCTTTATGTCAGCTGTTCTATGCTGGTTAAGTTACGACCTCACCCACGTGAAGTTATTACCGAATGTTAATCAAAGAAAAGAATGGACTATCGTTAGACCTATAATTATGTGGCCTCCATAAAAACAACCAACAAAGCAAGAGAACATTCTCGTCGTTTTGTTTTCACATGGTTCAAAAACTGTTGTTCAAAAATTGTTCTTAATGAAATCAGTTTACTACTTTAAACTAAAGTCGGTGATTATAGTTTATTCAAAATCTGAAATCTGTCAAAAGCTTCAATTGTCATCTGAAGTTTATTATTTCTTAAAAAATAAAGTGGTGAACGAAACGGCTGTGGGAAAATATTACAAGCTATTATAATGAACGAGATCCTTTAATTAAAGTAATTATGTCATAATTAATCATACACAAAGATTTGTTTATGCCACGATTACATTGAACATGGATTCAAATATTTTTCCCACACTGGTGAAACCCTTCTGAAAGATCTCCTTGATAAGATCTGTATTGCACGCAATAGATCGATTCGATAAACTGGATAAATCTACTTAACTTATTGCAAAATTGCATAGAACACTATAAAGTCTTTGAACGTATTTTGAGATTAATTTTAGCCTTATTGATTTATAATAATGTTTACTCCAGCTTTTGTGTCCATTTTAAAAAGTTCCATATGACTACGCATCATGCTTTGAGCAATGTATTCAGTTCTTGACAGGCTTGCTAATAACGACAGCTAACAACTAACAAAAAAGATGTATGAAATATTTCCCAAAGGTGGTTGATTACTACTAACAACCACAATGATATCGGTTGGTATTTGATGGTCTTCTTTCACGTTACGTCACAAATGCAACATAATCAAGACAACCACAAACATTGCATGTCTATAGAGAAAATTGGTTGAAGAAACCACAGTGTAGCTATAATTGAAATGAGCTATTGTTGAGCTTACCTCGTTTGATAAAGGAAACATCTGACAACCTTTAATTTGAAAAGAAAAAATCTCTTATTCTCTTCCGTTGTCGAACATCATCATACAATCATCTTACGAGAATCAGGTTGTTCTTTTAGCTAGTCAGCTGTCAGTAAATTTCAAACAATTCAATCAATCAATCAATCAAGAAATGCACTTTTGATTCTATGGTATAAATAAACTCTCAGCCTTGACTTTCATGTCTACTTAGTTTTTGTGAGTATAACTTGAGGACACTCTGTTCCTCGATCCTAGAACTTCTGTGCCAGCACGAGAAGTTATTGATGTTCTGAACATGTTGTTTTTGTTTGTTAATGGCAACAAACAAACAAACAAACAAACAAGACTTATTTTGATTTTTCTGTTGTTTACAGAATGTCTAGGAATCAGGAAAAGCAATTTTTTTAATGGTAGCAAAATAATTTATTAATTCTAACATGAATTTACAATAATTTAAAATCTATAACATTTATAAATTTCCATATATTTTAAATCCTAATATTTCTTCCATCAAAGCAGAAAGGGACAGCCCTTATGTGCTTTTACTCTTTCCAACGTTCGAATGATAACTATTTCTCTGCTGCACCCAATCACAATCACCGGCAACTGTATGCAAACGCTTGTGTCCATAGCCTATCGCTACTTAACGAATTCCTCTTCTTTTTGCTATGCTCAAATAAGTCAACATATTCTATCGTTATTTTGAAGTATTCTTTATGTTCGTTTAAACTGTTTGTCTTTCTTGTGCCATGTTTACAAGATGATGGCAATTTCATAGGACAGCACAGATTTTTAGAATGCTCTTTTCTATAATCTTGCTCCAGTTCATTGTAATTACTGCTACGTCTGAATAATGGCGAAAAACACGAAGTAGTCGACATCTTCAGAAAAGTCAATGCGAAGTAACCAAGTCTTTCTTCCAAATAATGCTGAGTGTCGATGTGAACGGCTCGCTTGTCCAATGTAAACTGTGAGAAAATATTTGATGTTCCATTTAAATAGACATCAGCATAAAAGGATCAGGGAATGACCACTACACAAACAACTTCATAAACGTTAATGAGCTTAAGACTTAATAACTAATCAGAGAAAACTATTTTCGATATCTCTAATCAAGATTATGTGAAATTTCCCACAGTCTTTAAGAAAACAATTTCATAAATTTGGGTTGTAGCATTGTATGAATACCATTGGAGTCCATACGTTCCGTTTGGGAAATGAAAGTTCTCAAATGGGTCATGTCCACAACATGAGGAATGAAGAAATGTTTGCTTTAATATTTACCTTGACTGACTAGTGATGAAATCAGTCTTGCATTTGACAAGTTAAGGAAAAGAAATGGCTATTGTAGTTTCACGAGGAAAGCCAGTAACCGATTTTGTTCCTCAAACTTTTTGTGATGTCTGTTACATGTTGTTTTGAATAGATACTTTGCCAAAACATTGTTTGACACATGGCTTGGAAAGGTCAGAAGTGAGACGTAGAATCCTTATTCGTTTGTATTCCTCAGTTACTTATTGTCTCCAACGTTCATGCCATATTCATGTCATGTTCTGCTTAGCGTATTTCAATTTTGCAAAGAAACTCTGAAAATGTTTTGCATCCTTTTTTGTCAAACATGATTTTGACAGTAGAACAATCTAGACATTAAATATTTGATTGACACATTATCAAAACAGCGTACGTCGTAGTGGATTCATCATTTGTACAATGCCCAAAGTTGACAACCAGTCATAATTATTTATAATATAAGAGGAAAATATATAGCCTATTTGGATAGCGAAATTGTTCAGCTTAATTTTTGAATTGGTTTATTTTTGAGGTGTTTTCTGTAAAGACATGTGAATAAGACTAATGTTTGCAAATGTTTGCTTTACTCCACATGTAAACAAACTCAGTTTTGTAACACAATGTCCTCTTTATATCCAACAAGGAACTGCTTTGGGATTTCTCTCACCGTGCTTATTTTCATCCTACTTTTCATCCTACTCTTTTAGATTTAGAGGGTGCTCACATGGAGAAAAATCAACCCTAGCAAAGCGGGCTGGCTCGGTTCACATGTGCATAAGGATAAAAATCAGCCCGGTTAACCTGCCTAGAGTGTCACATGGAAAACTTTTAGCCCGCCTTGCCGAGATTTCGGTACATAAAAGCGAGATCTTGGCAAACCGGGCTGATGCATTTCTCATGTGAACACATGTTGAATTTTATGAGGCTTTTATAAAAAAGGTGAGATCTCGGCAAGTCGAGCCAGCCCGCTTTGTCGGTCTAATTTTATCCATGTGAACACCCCCTTAGACCCATTTTCGAATTGACTTCCAATTTCGGAGTATTTCTGGAGAAGTATCCTCGGTTAATTTTCTACCCACGAATAACCCCTTAACAAATATCTCCCTTCTCAAGTGAGTTTCCAAGCTAGTACAATTTCCCCCCTGGGAATGCGCCCCTAGAGAACTGCCTCCCGATTTTTCGCCCTGGAATATTCAGTATAATTGTCCCCATGTATAATTGTGCCGTAAGCCAACTCACACAAATCATTCTCATTGTAGTTTTGAAAATAGAATTTATTACCACTCAAACTGTTTAGTATATTTTAATCTATTAACAAAGTTCATTTACTGTAT
The DNA here is from genome assembly GCA_027922465.2 of Turritopsis dohrnii. Classification (NCBI taxonomy): domain Eukaryota; kingdom Metazoa; phylum Cnidaria; class Hydrozoa; order Anthoathecata; family Oceaniidae; genus Turritopsis; species Turritopsis dohrnii. Next base: position 306,809 of record BQMF02000224.1, on the reverse strand, counting down.
TTACATATTCCATATACATATATATATCTTGAAGAACCTCTATTTATCTTCGTATAACAGAAGATTCTATTGCTTTACAAAAACATGAACGGGTCCACATCAGTCTATCCGTCTCCGCAACCTTATGCGTTCTCACCAAGAACCGCAACAAACAGCTGTTGTCTCTTTAAGAACTTCTGGATCGATGAGCGACTCTTTTTTATTTAAAATAGTGGAAAATAATTTCTTGTATGTTTTCACCATGGTTAAAGTAGTCTTTTTTAACGATGTCATCTTCATGATTGTTGTTCTTCTGTCGTGACAACAGGTAGGACGGCTATTGAGCGATTTCAGACTTTCTACTGCCATGCCTGTGTATTTTTGTTCTGTGTTTAGAATGAAATACAACTTTAAATACGAAACATTTACGCATCATAGGGAAAAGTAGGAAACACTTTTTTATTAAGTTGTGAAGAAAGGGATTTCCCTTTAATCTGAATGGAATTGCAATGAGATTAACAGTAATGATGTAAAATAATGATGTAATGATGTAATGTAATGTACCATGTAAAGTAATGATGTTTTAACTTTCCCTGTAGTCAGCACAGTTTCTATTTCCTATGTTGCTTGAAGGCACATCGAATTACCCAGTGCCTATTTAATTGTGATACATGATGAAATTTATAACTTTAAAGGAGCTTATTTCTTGTTCTCTTTCCTGATATTAACCAACAAAAATATTTGGGTATTTCAGTACCGTAAACCTCCGAATATAAGCCCACCCGTCTATAAGCCCACCCGTGTATAAGCCCATCATTTTACTCATTACTAACGATTTCCATGTATAAGCCCACCCGTGTATAAGCCCACCCGTGTATAAGCCCATAATATTGGAAGGGAAAATTTCATGGTTGTTTTTCTTTTACTAAAAAACTTTTTTTTTTTGCAAAAACATACAAGTACAAGCTATTTCTTCAGTTCTTTACGAACTAGTCCTCTATTGATATTTGGTCCATATAACTATACAATGCCTCAACCAGAGGAGGAATTCCACCTTGAAACATCAAGCGAGGAAGAAGATGATGGTACCGGAGACAATGTAGAGACAGCGACGTCGAGCGAAAGTGAAGATAATGGTGATAGCGAAAGTTAAGATAGTGAAGAAAGTGGCGATGAGTGAAAAGTTTTTATTACGTAAAATATATGCATAGATATTTAATATGTTGTTATTGTTTTCCATGTATAAGCCCACCCGTGTATAAGCCCACCCCCGTGTATAAGCCCACCCAAAAAAAGCTTACGAACTTGTATAAGCCCAGGGCTTATATTCGGAGGTTTACGGTATACCTTTAACAACATCATAATAAGGATTATCAAACATCCTCAGTACTTCCATATGATTTTTGCACTGGTTTCCACTTACCTAATAACTACATATCAGTGTTTGACAGCAACCTAAGGTCGATTTATGAAATTCTTTTGAATAAATGTATGTACGAATTCGATCGCTAAGCGTATTTTAAAATTGCTATTGTACTTTCTCAAGTTGTAGGTGACAGAATATGTATACATTACAAAAATCCTAAATTGTGATCATCGCAACCAAAACTTTCAGTTACGGTTAAGAAAACATTCCTACATATCCCTCTCGAACAGGATTAGCGGGATTCGGAAAAATCATGTTTCGTTTACACGAAACTATTTTTCTATAGATTTGTAGGGAATTATATACAACTTAGTAGAGTTGTTTGTGAATTTTTCCCTACAAAGTCATTAGAAACTTCACATCAACACTTGAAATAAGTGTGCAAAGTAATGATGTTTCTTTTGATACAAGAAAAGGCTTTAAATCTCTAAAGTAACTTTTTATTATTTTCATTCTCACAAGTAATTGATTTTTTTCGTGTCACAGGCTCGTTGGTTTTACGAATCTCCCTAATTAGGAGATTTTTAACTAACATGGAGATTGCAAAGTGGTATGTTCACAATCTCATATGAAGTTTTTACAAAGAATAACAAATGATCTCTCATCTTGCTAATCAAACCAACATGTTCACTTGGTTCAACATTCACTGGAGAAGTAGAGAGCTAATGTTGCAGGGGGTAAGAGGGTAAAGATAAGAGGTTTTACTCATAACTATACAATTAACCTCAAAACAGTATCTACATATTTACAGATGAAGTCAAACGAATATTTACAATCACCAATGAAACTATTTACAATAAATATTTATTTACAGCGTCAAGATGTATAACGTCATATCATAATAAATGACACAAGTTATTCACATACCAATTTCAATAAATCAGAGCACAGTAAAAGCAGCTTCACTGAACGCTAATTATGTTTAACGTCCTGGTCCCACCTACCCTGTATTTCCACTATGACATTGTTAAAATTCAAATCAATGTATACATGGTCATATAGTAAAATGTTTCTGCATGGAATATTTATGAATTAAATAAATTAAATAATTAATAATTTCAAAAACTATTTGAAAATACGTGTTCTATATTTCATTCACGTATACCTCTAATGGATTTTTTTCTGAATAACTAAAAATCATAATAATAAAAAAAGTACTGAGCTTAAATATAAGATACAACTATCAAAAGCCTTCTCTGCCTTTTCTTAAAGTTAATAAAATAAATCATCATACAATGTATATACAGTTGAAACTTGTGTGCATATTTTCTCTCTCTCTAAAAAAATTATCAGAACGTATTTAAAATGCAAGTCGAAAAGACCATGTAAAATATTCACAACTAACCTGACTTGAATAAATATTTCCCTGCTCTGAAGAACAGGCTCGTTGAAGGCGATACGAATCACATGAACAGCGCAATTTCATGAATTACGTCACTTTTGATTTTAGCTGGCATCGTATGTAGATGGGAAGACCAGCACTTACGTCCTCCTGCATGACACAAAAAAATAACATTTTGATATTTCTCATGACAGCGCCTGCTTATTCAACAGTGACATAATTCATGAAAAAGTCTGTTGATCAGAATTATAGTTTATCTGCCACTGTACACAAACGCTTGACGCCATGTCTCATTTCGATTGACGGTTAATTTTCCTTTCAATGTCTTTGTTTTTGTTCGTGTGGGTGTACATCCATTACTCGAGCATGTAAACACATCATGTTCTTCATCTTCTTTGGATAAATCGACAAAAACCTCTTTTTTCCTGAGTTTGGTACAGCTTATACACTTTCCATGTTTTTGACGCACTTCTTCTTGAAAACGCAGGCGCCTCAAAAAAAACTTCACAATCTCTGCAATCGACTTGGTCTTCATGTAAGCTGATGACAAACAAAACAAAATTGAACGTGGAGCACTAAGATTTTACACAGTGGAAAATGTGTCTGTTTCTTCTTTTTAATGTACTTTCTGTTAGAATTACCATCCGCTACTTTCAGTTTGATAATGTGTTTTTCTTTTGTTATACTTCCAAAGTATTGTAATATTATATCTCCACGTCCGTTCCTTCCACTGTCAATACCCTCTCTAAATACTGTTCGTAACTAAGTTCAAAGTCCATCCAAAATCTTGTGATCCAAACCTCTCTTTTCTTCAATGAAATTCGGAAGATTTGAATGGTGGAAATGCTACTATGTCATAAATATTCAATGTCTTTTTGCATACTGAATGAAAGAAGCCACTCAGTATTCATCCATTATGCATAAGCTTCTTTTGTTTGAACATATTAGGGAGAAACTTCATAAATATTGTAGAAGATCTTTTAAATCAATTGGACTTATTCGGAAGTTACCTCATGAATTATTTAGCATGACGGATCAACTTTTACAATCATTTTTTTAACTAGAAGAAAAGGTGTTAGGATTTTGAGTAATGACTCATAATAAATTTCGTAATTTGTGAAACTCATTTTACCAACACTTGAACGTCTGAGCCTAGATTAGCGCAGTATTTCTTGACCTTCTCTCTTTCTAAGCATGCGCACAATTATTTTGTGGATTGTTTCGAATTTTTGTTTTGATTTGTAAAGAAGTGGGCATAGTTTCTTCCCAACCTCGAGCCCAGGCTTCGCCTTCTTTTCGGTCGATGATAAAGGCAAGAAATATTGGGTTCGACGTTTTCTTCAGTGATTTATTTTTTCGATGCAAAAACAAGCAGCCGAGATAAGTAACATTTCTTTAAAAACTTGGATACGTTTTTTAGCGGCCAGGACGAACAACCAATGAAAAACTTGAGTTTTTTTTTAAATGATTGCACACAAAAATTAAATCCAATCTGAAGGCAAAGAAATTTACCATAAAAGGTAAAGTATTTGATTGCCACCTTCAGGAAAAAAAGACAGACCTTAAAATTAAAGAATTAAAATGAAATTTTATTTTTTCCTGTTTTTTTTTCAACCAATTAAGTTTATTTGGAATGCAAAAACAATCTTAGAATGATGCTACGAGTTACTTGGTAACTACATCTAGCAGAGGCTACTGGATTATTTCTTCAGCACTGTTTTCTTCATGATGTTTTTGTACTGTCCAAATGTTTTAAGGAAGAAATATGTATGGTATTGTTCATAAATATGTTTTGTCATTTGAGTATTGGTGTTTGAGTAACATGGCTACATATTTCAGTCCATATGGTTTGAGCAAACGTCACAATACTATAATGCAACCTCGAAGTCGAACTTCTGACTTCAAAGTATGAGACCTTAGGTTCAAGAATACCATCAGAATCATACAAAAATCATGGTGCGGATTTTGTCCTTGTGTAGGCAAAACTTCTTAATACAAATTTCAAATTTCTCAACTTCGTTATACAGAAGTGTTTAAAATGCAAAGCTTCCGTCGTCTGGACAAAAAACAGTCTCAAAACTCCAGAAACTATAAGTCACAGCTTAATGTATAATCGGATTAGCAGAGAAGTTTGGACCAAAAAAACTGCTTCAATTTTTGTGAAAATTTACACATCTACCAAATTAACCATGCTGAGCTTGAACTTCAATTCATCAAAATTTAGTCAAAAAAAGGAAATTTGATGCTGATTTAGTGCGTTTCAAGTTTTTGTTTTTCGAATTTAATATGGTGATTATCTTATCTTAAATCGCTCATCTCGATTCTATTCTTTAAGGTTTCTTCCAATATGATTATTGGATTGAAAAGCGTTCCTTATTTTGCATAACCATTTGCGTTCCTTATTTTGCATAACCACTTGCGTTCCTTATTTTGCATAACCACTTGTTATAAAGATGTAGGAGCAGACTATCTCTATGACTTGGTAAAATTGAACACATAGTGAGCTAAAGGCGTGAGAACATTATAATTCTTCAACGACTTTTTAGATCCGAATTAAAACAGCTTCTACTGGAACATCAAAAGGTTAATTGAGTAATAATAGAATTTATGATGGACCTTATTAAAATGCAATAGGAAAGCCTGTCAGCATGGTTAATCTAGCATAATCTTCATTTGATCTGTATTTAATCTCCATAATTTTTACTGTTCATTTATGCGGTGTTTTTCAAGAACACATGGTTGCTGTCACAACAATGATGGATATATTAGAGGACGTAAATGAAATTAACATCTGCCATTATGATTAACAAACTTGAACTTAATTTGGAGCATAAAACACAGCAAGCGAGATTTTTCCATGTTCAACTATTTTGTGAGAAACTGAAGTATTTTTAAAACTGAAGTATTTTTATTCCTAATTTTCCACAAAGGAGAACTAAGCTTCCATGTACTTCATGTTGTTTATAATCAAAGAATTCCCTTTTGTTTTGTTTACAATTTTTCTGGAGTAATGTTAGTTTGAAGAGTAAACTTTTTAATCCAGTCAATCTCAATCTCTATAGTCACTATACTGAAACAAGAGATGTTTCAAATATTGCTTTAACTTTTCCGAAGACCTTAATATTCGGTCAGGCCAGTCTTAACGTTCATAGACACAGACATCAAAAGCGTGCCGAGATCTAGTAGGTCTGGAAAGAGAAAAGGCAAAGGTAGTGTCACCATTTTATTGTGTTCTTCAATTTTACACGGTAAGATAATACTAAATATGCTGACTAAATATTACGGAAACTGCTCCTATTATAAATATAATCAATCTCCTCCGTCGTGCTCCCCTAGCCTTCACTATCCCTTTGACTGAGCACTTTCTTTCCCCGCAATCGGTATCGAAGGAGGAGAAGTTGTTACAATTGAAATAAGACACTGTAATAATTGTCAGTTGAGTTTTTTTGATCAGCAAATCATATTTATTTGGTCTTGTATTAACCAAATCAGTGTCTTTGAATTATTCGGGAAAACAATATTACGGAAACTGCTCCCAGCAATTTGTGGAAGTGGTTTTGAATTCGGTTAGGTGAAAGGGAAGGATATTATGCAAGGTTATTGGTAGACACATCACACGTAAACATTCGTAAACCAATACACTTTTGGGCAGCAAACTTTCCCATTCATCGATTGCGATCAACATCCACATTATCTCAACGAAAACTTGCTGAGTATCACTATCGGCAACTATTCATGAATGCTTGCATCCATATCTGGTCACGATAGCTATAGTCGTTTTCTTTACCCTTCCGTGTATCTTCTTCCAGTGCTTCAATCAAAATCAGACTGAGCCTTTTCATTTTTCTCTTCAACGACTTCAGTATATTTTTCTTTGTTTCCATATTCAAGTCAACAAAATATTTTTATGTCAGTGTGAATCTTGATTTTGTCAAAAACTCCAAAATATTTAAGATAATAATTGTTGGCTCTTGTGTTTCGTGTAACCAACTGTCTCACAATTTAGACACATGGAAGTGAAAATGTTTCTTCTGTGTTGTCTTTATATTCTTATGATAACGTTGCCATGCAATTAAGTACTCGAATAATCTCGACGACTACACAACTAAGAGAATCAACAACAAACTAACCCTCCCACTTTTTTCTGTTGCCTTGTTATAAGTTAACTTTAAAAATTCAAATGACTCATTAAGATTTATTGCTGATAAGTGATTTCGCATGCACTTTGGCATTAATGTGATTCATCAAAAGGAAATTTACAAAACCGTTATAGAAGATAGCGTCTTCCTTCGATCAATTAATGATAATAACCTATATCCTGCTCTAGGAAATCAATAAATCATTAGAGTATATCTCTTTTTTTCTCTTACAGACTTTTGGCGCAAGAGTTTGTTTAGACGAAGTAACCTTGCCGACCCATTTAAAATGAGTGTTGGATAACCTAGAAAGCAACGAACAAGTGACCTAAAAGTTAAGAAATCAACATAAACAACAATTTCCAAGTACAAAAAGCAATTTTTCTTTTGTTATTTTTTTACTAAATGAAAATAATATTTGTCAAAAATAAAACGTTTAAAACCAGTCTTTCACAAGTTTCACATGTAAGAATTTCTGTACTTTCCCTTTACAACGAAAACACTTTAACATCGACTGATGAATATTCCCATCGCTTTATCAAAACCTATTCATATATATAGGTAAACTCACTAAGCATTGTTTTGTAGATAATAAGGAACTAGGCTCATTCATTGTGACTTCACAGCCTTATAATAAGATTTTAACAGCATCAGTAAAGCTTTCTCTGTATAGCTGAGTATCTTTTATTTAAGTACATTATTTTTAGATAGTTTTCCCACGATTTTACAGCACGATTTTACAACATGTTTTTATAAAAAGTGCTGATGGCAACAATGGCAGACGAAAACGTCACAAGACCTTATGACGCGATTTTGATACGTACGTCACATGACAATATCGCTATTTCTGAAGCCGTTGTATAGATAAATACTAGTTAACGCAACTTTTGTTTGGTAGAATAGAAATAGTTAAATCAACACTTTTAACTACTCAGATCACGTATACGGAACCTTATTATAGCTAGACAACCTACCTATTTCTTCATTCGCGTTGAAATATTCACAAAATTATCATTTTTTGCACCTGTGAAAAAGTCTTTTCCCCGAAAGTTTTCGAAATCGACCGCCCAAGATTTTTTATAAAAATGCGAAAATACCTATTCAGCTTGGTTAGTCTTAAGTTTGCCCAGTTTTTGAATTTATCAAATCCGGATTTTCCACTATCTCGAACATTTTTGACGGTGTTCCACAGAAGTGAGATTGCAGACAGACGGTGGGTTTTTATCAACATTTGAAGTCATTGTAATTAGCCTTAATGGCTGGATTATTTAAAGGCTATTGATGCCCTTACAACGTATTGCACAATACTTTCCAGGTGACAACATGCGCCAAAATCATTTCGTAATACATTTGTCACTTAAAAAGTACTTGAAAATCGTTTTATAAAACATTTAGTGATCTGAACGAGGATTTCAGAATTCAATATGCAATAATTGAAATCTTGAAACGGTAGCGTTCAAGCAGTTAATTGAATCGCATACGTTGATGTTTCGATTTTTGTGGTCTTTTAGAAAAATGGACTTAAGAAATATTGCTGTATATCGGGCTACACCTAAACGCCATGATAAAGTCACGTGTTTTCACCCACTGATAGGCAAATTGTACGAGTTAAAACCAAACCATTAAAATTCCTGGAAGTCAAATGAGAAGTTCTATTTTCAATGTTTTTGATCACGTGATGTTGCAACTACGGATGGGTTGGAATCTTATCATGTGATCAAAAAAAATGCGTATCAAAAAGATTAAAGAAAAAGTTATGATTTATTAGCGATCTTTCAAACTTCAAACCAAGGAACTTTATGATAAATTTGCTCAAAATAATCTAAACAAATTCTATTACGATTATAAGGGTGCATTTTTATCGTGCCGAATTCAATCTGAACACCTGTACTTTTGACTTCAAGCTTGGTTCCCACTTGAGCAAAAATGAGATAGAAATGAAATAGAAATGGGATAAGATTTGAAATGAGCGATCGATCATTCACTCACACTATATCTCAAATTGATCTCAAAAGCACCAAGACAAGCTTCACAAATGAAAAAGGAAATATGGACATCAGTAGTAGTGCTATAAACTTTTAGTTATTTAAAAGGTAATAGAATTTGTTTAGATTATTTTGAGCAAATTTATCATAAAATTCCTTGGTTTGAAGTTTTAAAGATCGTTAATGAAACATAATTTTTTCTTTAATCTTTTTGATATGCATTTTTTTTTATCACATGATAAGATTCCAACCAACCCGTAGTTGCAACACGTGTCTTTCTTGTGTGTTGTGTGTGAAGTACGAAAGAGTGAAAATGTCAGAAGAAAAAAAGGAATTTGGAGTTCTATATTGAAAGATGAAGTTTTGGCGGAAAGTGTTCGTTTGTTCTCTTGTCTTTACGACAAATCAGACAAGGGATACAAGGAAAGGGACGTAGTTTAGAATAGCTGTAAGAAGTTGCAGGAATGGTGGATTTCATTGAAGATGGTCAGTTATAATACTTGGCATTCTTAAATTTATGATTTCATAACAAAAATTATAGATCTTGATCAACACTGGTTATTATTTTCTATGTTCAGGGAAAAAAGCTATGACCATGTTTAACCCTGAAAAAAAGGTATATGCGCAAAAAGAATGTTTTAAAATCAGCAAATCGTTCTGGGACATCTTGGGAGTCAACTGAAAAAGCTGAGACTGATTTGAAACCTCATCAATTCCTCTCGTGGTTGGACACACATATCCAATAAAGAGATGGAATAACAAACATACAAAAAGACGAAAAATAGGCTCAAAATGAAAGTGTGGTATCTGAAATTGCGGAAGAGAATGAATCTTATGATAATCCATGCCATGAAGATGGCAGTTCATTTAATATGACCGTAAATTCTCAAAAACTGGCACCACTTGAACCAGCACTCCTCAAAATTCGAAAGCCGCTAAGCGAGCATCTTAATGAAAAAAAGTAAACGAGACCGAAGAGAATGAAGGGCCTGAAAAATGACATTCTGATGTTAGAAAACAAGGTGGAGCATGCTGATGATATCTTTGGGAGATCTATTGCCATAGAACTTGAAACGATCAATAATCAAAGTGATAAATTATTGGCAAAAAATGAAATATGTAAATGTGTTATTTCAATATCAGATGCATCAATTGCCATCAAGTACACATCGTTCTCATTCAAACCCTTTCTCGATGTCGTGTCCGCAAGCGTATTCACCACGAACCATGCCTCAGCAAAACAGTTTTATGTTACCATTCAACCCATCACAGATGTTCTTTCGCTCCAACCATTCAGATACCTCTTCAAACATAGAAGATTCAGAAGCATTATAAAACATTAACTTGTCACTATTTTTTCTTCATTTTTTCAAAGTTAGATAGAAGCTTCAAAACTGTCTTTATTTTTCATCCTCTTTTTCTTGATATCATTTCACTTTGCGGTATCAACTTGAAATGTTTAACTAGTATGAGACGTTCTTTTAATAAACGCGTCCTGCCATAGTACACTGCCGTTTTCGCTGTTTACATATCTTTTGATAGACTCTTTTATTTCAATTGCGGTTGTTTTGTAAAGACAGCCACGCACAGGGTTAATAGATGCTAGACCTCCGTTTTGAGTATCAGCACCCCCTTCTCCTTCCTTAATAGTACCATCCCTCTCTTCTGAATCTATGAAACCTACAGGAGAATATGTTGCATTTTCTGTTTGTTTCAGATAATTATGCAAAACCAAAGCTGCTAACGTGATCTTTTCGACGTTTTCCACAGTTCCCTTAATCGGTTTGTGAAATAGTCTCCAACGAGCACACAAAATTCCAAAAGCATTTTCGATAGTTCGTCTTGCCCTAGATAGATGGTAGTTAAAAATCTTTACTGTGTCTTCGACCAGTGGACCAGGATATGGACGCATTAACTACACTTTCAAGGGGAAAATTTCATCACCAACAAGGTAGTACGAAAGTTTGAATACTTCAGTTCCCTCAATATCACTTTCATCTGGTACAAACAGGGAAGTCGTCAAAGCACTGACCCATTTCTGAATGAACTAACACACCGCTATCATTGTTGCTTCCGTATTGACCCAAGTCAAACATAGTGAAGCAGTAGTTTGCGTCACATATGGCAAGTAACACAATACTAAAAAGAACCTATATAATTGTAGTATAGGGTGCTGGTATTCCATGGGCATTCAGTTCATATATGTTTTCCATCAAGTGCTCCAACGGCATGGGGCATGTTCCAAACTTCTTCAAAGGATTTTGTTATTTTTAGCTAAACCTCTGGAGTTTTAGATGGTGATAGAAAAGGATCTCGTAAGCCCTCGCAAATTGCCATTGTTGTTTCCGAGATAATGTTGCTAACCGTTGATTTCCAGATTCGGAATGCAAAGCTTAGCGATTGCTGAGCATCACCTGTTGCCAAATACCTCAAGGTAATAACAAGTCTTTCTGCTGCTGATATTGGTTTTCTCATCTTTGTTTCTTGCTTTTGAATCAGGGGAGCTATTATGGAAAGCAAGTGCTCAAAACGGTTTGGTGACATTCTTAGGTATCTAAAGAATTGATAATGACTTTTTAAACAGAATCTTTGTAGATTTTGACGAACAAGGACTTCACGTGCCACATACCGAAAAAAATATTCTGTATCGTGAATCTTCAGTTCCTGAACAAGACGATGAAATTCTCCATGTTTTCCTCCTCTATGTTGCCGATCTTTTTGTTTTAGTAAGCGTTTTCTTCGCATTCGTCGTAAAAAGAAAATAACTAAGAGTTTCTTTCTCAAATTTATAGCACTATTACTGATGTCGTCCATGTTTCCTTTTTCACTTGTGTAGCTTGTCTTGGTGCCTTTGAGATCAACTTGAGATATAGTGCGAATGATCAATCGCTCAGCTCAAATCTTATCTCCATTTCTATCTCATTTTTGCTCTAGTGGGAATCAAGCTTTATGAGTATACTACAGCAATAGTGCTATAAATAAATAATCGATGTTTGACACCAGTTGTCTGATGTTGCACGGCCATGCAACAGTGTTGCATGACAACACAAATGAACATGTACATTTCTCGCGTTGCAAGAAAATAACCACCCCCTCAAACGATTGCAATATTTTTGCAAATTGCATCGAATGTTGATAGAAATGTTGCGTTCGTTTGACCAGCAACATTACTACCAATGTCAAAGCATAAAGCTTGGTTGCTTATAAAAAACGTGTAGTCCAACAATGTAATTTATCTATTAATATTTTTTAAAACATTTCTTGTTTATATGTTTTTATGCACTGAAGATGATTTTTATCGAAAAGCTTTTGCTATTTGCTATTTTAAACACGAGTTTTTCACATGTGGAAACATTACTGAATCGATGTGTAGTTTGTAGTCAGGGAAGTGTTTGTCAAGAAGAAAACATTTCCATTCTCATAATACTAAGTGGAAACTGATTGAACTTTGTTGCTATACAAATAAATAAACGTTTTCGAAATTACTTTAAGGACAGGAACTTTCGCGTGTCAAAAAACGCGAAATTTATGGAATAAACTTTCGCGTTTCGCAGATTTTGAAACAAATTTTGCGGAAAAAACTTTCGTGAATTGAAGAAAAAGGTTATTTTTGCGTGAAAAAACTTTCACGAATGAGCAAAAAAACGATTTTTTTTTAATTTTTACAATTTTTCTTTCTCTTTGTTGTATAAACTATAACCATGCTAAAACTAACTTCCCACTCAGAATCGGTTTCATCATGTTTTTCTCCATTTTCACCAATGTATCGCTGAAGTTTGCTGAAATTTGCTTTGAAAAAAAGGTTTTTTCGCGTGAAAAAACTTTCGCGTTTTGCTTTTTGAAATTTCCAAAGGCATAAACTTTCGCGGAAAGGCCAAAAACGCGAAAGTTTGTGACGACTTTTTTTGCGATGATTTAAAACAATTTTTTCCATTCTAAAATTTGACTCAGACAGACGCTTATTTCAAAATCAGGGAAGTCTTTGGAATCTTAACTCTCATCTAATTGGATTATATGGTTCGGGGCGATTAACCGGTTAACTTTCCCCATCATCTCCTCCGCCGCCCCCTCCTCCTCTGACTGTTGTCTTCTTTTACGGTACCAAACGCAACATGGCGGACGTTTTTTTTAAACGGCTATTGATTGACGTAAATATCCAGTGAATGAAATCGATATGTTTTGAAGCAAGTTAATTGCATATACGTTCTCAACAATCGAATATCAGTGCTGATGGAGAATATAATCAATAATTCCAATTCCATGCAAAACGCTGATGGAGTTGCGGATAGAGACAATGTAACGTTTAAATGTACTTCCTGTTCTAAACGATCATTTAACACCTACAGAGGTATGAACCAACATCTTAGACAATGTGTCATAAAGAAAGCAAGAGAAAACACTACGGTACAAGAAGCAGCTAGAAGACAACCAATCAATGCATTAGCAGATACTACACAGCAATTAGAGCTACTACCGATCACTGAAATTGCTTCTTCCTCCCCCATGACCTCAAACTTTAAATGGGGTGATAAAGATAGTTCCGCTGTTTCCCGTGATATACAAGACGCTTATGAAAAAATTGTATACTGGAGAAAAAATCTTTTCTTATTACCAACCGGCTCGGCTGGAAAATCTTACATCATGGAGATAACACGACTTATAAACGCTTGGAACTCTGACTCACCTTTGGGAAAAATAGCAATGAAAGCTGTACATCTGATGCCAAGTTTACTACTCCAGAAACCCAACAAATCATCAAAAACAAAAGACCATATTAAAGCATTAGAGAGAAGATTGGATCTATGGCAGAAAGGTGACATTAAAGTTCTATTATTTGAAGCTGAATCGATCCAAATCAGACTTACATCGCTAAACAGAAAAAGAAATATTGCTCAACTGTCCAAGGAGTTTCAAAAATTGATGTCGAAAGGAAACATTAACGGAGCCCTGAAGCTGCTGACTAACAATATGTCGAATGGTGTGTTACCACTAAATGATGCGACACTATTTATTTATTTACGAATGTTTACCCAGGATAGCCTCTTCAGTTCCTTAAGGTACTGTTATCAATGAGGGTCCTGCGAAGGAGGTCCTAGAGTATTTAAAGCCCCCATTTGGGCTACGGAAGCTGTATTAACAGCAGCCGCTCAACTAGACAACCATCCTAGACATCATTCCTACTCTCTTTCTTGCTGAGTGCTAAGCAGAGAGGAGTGATTCACACTGTTATAGTCGCTGGCATGACTCGGTCGGGGATTGAACCCGCGACCTCCCGAGCAGGAAGCGAGCACTCTACCACAAGGCTACCAGTCGGTTAAGTCAGTCTAAATCAGTTGCATCAAAAACATCCTGATGGTAAAGATGCTTCTCAAGATGTCCTCTTGGAAGGTGAGGTACCAGAGGTTCACCCTATTATATATGAAGCAATTGACGATGAATTAGTTAAGCAGGCAGCAATCAAAACGAAAGGAGGCTCGTGACCTTCAGGGATGGTTTACGCCCTATTGGCGTAGGAGAAGTATTAAGAAGGATCGCTGGTAAAGTAGTAATGAAAGTTGTTAAAGATGACGTTAGAAAAGCAGCCGGTAGTCTTCAATTATGCAGTGGTCATGAATCTGGTGGTGAAGCCGCTATACATGCAATGCACGATGTTTTTCAGATGAATTCGACGGAAGCCGTCTTGATGGTGGATGCTGAGAATGCCTTCAATTCAATCAATCGGAAGGCATTACTTCATAATATCTGTTATATATGTCCAGAAATTTCAACCTTTATCTACAACTGCTACAATGTTCCTGCTAGATTATTTATAATTGGCGGCCAGAAAATTTCGTCTCAAGAAGGTACTACTCAAGGTGACCCTACGGCGATGGCTACCTATGCTCTTGGCTTAGTTCCCTTGATACGAGATATGCTTAGTGAAGACAACGAAACAAAGCTTGTTGCTTTTGCTGATGATTTGACAAGTGCAGGTTCAATACAGCATCTTAGGGAATGGTGGGACAAACTTATTGAGGTTGGACCGAAATATGGCTACAACCCAAAGCCGTCGAAGTCATACATTGTGGTAAAAGCGGATAAATTAGAAGAAGCAAGGATTGCGTTCTCCGGCACTAATGTGAGCATAACATCGGCTGACAAGAGACATCTGGGAGCGGTGATTGGAAGCCAGGATTACAAAGATGAATATGTGAATCAACTTGTTATAAGTTGGTCGAAGGAAATACAGCTATTGTCAAGGATTGCTGAGATGCAACCACAAGCTGCTTACTCTGCATATGTTCATGGTTATCGAGGAAAATTCACATATTTCTTAAGAACTATTCCAAACACTGCTGACTGTCTACAACCAATAGAAAATGTAATGCGAAACAGCTTCATCCCAGCTATAACGGGAGGACATCAATGTTCCGACAATGAGAGGCATCTCCTTGCACTTCCTGTCAGGCTTGGTGGTCTTGGTTTAGACATTCTTACCAATATTTCTGCAAGAGAATATGAAAGTTCCAGAAAAATAACAAAACCACTGGTGAAATCTGTCATTAGACAAGAAAAAGGATATGAGGGTGACGAAGATGAGAAAAGCAGGTTAAAAGCTGAGGTAAAGAACAATCGAAAGGATTACTATCAACGAAAACTTAAAGAAGTACGACAGTTTTTGAATGATGGACAGAGACGACAAAATGATTTGGCTCAAGAGCCTGGATCTTCATATTGGTTGAATACCGTTCCGCTAAAAGATCATGATTACACACTAACTAAACAAGAGTTTTGGGATGCCATCAGAATACGATACAACTGGCCGTTGCCAAATCTGCCTACAAGATGTGCATGTGGGATGAAATTTGACGTAGATCATTCCATGTCTTGTAAAAAGGGTGGCTTCATCACACTTAGACACAATGAGTTGAGAGACATCACGGCAAAACTTCTAAATGAGGTGTGTAAGGACGTCGAAGTTGAACCTGTCTTGACAACATTAACAGGCGAAGAATTCACCCAAAGCACTGCAAAATGTCAGGATGGTGCAAGATTAGACGTAAGCATTAGTAGCTTCTGGATCAAGGGTCAAAAAACATTTCTTGACATCAGAGTTTTTGACCCTAATGCTGCAAGATACAAGAATCAAGCGCTCAAACAATGTTACGTGAAGAACGAATTGGAGAAAAAACGCCATTATAACGAAAGAGTCCTTCAAGTGGAACAAGGTAGTTTCTCTCCTTTAGTGTCCAGTACGAATGGTGGTATGGGCAACGAATGTCGTATATTCTATTCAAGACTTGCAGATCTCCTAGCTGAGAAAAGACATTTATCGAAGTCGTTGGTATCATCGTGGTTAAAAACAAAGATCAACTTCGCTCTGTTGCGATCAATGCTGCTTTGCGTACGTGGTTCTAGAAGCATGTATGCCAAAAATGCTACAAATCTCGAGCTTCAAGACATCGAAATAGCAGAGAAAATTTCTAAACCAATTGTTTAAATTTATTAGCTTCCTTGAATTGGAGTGCAGAAAGTTATTAATGATCGAATTATTGTGATTGGGAAGAACATAGTCACAAGAAAGAGATAGTCTGGAGACAGGGCCGTTACCAAAGCAATTAAGTGTACAAAATGCAGCAAGATATGCCTCAGTAAACGAGGTCTTAGCCGCCATATTACTGCGAAGCATAAAGATGAAAACATCTACAAAAATGAAAGTTCTAAAATAAAAGAAAAAGTGCCTGAAGAAATTCTACCACCCTTCAAGTTCAAAAATATCGTGGAAAAAAGTATTGCTAAGCTAGTAAATGAGGAGTGCTATCCAGATACCATTGTTAATGAGCTGAAAAATTATATAGGTGACATTGACAAAATCAAGCATACTTATAATATAATTAAGGACGTTATAACAGTTTTCAATGGTGATTCAGAGAAGTTTTACCCATCATTTTATAAGTGTATTCGTGATGCAGAAAATGCTTTTATCGGTCTCAGCAGAAACTGTTCACTTCTTGTTGGTTTCGAAGCAGCTAATCACGTGCTAGCTGTGTTATCAGGAAGCAACTATGAAAACAATTCAAAGACTTTCTATCAAGATGCTATAAACTTTTCAGAGAAAGAAAGGTCTATAATTGGCTACCTCAGTGGTTATGTTTTTGGAAAAACATACCGTTCCATACGTTTTTCAAAAACATTAGACCAGAAAAATATTTATTATCAACAGTGCTTATCCTTCCTTCTTGCTGGTCAGTATGTAGAGACAAATGAGTTATATACCTGAGCATAAGCTTGTTAATACTCGAGATCGGATGGGGCTTTGGAAAGTTACATTAGATGTAATCAAAATTTTTTCAGTGGCTGAAATAACTTTTCGAACATACAGTAAAAAATGTACCAATATGATTGATAGTAAAGAAATGGTGGATGCCTTGTTGAAACAGACCACAATTCAACCAATGGTTTCAAACATAAGAAGCTCAGCAAATATGACTGTCAAAAAAGAAGTAGCCATGAATTTACTTGAAGATCTTCTTTCATTGTATATACGCACCAGAACCTACTCATTCTTGAAGGATAAACAGCAGTTGCATAAAATGAAGTCTTGCCAATTGAAAACAAAATCTCTCAGAAAAGAACTAAAGCAAAAGTCATCAACCTTGGATCATGGTCACTGAAGTAAAGTGTGTTGCAGATTTCCACAATAAAACAGCTATTTTTATAGCTACAAATACATTAAAAACATATTTTTGTGCTATTAATACTAAATGGGTTTGTATATTTATGTTTTAGTCCAAATTTTTTGTGAAAATGTTTTGAAATTCTATTTTACTATGAAATATGTAAACATCTCCCTTCTTTGGTTCTCTTAACAACTATTTGATGTTGGAGATACTATGTTGACTTTCAAATTATGAGTTAGTTTTTATTAGGTTGTAATACATACCTGGAAGTTCTTGGAAGTTCAACCTAAATAATGTTTTTTAAGTAATGTGTGGCTATAAAAATAGCCGTTTTTGTTTGTTTCTTCTCTTTGTTGTTACTTTAGAGACTTGTCTTCTTCTTCTTGCAAGGTACTGGATCATCACAGATTTCCACAGTAACATTATCAGCTGAATTTCCAGCTTGAATTGGTCTGAAGATTTTTTGATTTCTAATACTGTTGTCATTATAGCCAAAATCACGAACAGATGGGTTGTCTTTGCGAGCACCCATTGACCGTTGACGTCCAAAGTAGTTTTCAAGAGGATCTTGACAAAATCGCTCTGTGAGGACATATGAGACACCATTTGACAAAAGATATTTAACTAACTCAATGATCGAATAAGCTGTTACCTTGATTCCTTCATATGTTTGCCAAGAAATGAACATCTTACTTTTTGCATTGGCTGTATAATTTCCTGGACGATCTTCAATACTTTGTAGCCATCTTTCAAAATAACCCATAAATTCGCTTGTAAGCCAGGTCAAACGATGATCATTTATCGATGAAAATGGAACCAAAAATGGTTTTGATTTATGCAAGCCTTCAGTGGTGTTACGGATATTCATTATGTCAAAAAAACTATCCATCATATAACAGAAAGTTGATGTGCCAGCAGCTTCAGGTGGACCATAGTTGCGAAGAACTTGACTTACAGTAGAGCTTAAAACTTGAGCTGCTAATTTGACATTCATTACAGAATACGATGATAACTTGACATGGTCATACGTTAGTTTGGGGAGAAGGTGCAAACCACATTCACGATCTTCAGAAAAAATGTCATAAATGTGACGCCACAGAATATGAAAGCCATTATTCCACACAAATCTTGTACATCGTCCAGAACCAGAGTTACTGAAGCAATTTCTTGCGGTTTTCATCAAGTGCGGAGGATCAGATATGAAATAGATGTATCTATCACTACGGAACAAATTTTTTGTTTTGTATGTCACATCTATATTTTCATCATCTTCTGATAAAAGAGAATGCATGCGGAAAAATTTTCGATTAGGAGATGCACCATCACAAGTGGTTGCCAAAACTTTTAAATCACACTGCAGTTCACAAATACCAACTGCTTTCCAGAAAAGAGGAAATATTTGACTTGATGTTACACCAGTTGTTGCAAAGTTTGCTAATGTGAATTTAAATGGATTTACAATGCTTCTGATCATGAAAACAAGGACATGTGTGGCCAGTTCATCAACCTTTTTTAATGTGGCATAATTGAGATCAATATCTCCAAGGTCGACATACCCAATCAGCTCACCTGTGTGCTTATCCCACACCAAGTTTTCTTGAATTTTGACTTCATCGAAAAGTAGAACAACATACTTTTCAATGTCACTAAATTTTTCGACTTTTTGAATCAGCTCCTGGATTATGTTTGGATTGAAACCACGCTGTGGATGAATATAATTTTTGTAATCCCGAAGACGGCGTTGACTTGGCAGGACTAAAAAGCCTGTTCCAGTTTTCGAATTATACCGAATGTCTTCATAAGCTTGTGGTGACTTTGCAGAAAGTGCTAAGCAGTATCGAATGATCATCGGATGATATCTAACAGATGTGGGGGAAGTCATGATGTATTTTTGTTGCTCTTCCCAGAACAATTTCATGAATGGTGAAAGAGCATGCACATTGTTTGACATTATTGAATGAAAGTCCTCATTCAAATCAGGATTTACTGCAACCGATGATTTTTCAATTTCTTCTTGTAATTTTTTTATGTTAGTTTTCAATGATTTCATTTCAGACCTCTGGTTTTGCAGCGTTAACTTTATACGTTCTGGTGAAGTGAGCGATATTGGTGCGTTTAACTTTGCTGGTTTAGTTAGAGTTTCTGCTTTCCTTTTCAGAGCTTTGCTTGATTTCGATATGCTGTAACTTTGCATTTTAATACAGGCCTTGCAGGTGTCATCTGATTTAATCAATACCTCACATGAAAGTGAACGGTTATATACAGTTTGATGTGTAGGCTGTGTGATATCAGTGATAACAGGAGAATAATATTTTGGTATGACATGCTGGTGAAAGTCACAACAAATTTCATTAATTCCTAAACATAGCTGATACTGTGACAATAGCGCTACAAGTTGTGATAAAGTAATGTTTTTAACTGTTCGGTCATGTGAAGTACATACTATGTGATCAGTTGGCAAATTCCAGGCAAACACACGGATCGTGTACTTCAGTGACTTTTCAACATAGATTTCAAAGTGAGGAATGCTATGAACTTTATCATGACATGTGACTGCTACAAATTCTGCTCTTTCTTCAATTTTCCAACATTCAGGAAGTTTGAGAGCTTTAATACGTGCAACAAAATTGTCAAATGTAGGGTAGAATGGAGATGGTTGTGGTTCAAGAACAGGAGCAACAACTTTCTTCATTTCTATGACATGTGCAGACTGTCTTGGTTTGGTAATTGTGCTATAGAAAACATTAACATATATTTATATTCTATTACTTTATTTGTGATTTTTTCAAAACAGGAGGGGGCATGTACCTTGTTGAAATAATACTTTTTACTGGAAGATTTAAAGTAGGTAATGAACCAGGGATAAGAGTAGTACGCTTTTTATCTGAAAATAAACTTTAATGATTAGACATTTGTACTATCACAGTATTAATTTCGGGTTAATTAAAAGCTTTGTATGCACTTACGACGTCTGATGTTACTCTCAACGAAATGGAGTTCACAAACATGAAGACTTTTCTTATCAATTTGTGCTTTCAAAGATTTGTCAATAACACGATCTTTTGTGATTATATGAACGAGATTTTTCCGCCATTCTCTATCAAAATCATCATCTCCACGAGGAAGGCCAAATATTGCAACATTAGGAGTATATCTTGAGGTAGTGCAGCCAAAAATAGAGCAATTAGCGCCAGGCATAACTGCTTTTAAAGTGCAAAACCACAGCAAACTTAAATTTTCCCGCTGTTATTTGCATTTATAAATGGTCTGGGTTCTAAATTCTAGCGGAACGCGAGTTGGATTATAAAAACGGCCGGGTACGGCCCGTATCTCCAGACTATCTCTTTCTTGTGACTATGGGAAGAATTATCATGTAGCATATAATTTAATTGAAATATTGATAGAATACAAAAAAAAAAAATCGAAAAAAAAAAAAAAAAAAAAAAAAAACAACAACAAAAATGGCTGTTCCTTTTAGCATTACGATTTCTCTAGCAATAGAAGCATGTAATTGGTAATGTTTCGTTTTCTATCTTTTTTGTGTAGAGCAAATTTTTGTCGTTTATTTATTCGATGTTTTTGTTGGAAACTTAAAATATTTCTTTATAATATATATGTAAAATAAGATTCAGTTCAGTCTCTTTCAGCATAATATTTCTAAAACTTGTGTTTACAAAAATGTTTTCTACCATTTTTCTTTTTTTTCGTTTCGACATATTCAGAGCGCAGCAAATGGGGAGTAGGGTATTCTCTACCATTATATTCTGGCATATGAAATATTAAAGTTATATAAGTAATTCTTATCTAGTCTGATTAGTCTGGGTGTAAAGTTCAAAAGGGATTGTGTTGCCATTATGTAATACATTATCAATGTCCCTGGCTTTATTGCAGTTCACTCCCGTAACTAATTGTCCTGTTCTATAAACTCAGCCCTCTGAATTAGGAAAAAAACTGACACCAAGAAAAAGCCGTCGTATTTGAAAATTGTGACGGCAGATCTTTATTAAACGATGACAATAAAATGCTGCAGTGTAAGATGTTGACGACGGCAAAACTTGATTGGTTTATTCCAGTAAAAATATTGGTGTAGGATAATGGGTAATAAAACAGAAACTAAATATATAATATATAATATACTTAATAAATTAATACTGTTCTGGAACAAGAAGTTACAAGATTTAAAATTGTAAACCGCAGGGGATTTGTTGAAATCAAAACCCAAACTGAATTAAATAGTATGAACTTATCGAGAAAAAAAATCCATCCAAAGTTAAAATCTAAACTGACTTTATAATACTTCATAATACATATTCCTGCGTCAAGGCTTTCTATTTGGCATTACGTGCGTATCGTTGCTTATAAACAAGAAAGATTTTTGAAAGGAAAATATGTTCATCTTATTCACATTTTATAAATCGAATATATAATGAATGTTCTATGGAAAGAAAATTTTTGAGCATAAAGGGAAGATGTCAGGGGAATTCCCACAAATTGCCAAAATCACCCATTGTTTTGCTATTGTTTAAGTGTCCCCAGTTTCTCTTGGGTTTTCCTGTCAAAAGATGAAATGAAATGTTCATTAATGATAATAAAGGTGGCACCAGTTGTCAGAGAAAAAGAAATGAATGATTTTGTTTCATTGCATGAGCACACCAGACAAACTAACGTGATTGAGAAAAAAGAAAGGACTTAAGTATATATTAATTATATATACAATATTTGCATTAAAAAAACACTGTTGCCAAAATTTTGACATCGTAAATTCAAATGACTGTAAACCTGCTATTTTAAAGAACGATTTGACTTGTTCTTTGCATATTTATAGAATGGATCAATAGTTGCGGGAGTATAAACCACAATTAAGCCATATCCCTTTTGTTGCTAAAAAAAATGCACTTCTCATTTTATGTAGGTTACTCAATAGAAAAGCTATTATGAATATATCAGCTGAATGGCATAACAGTAAAGACTGTCTCAATAAAATTGAAATTTTTTATGAGCAGAAAGCAAGCTTTCCAACTAATATGGGTTCAAGAAAGTCAGATTTCGAGAAAAAAATGGGGTATTTGAGAAGTTTTCTGGAAAACAAAGGATTATACCAAAGACAATTATATACAGGTGAGCTTTATGAAGAAATAAAAATATATATATATCTCAAAAATTATGAATACTGAAATGAGACTTTCATAAACAACTTTTAATAACTACTTTTAATTAACAACTTTAAATTGAGAAAGGTGTGAGGCAAATATAGCTGAGATAAACCGGTTCTTCACAAAAAGTGTATTGGAGAGGCCTTCTGGTCCCTTTTTGCTCCATATATATAATGTCATCACGCTAAATGGTATTAACTCTCCATACTGCTTCAATTGTTTGCATTAAGCAATTGAAAGAGAGAGAACAGATGTATATTATATACTAAGTTGTTGAAATACACAGCTGTCCTTTAGACAGTGTTAGGTATAACTGTTATTTTTGCCTACATTGGACAAGGTACCAGCTTTGTCTAGGATAGTCTTCATTGCCCAACTAGAATCAAAACATTTCTCTTCAAAATGATTTGGAAGTTCGTTGATTTAATTTATATACGCTTTTTTTTGTAAGAACAATTTTATAAGAACACGAGCCTCAGATTAGGCCAAAAAATCAGAACAAAATAAGAACAACCTGAGGCTCAAATTAATGTTTCAAAAATTAAGAACAGTCTAAGTCTGAATTTTCTTATAAAATAAGAACAACTCATTATATGAACATTATAATGAACAACTCATGACGTAAATTCTCTCATTTTCTCTCACTGGAAAATGGTTTAGAAGTTGTTTTTTTTTTTCAACTTGCATACTCATATCGAGTCATTATCGAACAGCAACCATGCTTTTAAACAGTTGTTTTTAAAAAGATTTATTTTAATTTTACTGGAAGTTCCATAAATAAGAACAAAATGAGACTGAAATTTGAAACTGTGTTCTTAAAGCTAAGAACAAAATAAGAACAATTCAGGCTGAAAAAGGCTCCAAAAATAAGAACAGCCAGCCTCAGGTTACTGGTGCTTTTAAAAAAAAAAGGCGTGTAATTCATTTCATTCATTGATCGCCAAGTTTTTTACCTGTCACTTTTACTGCTATTGTGACTTCTTAATTGCACACCTAAGTCACTTAACTTGCACCCACAATTTAGTTAGATTCGATTGAATTTTTTTCATAAGGAGAATTAATGTCAGAACTAATGTGTTGTTTTAATAGTATGGCTAAAGAAAAATCACATAACATCACATGTATATAAGGTTTATGTTTGTGTGATCAAACATTAATGATCACACATTGATAAGCCATTTATTTGTTCGTTTTTGATTAGTAGTTCTAATTGTGTTTTTAAATGTAGGAGAAGAAAAGTTGCCCATTTGTGAGCTTGTTTGTATTATACAGGGGTGAATAAATGTTTGGCTAAGAAAAATGAAACTATATGTTTTCTGAAATAATTCACTAATGCTGATACATCTTATGTGTATATATTTTTGTTTTTTATTTATTTATTTGTATTTTTACTTTGTTCCACTTTTTATTCTATAAGCTTTCAAATGTAAAACTCATAAGTACTTTGTTATTGCACTTATTATTGAAAGAGATGTGCACATGTGCCACAACTGTACCAACAGTTGCTGTGGAGCATAACTTAAAATGCTCATTTGAGGGAAATAAAATTTTTTTATGAATTTGGATAATGCCATTTCATTTTCTAAAAAATAAAGTTTTATTTTAGACAGATTTGTTTTTTAACATTAAATCTCCTTATAACAATGTCATAAACATTTTGTGTTTATCCAGAGAGCTCTAAAAAATGGGAACTTCATTCATTTGGAAAGCATTAAGTGAATGAGAATTTGAAGAATTCCCATTTATCCTGTTTATTCCAGGAGGCATTCGTTTGTGTTTTGATTTATTCCTGTATCCATGAACAATGTTGTCCACATTTAGTTTTCTCCAGCATGTGTTGATATCTGTAGTTACATGCACTTATTCAAACCCTAGATTGTAGTTCTTGTTGATCCTTCACTCAATAGTCTTTGGCTGGTTAGGTTATTTTATCAACTGTTTGAAGCTGTTAAAAAAACATTAGACATTAAAAATCGATATATTTCTTTGTTGTTGGATAATTACAGGTAACGTAACCAATTAAGATTTGATTTGCCATTGACAGACATCATGCTTTGTAAGTTCTAAAATGTTTTGGTGTATAATTGATACAGCTGTGGTTATGTACATCTCAGCAAGCAGAAAGGATTTCAACTTAAGGCCGGTTTCCATACAGCTGCATTTTATGCCCTAGCAAAAAAAGCTCATGAGATTCTTTCTCGGAAGCACAAATTGATTTCTATATATAAGTGTTTTTCATGCACCTCAAAAATTATCGAAACATTCAGAATGATAGCCTCAAACAGAATAAAGTTACTAGTTTTGCACAGTTTTGAACTGAACATATTAATTTTATTACTGTCGTCAAAGAAGAAATAGATAGATAATTTTGATGAAAAAAGGAAATGTGAACGAGAAAGCTTTTCTTGGAGAGACGTTCCAAAAGGCTTTGCAATGTTTTGGTAAAAGATTTAATGTTGTTTGTCCAAGAATATTTTTCAAAGCATTCAGAATGAATCCCCCAGTATTCAAGAAATAACTTTTCTAGATTTGACCCTTCATAAAAGAAATCTTGAATATTTTGTTTTATTGACGTTCACATATTAAAAACAAATACTCTAATATACTTTAATATGATTGGCTGATAAAAAATTTAATAAAAGAGAGAGAAAAAAAATATGCACTCAAATTTAGAAGGAGTTTAACTTTTAGGCCAAGCTCAAGAGCAGCTGCAGAAAATTCTAAATCTTTCAGTCAGCAGTAATTTTTATTTCATGCGCATTCGTCAGCAAAATTCTCCTGAGCTGTATGGAAACCGGCCTTCATGAAGGTTGATCTGTATGAACATATGCTCAATTTCTTCACCCTCTAGACCTTTCTTAATCTATTTATCTCATCCTTGATACAAATGCTGACATCATTTGGTCTGCTTCTAGAGTAACCATTGGCACAAAACCTCTCCCCTTGGTTCACTGGGTTTCAATAAGAGAATGCTAATATTTTGAAATTCTGTTAAAATTTCTGTAGTATCGATTAAATTTACATTTACCAAGAATACTTCATAGTCCGGACCAGATTACTTCTCAATACTTCCACAAAGGAGCACCACTGTAATGCATGTTCCTTCCAAGTGAACACTCGATAGGTTTTGAGTAGCTGTTGAAATGTAAGGTGTAAATGCGATAGCATAGGATGTCCAAACCATGACTGATTGACATTCTTTGGTGTTGAAAAGTTTGAAAGTATTTTTCAGGGACGTGATGTGATGATGTCAAATCTATCAAATGAGATAAGGGAAGGTGTCGGCATCAAAGCAACCTTGTGGAGCAGATTTCTGACAGTATCGCCCCAAGGTGTAATGAATGTTGAGATGTTTGCAATCAGGGTGCAGTGGTATAATACCTGTTCCAGCAATTAAAGAGACTTATATACCTTAGTTTTGTGATGTAAAAGGCATGCTTGATGAGAAGCTGGTTGTATGGAGTATCTCTGACAGTATTGATATAAAGATTTTAAGAATCAACTGTTCAACAAAGGTTTCCATTCTTTTTGGGACACATAAACATTTGGTGGCACCAGGTAACAGGTTCACCAATTAGCACAAGTTCAATGACACCCAAGTGAACATCTTGTTCAAACCCTGTCGCAATGTCTGCCTACCAGTATAAAGGCAGTAGAGACTGGTGTAGAGTCGAGGACCCAAGTTTAGAAATGTTTAGAAATGATTATATAACATTTCCTGTGGCTGGAAATGGAAGTTCAATTGGCTTGGCTTAGCTGGTGACATCAAAATAGCTCATGTGTACCTGGGTGAGAACTTCACAAATTATTAGAAATGATTCTGGTTCCAGCTGGTTCCATGCTTCTCCACTGAACTGAGAAAGAGCTTGTCTCACTCTTTGGTCACATCATTTTCTTGTTTTTTTATTATCTTTCTGTTGATGAATTTTCCAGAGATGAGATATGCATTAAACTTCTACTCTTTCCAAGAACATTTACATAGTATTACAAACAAAACCAGATTAAATTTTCTATGTCTGTTTGCAGTCTACTGGTTGTGATTCATAAAATTAATAAAGTGATTTGTGTTTTTATTACATTGTTTATATATATAAATTCAATGATAATGTTTCTCTTATATATGAATGACATTTTGTGGAACATCAGGTTTCGTTAAATTTACATAATTCTACTTGTTTGTAGGTAGCGTTTACGAAGGTTTGAATCTTTCTGTGGATATGGATTTTGACATCATGTTTGTTGCCAAGGGAAGCTGGTTGAACTCTGTTCAATGCAAAGATGGTGGATATTTTCTTAAACCGGCTAGTCCAATGCATGGCTTCTATAATGAGCTTGATGATAGTGGTCATCACCTAGATCCTCAAAAGTATTATGCCTTCTTCAAAGGTGTGATTCAGCGCTGGTTGAATGTGATGGAAAAACATGTTTATGATGGTACTACTATTGTTCTTCGACAACATGGCTTTGCATCTCAAATTGATGTCTACAAAGATGCACAAATTTGGTACAAGGTAGATGTAGTTCCTTGCTTTGAGGTTGATAAATCTCTATTTGTACCAAAATCATTAGATGAAAGCATTCCATCTTCTTGGCGTAAATCATTTTCTGACAAGGAGCGAGAATTAATTAAGGAAATGACCTCCAAAGGTTGCTTGCGAAAGTGCATTCGAATTGTAAAAGCCATTTTCAAACTATCTGATCGTTGGAGTTTCACTTCTTTTACCTCTTTTCATATCAAAACTGTGGCATTTCACATACATGAGTCTTCAGAGGTATCATGGGAGGACTCGAAACTAGGTGAATGTGTGATTTTTTTCTTGAGAAATGTTATGGAATTTATCGACAGGAAATGCTTAAGAAATTATTTTGATCCAAATATAAATTTACTGAAAAATTTGTCTGACAATGAACAATTACAAATGGCAAGATGTATTCACAACTGGATAACTAAAGAGAAAAAGTTTTACGAAGCTATTGGGGCTTCCCCTTCTGCAACTTTATAAATGTTATTTCTAAGCCTATCTTCAGTTTCATGAACTGTGTAATTATTTTATTTTTCATTTTTTTCAAACTTGAAAATATAACTTGTCTTACGAAAAGCTTCATGAAATAAATGTATGAATTTTAGTGATTGTTTCTAAATTTATTTGTTGTTGGGGCGCTATTACACTTTCGTACCCCCCTAATTTTATTGATGTTTCTTATGCAGAATTTCACGCTGATTAATATTCACATAAGAACTTGGGTCTGAAAATCAACAGAAAGGAAGTTATTCGCCATCAAAAATTTGGAAATATCTTCGGTCCATACCATAACTGTCGTCCGCCATTTTTACTTCATAATCATAATCCATCGCTTCGCATCTCGTGTCTCGCTGATCCTGAAGACCTGGTTTCTCTTCTTTCTCACTTTCTTCAATACAGTCTGTTCTCTTCTTCGCGGTGCTTCCCTCACTTATATAAAGTCCCTGTCACTTTACGTAAGTTTATAGACGCTAGTGATTGACTTATTTTGGAGCGAAAATTATTTTACCTTAAGTGAATTGGCCATTAGGAAGATGTTTAGATGAGTGCATCTTTCTGTATTATTGGTGATTAATTATGCAATAGAAATCCTGTAACAGGTTATATATTCTAATAAATCTAATAAATCAATGTATTAAGTTTTGACACAGATTTTGCCACCTGGGTTAAGATATTTGTTTATGTACCCAGTATGAGACGACTTCGCAATAAAACGGCTTTTTTTAAAGCCACATATATTTGAAAAACATATTTTTGGAAGATCCACTCCATTAATCAAGAAACTCCCCCTCTGAAGTTTTTTTGAAAGCAAATTTTTATACACATAATGCGTACAAGAGAGGACAAACATAGTATGCCACCTGCATTATGATCATATGTATATGATCTCATAAGTCCATCATAAAAAAGACTGAAAAAGCAGACTTTGTTTTAAAACAATCAAAAATTATTTTCAACCAATAATATTTATTAACCGAAGCTAATAAATAGATTCATTTGTTTCATTCATGAATAGAATTAAATCGCACGAAATAGGAAAGTAAAGAATCACGAACTGGGGATCAAAGTTGAGTGAAAACCAGGTTTCATCATATTGCGAGAAACTTTAAAAATGGCGGACGACAGTTATGGTATGGACCGAAGATATTTCCAAATTTTTGATGGCGAATAACTTCCTTTCTGTTGATTTTCAGACCCAAGTTCTTATGTGAATATTAATCAGCGTGAAATTCTGCATAAGAAACATCAATAAAATTAGGGGGGTACGAAAGTGTAATAGCGCCGTTGTTGGCTGGTAGTATGATACAATTTCTTTTATTCATTCTTTTTAACCACATAATACAACTTTTATCCTTTGTCATCAAAATCCTTTGAAAGGACCTAGACGAAATATGTCTGTTACATATTGATATAATACGTTTAAATAATAATGTATGGATTTTCTTTTGAAGCCTTTCAAGATGTTTTATAGTTAATTGTTGTTTGTCATAATCCTCTGTTTCCATGCTTTAGTTTCAAAATTAATAGAATTTCTTAATGGAAGAATTTGAAGAAGAACAGGAGGTGGATAATGAACCAACTGCATCTGCATCCACTGATGGAAAGAAAAAACGATTGTTTACCAAGGAACTAAGATGTATGCTTTATGGGTTTGGTGATGAACAAGTACCATATACAGAGACTGTAGAATTGCTTGATGATTTATTGATACAATACATTACAGAAATGACTGTCAAGGCGATGAATGTTGGCAAAAAGGGTCGTGTACACGTGGAAGATATTGTGTACTTGATAAGAAAAGACCCCAAGAAGTATGCGAGAGTCAAAGAACTGTTAACTATGAATGAAGAGCTCAAAAAAGCTAGAAAAGCCTTTGATGCTGAAAGCTATGGTGAATAGACTACAATTTAGTTTGACTTTGGCTCAATATTTCAGTAAACAACAATGACTACACAATACTGACTTCATATTTTTGATGTGCTTGTCTACATGTATTATTTATGAAGTAAGCGTGATGATTTTTTTCTTGTCAAGAGATTCGTAAGAAACTGAGGTGCTTTTATATGTATGTTTAGAGGTAGTTATCACATTATCATACATAGTTTAAATTTACAATTACTTACCTAGAGCAATGATATGAAAAGAAATGAATCTAACATAAGGCCCTATGTATCCAAAAGAGCTAAGAAGCAACTGACTTGTAATAGCGACAGTTGTTCTGGTCTTGATGATTCCTCTGCACAGCAATCACATGATGGAATTTATAGCACAGAAAAAAGCCATAAGATAGCCAGAGTGTTATTGCACAAAGTCCCTCGTTATATACGAGATACATGCCAGAAACATTCTAATGTTGCCAGCACTGTGAAATGGAATCCGCAGTTATTTGGCGTATTTGTATCAAGTAGTTTCGATAAGAAACTGATACTGTGGGATGCTTCATCCTCAAGATTGTCAATTAAGAAGAGTTTTGAGTTTCATGAGGAAGCCATCAAAGATGTTACATGGAGTCAAGATGGTCACTTGATTTACTCAGCAAGTTTTGACAAGACTGCCAAGGTGATTGATGCAGAAACTGGTAATGATGCTTGTCTTATTTTTTCTGTACAATACAAATTAAGCCAAAGTGGAACACATTGTTGAACACTACCACGAAAGACAAATTTGAAAATTTAAAAATCTCTTTCAGTAAACATGGTTTTATTTAGGTTCGGTTGTCAAATCATATCCACATGAAGATCTTTTATCAAGCATTGTCGTCAATCCATCTGATACAAACACCTTTCTTACAGGCTCCATGAAAGCTGGCATTTATGCTTGGGATCGAAGACAAAATAAGGTGAAAGGTTTTTTCACAGGATAATTTTTCATTACTGTTGCTTGTTAACAAAAAACAAGCTGCTGCTAATCCTTGTAACTCTCAGGATGTTCAAGACAGACAGCACATCCTGCAAACTGAAAATTCAATAGGATGCTGTACTGTAAAGAAGTAACTGGGAGTTTGTGAATTGTGTAGAAGGTTTGTGTATATTTTGTGAATTGTGTAGAAGGTTTGTGTATACTGTATCCATGATGGTTGTTGCTAAGTTGCAAGTAGTTGTATAATAATGTGATAAATCACTGTGTTTTGCATTGTATGTTTCATTGAAAGATATCAGTTTATCTGGTATGCTGTCTCTTTGTTGTAGATGTCAGTTTATTTTCTCTTTGTTGCACTTTGTTGTACTGTGAAAATGGCGGAAAAACTTTCACTGTTGAACCTGTTGTACCTGTTTTTGGAATGGGATAGTGCTTCATAGAAGTTTTTGGAATGGGACAGAGCTTCATAGAAGTTTTTGGAATGGGACAGTGCTTCATAGAAGTTTTTGGAATCGGGCAGTGCTTCATAGAAGTTTTTGGAATGGGATAGTGCTTCATAGAAGTTTTTGGAATGGGACAGAGCTTCATAGAAGTTTTTGGAATGGGACAGTGCTTCATAGAAGTTTTTGGAATCGGGCAGTGCTTCATAGAAGTTTTTGGAATGGGAAAGTGCTTCATAGATTACTCTACACATCTTTGTTGACTTATTCAGTACAGTTTTTCTTTTCCCAGGTGGTCCAGCGTTACAAAACATTTTTTGGGCAAATTCAAGATCTACTCTTCTTACCTGATGGTGGTACATTCTTATCTTGTGCTGAAGCTCTGAAGAAAAACTCTATGGATAAAGCAATAATAGCCTGGGATTTCAAAACATCAGCGGCGTTTCCACATCAAATCTATCAGGTATGCTGTTTTCCATAGATTTAAGAGAAATTAACTGTATTCTCAATATTCTCTCTGGAATACATGGTATATCTGTCTGGGATATGGTCATCTTATTTTATGGTTAAAGATAATGAACTGTTATATGTAGAGATGAGGACTGCACTGTACTGATGTCAGTAAAAATAGAACAAGTGAGACTGTTTATTATTAACAACCGCTCAAACAAAGTAAAAAAATGATTGGCTCCCTCGTGGAGATTATCTCACAAGAAAACTGCTGACATAATTTTTCCTCGACCTTATGATAGTTCATTATTCATTGATAGTTCATTATAAGTTTTGCTACAAAACGCCATATTTTTAATAAAAAATTTATAATTTAAGCAATATTTTCTTCAACAATTTTTTAAACAAACTACTTTCTGATTTTTCTCTCTTAAATAAAAAATCACGAGGACAACCATGACGTCACAAGAAAGGGAGAGTGTTATTTCTATAGATCTTTAAAATCCCATTTTTAATCAATAGAATATTTAAACAAAGAAAAAAAGTATTGCGTCATACTAAATCAAATACGCTTAATCAAATAAAATTCAAAAATTAATATGTAATTTTTGGCCGGACTACTCCTTTAAGTATCACATGAAATAGTGGTATGTGAGCTCACACCAAATGGGTTTAGGAGAAAGTGAGAAGGAAGTACCTGCTACTTTCATGTAAAATATGTTTAGGAACCACACACGTGTACACGGCTGAAGCTCCATCCAAATAACAAACATTTTTATGCGCAATCGTCTGCCGGTTATATCGCCATCTTTGACGCTAATTCACCTTGGAGAATGAACAGATACAAAAGATATGAAGGACATCAGGTAACGCAGTTTTTGTAACGCCCTGAAGATAATGATCGATTAAACAAGGTTTAACCCGAGCGGTTATTACAAATCAGATTTTGAGGTGTTTACTTCAGAGGCAGAAACTTTTCACCTTAACAGTCACAAGGCTTTCTAGAGTGTAGACACTAAAGGAGATTAAGACACAGCGACGCAAAAAGATTGAAAAAACGAAAAAAAACTGAATGGAAAAAACTTCTGCGAAGCGAGAATTTTCTGTAATTCCGCGAGCAAAAACTTTTGCGAATTTTGAATTTAAAATGCCTTAAAATGCCGAAAAACGTGAAAATCACGAAACGTCCTGCCCGCTAATGTTTCTACCCCGTAAGTACTTCCACAAGGTTGGACTGCAGTGTCAGCATTCATTCAATAACGTTTTTGCATTAGCTGTCTTACAGTTTTGACGTAAAAAAATGTGTTAATTCAACTGGCCATTCTGGGTGCTTTTTATAAGGGGCGGTTATTGCAGATTTCCACATACGTTTATTTGAAGGGGGCGGTTAAAAGAGTGGACAAACTGTCACTAATGATGTTGTTTTGAAAAGCCTTTGAAGAAACTTGCTTGATGGTAAAAAATCTAAAAACCAAAAAAAATGTATATAAATACTATAAAGTAAAAGAATTTTCGCTTGATTTTGTGAATTTTTGAAGCCATGGAATATTTATACGAGAACAAGCTTATTGATTTATTGGATTTGAATTCTATTGAGCTTAGCACTGCAGGATTTCCTTAAGAACGTTTGTATCTCATGATTTTGTATTTCTTGACTTTAGTGCACAGGTTATCGCATCGGTTTCGACATCACCACAGACGGCCGGTACATTTATTCGGGCGACCTGCAAGGTGCCGTGTTCATATATGACGCATATACGACAAAAATCATCAAACGCATAGCCGTCTTTACATCACCTTGTGTTGATGTCTCGTGTAGCCCTCTCCACGAATCCAAGATTGTGTGCTCCGCTTGGGATGGTAGCGTGTCAATGCTGGAGTGATGTTTCATTCCATTCGTTGAAGGAATTATTCGAGCCTTTGTTCGTTGTTGTAATTTTAGTGTTTTGGGTGAAACAAATTGTGTTCCACAATGCACCCCTAATTCTTTGCATTCGAAATATGTTCGGCTGATATCCAAACGCTGTGTTAGTACCTCAGTGTCAGTTATGGTTCAAATGTTTCTCCTATAAAACGCATTCAATGAGATCTTTTACTTGATCATCTTGAATATGAATAATGTATAGTGATTTGTTAACTTGTCGATCTAATATTTTTATTTATCAGACATTTTATACAGCAGAGCTACACCAGTATTAAATACTGCTATCGCGTAGCTCCTGAAACTGAAGAAGCTTTGCAGGACGGCTTCACAATATTTACCTGTTTTGTTATGATGAGAATCAAAATAGAGGAGAAATAACATCTCCTTACGGAAACAACTTCTGCTTTGTTGATTTGATGTGAGATGTTTTAGATGCGACAAAGTCATTGTGGTCTGTATTTTCTCTAACGCTGCTTAATGAGAACTGTGTGGTTTCCTTCAAACGTGGTAGTGTTTATTACCAAATACAATATTTTAGTAGAAGTTCGCTCTTAAAACAATTCGTCAGAGGAAATACATTTTTTTCGCCACGCAGATTATGATTAATGACATGGGTCAAATTCTACGGGGTTTTTTTGTTTGTTTTTTTTTTTCTACAATTCTGCGGGACTTATCAGATCAACAAAAATACCACTGACTTGTGCTGCCACAATTGTAATATCAACTTTGAACTCGGTCTCTATCGCAAAGACAAGAGACCCTGGGTTTGAGGTTGCCACATGAGTTTTGCAATCTCACCTTTATTATTCAAGCATGTCTACTGTAATAATCTTGATAAAGAATGAAATCTTGATTAATCAAATAGGATGATGATGATAGCGGGGTTTTTTGTAAACAATAACATACTACTATTACTATAGATCGTAGTAAAACGTGTGTAGAATATAAACAAGAAACGTTAGTACTTTGACTGTCTACATGACGTAGTAAGAGGCTGGAGATAGCAGGCGTGATTTTCAGTTCTGGGTCTGACGCAGTTTTTGTGCGATTGTTCTTCGTCATGTGATGACCGAGATACGATGTTCGACAGGTAAGTCTTTTTTACTAGTGCAAAAAAAATTTGGACCGCGTGCACTGTGCAAGCTATTTTTATGTCACCTGTGCGCAGAGCTGTGTCGTTTTTACGCGCAAGTCCTATGACTGACGAGCGAATATTTTGCAGACTCACAGAAATCGACGTTATTTGGCCTGGTCTGCAAAATGCCAACTAGTCCTTCCATTGAGCCAGTATGGCCAAAATCATGTTTGTTTATTGCCGCCATTATGGATTTCTTGTAAAATTTTGGCGGGCGGAAGACAAATGGCAATTTTTTGCTGACTAAATGTATTTGTTCGATCGCGCGGGGAAACAGCTGAGAGTTAAAATTTTAGATACCTTAAGGGAATTAATTTTCGCGGGAACTTATTTTCGCGGATTTTATTTTTTTTAAATTTCGCGGAAAAAATGGGAATTAATTTTCGCGGTTTTATCGCAGATGAAAATTTCGCGGGAACTTATTTTCGCGGTTGAAGGGAAATAGAATATTTCGCGGGATTTCATTTTTGCGGCTGTTTCCTTATTTGCACGAAAAATGGCAATAAAATGGAAAGGAAGTAGAAAAAATAGTCATATAAACGACAAAGTGACTTTGGAAATGTTGTAAATGTACAATGAGACGTTACAAGTCCTCGTTCATCATAGTCTTGTAAAATGTTAAATATATTTCCAACATCGTCCTCATACTCTGAGTCACTGTCGAATTGGTCTGCCGGCTGGATGTATATATCTCGTCGTTCGTGGAGTATTGGAACATTAATTTCTAATTGGGTGTCGGTTAGCGGATCAATGTCGTGGAATGGTTCGATGTGAGCCATTCCTTCCAATCCTTTGGAGACAGCGCCTGCAATTCCAGCTACTTCCCAACCTTTCAAACAAATTGGTTTACCATCAGCAGAAGTCATGTGATCGTATACTTCCATGATCCATTTTGCATGTAATGGCTTCATAATTGACAACTTGAGACTTATATCAATATTTTCCAAGATCGTTCCGGCTTCGAGCGCCTGATCAACTTGGTCGGCGTACCACAGTGTAAATTTCTTTTTCATCAACTTCTTTACGTAACCGTTTGGCCCACCTTGCACATCAAGTGGTTGAAAGATATTTTCTACAGTAATCTATGTATTTTCAACTGTTTATCCCTAGAAATTTCCCCAGAGCAAGGATAATTTCGTTTTCCAAAAAAGCGAGAAAATTTGGCGGGAATTTACTTTTGCGGACCGAAATTTTTCATTAATTTCGCGGGAACTAATTTTCGCGGTTTAGGACAATACAAATTTTTCGCGGGAATTAATTTTCGCGGATTCGGCAAAAAACCGCGAAAACCGCGAAAGTAAATTCCCGCGAAAATTAATTCCCTTAAGGTAATAAATCTATGCAGGGGCTAATACAGGTCAAATTTCATAGCGGTAACCGCTATTGGGCGCCAAGATCGAGGCGCCCAAATTCAAAAAAAAAGGGAAAAATTTTTTTTTGAAAAGATCAAAAAAGAATGTGAGAAGAGCAAAACGAAAGAAAGGGAAAAAAGGAATCGTGAGGAGAAACAAAACTCGTTCATCTTATTTTAAAGCGGAAAGACAACCTCGTTACCGTCGCTTCTTCTCTCTTTTGCGCTAAATCAGACTTACGAAGCGCTGGGAAAGAAGGGCACTCTGTGAGGTTTCCGTACCTGGTTACCAAGGCTAAGTGATTACTTTACGAACTGAAACTTTCGAAATGATTATATAGTCCTGTAAAATATACACAAAGTAAGGAAATCAAAAATGGCGGAAGGTAAACACGCCGATTCGCGTGATTGAATTTCGAAGAACATTTGAAGATTCTACAGGAAAGACTGTTACGACACGAATAACAAGAAATGAGAAAGTTTTAAGGGACTAAGAATATGTATAGTATGTTAAAATAGAACGCATTTTAGACTATTCTAGGCCCTCAAATCGAAAATTTTTGGGGCTTCGCCCCCGGACCCCACAGAGGGGGCTTACAGCGCCCCCCCCCCCCCCCCCCCCCCCCCCCCCCCGACCCCCAGCTGCATTTGTTCGCCTGACGAGCGAAGCGAGTCAGGCTCAATGTGCGGCTACCGCCGCCCAAATTCAAATCCTGTATTAGCCCCTGCTATGGTAGTAAAAACGTGAAAACGTAGAAAAGTAATGCTGCACATCATTATTTAACAGGAAAAAGACCTCAGTAGATGTTTTTTCTTATACACACACTTTTGTACTGCCTGTAAATGTCGCAATCGCCAGTAAATGACGCAAAATTGCCAGTAAGTGTCGCAAAATCGCCAGTATGTGTCGCAACTAGAATTTTCATACGTTTTAATTCTTTTTAACAATAAATGTCGTAATGTTTTTCAAAATCAACAGCAAACGTCGCAAACTTACACAAAGTGATTTTGATCATATAATGTGTAGGGTATGAAAAGGAAAGACCTGTTGCTTAAATCAATCGGTCAGGACTCACTTTGGGAAATCTTGAAGCATAGAGTAACTAGTAGTATTAGCGAAAAAAGTAAAAGTAACTTGCTAAGTGAAACATAATGTTGAAAATTATAGCTGTCTTATTTTTATATTTTGCAATCTCTGTGACATGTCGTGTAGGTCCATCAGCACACTTCGATGAATAGTACGATATCTTGATCAGAACAAATAATCAGTGTCGAGTTCAAAACAAGGATGGAGAAGATATTGGTTAGAAATCGAAATTATAAAGTTGCGACATTTACTGTTGCTTTTTAATTTTTTTGCGACATTTACTGTTGCGATACTTACTGTCGATTTTGCGATACTTACTCAATGTTCCATAAGCAAAAGACAAAATATATACTGAATTGATAGTTAAATTATTGAAATCACTGTATCCCCACAACTATCTTCACCAACAATATATTATATACCATTTAAAAGTGTATTTCTTTTAACAAACCCTTTAAATTGATCCAATCCAAAAACATCTACGAGTAACTTTCGAATTTTCCGGTCACTGTCTTACACAAATTCTTGATTATTTTGTAAAGGGTAGAAATGTAAACGATGGTAAGATTGTGAATTTTATTCATACATAAAACTACACATCACACACCAAATTACGAAACATAGATATATGTATATACCAGTTAAAAGGACTTCTACATACTGGACAATGACGACATTGAAACGCACAAGTTACACAACGACATACGTGGCCACAAGGTACGGACACAACATTACGTTCACTGTCAAGACAAATCACACAATTAAAACTCGAACTATTACATTTGACATTTCTTCTGCGCGTTCAACGCCCACATTGGAAACATGGAAACTATAAAAAACAAGAGCCAGATTGCGCAAAACGGTAGCAGCAAATTTGTTTCTAAAGAATTACAAGAGTTCCTTAAATCTCGTTTTCATTAAATATCTCACTGGTGGAAAACAGGCATAAACGATAAAGTTAGTAATGATATGTTTAAAATGATTAGTAAGTGTAAATAGAGTCTAACCATTAAACAGCAGAAGTTAATTAATTAAAAACAAAAGAATTATACATGCGTGAGCTGTGCAACGTTGTTTTTATATAGAAAGTTTTTTACAAGAACTTTTGTAGAAAAAAATGCACGTCGAAAAAAAAAGATATGTTTGTAATTATAATTTCACGAAACCAAAAATGAATTCCAACAAATAATTGCCTTCCTTAAACTAGATCTTAATGCACAAAACAGTGTAGTAGCTAACAAACGAGGTGTTATAGGAAGGTTTGAACTGATAACAAGAAAAACAACATATATCAAATTTCAAGTATCAAAGTATTTTCAGTTAGCATAAGTAACTATAAGTTCAAATTTTATGTAAACCTATTTGATCATAATTCATTATTTCTTGAATTGAGTTACAAAGTATTAAAGAAAACGCACTTTTAATTTTTTGATATATGCAAAACATTCAAAAATTCGAAGGCTGTGTTCGTTCACTAGACTTTATATGGCGTTATTAGAAGAGTCTCGCAGACTCTACATCGCAGACTAAACTGCCATTTCGGCCGGAGGAGGAGTAGTAGTAGTAGTAGTAGTCCACGGGTGTTTTAATACGGTATTCGCTATCGCTGCTACCGTAATAATAATAATAAAAAGGGTTAGGATTAAAGTACAGAAACTTGCATAGAGTAAGATGGTTAGAAATAACTTACTAATTATAAATATGACATGTGCATGTAATTTGCAAAATATTGCATTTTGAGAAAGTTATGGGCATTTTTTGTTATTCAACATTTTTAACTTATGACAGCCTTTAATATTATTTGTTATTATACTCGAAAAGCATTTAATTGAACTACTATCTCACTTTGTGAATTTATTAAAGGCTGTCATATTGTCGTGTATGTGATGAAAAATTATTGGTGTTCTACCTTCTGTGAGCTCCATCTTCCCAACAAGTGGCTCATTTCCTTTAAAACTTTGCACAGCGGTAGATGAAAGCCGGTTAACGAAAAGTTTGCCCGCAATTTGAGAGAAAATTCCTGATAGGCTCAAAATCCGTGATTGTTTTCAACTATCCAATAACGCAAAAGTATGGAAAAAACAAAAAACTGTTTTCTCCTGTTCAAAGCCATTAATTGAGATCCGCGAGCACTTCGCCCCGGGGTGAATTTTACCCCGGGGTGAGTTCAACCCTGTCTGTGAAGAAATCACTTTGTCTGTATACACGTTATAGCCGGGGTGAAACACAACCCCAGGGCTTATTTCACCCCTGTTTATAAGACAGGGGCGAAATTCACCCCGGGGCGATTTGAGCATGATTTTGACGTGTATGCACAAAATTGCTTTCAAACCAGGTTTAAAATGTGCGTAACTCGCCTTTTTATGCTGAATTTCACCCCGGTTTTTAACCTGCGTGTATCGTAACAAAAATTTACCCCGGGCTAAAGTTTTGCCCCGGGGCAGTTGTCAAGCCGCCTACGTGTAACCATGGAATGGTGTAACCGATCCCTAAAAAACATTTAAAAACCTTTTTCTTCGGGAGTTGGAGCTCAAAGAAGCAAACAAAGTCCGCATTTTTTATCGTTTTTACAGACTAATTTCTTCCTTATTATTTATGTAAATATATCATTTTATACATCGTTAGAAAGACAATTTATTGCTCTACACGAATTCACGAAATATTTTCACTAAAAACGTAAAGGTAAAAAGAAATAACGGAAAAAGTTATGCAATGCATATGTGAGTAAAACGAACTTTATGTGCCTATACCTCTTGTCAGGGAAAAAAGTCGGTAAAAAAATTAGTTGGGGAAAATTTTAGTGGGGGAAAATTTTAGTCACTTTTTTCCCGACTAAATTTTGAAATTAGTCACTTTTCCCTGACTAATTATTTTCAATATAAATAGATAATAATCAAGATAATAACGTTTGAGTTATTGAATACCTTATTGGGGAAAAAAAAGTCGGGGAAAATTTTTGGTCGGTTATTAAGATAACTGTTGTAGAAGTTGCAGGTTGTGTTTTCGTTATAAAAATGGTGTCTTGCATGTTTTTATCGAGAAATCGAAACAAGTTAAGCTCACACGTGTGTCATGTAGATGTCTTTGTTATACAATCGACTCTCTCGATATCTCGATGCAACTATCAATTCAGTATACATTTTGTCTCTTGCTTATGGAAAATTGGCTAATGTGTATATGAAAAAAACATAATTATATATTTCCCCGTAGGGCGAAATATATGTTAAAACCGGCGTTTCCTTTCCCTCCTCCTTCTCCTTCTTTTCGTTCACTTTTATAGCCGCAGTTCAGTATTGAACTCTGGGCTAGCTAAGGTAGATAAGATTAGAGGCTAGTCTTCATTAAAGTAGTACGCCATCTTTTCAGTCAGTGTCAGTGCAGATGGGATTTTGAAGATGTTTTCTGCTAGCTTTAATTCAATAGATTAAACGTTAAATGATGGAAATAAATCGTTTTATTTTATTTTATTTTAAAACTTTTGAATGAACGTGTAAAAGACAAACAAACAAAAAACATTGGTATGTTTTGTTTTTGTGTTGATAACAATATGTGTTGTTATGATGATGATATTGGTACTTAAATGCTTGGAACAACAAACCATTGAAGCTTTGATTCCAGTCCAAAGGTGAAAATTCCATTAATTCCAACCATCCCGGTTTGACCGGGATTGTCCAGGATTTGGTCATAGCGTCCCGCTCTCCCGGATTCTTATGAAAGTGTCCCGGTTTCCAAATAACTTTCCTTGAAATTTTTACTTATGGCTCATATTGAAGAAAAATATCAAATTTGCTTTTTTATTGCTTTCAGTCCACCTCAATGCAGAGAATTCAATTCTCCGCTATGCATATGGGTATGTTCCACGATTTTGCCATTTCTTATAGTATTTCCGACTCGGCGAAGAGGTCAAACTTTCTTCACTATGTATTTAGTTTATGCCCAGTTTGCTAAACACTGATTGAGTATACTACACCAAACTCACCAACAAAGGGTTAAAAAAAGTTCCGAGAGCGAGGTTGTCTGGACAGTATCATCAATAGTATGGTCAAAACGTAGGTGTCTATGCTAGCATTTCATTTGCCACCATTATTTATCGAAATGATTAGTTTCCATTTAGTTAGAAGTGAAGCATGTTCTTCATTTTTATGTAATGTAAACAAACTTTTTACACAAGAGTGTTTAATGGTTTATTAAACACAATTACTGTTACAAACAATTACAAAGGCCGTTTTAAACTGAGCTGGACTGAGGCACTAAAATCTCAAAACATTTTCGCTCGCCGCAAACCATAAGAGTGTCCCGGATTTTAAACTCCAGGGGTTGGAATGTCTGAAATTCATTCTCAATAACCAGGCTGAAGATTTATTTAGTATAATCCTGATGTAACGTAGCTCAACTGAACTGAGAAAGCATGATGATGTACAGCATAAAAGAAGGAAACCCTTTTCACGTGGAGATCAACCACCAGTTCAACGAGTTACGTTAATTCAAAAACAGCAAGTAAATATGTGATGTTGTATATACAATATAAAGTTCAGAAAACCATTTACGTATAATATTTTAATTATTTTAATATTTAGGATTGAGACACATAATACTTGAAAGAATCTGGTGGAGTGTACTTGGATAGTTGTTTAATCCGACAACAGAAACATACCGTAATGCTTCGATTAGACGCCCGGGGCGTTTATTAAATTTTTTAAATTTTTAGGGGGGCGTCTATTCGAGGGGGGCGTTTAAAAGAGGGGGGCGTCTATTGAATTTTTGTGAAACTCTTCATTTTCGTAAATATAAACTAAATATAAACATTGATAAAAAATATACAACAAAATTAAACTTCAAGATCATCGTCAATAAAGACAAAGTTTCCAACTGTTAGTTTAAAATTTAAAAAGAAAGGCGTCTATCACAAATTTCCATATTTTTATACAAAATGAAAACATTGAGGCTGAAACAATGCAATGTAGTAGTTCTACATGCCTTAATTAGTGTGTCTCTAATAAACGCCCCTCTCTAGAGAGGGGCGTCTATTCGAGGGGGGCGTCTAATAGAGGGGGGCGTTTAAAAGAAGGGGGGCGTTTAATCGATGCATTACAGTAGTTTACTATGAATGAAGTCTATGGTCATGTATACTGTTTTGATGCTGTATATAATATTTTATTTTTCAAAATGTAATATGTAATACATACTGACAATTTTTCTTACGAACAACAAACGAAATCAAAACACAATCCAACATGATAGACAGTCTGTAAGTTGAATCAAGTCAGAACACAAACTTCTGTTTTCAGCTATGTAGTGATTTGGTTATGGATGTGTATTTTCACTACGAAAATCTGTTGTTTCCATTTTGGATTTATGAAGGTCATTTTTATCACATAATAAACAATGAGTGTATGAACACATTTTTTTGAAATGAGATGTTTATTCTGATACTTGAATTTGGTTTTATAAATTGTCATTTTAAGCCCATCTCTTTTTTGAAAATAACTCTTCGGTCCTAATTTGAAATGCTATGTAATATTTCTGTTAGTAAAAATTTTGATTGCTTATGATTATTAGTTATTTGCTTATGATATTTACCCCAAGGTATTTTACTATATATAGCTATCGAACATGTTTATACATAATAATAAACAGAATTAAGAGAAGTTTCATTATTGGGAATTTTATTTTATTTACAATTCCACTGTAGCTATTAAGATTAGGTTTAACTTATTTTTTTTCTTTTAAGCGGGGTTTACACTATCAGATTCTGTCTGACAGATTCTGTCGAACGATTTTTCTCATTAATTATTCATGACAGATTTTTGCGTTTACATTTGCGTTTTTATGTCGAAAATATTTATTTGTGGAATGGCGCCTTTCAAGAAAAAACGTGTTGCTGCAGCTATTGCTATTGTTATAAAACTCAACACGTCTTTAGGCCGTTTTCCATTCGGAGTATTTTTGCTCGAGGGCAGATAAATCCGCGCGGATTTTTATTTGAGCATGCGCAGAAGCGAATCTGTCTTGTACTCGCGGATTTATTTTGTGCTCTAGAACTGCAAAAAAAAGTTCAACAAAGTTGAACTTTTTTTTCTGACCGCGCGGATTAATTTTGCACCAGCCAATCAAAATCGGTAAAAATCAAAACAAACAACAAGGAGGAGTACACCAGCATGGGGAGAGATTCAAAATATCTATTTTCAAATAAATAAAGAAAAAACAAGTTTTAAAATAATGAAGCAGAAGCTTTTCGTTAAAACAACATCATCATAGCACTGATGAAAATCTTGAAAATAGATGTGATTAAAACATTTGCCAGTATCAAAATATCTGGCAAATGTTTTAATCACATCTATTTTCAAGATGGCGACGTCTGAAGAACGATATATTTTATCAAAAAGAAAGACTGGTTATCTTAACTATTATGGAAGCCAAATATGGGAATATGAAGGACTCATTCGCAAACACATAAAAAAATATCGAGCATCAAACATTTAAGATCCTTGACTAGGATATTGAAAAGTCCTTTTTCTGGCCGTTCCATAAAAATGCGACGCATCCACATTAGCTTTAGTTTTTTTCTTTAACAGTTTTCTGCGTCGAAGAAGAATAAAAATTACAAGTTTATGCCTTGTATCTTTTATGTATCTTTTTAAAGCAGCCTTCATGATTCTTCGTTTTTAGAACCGATACTGAGCTCGTATATTCCATACAAAAAAGAATGGAAATCAAAATTAAAAACCGCGAGCATTTTTCCGCCCTCGAGTAAAAATACTCCGAATGGAAAACGGCCTTTTTATAAAACGTGCGTGCTTGTAAATTCCTAGTAACTTCACATCATTAATATTTAATGAGCCGAAACTGTAATTTCATTGGCTGATTTACTTTCGACAGAATCTGAAAAGTTGAAAAAATTCAACTTTTCAGATTCTGTCGAAAGGTGAATCTTTCGACAAAAAAAACTTTCGATTTTCTGTTTACACTATCAGATTCTGTCGAATCGACAGAATCTGTCAGACAGAATCTGATAGTGTAAACCCCGCTTCTGTTTGCAAATGTGATAATATAATGCTGTATATAAGATTTCATCTGAGTTACAAAAAACAAGTGTTCTGTT
The DNA here is from genome assembly GCA_027922465.2 of Turritopsis dohrnii. NCBI lineage: Eukaryota > Metazoa > Cnidaria > Hydrozoa > Anthoathecata > Oceaniidae > Turritopsis > Turritopsis dohrnii. The sequence goes on along the minus strand of BQMF02000224.1, from coordinate 262,756 downwards.
TTACATTGTTTATGGTATAAAGGATGCAAAGCTGCTGCAACAATAAAGATCATACATTTGTTATGATGAAATTATTTTACACATTGATGATATATTATGCAGTATATTATATAGTAGTCGCATTTAGGTCATATAACTTTTAGCTAAGTGCCCATATAGTAACCTCTCACTTTTTAACTCTGCAGCAAAAATTATATAACAAACCTTATCATTTGAGCATGAACATCTTCATTTATTAAATTCAATCCACCCTGATTAGTAAGGACAACATTTTAATCTGTGCATCAGGTGGATGGTAGTTATACTGTAATTGTTTCATCATACATTTTTCTGATGTTTATCAATGTACACACAATAATTGGCAAAAATTTCGCAACTTTGGGGAAATATATAGTCGCATTTTTGCGAATCTTGTTTATCATTTAAAAACAACAACTATACCTGTTGTTTTGTTTATTTATACTACAGACACTAGATACATACCAAGTGTTTATTTATTTTAACTATCAGCTGTTTACGCGTGATCGAACAAATACATTTAGTCAGCAAAAAATTGCCATTTGTCTTCCGCCCGCCAAAAATTTACAAGAAATCCGTAATGGCAGCAATAAACAAACATGATTTTGGCCATACTGGCTCAATAGAAGGACAGTTGGCATTTTGCAGACCAGGCCAAAAAACGTCGACTTCTGTGAGTCTGCAAAATATTCGCTCGTCGGTCATAGGACTTGCGCGTAAAAACGACACAGCTCTGCGCACAGGTGACATAAAAATAGCTTGCACAGTGCACGTGGTCCAAATTTTTTTTGCATTAGTAAAAAAGACTTACCTGTCGTATCTCGGTCATCACATGACGAAGAACAATCGCACAAAATCTGCGTCAGACCCAGAACTGAAAATCACACCTGCTATCTCCCGCCTCTTACTACGTCACGTAGACAGTCTAAGTACTAACGTTTCTTGTTTATATTCTACACACGTTTTACTACGATCTATAGTAATAGTATAGTATGTTATTGTTTACATAGCAAGTAAATAATGGTATGAATGGAATCCTACAACTCAAGTTTTGCAGAAATGATCCATGAATTATATTTGATCTCTACATTGGTTACAAAGTGGATATATAAAAGACTGAATCCACGAGACAAAATCTCTTCTGATTATGTTAATTACACAGTTTTTGTTTAATTTTCATGTCATGTGACCAGCAATAGAGTCTGGGTTCGAGCCTGTAATAGAATGGATTCTAAATGACTTCTTTTCGTATAATAGACCGAAACAGTAAGAACTTTTTCATTCTGTTATATAAAAAGTTGTTATTTAAATTTTATACTTAGCTTAGCTTAAATCAGTAAAAATCTAACTTTTCAGTATGTGCAAAAAAAAAAAGAATTTTGCAACGTTCTCAATTTTTGTCACAACAAAAGAAAGATATATATTATGGTGATAATTATGGTGATAATAACAAAAAGAGTAAATTTAGCATTCCATAGTAATAAGAAAAGTATGCAACTCGTTTGAAATACTCGTTTCTTAATCATAGTTGCAAAATGTTTAGAAGATTTAAATTGTAAATTTTGTAATCGAGTCCGCACAACGCGAGGTCCGAAAAGCAATGATGAAATCGAAACCAAAGGTCACGAAATTCATGGTAATTACATAATTGTAATTTTCCTTAATTGTAGGATTAACTAGATATAAAAGCTAACCTACTTTGAGTTCCTGTCAGATAAAACTGAAAGTGACTATGGCAGATAAAGCAGCTAAACTGAGTACTGGTAAGTTGATTTTTTGATTATCAAAACCTATTAAGGTTTATATCCTGATTTCGCCAGTAGTTAAGAAGAGTAGAAGTTATAAGAATATGATCAGTCGGAAGTAATACTCAACTTTTACTAATAACAAAAATGTCTTTGAACTAATCACTCAACTTAGACGGAAAATCATGTTATACTCAAAAAGTTGAGTTTATTTTTAAATTCGCAAAATTTATTTGAAGAATGTCTTTTTCAGTGTGGATAGTTAATCGTTCTGGTATGATGATCGTATACTTTTAATGTTCCTAATCTCAGACGAGATGTCTCGAAATATGCTCATATTATACTGTCTCGGTTATCTGTCTCGGTTATCTGTCAAAGAAATTAACTCAACAGCATAGACTTGATCTGATAATCGAGAGAACGAGGAAAAGAGACAGGAAGAACCTAAGCATGCCATACATCTTTTTCCACACTATTTTGTAAGCAAGCAAAATTACAGTTGTGACGTCAAAGCGCGATGACGTTGCATAGTGTGACTAATCGCAACGGCTTCTGTGTTGACTTGTAATCTTCTTAAGATTTGGTTTCCACTGTACTATCAAATGGAGATGAGTTTTATTTGAAAAAAAACAGAAAAGAATTAATGGTTCAATAGTTCTGCCACAGTTTTTAGTCTTGCCTGTGACGCGTAAATAACTTCCCACAACCACAATGAAAACAAGTAATATTTGAAAAATTATGATTACGAATGCAGTATTTTTAATTCCTGTGAATTATACTTTTATTGTTTGTTTACGTAATCTTTGACATGTTCTCGATGACATATACAGAACATAGTTTTTGTTTCAAATGTCTGTGTAAAATGAAAGACATTTGTTTGATGTAATCATTTTCCCTCGATATTATCATATGAATCAAAGAATCTTTTTGATGTCAAGATAAAATGCTATTCTACAACGCTATTATCGAAGCATATTTAGTTCGTGTAAACCAGCCTTTATTATGTTATTATGTGTGCCAATGAAATTGACTTGCACTTTTTATTTAATCGAATGACGTATGACGAAAAAACATGTATAAAAAAACCTTTCGTTGATTTTTCGTGCGATGAAGATAAAATTAAACAAAAAATGATAAGATAAGTCTGAATACTTTCAAAATGGAAGAATCAATTCGAGAAGAAAGCATTGGATTAAATAACCAAAACAATTTGACAGAGAAACGAAAATATCTCGGTCGTGATAAACATGGTAAAAACTTCTTTCTTAGCTCTAATTTATTTCTCATCAAATATAAAAAAGATCTCTTAAAATCATCTGACGGTTTTATTTTGCTCATTATCTTTCCCCTCATTTATTGTTCTTTTTGTTAATCTGACATAAGTTTTGTCAAAAGTGGAATTTGAGGTCATATAATTCTGTTCCACTATCAACACATACATTTTGTTCGTAAATGATTATTGGTTGTTTAACCATCCAATATGTAACGTTAAAGAAACAATAACAAATTTGTTTAACTTTGTACAAGTAGTTTTTGAGATTCTCTCAGGATCAGTAATCGCATGTTTATTTATGAGAAAGATTACTCCAAATTCAGGAAGGTTTTTGAAATATTGAAATCTATAACGATTTTTTTAACTTTCTCACGTTTCTTGTAATAAGAAACTTGCTGGCATTTCCATAAGGTACAATTTAGCTACATATAAGTTCGAAGAATACAATCAAGCAAAACCCACACAACATCGATTGGGCTGTTAAGAGATATGATGCTTTCTTTTTGTGGTATGTTAGTATTGTGTTGGTGGAGGTTAAAAGGATTTTTCTACCTTGTTTCTGCCTTGATTGCCAAATACTGGATATATGCTGGAACCAACGTCTGCGGAACTCATTGGCAAACTGCCTCTTCCTCTCGTTCCGTCAAAATTGATTCCACGTAACGGAATCAGGTTAAGCTGTTCCTGTGATTCGCAATAATTTGATATGCTTGACAGATGTGCTTTCAATCTAGGCTTGAGACTGGCGTTTGGAATTGCATTGTTGTTAGTTGGATTGACATCACTTGTTCTATTGTCCTATTATTGGCATCAAGAGAATGTGAGAGTAATACACGTAAGTAGATTCACACACATTTTGTGACATTTTCTATGATATTTTCTATGATACATTTTGATTTGAAATAGTTCGATATCTGCTACCTGATCAAGTATTTATACGCCTTGGTTTTTGCGATCGCCCTTATTGGCGTTATTTTCAAAAACCCGCCCTATAACTCACTTGTAGATATTATTTGTATGGATTTGTGTATCAGGGCCAGTGTTACAGTGTATCACCTCGTTTTAAAGATTTTGATCATCCCACTGTGGAATCGAAATAACAAGTAAATATTACCTTGTGAATTAAAGTAGTAAATTAAATCTACTTATTGCTACGTATCATCTATCATCTACGTATCATCACATATTTTTATGTTTGAAAACACATTTTTGGAAGGATAGAACAGAAAAACAAGAAAAAACGAAACTTTGTCACTTGATAGCTTTCATTACAAGCTAACCTTGATTGGTTTCAAAATCATTAAAAAAGTGAGTATCATTAAAGCAGTTACAGAGTATTCACTGTTAAGCTATCGACACCTGCGTAAGAAGCGGCTTAATACCGCATTATCATTTTCTAATTTCGGTATCATTGACCCAAACAATTAATACAACTCGTTCTTCCGTTGCTTGGTAACAAGCGGACATAATAGCAAATCAGAAAGCGAATGAGTCTTTGAGCAACAGAAATAGCCACAGTGCAAGTTACGAGTTTCTCTTACCTTCATACCCTATTACCCCGCATTAAAGCCCATGGACCTATAAATTATCTTTCCAAAAAAAAACATCACCAATTAGGACAAATCAGGGCCGTAATTTCTTCCAAAATATTGAGGGGGCTAAAAAAATGGACCGAGCGAAGCGAGCGAGAAAATATTTTGAGTAGGGGCTCGGGCCCCTAGCCCCCCAGAAATTACGGCCCTGCAAATAAACAAGATAAAAGTCATAAAGAATAAAACCTTTGTTGGTCAAGTTCAGAAGGAAATTCGCAGTATTGAGAAAACAAGACGAGAAATGGTTTAAAGGAAACATGCAAATACATTCTTAAGGAAGAGATCTTAGAAAAGCACATCATCAAAGATATTGTTGAAAGAGAAAAAGCTATCTTATAAAATCCTTAGATACATCTCCAAATGAAAAAGCATCTCGCTTAAAGCTCCAGTGGTCCTATACCTTGATGTAATCCCATAAGCCTTTGTACTGGGTGGGTTTATATACGGGATAATAGAACACTTGATGTAATCCCATAAGCCTTTGTACTGGGTGGGTTTATATACGGGATAATAGAACACTTGATGTAATCCCATAAGCCTTTGTACTGGGTGGGTTTATATACGGGATAATAGAACACTTGATGTAATCCCATAAGCCTTTGTACTGGGCGGGTTTATATACGGGATAATAGAACACTTAGAAATTTCTCCTTTCTCGTACCCTTTAACGATACTCTTTCATTTTTTTCATATTTGCGGTAAATACTTCCATAGTGTCTTTACAACAGCATAAAAAAATCTTTAAGTGCTCATGTAGATGTTTGCTATGTTTTAGGGTCGATTTGGAATCTTTTTTGATGCGGGTGGATCAGGAACACGAATGCACATTTATGAATATGACGATCGAAACAAGAAAATGAAGGAGCTGGAACATGTGGAATGTGAAGGTAAGAACATGTACTCACAAAAAATACGGAAAATCTCCCTTTAATCCGATGGCATTCGCTTTTTCCACTAGAAACTACCTGATCGGGGAAAAAAAGTCTGGGAAAAGTGACAAGAGAGTTTGTTTTTTTTTTTAGAAGAAGGGCTCGCAAAGTATGGAGAAAGACAAGAAGCTATTTCAACAGTGCTTAATCAATGTTTGCAAAAAGCTGAAAAAGCATTACCAATACAAGTTGCGAAAGACGTGCCAGTGTATATGGGGGCTACTGGTGGAATGCGACTGTTAAGGTTGGTTTACACGACTATTTTGACCCTCAGATAAAAAAAAACACTGTCCTTCTGAGATAAAAAGCTCTCTAGTATATAGGATCTAGTATACGTTCCTATGTTCCATCATTCCAGAGAATCAAATGCAACAGTGTATAACAGCATATGGCAGATGGTGCGGAAAGTATTAAACAACGGATCGTTTTCTGTTAAACTGGCAAGGACATTATTGGGAAAAGAAGAAGGTGGACATTCATGGACCACCATCAATACTCTACTTAATAAAAAAACTGTGAGTACAAATTTTTATGATGTCAACCCTATCAATAAGTGGAATGTAGTCTTTAAGCATTTTTTTATATGACAATGATTTTCCCTTGTATAACCACTGATACTCTACTAATCAAATCTCCACATATCTTCTAGAAAACATCTGGATTATATGAGGTTGGCAGCTCATCATTTCAACTTGCTTTTGAGCCTCAACCACCCAATCTTAATATACCTGATGTAAACAAGCAAGTGACTGTGTTGAACGAGAGAAAATACAACGTTTACGCTCATTCTTACCTATGTTTTGGAAAGACGGAGGTTGTTCGTAGATATCAAGCTCTACTAGTGAAGGTAAGATAGGAAGGCAACGAGAATGAATATTAATCTTTAATCATGAATTTCTTCGGAAAAACGTAATTTGTGTCAAGACGATGTAATTTTTTGTTTATTCCAGGATTCCAACTTTTCAGAAATCATCGACGATCCATGCAGCTTTCTAGGACAACGTGAATCTGTTTCTTCGTCAGATTTGTGGCAGGCACCATGTGTGGTTGGGAATTATGCTGAACAAGTGCTTGGAGAGAGTATTCAAAATAATGGTAATTTTTTTATCGGTTAAAGCAGGCCTTATTATTGACATCAATATTTTATGGTTGGAACCAAACTTAAAGGTCTTAGTGTATTTTAACGTTTGTAAAGATTGATGTTACGTCACATAGAATTCTGTCGTCACTACAACGATTCGTATTGTCCGTTACGAGTCAACAAGTCAGCAACTATTGGGATTCAACGAGAGTATGCTTATGTGATCCTAATCAAATGAATTTTTTTACAGGAAATAAAACGTCCTACACGTTCCAAGGTACTGGAAACTTCTCGCAGTGTTTCCAAAGAATTAAAAGCATGTTCAATACAAGTGGCTGCAATGAATCATGTGGTCTAAATGGAGTTTACCAGCCTAGTGCCCATGGCTTATTCACGGTATGTGAAACATGCTAATCTAAGTACGGTGAACTCCGTATAGATTCCTATATTGCTATTACAACCATTCTCAATTTCATCGGATCGAATCGTCATGACTTTGGGAGACTTTCTGCATACTATTGTCTAAAAAACGACCTGTATCTTCAGAACATGCGCAACTTCGTTCTTTTATTCGGACATGCGATAAAACAGCAGGCTTCCCTATTAATCTGACACTTTTCTAAATGTCGGACGAATGATAATCGTTTTGTGTGTCTTGTTTGTCACTATGTGTCACTAACGTGCGTGTCTTTTTTCAACAGGCGATTGGTGGAGGAGTTTATTACTCGTCTCGATATTTGAATCTCGATCAGCCAGCCACGTTGGAAAGCTATAGAAATGCTACTGAACATTTGTGTTCGATCCCATTTAGTAAGGTAAGTTCACGTGATTCAATTTGTGGATTCGATGATAGATGATTGGTTGTCTTTGGGCATTCGGTGAGATATGCTCATTATCATTTCAATTTTTTTTTTCATAGCTAAAGAATCGTACAGATTTCAATCGATTTGTTAAAGAATATTGCTTGTCTGATGTCTATAATTACTTCTTAATGCACAATGTCTTGAAATTGGATGGCGAGATACAATTTATTAATAAGGTATGTATATTAATAGTTTATATTCAACAGAAAATTCCACGCGTTCGAAATACTCCTTTTTGTTCCTGTTGCATGATGGGAGAACAAAAAAAGGTTGAACAGCACTCAATAGTAGTTGTATCAACAGACAATTATGATTCATATTTTTTCTGTCTGAGCAGATATTCCAACGCGAAACACACCTTTTTTTACCTACAAAATAAATTCGAAACATAATTCGATCCCAGGACTTTCTGGAAACTTTTTAATGAACGTCCCCATGGATGAAATACTTACTAAATGTCAGCACCAATCTTTTTATTTTCAGATAAATGGAGAAAGCATGACCTGGACGCTAGGTGCCATGCTAACGAACATCAATGAAATGTCTCATGCTGTTGTACAAAAAACGAAAAAACTTTCCAAAGAATATTTCTACCCATTAATAACAATTTCAGTTTTACTGACAATCGTGGGTATAGTGTTAATAATTGCAGTCAAAACGTCAAGACTGAAAAATGAAATGGACCTATCCAACCAAGTTGTCTAGTGAGATGATTCAAATACAAATGGAACACCACATATCATGCGATAGATAGAAGATAGATCAATTTGTTGTTCTGAGCGCATTCAATCTCTATTCAATAAAGAAGAAATGTGGAGGAGAGTATCTAATCACCTTCTGATATAAATTATTCAACTTACATCGTTTTACGTAATACATGGGAGATGTTGCTTTCAATAAATTTTAACAGACTTCCATTAAAGACAGGTTGTTTTTGTGGGCGGTTTTCAGCCTTATTCCCACCAATTGGTGGCGTCAATTCTGACGACCACAAATGGTTTCTGAGAAAGAAATATTGATTGGAATTTCGATTATTGTTTGTTTTGAGCTTACTGAAATAGATACCGAACTAGTTCATACCGTATTCTCTCTAATTAGCGCCCCTCTCCAATAAGCAACCCTATCTAGTCAAAAATATTTTTATAAGCACCCCGGGCGCTTATTAGAGTGACTAAACATTAAACTCACAAATTAATAAGCGCCTGGGCGGTAATTAGAACTTTGAACAAAAAATATTAAATATATTAAATGGATAAACGTCGATTTAACTGGCAAGCTTATAAATAATTCGAAGCTAGTCGGTAGCCATCTTTTCTGTAAACATTAGAAGTATTTTACAAGGGCCGAACCGGCCGTATACATAAAATAAAATATAAGCATAAACAAGAGGCCATGAGTCCTGAAGGTCAGCGCTTAAAGATGAAAAATTTTGCACTGTGAAGCAAAGTGGAAAACATTTGCGCTCCAAAACGGAATTCAAATAAGAATTACGCTCCAAATAAGAATTCCTGAATGATAACTAAAGGGACAGTGACTAAGGGTATCTCACAATTGAGTGCATGTACCATCAGTATATGTGCATGTACCATCAGTATATGTGCATGTACCATCAGTATATATCATTGGAAAGTTAAACTTAATCATGGAAATTTAAAGGCCATTTTCCACTAAGCGGAATTGACCACGCGATGTCGCGTGGACAACAACTACGCATGCGCTCTTATGAGATTATGATTTTCAGGCGGACATCCAGCGATGTGCAGTGCGCATTTGAAGTTGAAGTTCTTCCAACTTCATTTGGGCGGTTTGGAATGCTGACCAATAATATTATCGGAATTTTGTTGACAAATGCGGATTTGTATAAGTAAACATGGCATAGACGTGGAAAAAAAACATGGGAGAACTATAACTTCGCTTCCCTCGTTTCTTTGGCTTCCAATCCAGAGATATCTAATCTAATATCTAATCCAGCAACAGAGCAGATATAAATAAATATGTTATATGTTTAATATTTTAATTGTTATGTGTTGTGAGAAATGCCAAAGCTACTGTTTAATTATAGTAGCAGGTTATAAAGAAACACCAAAGGTGTTACACCGTCAAATGTAGTAATTCCGTCAAATGTAGTAACTCCGTCAAATGTAGTAAACCTTGCGACAAATGTAGTAAAGTAGTAAATGTAGTAAATGTAGTAAAGTCTCAGCCAAGTAATTTTTCCAGTGCTATCAGGTGGCTGTGTAGTAAGCCTGGAATTTGCGCATGCGTATTCACAGCATGTTAGTACACGAAAAATCAGTCATAACTAGGCAAAACACATGAACGTCTTCAGCAGGTAACTTTTCAAAGGCTATCAGGTGGCCATAAAAGAAAACCAAAAATCGCGCATGCGCAATAGAAATATGTTAGTATGAGGTAAATCAGCCATAATTAGGCAAAACACATCAAGGTTTTCATCATAATATTCCAGGTGTTATGAAGTGGGCATATAATAGATCCCAATTTCGTGCATGCGCAGTAAAAACATTTGGGTAGAATTATGACAAGAAAAGTAAAGTTCATGTAAATATATATGTATTTTCAGTACTGGTAACAAAACATTAGAAGTGTTTGTTTGAAGGTATCCTGAATTCAATTGACGTCACACATACAAGGGTTTACCTTGAAAGTAAATGTTAAGGAGAACTAACATATACTTTTAGTGAAGATTTCTATTCCGCAAAAAAAATACTACGCAACATAATGATGGAAAACAATAGCCTGAATTTATAGGGTTTTAAAAAATACCTAGTTAAGGCCTTCAAGCGTTTTTTTTTTTTTTTTTTTTATTTTTTTTATTTCACCAATATCATATACAAATCTCAAATATAATCGTATATAATGGCTGGAGCAAGCAGAAGGCAGAAGTGCCTTATCATCAAGCCCCGTGTTATAACAACTAGTTTACTTTTTCAATATACTACTACTAATAATATAATATATACAAAAACATGAAAACAAAGTACCTATCTGGGCAGAAATATTTACAAGCAAAACGTATGTACAGTGTGAAATGAAAAGGAAAAAACAAACAAACAAATATAAAAATGAAAATGAAAAATTAACGAAAGATACCAACATAACTAGAGAGGAAAAATGGCATGCTAGGCGTTGTTGAAATATAACAGCCTAAAAAAACTGAGAAAAATCAATGTCACTGTTAAGCAACTTCATTTTTACAGATCTTTTGAAATGGTAAACAGACCTAGTGTTCTTTTCTGCATTTTGCAAGATATTGTTCCATAGGGCTGGGCCACGATGGGCAATGGAAAAGGTTGTTACTTTAAGGTGTTTTTGAGGAATTTTGTAGTTATTCCTTGAATATCTAGTATTATATTTATTTTGGACTCTGGAAAATTGGTTACGGAAAGTTATTGGGGTAAGCTCGAGCTTATTTTTAAACATGAAGGTTAATACTTGGTAATGTTTAATTTGTAGATACTAAGAATCCCAAGTTTCTTTAATAAAGGTTCGGAGTGTGTAAATCGATCTACACCGAAAATAATCCTGCAAGCGTGTTTTTGTTTGCAGTAAAGTTTCTTAAGCTTTGTTTGGTTAGTACTTGCCCATACTATGTTGCAATAGGTTAGGTAACTATGTATAAATGAGAAATATAGTAATTTTAAGGATTTTAAGTTGACATATGGTTTTGCTATGCGAAGTATTCCGAGGTTTTTAGAAATCTTATCTTGGATAACATTTATATGATTCTTCCATGTCAAATTTTCATCAAGAAGAACTCCTAGGAATTTGATGAATTTTTCCCTTTTTATCTCATTATGGTTAATTAACAGTTTCGGTAATTTCAATGGCAAATCATCCACACTTGAAGGCTTACAAAACAAAATATATTTAGTTTTATTTATATTTAGAAAAAGTTTATTACTTCTGAACCATTCTTCAATATTTCTAAGCTCTTTGTTCACGATATCAAAGAGTGATTTTATATTTTTATGTGAATAAAATAGGTTAGTGTCATCAGCGAAAAGAATGAAGTTTAAAGTATTAGATGCTCTGTAGAGATCATTTACATATAATAAAAAGAGCAAAGGGCCAAGAATGGATCCTTGGGGTACACCACATGTTATAAGTTTAAGAGATGTTCTTTTTGATCCATACGAAACACATTGTTTTCGATTAGTGAGGTAGTCTTTAAACCACAAGAAGTTATTATTGCGTACACCATAGTGTTTTAGTTTCGATAGAAGAATTTTATGATCAACTGTATCAAATGCCTTCGAGAGATCGATAAAGACTCCTAGTGTGTATAGATTATTATCAAAAGCATCACTGAGATCGTTCACTAGGTTTAATATTGCATGGTCAGTAGAATGCCCTTTCTGAAACCCAAATTGTTTCTGGTACAACATGCTGTTGTCAATAAGATATTTATAGAGTCTATTGTACATTATGCGCTCCAGGATTTTTGAAAAGCAAGGAAGTATCGATATCGGTCTATAATTCGAGATATTAGACTCTTCTCCTGCTTTGAAGCTAGGAATTACTTTTGCAATCTTCATACTATTTGGGAATTTCCCTGTATTGAGAGAAAGTCGAAAAATATGCAATAGGGGAATTTTGATGATATCAAAGGTGTGTTGAATAACATTTACGCTGATGTCATCAATTCCTGGACTTTTATTGGATTTAAGACTTTTAAAAGCGTCAAGTAGTTCAGTTTCTGTCAAGTTTGACTCTTGCATGATGTTATCGAACTCTTCAAGAAAGAACATCGGTGGCTTATTTGAGGCAGGGATTTTTTCAGCTAAATCACATCCTACTCTTGCATAAAAATCATTAAAAGCACTTGCAATTTCCCTTTTACCATATACAAGTTTTTTATTAGTTTCAATAAATTTTGGTAAGCTACTTTTCGAACTTTTTGTTTTCCCTAAAATTTCCTTGATAACGCCCCACGTTTTTTTGGTATTTGCACTATTTTGGATCAATAATTTCGAGTAATATTCTTTTTTAGAATTTTGTTTAATTTTATCAAATAGATTTTTGTAAGTTCCCAGCGGGCACAAAGACGTCGTAAAGACGTCGTAAAGACGTCTTTTCAAGACGTCCCTAAGACGTCGCAAAATGGTCGCGAAGTGGGAATCTCAAAAGACGTCCCAATTACATCTTCATTGAGATGTCTCGATGACATCCCAACGACATCGTAACGACGTCGCAGGATTATGAAATTTACTCTTTCAAAAACTGTAATAGGCCACAGACGGACCCGAACCTGGAACCTCTGGTGTGCCAGCCGAACTCGTAACCGTTATGCCACCGCTGCTTGTTGTCAAGACGTTTGAAAACATTTACAATAAATTATTCTATACAGACTGATTGCTTTTGAAAGTTTATAATTGTTTCGAAGATCGTTATTGAATCTGCACAGAGACGTCCCAAAAACGTCGTAAAAGGATCCCAATTGCGACGTCCCGTTTCAGACGTCCCTACGACGTCCCAAAATGATCTTAAGTTTATAATTGTTTCGAAGGTCGTTATTCAATCCGTATAAAGACGTCCCAAAAACGTCGTAAAAGGATCCCAATTGCGACGTCCCGTTTCAGACGTCCCTACGACGTCCCAAAATGATCTTAAGTTTATAATTGTTTCGAAGGTCGTTATTCAATCCGTATAAAGACGTCCCAAAAACGTCGTAAAAGGATCCCAATTGTGACGTCCCGTTTCAGACGTCCCTACAACGTCGCAAAATGATCTGGAAAGCAAACGACCATTTTACGATTAAAATGAGACGTCTCAAAGACGTCTTGTGCCCGCTGGGTTTTATATTTACTTTCATTTCTGTATGTTTTGCTCTTTAGAAATTTTTCGTACAGTCTTTGTTTTCTTTTCGATGATTTAAGTAGACCTGGCGTCATCCATGGGCTGAGGAGACTTTTTGGCAGATTCCAAAAACATTTTCTATCACTCTTCTTGCCCTTGATATTCTATAGTTACAGATTCGCCTTTTGTTATTTAATGTTGCCCTTGCGTATGGCTTAATCAAATATGTTTTTAATGGGAAGGCTTCATCACCTACAAAGACATATGGGCATTCGATATTTGAGCCAGGAAGTCTTTTTGGTGGAGGTATTCCTAGCTTATTCCCATCGATGGCAATTTCGATGTTACTACTGGCAAAAACCCCGCCATCACTATTTCTACCACTGTCTCCAATATCAATTAATGTAAATTGATAAGTAGCATTACAAATTGCCATTAAAACAATGCTGTGCGTCTTTTTGTAGTTAAAAAATGATGATCCTCCACCAGCAGGAGCTTGCATTACCACGTGTTTACCATCAAGAGCTCCCACACAGTTTGGGAAATCCCATAATTCCTCAAATGATTTTGCTACATTTTCCCACTCCGCTAAGCTTTGAGGTGGCCTTAAGTAACCATGATTAATTAATGCTTCCCAGATTGCTGTGCATGTTTCATGAATGATTATTCCAACAGAACTTGGACTTACACGATAACTGCATGCTATAGAAATCTGTGAATCACCAGTTACCAAATATCGTAGCGTGATACATAAACGCTCAGCAGCAGTAATAGTCTCCCTCCTTGTGTCAGATTTTGCTATTTTTCCTCTTATCAATGACAACAAGTGGTCAAACCTAGAAGGTATCATTCTAAATTGCTTAAAAAAGTAATGATGATCATGTAATCTCATTTCCTGTACTAGTGTATGGTATTCCCCTTTTTGATGTTCTTTCAGAGAATATTTCTCTAACCCAGATTCGTCCTTTTCTCGATAAATTTTTAAAAACCTTTGCTCGTCTTGCTCTTCGTCTGCGACGTCTTCTCAATAAGAGAAGCAACAACAATCGCCTTCTGTTAAGAGCCGCCATTTTATGTAATTTTCAGAAAATTTTCCGAAACTCTTTTTGAGTGAATATGATAAAGCGGGAAATTTTCCGTCTGAAATTTTTCTTTTCCACAGAAAATTTTCTGAGTCTAAACTGGCCTTTAGGTTAAACTCTTTTACTGGAAACGCTTTGTCATATTGTATAGAAAAAAGCTTCAAAAACAAGTCATATGCGCAATCAACATCACTGGACTTCTGAATTAGTTCCCAGTTCATCTCAAGGAGAAGATCACGAAAATAGGATATCGATCTTTTATTGATAAAACGTTTTGAAATAGATGTGGATGTGTTAGATGTGTCTTTAATTATGTCCTTGATTAATAGAAAGGTTGGAAAATGATCAGTCAGATCAGTCTGTATTACACCAGAACATAAACCGTTTTGATTATAATGATTATTCGTAAAAATATTATCAATCAAAGTTGATGTGTTCCTAGTAACTCTTGTTGGTTTATTTATTGTCGGAATTATGTTATACTGAAGGATCAAGTTCACAAAATCTTTAATTTTTTTGTTTGCATAATCTAATAAATTTAGATTTAGGTCACCAGAAATGAAAATATGCTTGTTTGAGCGACTTACGTGAGAAATATGAGATTTTAAGTGATCTTTGAAGAGTTTAAAGTTACCAGCAGGTTGTCTATACATGGTTGTAATTATAATATTTTTACCGCTACCATTTATGATTTCGACACTTAGAGACTCTGTTAATTGTTAAATCCTTGCGCAACTTGAAAGAAATGGAGTTATGTTAAAGTTATTTTGCACAGAGAACACGACTTTTCTCACAGAGTTACGGAAGCCGAAAAGGGCCAATCCAAATTTTTCGATAAAATCTCAATTTCAAAGTTCAAATCTACATTTCAAAGTTCAAATCTACATTTCAAAGTTTAAATCTACATTTCAAAGTTCAAATCTACATTTCAAAGTTTAAATCTACATTTCAAAGTTTAAATCTACATTTCAAAGTTCAAATCTACATTTCAAAGTTTAAATCTACATTTCAAAATCTAAAATCCGTTTTAAAGTTCAAATCCATATTTTTGTTTTCAAATTCGGATTTTTAAGGAAATCGGTAATCGGAGTTACATATTAACAAACAATATGGCTGAGAAATCGTTGTTGCGAGTTTTCTTCTTGACATATTTACTCTTACCTCATTCCCGCAAATATGAATTTAATATTTTACAGGCCGCGGACTGACAATTTTAAGAAATAACTGATATAGTCACAGTCTGAAGATAAACCTTTTTTACAATGAACAATGAAATTTTACATGAAATTTGAAAGAGAATAGGGGAAGGGTCTATTTTACTTAAATTGACAAGAGTTCACATCCACCCAACGACTCCCTCACGATATACACCTGCTGATCGATCGAATGTCGAGTGTTGGTTGGAGTCGTTGGAAATGACAACGATTTACAGTAAATTCTAATGTCAAAATACACGTTATGCACGTATTTTGTATTCATTTGTCTACAATGGTTGACAGGTTCACCTGAATTTATGCATTACTCTTCGTCTATTGTTAAGCCTCTGACACAGAATGCAAAATCGTCAAAAAATCATCACGGTGAAGACGTTCATTCCCTAAGTTTGTCTCTTTTTTAGTAATAGCTTATTTTCACGTCTTTTAATTATTTTACTTATTTGCGAATCGAATTTGCCGCTCAAATCTGCATTCGCGTATGATTTGCCTTCTTTGATCGACACCAGGGATGTCTACTTTGTATGTCTACATTGTTTAAATTTTAAAATTCGGGTTTAAACTTTGAAATGTGGATTTGAACTTTGAAATTGAGATTTGAACTTTGAAATTAAGATTTGAACTTTGAAATTGAGATTTTATCGAGAAATTCAGATTGGCCTTCCTCGGCTTCCGTACAGAGTACTTTTTCTATTCTAACATATAACTTCTTCTTATAAAACTCACATGTACAGACTCGTTAAAAACAAGAACGTAAAAAACAAAGAACTTATAGAAAAACTAAACAAACACGCTAGATACATAATAAAGAAACCAACGCACTGTCGAGATTGAAATAGACATACGTCTTACGAGTCACATATGCAGTATAAGAACAATCTTTAGTCCTATTATCAACAGTTTTAACTTAGTATGGCTCATTAACCTCATACAAGTATATTTATACTGCGCATGAGCGATTTTTGGTTTCTATGGTTTCATTTTATGGCTACTTAACAGCCCTTACAAAACTAATTGATGAAGACGTTTATGCGTCTCGCCTCCTCTTTATAACCTATTTTTCTTGTATGGAAAGTCTCTTACTGCGTATGTGCAAATTCCAGGCTTATCACGGAGCCACCTGATAGCACTGAAAAATTACGTAGTGAAGACTTTGACGAGGTTTGCCCAATTATGTTATCGGGGTGTTTCACTGCGCATGCGCGATTTTTGGTTTTCTTATATGGCCACCTGATAGCCTTTGAAAAGTTACCTGCTGAAGACGTTCATGTGTTTTGCCTAATTATGACTGATTTTTCGTGTACTAACATGCTGTGAATACGCATGCGCAAATTCCAGGTTTACTACACAGCGATGTAGATGCAGCGATGGTGTAGTGGTCAGTACCTTTGAGTGCGACCGCTGCGACCCGTGTTCGAGTCCAGTCATGTCGTATCTCAATACACCACTCCGATGCGCTTTGAAAGCAGCGTGTCAGCCCATTAGGAGCCATCGACTGACTGCACACTGGCCTTCGGGCAAGTTAGAGCAATGCTATACGTATCTCTGGCGGTAAGTCAACTAATAGTTGCCAGTCGGCGGGCGGAAGAACCAACCATTACGGATGGAAGCCCAAGGACTAAAAACTCCCGTTACTTACTTACTTACTTACTTACTTACTTACTTACTACACAGCCACCTGATAGCACTGGAAAAGTCACCTGGTGAAGACCTTCACGTGTTTGGCCTAATTATGGCTCACTTCAAACTTAAAGGTGTTTACTACATTTGTCGTAAGGTTTACTACATTTGACGGAGTTACTACATTTGACGTAGATTTTTACTACATTTAGCGTTACTACATTTGACGGAGATTTTTACTACATTTAACGGAGTTACTACATTTGTCGTAGAAAATTTACTACATTTAACGGAGTTACTACATTTGACGGAATTACTACATTTGACGGAGTTACTACATTTGACGGTGTAACACCTTTGGTGTTTCTTTATAACCTGCTACTATAATTAAACAGTAGCTTTGACATTTTTCACAACATGAACAAGAAATGAAAATAAGTGACAATATGCTAATTGCGTGCTTCACTAAAGGTTATAGCCCCTTATCCAGTTAAATCAATGAGTTCAGGATACCTTTAACAGTAACAGAACAAGTACTTATTCAAAGGTTTTTATAAAGAGACCTTATGCAAATACAATTCAATGATTTTCAACGATGATAACCAAAGAAGTAAACAAATATTTGAGTTTTAAAATACCCTCCATTGAAGGATAACGGAGCATGTAGAATGATCTTATGCAAAATTGTCTAGTAGTATAAATTTAAGGCCAAGCTATACTTTTAATTATGTACCACCCATGCCCATCAGCCAATAGAGTTACAAGCGCACTATTCCACTTCACACGCCTACCAATTTTTATTGGTCTTTGCACACTTTTCAATAGCGTCTCTTAGTGCAAAACTGCACCACTAACTCTGCCACATACATCGATGATTTTATTGACAGAGACAAACTAATTGATGAAGACGTTCATGTGTTTCGCCTCATTATGACCCATTTTTCTTGTATTGACAGTCTCTTACTGCGCATGTGCAAATTCCAGGCTTATCACGGAGCCACCTGATAGCACTGAAAAAATTTCGTAGTAAAGACTTTGGTGAGGTTTGCCAATTATGGCTCACTTAGGTCATATTATCGGGGTGTTTCACTGCGCATGCGCGATTTTTGGTTTTATTATATGGCCACCTGATAGCCCTTGAAAAGTTACCTGGTGAAAACGTTTATGTGTTTTGTCTAATTATGACTGATTTTACATGTACTAACAGGCTGTAAATGCGCATGTGCAAATTCCAGGCTTATTACACAGCCACCTGATAGCACTGGAAAAATTACTTGGCAAAGACCTTAATGTGTTTGCCCTAATTACGGCTCATTCCAAACTTAAAGGTGTTTACTACATTTGACGGAGTTACTACATTTGTCGTAGAGTTTTACTACATTTAGCGTTACTACATTGGACGGAGATTTTTACTACATTTAACGGAGTTACTACATTTGTCGTAGGAAATTTACTACATTTGACGGAGTTACTACATTTGACGGTGTAACAGAAGGTTTTAATTTATTTGGACACGTTTACGACTTACGGGTTTGGCTTTTCAAAATAGCAAATAGCTTCTGTTTACCTTGGATTATGGGTTCCATGAACAGTTACAGCCATTTTAATCTTTCTGTTATTTTCATGTGCGCACAATTTATTTCTATATCGTATCGTGAAAGGATTTAATATGAGTATTTTTTATGAGTTTCAGATCTGTTTATGATGTGCAGTGTTGATAATGAACAGGTAAAATGCTTTATCTGGAATACCTACAGAGTTTTTAATTAAAAGGGTGGGGAGAACTTTTTTCCATTTTGACGTTACATTTTTTAATCACGGGGAACCATATTGCATTGCATATCGAATCGTACAAGGCGCTTTTCGGAAAATATATCGAGAATTACATTTTTGATGGTCCGCGCAACATTGGTGAACAGGACTGTGATGTTTGATCGCCGACATCTCGGTAACGGTTACTGTATTTTTCAGATCAGTTGGATGTACTTTCTCAGCATCGTCCCGTGATTAAAATTTTTGCAGCAATTTCTTGAGAGGTTATTTTTAAAATCAAAACACTTAATATATTTTACACGAGATGCAATTTATTTTAGAGAATGAAAATAGCGGATGCACAGCGCGTATTTTTTATTTTTGATGGTTTTCAGATCTTCCAAGTAAAACGAGTTTTTTTGTTCTGCGCTCCAGTGTTGATTGCAAACTTGGAAAAATGTTTTATCTAGGTTGTGTCTGTTTAAGTGGGTCTTTAAAATCACGGGAACCATCGCATTGCCTCCTAAATTAGATTCGAAGTTATTTGGAAAACATCTTTAAAACCTCTAAGAAAAAAACTGGTATTTTTATGGTCCGCGTTATTGACGAAGTGGTGACTACAACACTAACGCACTTTCTGTTTGTCATTTTGTAAATTAATTTTTCGACACCATTTTTCAGAGGTCATTTTCAAGAATTAAAATCCGTAAAAGATTTTTACACGGGTTACTAGTGCTATAATAATTTTCGGATTATTTCAAACAAGGTGAAAATATCAGCTTCGTTCAAGAAACCCTTTTACTTTTCTATGCGATAAAATATTGTAAGTAGACGTTGTCAGAGTTTCAGTTTAAACGTCGTTATCTCTTTATCTTTAATTCGGATTTACAAAGTACCAATACAACAAAGAAGTTTACTCATGTAGGAAGTTCCAGATTGCAATTGCTGATGTGTATGGATTTTTAACTTATGCTATTGAACGGTGTCAAATCTTTCTAGCTCGTCGTGACACGATTGGACGAGAGTAGCGTTTTATCTCTAACTTCGATCAAAATCAAGCTTAGAGCAAGTGCAACTTAAATTACCTAATACTCTTCTAATTTTCTTAGTTTTGCGCATGCGTAAACAGTCGCATGGGAGAAAAGTCCACTTGGTGTAAAAAATATAGATTTTCTATTTATTTTCCCCTTATAATTACAACATTTTCGAATTCATATTTTCAATACTATTACACACTAAAATATCGATTCTTGGTTTTGTATGGCGTTTGTGGAAAGTTTTTTGATTTACGTTTGTGTGGTTTCAGTGGACATTGTGATGATGAGGTAACAACAGATGCTTTTCACCTGTCGCATATCTATGGAAGATCGAATAAACAGTCGAAAATGTACCGGTAACGAAAATAAATATCCCAAGCATCGCAATCAAACCGTTGATCACGTGATGTCCCTTGGACAGTCCTTGATTCCAAAAGCATATTGAATGCAATACGGGAGGAAGAATAACGCCTACAGCAACGCCACTGATTGAACCAACTAACGCCATAAAGTTGTCCAATTGCGGAATGCAGATAGCAAGTACACCTACCAATAAAAAATGCCATTTAGAACTTGTCACACAAAAAAGATTTTCTTACCTGTGGAGGAGCGTAAGTATTTATCTGTGCTCTATCGCGGATGTACTTACTTGAACTTAAGTTTGTCTTACGTGATCAGCACTATCTCCAAGAACATTCTTATTGATATAACTTTTAGATGTCTTGTGTATATACTTTTGAGTGGTTAGAAATCATTTGGAATGGAATACTATATTCAAATTTCATCTTAAGAAGTTGATACAGCCTCTTTGATCTTAACTGCAATGCACAACCTCTCTATATCTTGCTTATATTGAATTATATGTGAGTTAAACCTATTACGTTTTTTGGCAGTCTCCTCGAGAGTTTTTCACCTCCAAAACCTTTTTATAGACGTTTTATTTTTTATCAGTTACAAATAAAATAGAATTTACTTCATCAAACGGATGAATGACTGAATTCGAGTTTAAGTGCACAATGAAGAATTAGAAGACTTCCAACTTACAAGTGGACAAGACGAGAATGACGCGAATCAACATCTCTTGCGTGTGTTTTTCTTTCGCCGTGTGTTCATTGCTCTCACTATAGCATTTGATAATTTCTACAGCAACGAGTAACTGCAAAGGATATGTAAAGTAGACCATCACAGCAAAGCCAAGTTGTAGAATCTGATATAACCTATTGAAGAACAGATAGGTGATCTAACGTCGTGACAGTTTCAATATTTTGTTAGCCGTTTGAACTCCAAACCATGGTTAGTTGATGAGACTTTAAAATGACATCGAAATATATTGAATAGGACTTCAGAGAATTAAGACACTGGAATCATGAATTTCTAGGGATTTTTGACTTGGCGAGTCTCCTTCCACCAGTATATTAAGAATGCGTTAGCGAATTAGGACTCCACTACCACATCAGAAATTTTACTTTTCAAGAAAGTGAGGTGAAGGCTCTACCTTCAACTATCACTGATCATAGTCCCAGGTATTACTACAACAAAGATTTCAATACGAAAGGTACTTGCATGGTTTGAGGAAGGTTAAGTGTGATGCTTCCTAGTGTGTCCGCACCGAACGTCACATAACCTAAAACTCCCATGGTTACATATAATATCGTCACTAACGTAGTGGATAAAAAGACTAACAAAGGGAAGGATTTCCTGTTTTTCAGCTTCTCTTCTGTTGGAAGAATCTAGAAAAATGAGAAGATTATAGAAAACTTTAGTGATACATGCTAAAAACAACTCTTTCATATGTCTTCTTTCCGATTTAAAAGCCTACGTGAGATTTGTAAATTACCGAATAAAACCAATAACTTACAATTGCGATTCCTTCAAATGCATACACGAATTGACCAAACGCCACGCAAGTATTCATGAAGCCGTTGGTCGCTGGAAGCTTGCTAGGGTCTTTTAGATGTGTACCCAAGTACTGATAAATGATTCCCAATCCAACAAACAAGATAGCATTCCCTACTGTGGTTAAATATGAAAGCCAGCTAATGTTAGTTATCAACGATGGTATGAGAAGTATTGGTATTAATATGGTGATCCAGATCCGTACATCTAGCTTGCCGACAGCCACGTGTATGTTGTGTGCAATAAACACAACGTAAACACAACAGAAACCAAGTTGCAAAGTACACAAGAGAAAATCTGTCAACCACCTGTATATCAACAAAACATTATTACATCACTGCTGATATTTTCTCATATATTTCCCCGTTTTCTCCCCTTCACTTACTTGGCAAAATATCCAGATTTTCTTCCGTGCATATTAAACAAGTGTTCCGATAGTCCTGAATAGGTAACTCGGGTTATTGCCAAACTAAAGACACAATCAAAAAAGTATTTCTTCATTCATCCATTAACTGTGCTCAAATTTCAACTTCTTTCCCAGACCTTTTTTAGTGGATTGTCATGGGGACAAAGTTGACTAAAATAAGGCATCTTACGTTTCTCGAACGTTTCTGGCAGTATCAACCAATAACTTTATATTGTATGTGCAAACCAATCCAACAAAAATAAGGACGAGTGGACCAACCTGTACATATCAATATAACATGGTTAGTGCTACATGCAAGTGGCTTGGAAACGAAGTGTTTGCTGATTTCAACACAAGAGTTTACTTACCACAATTCCACCATGTAAAACTGCTGACGGTAAACCTAATATGCCGGCACCGATGAAACCCTTGAATATATGCCCTAAGACTTGCCACTCCCTAACATAGAAATGATGAAATGTGCTGGAAGAGAGCCACTTACAATAAAAACAATGCTAGAACAAGTCAATTACTATGACAACAAGTCAACATGCTATGAAAAACTTGTTGTCAATTTTACTTTGTACAAGTCATTCGACAGTGTTTTTGACATATTTCAAGCTCTAAGAGTGGTCAGAGCGCTCACGTAATTAAATAGATGGCGGTGTGCGGGCAATTTACAACCTATTGGAATTGCTCAAAGAGAACCTCCTAATAACGAAATGACGTGTTGTCAAATTTGTAATTAGCAAAATCGGATACTTTGGGGCAAATTCCCAAATTTTACATAACGTCATCAGGTCCAGTGCAAACTAATTTTTTTTGTTGATTTTTGGAAAAATAATTATATCAATAGAAACAACTTGAAATTCTAAGTATTTTAGACATATAAAACATGTTCTGAAAATTAATATTTAAGAAGTTACGATCAATTTATTTTTATTTAGATGACGTCACTACTAAAGGTAGATTAGTTTAAACGTTTTATACGTTTATTTTAGTTATGATAGTATTATGTACAAAAATATTTACAAATATGAACAAAATAGAAAAATTAATTATTTACATCATTTACATCATCATCTAGACTGTCACTGTCTTCGTCCGAGTCATAGTCTTCGTCTGTATCGGCTGTATCGTTTTCACATACATCTTTACAGCCACAAAAATCTGTGCATAGTATTCCATGCGAAGAACAAGCATAACTAGCTCCCATTCACCCACTCTTCTTATAATTTATTTTATTTATTTATTATTTATTATTCGTTTCATGATGAATATTCTTAACTTTTTAGTCAAAACCATCTTAATATATTCTTAAGACATTCTTAAGGCCTTACTTAACATTTTGTCCCAGAAACAAAAGATAAAACTCAAAAGGCAAAAAAGGGTTAAACATAGCACCTGCAGCAATGGAGAGCCACGTGAGAGAATGTTTACATTGATAATTACAAAAATAGCACCTACATATAAAATAAAATGAATAAAATGAAAAATAAATTTCGAGCTCACAAAATCTTAAGATGGCAATATTCTTAAAACTTTCTTAACTTTTTGGCAAATTTCATCTTGAACATTCTTATAAAGCGTATTCTTATAAAATAAAAAGCGTGTAAGTACTTATCGTCAGGGGCTGGTGGTAAAAGTAGCCATTCTATTGAAAGGACTCCATCAAATGTTTCCAACCATGGTATTTGGAGATGGTATTTGAAATTTACCATCAAGTGATTTTTTAATCGACTGGCAGACTTGTGGTAGAGTGCTAGCTTCCTGTTAGGGAGGTCACGGGTTCAATCCCCGACTGAGTCATGCCAGCAACTATAACAGTGTGAATCAATCTCTCTTTGCTTAGCACTCAGCAAGAGAGTAGGAATGATGTCTAGGATGGTTGTCTGAGCGTTCCCTGTCATTCAGCTTCCGTGGCCCAAACGGGGACTTTAAATGCTCTAGGACCTCCTTCGCAGGACCTTTATTGATAACAGTACCTTAAGGAAATGAAGAGGCTATCCTGGATAAACATTCACAAAACTAAACTAAACTAAACCATTGCTGTTACGTATGAGACGCGCTTGCAGTGACACAACAAGGCATCTCTAGTTGGAGGCAACTTTTGTGGTGGAGGAGTGATTTTGGTTGTAGTGAATTTCAAAAAACGTGCATGATTTACATCGTCTGCTTTGACACTGTACAACTTGCAAACGAATTTTTCGATCACCTCGAAGATTTCTTCCTTACACTACACTGTCTCCAAATTTCGATTAACTCTTCGGAATCTAGCAAACATTTGAGTGCCTTCGATTTTCCATTCCCATTTACATCAATTTCAACAAAGACTTCGACTTTGATTACAGGTTAGAAGTAGAAAGAGTAGATGGCAATGTCACTATCTACGGTGTGAGTGATGACAGATTGTAGCGTACAAGATGGAACGTACCAGCATGCTCAACACAAACACCTTTGTGTCTGCCTCTTCCTGGTGATTCGCAAATAACCTTTAATTAAAAAGGAAAACGTTGAGTAAAAGAACAATTATTTTTTTTGGCAACCATCGTCGAATAAGTTTTCAATGAACATCTTTTGATCGGATTGTAAAATGACTTTTCTTGGGATATCAATCGATTCTTGACAGTCTTTGAATCTTCCTTCCTCCTGCCGAATGTTGAATGGTAAATCATTTTTAAACGCCTCTGGCGCCTCCAGTCCAGAACAGATATTGATTAAACAACTTCTTTGGTCGAATGGATTGTCCCCATTGGATGTGACTTCCACTGCCACGTTCCATGCTTCGATTACAGGAATAATCAATACTTACGAGTATGTTCATGTGACAAATTACAACCATTACATTTAAACGGTGACAACACTTACAAATATGTTTGAACAAATGAGGCTAAGCCCGACTCTTACCCTCACTAACCCAGACACATTTCACAAGGTTTACACCGTAAAGTCCGTAAAGTTTTTTCTCAAATAATTTTTTTTTGTGTTCATACATTTCCCGCGATAAACGATGAAAATTAGGCCGGGGGTGAATATGAATAAACTTCATCATAATTTACTAAGATTCCATGTATTTGCCGTAAAAAATATAACAATAAGTTTAATGATTAGATTTTAAATAATTGTTAATGATTTTTTTCAACTGTTTGGAAAAGCTTTACCCCCGTCTTTAGCTTTCGAGTTTTTATGTAGAAAGAACAAAGAGAGAAGAGAAAAAATGGCGAAACATTGTGGATATTTGAACAACTCAAATTTAGTTATTAAAACACATTTTCGGTCGAAATGAGTAAAACAACAGTTCATTTCGTAATCTGTACAGTTTATTGTATCTAGTTTTGAAGATGGTAAATTGTCCGCAAAAAATGTTTTGTTATTTTATTTTTTTTACGTGAGCGCCCTGACGTAAAACTACTCGAAAATATAATTAGAAAATGTACGGGTTAATTCGAATCCAAAAAGACGAGAATTCGAGTGGTTATGACGGAGGTAAGAAGGTTTGCGGGCCCATCGTCTGCTCATTTCTGTAAAACAATTAAATAATACAAACCCTCAACTTGATCAGCAACAATACAAAAATTAATTCATCTTTAATAATGATCAATCGGTTTAATGATTGACGGTGGGAACATTGTTTAGTCAGGGATTGGAATAGGGTTGCGTCGCTGTCATCATCGTCATTTATGACTTTTAAAATAATTTCTGGTCAGCACCAATCAAGTGCAAGGGAAACCACGCATGTCATAAAAACATTCCGCTGACTGACATTTTTAAAATTTTGTTTGTTTTCTTTTTATGTAGCAGTTGTAGCATTGGAGATTGAGAATGTCCATTCAAGCATCCAAGTTAACAACTTGAGTATAGATTTTGTCTTCAAAATGGAGTAATTTGATTTACGGCTAAGATCCTAAGTCGCTAATAAAAAATCTTCAAACCCCCCTCTAGACGGAAATTTAACACACAATAGTCAAGTAATAACACAGAAGTCACACATACTCTAACGTTCCTTCATCTTTGTGTAAAGTGTTATTTAGTAGCCTGTCCAACTCATCTTCTGCTCGACAATCAAGGTCTTCTTCGCCATCCTGGACCATAAGCGTTTTAGTGTCATCCATCGTTTATGTGGTAAGATCTTTTAATGTGACCTTATCATCGAGTTAGCTTTGTGGATTCATCGAATGCATCTAAATAAAATTAATACCCCGTTCACACCAAAATTAAAACCAGTTTTAATCATGTTTAAAATAATTAAGTTTTATATGTTTTCCGTTCATACCGGAGTAAAACGTGTTTTGTTAAAACACATTTAATTTAAACGAGTTTTAAATAAAACGACAACACGCTTTTTTTTATAAGAACAATAAGAACAACTTATGATGTGAATTCTGTCACTGGTAAATGGTTTAGTAGTTTGTTTTTTCACCTTGCATCAGGTCATTACCGAACAGCAACCATGCTTTTAACCAGTTGTTTTTAAAAAGATTATTTTTATTTTACTCGAAGTGTGACAGCCCTTCGAAATATTGCTGAAAATTTAAAACGAATAGAGTATACTTCCGTAAAATGATGTACCTGAATTTATAATTACAAAATTACTCTTCGAAGATGACTCTGAAACAATACTAAGAGGAGGCAACCTAGATTTTGGGTTGGAGACATCTTGATGAGAAGAGAATAGCTTGGCGAATATCATCAGTTAGTACAAGAGCTTCAAGCTGGTGATAGGGAATAATATTTTAGGCAGAGACTTTTAAAACTAAAATGCGTGAGAGATTTACCCGGTTTAGTATTAAAATTTTGAAATCGGGCATGCTGTATCGCAGGAAAATGCACTTCAGAAAAAAAATTTTTCGCTCGAAAAGCAGAAAATATTTAATGCGCATTAAGGCGGATTTACACACAGCGAACTTTTCGCGCAAAGCTAATTTTTCGCTCGTGGACCATTGTTTTGGAAAAACCGATTGCGCAATAAAACTTCGCTTCATCGAATTTTTAGCCGTTTACAGCCGTCAAAAATTCGCTTGTGATAGACAATCAATCAAGGTACACACAAAATGCTGATTCAGTAATAATTAATTCAGTAATAATTCAGTAATTTTATAAGTAACAGCTTCTTAAATTTGTTCATCTTGTTTGTTAACAACTAGCCATGTAATTCGAACACCAAAGTTTCGTTTGTGTAAATCGTGATGAGGCGATATTTTTGCCGCTAAAAGTTCGCTTCGCGTGAAACATTCGCTGTGTGTAAATCCGCCTTTAGGGAGATTCGTAAAATCAACGAGCCTGTTACACGAAAACAATCAACTACTTGTGAGAATATTTTAAAAACTGTTCAACTAAAAGTTATTACAGAGATTTAAAGCCTTTTCTTGTATCAAAAGAAACATCATTACTTTACACGCTTATTTCAAGTGTTGATGTGAAGTTTCTAATGACTTTGTAGGGAAAATTTCACGAACAACTCTACTAAGTTGTATATAATTCCCTGCAAATCTATAGAAAAATAGTTTCGTGTAAACCAAACATGATTTTTCCGAATCCCGCTAATGGTCAAAAATATATGATGATCTCCCCGCTGATGGTCGCAAAGCTAAATCTTATAAAGATTTCTGCAGGAGAATAACCATTTTGTGTTAACTGTGACGAAAATCCTTGATGCCAAGTTTCTTTTTTTGTATGTGTGTATTTTCTTAGTCTTATCTTTGTCAATGCGTGTATCCAACAATTTTTCTCACAATTATCATTCTAGTACACCGGTGTATTCGTATTTGTTTCGTATACTTGCTTTCTTTTCTGATTTAAAGGCGCTACTTTTTTCTTTTTTTTTTTAACGCAGGACTCATATTGATAACAGCATTTATTTGTTGAAATGACAATCCTGTAAATAAATACTCGTTTAATAATAAAATAAAATAATAATTTCGATCAAAAGTGGTCATGGAAAAAGTAGTTTCTTCGGTTTGTTTGCTCCTTTTTCTCCGATAGCTGCCTCGACCATCTGGATGCTCTTTCTTGTTTGCTCTGCCGGTGTGCGTATTTGAATTTTACGGAAAACGAAAGCGAAGGTAATATTGTGTCCGTAGAAGGAATGCGATGCTTAACATCATTAGCGCGTAAGGAGCAGAAAACATTATGCAAAATTTTTAAAATTAAAAAAAAAAAAATCTGCGTGTGTGATAACCAAAATTGCGTGTGTCACACACTCAAAGCGTGTGAGTTGACATAACTGTTTTAGGTAGGCTTGAGGTAATTGCAACCATTTATAATTGCTGCCAAAATTGTATTTTAAAACATTTTTGTCTTTTTTCTGCCATATTGAACAAAATTTTACTCAACTTCCTTGTAGTAATGGGTAAATAGATGTGATTTTGATTTGTAAACATAGTAATTTCTAATACGAATATATACGGTATTCTTTGATAAAGCAGGTGGCAACGCAATTTTGATATTTAAATTCCGGGTTAATCGGTGCTAATTCGAGATAAAATTGAAGCGCTAATGACTCAACATCGTTTCCATTCCGCGTCAAAAATTATCTCGATTTAGCCTACCTGCTTAACGCGATTTAGCGCCTGATGGAAACCAAGCTGTAGCGAGGTAGTTTTAAGTGTGTTTTATTAAAACAAACATGGCTGAATCTTAAAACATTACCAAAAAGAAAAGATACATCATTGGGACGAAAACGAAACACAGAATGTGGTTATAAAATAGGCAGAAGAAACGTTCAGGAGAGGCACCACAATTAAAGCAATATGGTGCGAAATAGTTATGTTTTTGAAAGCGAATGGATGTGAAGAAAACTTAATATTTTCTTTTATACATATTCCCTCACTTTATCGCATATGTAATTAGACGGGTTTTTGTTCATCTTAAGGTTGGGCAACCAATCTTCTTCTGTCCAATATTCTGACACCTCCCTCCAAAAACTCTGATTTCGTGATTTCATCCATATTAAACGGTTAGTTGTGGCATACTCTAACATCAAATAAAAAAATTTTTTTCTTCTTTTACGACGCCTAATATATAATAATATTTTCATACCTCTTGTTTTCGCCATTTTGTAGCATAGCTATAAGAACATCAGATCATTCTTTTTAGAAAAACTAATTAGAAAATCTTTTTCAGTATGAAACTGGTGTGAATGCATGTATGTAAAACTGGATTTAAATCAAAACAACTAACCCCTCCAGTTTTTTATTTCTAGAGTCCAGACAAACAACACTAAAAAACATCTCTTAGAACAATTCAGTTGATAATAGAAAACATTTGTGAAGTTTTGTAAATATTTGCAAACATAACTTTCTTTTTTCTATTTCTATTCACTGACTTGTATTTACAAGTTTCATTAGTTTGAAAGTTTCTGCAAAACGTCGTGCCAATTTGTAGCAGTGTGCACATGGAAAAAACTAGCATAGTATACTTCTTTACAAAATCAAAATTTTTTGACTTAATAATTTTGAGCTTTAAACAATAGATGGATTTTCAACGCATTGTGTGACCAAAACGTAAACATTAAGTAAATAATATCATATCTTGTAATATATATTATGTATATATGTATATACTAATGAAATAATAAAAAAAAAAACGTTAAAAAAACCCGAAATCAAAGGTCACGTTGTCATGACCTTTATCTGACGACAAAAGTATCCTGATTGTCACAAGAGTCTGCGCTTCAAAGTGTTGTAATGCATGACATGATCACATCAGCATGCAAGTTTGTATATGTTTATATATGTTGCAATGCATGAAATGATCACATCAGCATGCAAGTTTGTACATGATTGGTTTGACGAATGTATGTTTGTTGCGTATTTGAAAAATTCATCACAAAACGTTGATTGTGCGCAGTTAAAAGTATCACTAGAATATGATGGATTTTTACATGAGACATATGAAATTTTGAATCACTTCTCTCACGTTAAGCCGGCCGCATTCTGGACCAACATATTGAAGAATGCCATACCACTTTTTATCGAACGATAAAAACAATTCATTCAGTGCTAACATGGCGGAGAGAGAATCATAATAAACATAAAAATAATAAACATAATAAACATTCCACTGTCAAAGACTCATTTATTTGTCCATCACCATCTACTAAATAATCTTGAGATTCGCCAAAACTAAAACACGTTATTGTGATGCTAGGAAAGAAGGAATGTGCATTGGTGGCGGATCTAGAGGTATGTCGAAATTTATGTAGGAGAGCATTAAAATAATTTGTGAATTCAATTTATAATACCAATGGGATTTTTGAACGCTTTTCTTTTTTGGTTAGATTGCACACTCCTACACAAATTTCGATATACCTCCAGATCCGCCATTGATTGAAATATGAAGCAAATAAATTAACTTTAGATATTGGGGAAGATATTGAGATATTTTTTAAACTTCTCACAGTGGTCTCATATCATGACGTTGACATCAAGATGTTTGTTAAAAGTCTTCAATAATGACTTGAATGACGTTTTTCTTTGATTAAAAGAAACAATTACCACTAAGTTTATTGAAACTTTATGCAAAAACAAAACTTTTTACCGTGTCAAATTTTCCCTTTCGGCTTAGTTCTTCAGAAAATGAAGAAAGAAGAAAACGAACAATTTTTACATCTTCGGAGGAGTACCGCTTTTCTAGCGATTCATTAACATCAGTTTTGATGATGGTTTTAAAACTAATTTGCGCTATTGTGTGGCGTATCGACAAAACGATTATTAAAATCATTAACATAGCAATACCAAACATTGCGCAATAATAAATTTTCGGGAAGCATTCGGAATGAATAATTCAAACGAACGAAGGTTATCACATACGCTCAGTCCTCCCCTTAGCTAAAACTTAGTGTTATAGAAATGTTTGGTAGTATATCGCTTGAAAAATTGCTTGGTAAAAAAAGAAGGCCAACTAAATCCGAGGATGGTGCGATCGCACCCAAAGCCACCTCCGGGTTATGCCACTGCCTACTTAGCTATTTTGGGGGTCTAGAAACGAAGTTATTCAATCTGAATACGAAAATAACACAAAAAGTCACGAGCACCCTTCAGGTTCACTGTTCTGGAAACGAAAAAAAAAGGGTGCAAATCCGTGAAATGTTTTTTGTGAAAATATTTAAAAGTCACCAAGTCGTGAATCCTAAAAAAGCAAAATGTTGCGTACACAAAATGTCGCGAAGGTCGCGAGAATTTTTGTGCTCCCGATCTTTTGTGTCTTTAATACTACGATGAACTTCGTCTGTATCTCGACGAATTCTATTCACATATTCTCGAGCTTCATAGAAAAAACACAAGTAATTTGTTCTGGACAATTTATTTATATCAACGTGATTTAAAAAAACAGCTTTAAAATTTCCAACAAAGTATATGGTAGAAAATTATATGGTAGAAAAATTATAGAAAATTATATTAAACAGTATATGGTTTAAAATTTCCCATTACAACATTATGAAACACATTAACATTGGTAAAAATAACCATCATCATCTAGAAATGAAATATTTTCTCTTATATTCCAAAGACAACAAAAAGTCGATCACTATAATTCGGAAAAAGGTTGTTTTAATGGCAAGTTAGGACATTAATTTAGACATATCTCTGATTTAGACTTCCTTGAATTAATTCACATAAGAAGTAAGAAGTGTTATTTTATGACTATTTATTATTACTATTCTATTTTCAGAAGAAACAAGGGGTGACTGGTGTAAAAATTCAAACAAACAACAACACAAGCCAGGGGGTAACGTTTATCTTAAACTTACATATCTCTGTTCTCAATAATGTTTATATAAACGTTCACAGCATTGACAAAACATTTATACTTACTTTCTGATTTTTTCAAACTTGAGATTTTTTTTAAGCATTGATTACAAGTCTTTATATTCTTGTATGGTTAAGTACATAAATCATCAAAGAGTCTTACTTCTAAGATTGAAGATATTCCAGTAGTTTATTAATTCAACTTAACTTACAAGTTCTCAAACTGTCAGAGTACACCTGATTTGTAACCTTTCAAGTAACATTTGCTGCCAATCAGAAGAAAGGAAAGGAATCTTAAATTACCAAGGAAAGTCTTATTTACTGTGAAATTAAGACTAGGGGAGTCTAGGTAAATTAGGATAGGGTTTTCTAAATTTGCTCATAATTTCATGAATCCTAATCACGGTTCCCACATTTTCAACGAGATTTTTCAACAAACAGATTAGTAAATCTCCAAGCAAGCCATCATTTTTGTCAAACCTAGCATGTGGGAGAGAAATTTCATCTTTGAAAAATTTCTGATTTATAAAAATTATCAACGATATAACCTGAATAAAATATGACTTTTCTTCGCTTCTTCTTCCTCTTTTTCTTCTTTTTTTTTCAAGATTCACTCTATAGAAGCGCAATGAAGATTTTTCAAACCATCTGCCCTCCCTTCACAAGAACAGTGTTACCTTAAGTTTCGCTATTGCTGCGAATAATTTTCTGTCTTTTCTTCTAAGGAAATATGGATTCCCTATATTTTACAAAAACAGATGATATTCAAAATAAATTTTCTCCGCTGGAAATCACAGAATCTTCATTTTTTCATTTTGAAGGAACATCTGTTTTCATAATTTTATAAACTCATTATTCAAAAAAATATCTTTCTTTCTTTTTGTAAAATTCAAATTTTTGAGTTTTTCTTTCTTTCATAATATTTGTTTTACGTGTTTTTAAACCCTAACCGTTTGCGATTGTTCTAACTTCTTTTTGTTGATATCAAAATTGAAATAACATCACGCCATCATTTTTCGAAGGAGACGCTATACAATCTTTTATCTATCCACTTCAGATACAAAAAATTCAAACATCTACCTACTAGCTACTTCGTTAAATTTCATTCCTTTTCAAAAAAACATCTGCGACAAAGGAAACAACCTATTTCTATTTTTTCCACTTATCAAAATAAAAGAAGGATCGTACCAATGACTAGTTTTTTTTGTTCTGCACAACTTTTATTTAATTTTCAATCTTTCTTCGTAAGGATATTTGAAACAACATCACATTGAGTTGGAGATTGATTTGACGTAGATGTTTGGAAGGCATTTTAGTTTCATTTCACCATCAGTTATGTTAAGGATTGATATTTACGATTGATAACGCCAGTTTGATAACGCCCTCATGTTGGAAATGACGTAAACACAACACCCTATATGTGAGGGTGTCATAACAGTTGCTTTCAATACACGTCAACATATTCTTTTTTAAATGGCCAACATGGTGAAGGAATAAAAATCCTGATACTGATGAAGGTCGTGATAAAAACGCAAAGAAAATGAAAAAAATCATCAAAACCTATTTTAATCATTTCCATTTTGAGTTTAGTCTTGAATTTTCGTTTTGGAATTCACTGAAAAAATGAATGAATGAATGAAAATAGTTCAGAATGAATGTATGTTTTTCCACTGTAAAGAATCTATCAAAATAAAACATGATATCAACAAAACTGAATTCGGAAAGAACTTACAATGCTCATAAGGGTACAAAACTTTCAATAATCTGTGCCAGTTCTTCAGTCAGGACAAACTGGTTTTAGCTTTTAGATATTGTATTATATTATATTATTAGTAATTATTTTTATTAAAAAAAACTTTGGGTTAGGATGTGAACAATATAAAAACACCTGTACGCGAAGAGAATTATCAGTTAAAAAAAAAACGCAACAAAAACATGATTTTAACCATTATGTGCGATATAATATTACTATAGCAACGAATGAAATTTCAAAACATCTTAAAAGACCTACTATAAAAATGTTTTTATAGGTGAGCTAGCCTTGGGCTAGGCGGCAAGCCTCGTCTCCATAGACGAGTTGAGGTTTTTACAGTTGTATTGGTTTTCAAAACAATTAACTGTCACATAGCGTTACAGATAAAACCAGCCGCCATATTTGTTTGCATTTACATAGGAGAAACGTGTTAGGGATGGGTTACTTTACTCCAGGTTTCGTTTTATTGAATTTCATGGAATCGTGTATAAACAGGGATACTTAAGTAACAAACTGGCCACAAAATATTAAAGCGAAAAATCCATTAGAAATCTGCGTTGCAAACTTTGATTCGAAACAAAAAATAGCCAAAGTTTACATAAAATAAAACAAGAAAAAAATATAAAAAGGTTTTATTGATCATGATCACACCAGGTTTGGAGGACAGAAAGAAGGAAAAACCCAAAGAACGACAATTTGTTGACTTTCTTACATACACAGAAATCCAATTAAGATCTTTTTAAGGCAAGATCCCCCAAAATTCAGTGCATTGGATAAAATTTATTGAATGAAAGATTTAGAGCTAAAACATATATACAAAAATAAAAAATATACCGTCTGTGTTCCTAATTACGGACAGCTTTCGTTATTACGGGCATCGATCAAAACATAATTCCAACCGTCTGTAAACACGGCACATCCTGTACTATCAACCAAACTGTAATGAAATAAACTTCAGAGATAATTAAATTTATTTGAACGTAGGAAAATTACCAATATGCCGTTTAGAATTTATTTTTCTAAACTTTAAAGGTTTCTTTTAAAATAGACGGCTCTCTTGAGAATCATGCGTATTTTTATGAGCTCTGTGTGTACAATGGTAGCCATATTTATGGATAAAAAATAATAATGGCCACCTCCGTCATATAATATCGGAATGTCATCGTACGGAACATATGGCTTCAACAGGTCGAAAATTTACGTTTAAAAATGAGTTGATGAATGAAAATGATTTTAGATCATGCTTTTAGAAAGTTAATTATCATAAAATAAGTCAACTAAATAAAGTTTTGTACGTCAGTCACAGTGGGGGAGGACACTTTTTACTGAGTATTAAAATATAGGTCATTATGATTCTTCACGGTCCATTATTCTTTGCTAATTGCTGCTAATTGCTCTCTATTGGATTGCTCTGTTTCATAAAACATTTTATTCAGTTATACGTGGTGAAGAATGCATGTCCATTTTCGTGACAAGAATCTTTGTTTACATCTTGATGTCCGTAATAACGAAGGCTGTTCGTAATTTGGCACATAGACGGTATTGTTGGCAAAATTTCAGATTTCATCTGTGTTTCAAAATCCTAGTCGTTCACTTCACTAAAACAACACAAACGTAATATGAAAAATGTCTAAGCAATTTCAGCATACGAACTTCCTACATAACATAGTATAATAGTATAATAATAAATTAAGAAAAAAACATTCTGTCTCCCACTTACGGTACCATGCTTTGACATGGGAAAAAAGCAAAGTCAGCTAATAATTGTATACCACCGTGTAACGTCAACACGAAAGTTGGAGGATGGTGAGGATTGTGATGATGAAGAACAAAATCGCAAACTGACATTCGCCTATCTCGTGAAACTACTATGCCACCTCGCTCGCTTACGCTCGCTGCGGGGGCAATTAATTACGAAAATGCCAGAAAATCACCTTCATT
The DNA here is from genome assembly GCA_027922465.2 of Turritopsis dohrnii. Lineage (NCBI taxonomy): Eukaryota > Metazoa > Cnidaria > Hydrozoa > Anthoathecata > Oceaniidae > Turritopsis > Turritopsis dohrnii. Next base: position 226,988 of record BQMF02000224.1, on the reverse strand, counting down.
TAAACGCCACCACCCAAATTTAAACGCTACTGTCCTTAGTTAAGCATCACTTTCTACTCTAAAAGCCTTTAGAATTTATCAAAATGCTAATAGAATTATCGTTAAGAATAGACATCCAAACCTCGATTGTTCTTACCATTTTTAATATTTCAAGCCATAGCAATACTTAGCAACACCTAAGTTCTTTTATACTTTCAAAAAAGATGTGCATAGTTCCTCATAGTTCCACAATGGATTTCTAAAATTTCAAAAAGTGATAAATTGGCGTACTTCTCCTATTTCTTTTAGGTGGGAAAAAGAGCATATTAATTACGCAAAAACTTCCAAAAACATGAGGAGGCGTAGAAATGTGTTTTGCTTATTATTCTAGTCTAGTTTCATGTACTGTCTCAAAATATGTCATCAAGATTGTGTTTCTGAACGATCCTTCATAATTTTTTTTATGGGCAAACTTGTTTATTTGTTGAGCTTTCTTTGAAAAAAACTTTACGCGCCAAAAAGAACGTTTTCGAGCAAATGAGATATGATGACGAGTTTTTGTTGTGATACTCGCCATATTTGTTGTTTTTAAACAGCCTCTTATTTTTGAGTACAAGTTAAGCTAAATCAAAAGTTAGATGAAAACTTTCATTAAAATTTCAAATATATTCGACGTTATCAACGAAAGGTCATCGAGCATTTTTTTTTATCTTTACGTCTTCTGCGACCTTATCTATCTGACATATCTAGGTAGGTCTAGGTATATATAAGCCAAAAAAGATAACAATACCATCATTTCGACTAAATGACGTCATCAATTTTTAAATGATACTTTGAACTTACTTTCACTGTTTATTCCATGATCTTCTTCCTTGATCTTTTAAACCTCACACCACGAAACAATCTCCACAAACAGAATGTTTCACCAAAAAGAAAAAACTGAACCTCGTGATTTTTTAATATTATTAAAGAAAATCGCTGATAAGATCAACATTTTGTTATTTAAAAAATTTGTTTGTTTATCTGTATTGTTCCTTTGTTTGTGTAGTGCTTCTCAAACATCGAACAATCGGCCGGTTCACACTTCATCACTTCTCGAACACACTTTCACTAAGATCAAAATATGAAATCAACAATCAAGATTTGTGACACTTTTTCGCATTTACAAACAACCAGGGCTCACTTGTCCAAAATGTAAGGGTGGGATGTTTAGAATGTGATAACCAAATAAACTTTGCATGATGAAGATATTAAATTAAAGCTGTAAAGGCTGAGTTACTTCGTTCAGTTCTTTATGGTTATCTGTTATTTATAACAAGGAACTGCTGATTAATGGAATCTATTATGAAATTGGAAATTAAAATGTTATAAGAGAACATAACAAGATCAGATTACATCATCTTCTACTTAATGTCTTCTAAAAAAAAGGATTTTTCTCAGTAGGTACAAAATGGAATTACAGTCATTAGCAGTCTAGGTATATGGATTAAAAAATGGGGAGTAAATTACTTCATTTTTGACTAGGTTTTCCCCTTTATTTTTTAACAGACGACCTAAAAGACATTTTTTAAGGTAGCATTAGATAAATTTATGCATGTGAATGTGAAAATCTACAACAGACCAATCAGAATATGGCCTTATCTCATAATTAAGGTTATATTATCTTTTCTAAAAAACCTCAATTTTTGCTATTGCATCCGCCATTTTGAAAATCGTGACATCAGACATGGTTTCAGACTTTTTCACTCGAATCAGGCTCGCAGTCATTCGATGTTTGTTTTTTTTTTGTTTTTTTTAATCATTAAATTGGGACCCATATAATAATATATGGTTCTTCTCCCTAGAACATAAATTTTCAAATAAAAGTATCAAAATATTATTAAATATTATCATATTAAATAACTTAATAAAATTGTGTAAAGGTGAGAAAAAATAGGAAAATAAAGCGATGCAGTGCACTAACGAGACTATGGAGAAAAAGTCTGATGGGGATTGAAGAGAAATTGTTATTGAAACACTGAGAGAAAACTGAAAATGAAAGTGTAAAACGATAAGCAGACAAACCAGAATAAATATTTTATATTCGAACATATACATGAACTATAGAAAAGAGAGAAAGACTACGAGGACAGGACTCTAGCCAGAGTTCTGTCTTTGTGTAGTACTTCATCACCTCTTTGCAAAAACTTTTACTATCACTAATAACCCTAATATTTTTCGGTAAATCATTATATTATAATAGTTTTACAAATATATATATTAGTTTATATATATTATATATATTATATTTCACCATGTTTCACCAATTGACCATGTTTGCAAACATCTATCAAAGTTCTCGTTCGTTATAAGTTAAGTATATTACCAAAGAAGAGAGAATTGCTTCAAAATGTTTTCAAATAAGCATATTGTTTACAACTTTGTCAAGATGACGTTCATGATGGAAAATAGGATTGAACAAAACTCACTACACTACACTTGCGCTCATTTGACTTAAAATTGCCCTGATCATTAAGGTAGGGGGACACGGGGGACTTTTTAGGAGTACGCAATGCAACTTGTCCCATTGCATGGGCGTGAAAAAAATCCCTCGTGTCGCCCTAGCTTTACACTTCTTTCTGTAATCTCTTGCAAACGTCGATTATTATCACAATGTTCAAGTTTTCAATTATTGTTGGGATTGTTGCAAATTCAGCACGCATCAATTACTCCATGTAATTTTCCAATACTTCGTGTCAAACCTTTATTGAGCCTAGTGCTATGTACACCCAGTCTAAATTTCTGTGATGAGATAGTTTGATGAAATTCCGAGCGGAACTAATAGCAGGTTTATAGACGGGGTATATGATAGGATGAAGGTTTATAGACGGGGTATAGGGTAAGATCGACGATTACCCTATTACCCCGTTTTTAAGCTCATGGGCTTAAAAGCGGATTTTTAATGTTGAGTCAGTTCTTTTCTTTCAAAAAGTGGTCCGGATTTAAGCACATGGGCTAAAAAAATAAGTACCAAAAATTCTCTAATTTGGATAAGAAAGGATAATATGAACCAAAATATGGGAAATAGATCATCAAATAAATACGAGAGAAGTATGATGGTACTTTTTCATTTTCAAATATTTTACACGACTTCAATATCATTTTGGCAAACGGTGGAAATGTCACAGTAGAAGTGTTGGCAGCCGACAAAGTACAAGAGGAAATGGATTGGAAGTCCCTGGACTATACAAAGTAAAGGACCCATATTATTTAAGAAGGAACCCGTGTAAATTTGACTGATTTTTTTTTTAAAAAAATGATGCAGGTGAGAATGGTTTTGTTTTTCTCGAATGCCCATGGGCGTAAATCTGAGGGGGCTTAAAAACGGGTTAATAGGGTATGACGGTTATGCCCACGGGGACTTTATCGGTAAAAAATCCGTCGGTAGAAAAATTCGTCGGCAAAAATTCGTCGGTAATAAATATTCGTCACCTAGACAAAAATTCGTCACTTTTTACCGACGGATTTTTTACCGATAAAGTATTTAATTCGCTATGTATCTCGTGTGACCTCGCTTCATCACCTTTCTTTAATTTAAAACAATAGGAATTAAGAAAACAATTGAGGGAAAAGATGGATGAAAGTTGAACACGTCCAACTTTTTTGAACACTTTCCATTACAACTGAAACAGGTGAAAATCTAACTTAATCCATTAAACTGATCCATTTAAATGGATAATGTATTCCAAGCTTAAACCAGATCGACAAGTCTCTTCGTCCACCCAGGTGCAGGTGCTATTAAATTTTCAATGGTCCACACATCTTCTTGTGTTTGATTCTCAGGAGGCCCTTGAAAAAAACGTAAGATTTCTTTGAAGTACTTAAGTACACCTGGTTTTATTTACAATTTTAGTTTAAACAGTGTATCGTAATAACATCACAAAGTTCGTAATAACATCACAGTCAACTAAACTGTTTCGTTGAATTAACAAACTTGCTTCGATGAAATAATTATGTTACAGAAAAAGCTATTATAAAATTGTTTTTTTTCTCTTGGTATACCTGTAAACAAAAAGTAATGATAAGATGAGGACATCACAACAACAAACAACAACAAAAACATCAAACATCCATTACCTTTTCAGTCAACTGCATACACTCGTCATGTATTTACATAAAAAACATAAAACATAAAAGCATTCTATATCTATATAATAATTACAACACTATTTTCAAACTCGAGACGGGTTTGCAGTTCTCCTAATAGGATTTTCCGGTTAAAGGAAGTCACTAATCCACATGCGCAGAGTTGTTGTTGGCTGTCAAACAATGACTCTGCTGGTCACCTCGTGAATAGAGAAATTTCAGCCACACATTGGATTCGAGAGAACTGCTGACCCAGCTTCATTATGCGAGACAGACACACAACAGTTACTCTGGAATGAACCAGAATTTAAGACTTATTTGTCTCACAAGACATGACCATTCTAGTTGAGAGTCTCTTAATTTCATTTGAATGAACGAGACATTAAGCGATATTTTGCTTATTTAACACAGACAGATATAACCAAGTTTTGACCGCTATGATGACGTCATATGATGACGACAAGTTCGTGTAACACAAGAACGAAACTGTGAACAGGCTTTATCTAACTTTGTTGCTTGGCAACCTGTTCTTACCAATTGGCATTCTCATCAGTGAGTTTCAAGAAAAATGTAAAAATAAATGAATCAGTTGAAGTGGTCGCAGAATATATCCAAGATAGTTTTAGTTGAAATTTGACATTGTTGGTGTTTCGTTAACACGGTTCATACCAATGCCATAGAACGTCTTCATACCTTGATACCACAAAACGAAACCATCTCATTAAAATAACCACTTGAGTTCGGTGGAACAATCACACAGCAAATATTTTTCTGTAAAGGACTAGGAACTAGTTGGGTACGCTGACGTCGTCAATTATCGGTTCCGGTTGGTTTTCTGGATGAGATCTGGAAAATAAAAGTTGTAATTTCTAAAAATAATTTCGATAAACAATAGAAGATCTCGGGTGGAACCAAAGCGTAACCAGTAGAACACACGAACTATACTTAAAGACAATCAACTGTTATATTATGTAGTGCTGAGGGTTGCGCTATGCTGTCATTAGAAATAGAACACTTGAGAAATGGTCTGGGAACGAGCAGCTGTTTATTATTAATTAACAATGCGTTAAAGCAAAAAAAATGATTGTCTCTCTCTAAGGGGCTGATTACATGATCCCGGTTAGACGGGATGAAATTTCATCCCGCCTTGCCGAGATGAATTTCAACTCGGTGTTACATGCAAAATTTTCATCCCGTTTAGGCGGGACGGGACAAAACTAACCCTTTGTGTTTTGAAGTTTTGACAAACTACGCATGCTCAAACCTCAAACTTGTCCCGGTTGACCGGGACGAAGCGATTACATGGGAAAATTTCATCCCGCCTAACCGAGATCCCGGCTCTTGATAGCCGAGATCTCGGATAGGCGGGATGAAAATTTTATCATGTAATCGCGATGGGAAATTTATGAAGATTTGACCAGGAAGCCAAGACCTCGGCAAGGCGGGATGAAATTTCATCCTGGCTAACCGGGATCATGTAATCAGCCCCTAAGAGATTATCTCACAAGAAAACTGCTGATGCAATTTTTTCTCGACCGTATGATTTCATTATCTTTAATGCAACGAAAATTCATCCTGACCAAATTCTCAAAGATCAGTGATGCCATCAGCACTACTACGTTTCCATAGAAACTGATCTCCTTACACAATTTGAACCACAATACCCTTTTCTAGCTAATTATGAATTCGTAAATAATTCTGAGAATTGGTCCAAATCCTTAATTACTTGACGTGGCTGTACCTAATACAACAGATCTGTGATATTTGAATATTTTCAAAGTCTAGCAACGATACAACGATGGAATCAACAAAGATTTTTTTTTTATAGGTCGCTCCCTGCAAGGCCGAAGTCGCTAGCAGGCAGAGAGCTACAAGATAAGGAGACCGGTGTTCATCATCCTAGAGTAGATATAGCACTGCAAGCAGCACATCTACACATATATTATCAGAACATAAGATTCGAAGGAAAGTTATTATTTGGAGAACTCTATCTCAATGTGAAGCATGAATTCAGAATATTAAGAGGTTGCTTTGGAAGGAGTTTATTTGATTGATTTAATTACTTGTTTGATGCTAGCAACGCATTTAATGAAATGAATCATCGAAGTTGATTTGCACATCACATCGAGTATATGAACTACTATGTTTATTAATACCTTCATCATGAATGATTAATTTTCAGCAGCCAGAAAGAAATCTTATCTTAGGAAGTTTCTTGCAGGGAGACAATTTGACAGTGACTTTTTACGTATTAAGCAGCTTAGCTGCATCGATTATGTGATATTTCCGCTGTTAAACAAAGTCGGTTAGTCGATGATGTAACTGGCGTTTTTTGGTGCTTTCTTCGAAACACTAATGGTCAATCTCAAATGAACACTGCGATGGAGAGTGTTTCCAAAAAAGCATGAAAATGAAAAGAAGAGGAAGTATAAAGAAAGCGTCATAAATAACGAACATGGTTCATTCACTCGTCTTGTACTTTCCATCAATAGTAACTCGTGACCGATAAAAGAAATATACATGATGCGTAAGCTGTAACGATGAAGAAAGACCGAAAATACTAGCGAAGAAAAATCCATCACATATATCTTATAGATATAACTTTGATTCAAAAAGTGCACATGTTCATATAACAAATAAGAAAAAGATTTAGAAACACTTCTTGATAGTTTATTACTAAAAATCTTAATTTAAAATGATGCTTCCATTTGGGTTGGACTAAACGCCATTTCGATAGAAGTATCAGAAGAAGAACGGTTTTCGTTGGCGCCGCTATCGTAAAAAAAGTTGTAAACTTCGTTGGCAATTTTAGGAAGTAAATGCAAAACAGTGACTCACAATCTCCTGTTCCCGATGATTCCGATTCCATCTCCATCTGTGTGTACTTCTTCTTTCTCCAGTTCATCATGGTCGTCGCCAAATGGAGCCAACGTGAACGGGTTAAAACCCGATATCATTTCCCCGATTATACCAACCCTTCAATAAAAGGTGTGAATATAAGTAAACAAGAAGGTGAGGATATCTAGCATACTGGTTTTACGGGTAATCAGTTTAATGTAACTTTGTGATATTCCCCGCATACGTCATATTTAAATACATCCAGTGAAAAACGATATAAACTGTCGCCATAACAACATAATACCGTGTGCAGACTTCAAAGTAGCTAACCACTCGAACATTTGAATTATCGAGTCTTTTGTGAAGGAGTCTTTCGTAATGAGATCGCTCAAGTAGCAACGAAAATTCGAATGATCGAAGGTTTGAGTGATCTTTACACCAAAGACAATACTGGACTGAATATATTCGGCTGTCGTAATTTCCATCGCCATTGAGATGATCGTTACAAAGTCAATCACTTTCATCACGTTTGAATATTAAAAACAGAAGAATGAAAAGGTGTTTTACCTGATGACGTCAGAGCTGAAATTCAAAACTTGATCTTCATTTAAAGCGGCTCTAGCAGATAAAACAAAATTCCGATAATTCTTTACGTGTCAGCGGACTTCACGCATGCTCTCTTCAGATTCTAATCTAGTATGAGTTTTGAGCAACATAACAAGGCGCACATTTAGTCAAGGCTGGATTATCCTATTTGATGGAAAACAGAATTCAACAGAATTTGCAGATCTATAAAATATAAGGAAATCCAACCTGTTCGGTTTCATCAATCCTTTTCTTCTATCCAACAACCATCCAGCGGATTCTTTCGAGTTAGGTAGTAGCGACACAAGAACTGGTGACCGCTGACTGAAAAAGACACCATGCCCTAGCTTCATATATTTCAAGAAGACTTATCTAGTGTGGATGAAAGGATCGATCAAGCATGGTCAGATGACAAGCCATGTGACATGGTATATATAACATGATTGAACGATTCACCCTGTTACGGTGTAGTCAGAGTGAGATGTGATATATGAAAGTAGGGGTGGTCTTCATAGCACAAATGAAATTCCTATTACACGAACCCATCATCTACAGTTCTTACTTAAATGAAACCACTTTTGTAAGAAAAGCGTTACGTCTATAACTTCGTCGTAACTAAGTGAAGAATAGACGGTACAGCGGCGTTTCCTTCAGTTACATTCAGATCTAAGCAGTTTGAAAATAAAAACCAATGAAAATGCATGAAACGTTATTTAAAATCGAACATTTATGCAAGTAACCGTGTCCTGGTGGAAAAAGAAAGAAAAACAAATAAAAACATGCGCCCAACCACCTTCCATTCAACGGGCGTAAATGTGAATAGAAACCACTCACTTGATTATAGACTTGATGGGCGGACGTTTGCTAAAAATTGCAAAAACACTTGAAACAATTTGATGTTGTTTGATCGCATAGTGCATAGTGTCAAATGTCCATATGTAAGTCATGACGTCATATGCAAGTTATGACGTCATTGAAATATATTTTTTAGATTAGTAATAGGTAGCAAAACTTCAAGCAAACGAAAAAATCAAAAAATTGATTTGATGTTAAAATTAAGAAATTACTTCTTCTTGATAAACGAAGGTGCTAGCTTGATCTCATGGATTTCATCATTAGTCAAATCGGATGCGAGTCTAAAATCTTAAATCATAAACAATAAATGTTTTCCTTACAAGGATATTCATGAAGAAGGACGCTTATGTTGGCTAGAAGAGACTAACCTGATCACAAAAAATTTAACATAATCCTACCAGGAAAAACAAGATTAGAAGATCAAAGGAAATTTCCACAACATTATAATGACCATATACAACATTATAATGACCATATACAACATTATAATGACCATATGCAATAAAAAGCTTTTTAAGGGATTTAAGGGAAATCCTAAAAGTGTTCGTATCCAAGAAAAACGATATTAGTATAGAATAGTTACAAAATGAATCAAAAATGAAATTCATTCTCATAATTTGGTATTTCTCTATCAGTAACATTAGTCAAAAGGTGAAAGCTTGTAAAAGACGTTACTATAAACTTACCATCTTCATCAGCTGGTCTGCCAAAAGGATTGAACGCATGGCTTCGAAAGAGTCTAAACACAAATAAGGCTACTAAGTTTTCTTGTGAACCATTTTTACGTGATCATCGCAACTCCCACAAAATCTGATAGACCTGAGACTCAAGAACCTCCATTGCTTTAAAAGTTGTTGCATTCAATGTTCCAGTCAGTTACTTCTCCCTTTTTAACCAAGTTTTTAATTGTTATTTATATAATAATATATTTATATGTTTTAATAATGTATATATATTTTAAGATTTTGGACGAATAGCCATGTCAGTGGAAATGCCAAATATATTTCATTTAAAAAAAAAGTTAACAAATTAAATTTGCAAAACACTAAAGCCTTAGCTTAATGAAGCTAAGCATGATGGCGGAACAAGTCTTGTTGACAAGGTGACAGGTTTGTCATTATTGCAGGAAAGAACTCCTTCCACTGAGTGTGGAAGCTGCCAGAGACTTCTGGCATGGAGCAACTACAGACGGTAATTTGTGATATATGTGAGGACCTTATAATACAATTCACAACTTGATGGGAAAATATTACACACCTTCCAAATTCATTTTGTATGAAAATACTACACACCTTCCTAATTCATTTTGTATGAGCTCTAAGCTGTTTCGACGAAAACATACCCACACTACATAGCATGAAAATGAGTAAAAAGCCTAAAAAACATAATAGTTTATTCACGATGCCAGGAACCATTATTACTTTCTTGATGACACAGTTCAAGAAGTTCAGTAGCATAGTTAAAGATACCACTAGCATGAATGGCCAGGAAATACAACTCATCATAGAGGCGACGTTCGAGTACAGGAATAAAAGTTGGTAAGGAGATAATCAACAGAATTGAAAAAATGAAATGGCTGATGTGAATCAAACATACTTCGTAAAATAATCGGTCTTTGAAAGTATAAGATTGCCTTTGCCTGATGAAAAAAGAAATATAAACAAAAGATGCATATGCTTGAGTGTTTGTTTTCAAATATTTTAGTGGTATTACTAGAACTAGAATGAACTGAAAAAATACAATAAAGTTTGTTCAGCAAGTTTAAAGAAATTACTTTCCACACTCCAAATGATGCTGTAATCTATTTTCAAGTCCAAGAATCAATCGACAATATTTTTCTGCCAGTTTTTTTTTAATGACTTCCAATTTTTTAATAGCAGTTTGATAATCTTTTTTCTGGGCAGCACTTGGTTCGCTGTAATAATGCCAATCATAAATATTAAATAATTGATTTTTTTAAGACCAAATATATATAGAAACATCCAAAACATAATTTTAATAATGAACTTACAGAGCCATTGTTTTGGGTCTGTTTTCAAATGCCAGTTTTTCAAAGAATGTATCAAAGTAATGCAACATATCAATAAGCAGTCCATCGAAATGATTCGATCTAAAAAACGAGATAACCTACAAAACATAACCATATTATTCTTTTCGAAACAGATTTACAAACTGACTTGATAAAAGTGTGAGATATGTATGTATGAAGAATTGAAGAATTGATATTGCATGTTCCCAAAGGATTTTTATGCCATTCTTATGGGATTTTCAAAATAAAACTTATATCTGAACAATTTTATTGAAAAAGAAAAATGATATTCGATACAAGGTATAATGTATATTAACAAAATGCTTAATAATGGTACCTATCGAGGCCTTAATTTTAGGTTTTGTGATCTAAGTTGTTCAGAATTTATTCTGTGTATAGTATGATAAATCTTCAAAATGTTGTTTTTCACCAAAAAACTCTTTGAATGCCTGCAGATCACCAGATCTTATTTTATACTTTGCTGTAATAGAGTTGTTCAGGATTTTTCATTATAATGGTAAATAGTTTTAATGGCTTTTGGGATGTGGTTTGTTTTAATAAATTTGGGGATGTGGTTTGTTAAAATTTTTGATCAGTGACTGATTGTTCCACATTTCATGCTTTGTTCATTAATCAAAGAAAAATACCCTTTTAGTGGAGTAACTTCCCTAAGTAGCCAGTTTTACGGTCCCTGCCTAACATAAAGTTTTGTTTGAGAAACACTATACTTAAATTTTGTGTGAATACATCATAATAAAATGAGTGTGCAACAGGGAAATGAAAATTTGAGGTACAAGATCAAGGTATTAAAATTTGTGTAGATGAGAAACAAAGTCCTGTTTTGCAAAATACTTCCCGTAATCATTCAAATTTTGGAAAGCGATATTGGATAATTGGTCAGCGCGATTAGCAGCTGATCTTTCATCAGCATTTTGTTTGTCCGTAAGTCCACAAATTTTTGTCCCCAGTTGTAGGCTGATAAAACTAAAAACACCAGTCTTGTTTTTAAGGCTGGAATAGAGGCTATTTGTTGATCGTAGCTTAATTCAGAATTGTTTATTGATTGATAATTACAACTATTTTATCATGGTCAGTGCAGCCTTCAAAAAATAAAGGGAGGGTTCATGTTTTTGGAAACACGGATTGATACTCCTTATTTATACCAGAGAAGCAATCTAATTCTTAATATTATGACCACATGTTATAAGTGATAATATGATTATATACTGCTGAGTTTCCTTCCTCGCTACTTAGACTGATTTTGTGTTTTGTGTTATTATATTGGTCAGGAGATATGGGAGTACTGCTACCTCCAAGCCAAGAAGGGCCTATTTTATATTTTACATTATGTTATTTTTTTGAATCTGTTTATATAGCTGCACCCATCAATTTAGATGAGTTGTCAATGTTCCTTTTTTTATAACCTGTCTAAACTAGAAGCTTAATAAAAGTACACAAAAGTACACAAAAGTACACAAAAGTAGGATGTGTAGAAATCTAGTCACCCAAACAAACAGTGGTAAGCCCTAATGGCACTTGGAATGTCTTTTTTTGTTTCAATATAATTAATGGACAAATTTCCTAAATAAAATTATTATAAGTCTCTTTTTTTACATACTGTACACATCCGTTAATTCGAACACCCAAGGGACCGAAAAATTTTTTCGAATTAGCGAATGTTCGAATTATCGGATAATTGGGAAAAATAAGAATTCAGATTTTCTTACATCTTTCTTGCACGTCGACAACAGACAAGAAGAAGTGAGAGGAAAGAATGAAAGAAAAAAACATTCAAATTTTCAAAATCGAATGTCTTTATCGAGCGTTTCCAGAATCAAATGATTTCAGAATAGAACGTTTTACAATGCTCTGCGAAGCCAGGATTTTGAGATAAAAGATGAGCTACTGATTTATTGTACTCAAGAAGGAAGACATAGTTTTCGTATAGGTTACCATGCTTATACGGAAATATGGCAGCCAGAAACTGAATTTGACAAATACGCTGTTGCAGTCATACAGAACAACGTCGTGGTTGGACATCTGGCAAAAGGAAAGACAAGCCATCTTGTAAAAACAATCTCGTTTTTCTGCAAGCAAGTGATGACAACAGCTGCTAAGTAGAAGTAACTGAGAAAAAGTTTATCTTGGTGATAAAGGAGGACTCTAAATACCTGGTAAACTTTATTTTACTGGGAATGCCCAATTTATTGAAAAGTTGAAAGAAATTTTACCATCAGTTTCACTTAGGGATCATCTCAAAATAACGTTCCATCTTTGTTCTATAATCGCTCCGTTGAAGAACGAATAATTTGTTCTATTTCGTTCTGCAACATATTTCGGAACGAACTTTACATGGAACGATTATAATCGAACGAATTTTGCATCAACATAGAACGGGAAAGAACGAAATTAATTCGGAACGATTCCTAGAACGAAGTAGAACGAAAGTTAAAGTTACTTTTTTATTATAAGAATCGTAGAAAATAATTTTTTTTCCTTCAGGTATACATCAAATATACATCAAATAAAAACGACCACGACATAATTCAGTATGATCTTTCGTCGTGAAAAAGTAAAAAAATCAAACAGAAATCATTTTTCTTTCTAATTTTATTTTCATGGATTAAAAATAAACTACTAAAAACAATATCACAATAATAATAATGGAGTCTCTTTTGGATGTAATATTTTCTAAAAAATGTCCAAAAAATGAAACTATCGCCAAATCGGGTGCAATCGATAGTTGCAAAGGCACGTCGGTACAATAAGGAGGCTGTTGATTTTATGATCGACAAAAGCCTCCTTAATGAAGCTTTCAATTTCAAATGCAGGAAAATTGCCAATAAAATAAAAAATAGAATGACGTAAAATTCTATTTATTTCTATTTATAATTCTAATTCTAATATATTTTTTAATTCTATTTATGGTTTGTTATGGTTTTTACGAACTTTAATGTATGTATATTTTACTGTTAATAGTTAATTAATTTTTGATAGAGTAAAAGATATAATAAAACTATTATTTGTTTTATTTACGAATGCTGACTCTGCGATATGCGAGAAACAGAGAGAAAAGTATTCAATTTACCAATGATGAAACTACTTTTTCAGGTAGTGGCTAAAAACGTTTTAGCGGTTAATTAGCTAATCATTCGTGAGCATGAAAGATCACCCTTAATGTTCCGTTTACAAACCTGAAAAAGCTCTGAGATGGAGATTTGGCTAAGGTGCTAAAGGATAGATCTAAAAACGCATCTTTGTTGTATCTTTTGATTTTGGACAGAACATGAGTTATACTTTTGTACACGAAAATTAGAAAACAGGAAACAGTGTTTTAGAGAAATTGAAAATAACTCTGAAAACATTTTATTTGATTGAATAAAATAAGGCAAATAAGGCATTACTAAATATTTGAGTGAATGCTTTGTATGCTTTAATTTCTTTGATAAAGATGTTATTGAATTAAGTTTTGTTCCAATGATATATACACTCAATTTTGAGAGGGTACCTGTCTGCTGGAATGTGTTATTCTCTTAATTGCTGCCGTAAGTTATCACTCACAAATTCCTATTTTGACCTTCTTGGCGCAAATTCTGTTTCAATTTTGCTTCACAGACCAACATTTTTCAACTTTCAGGCCTTTCCTGTTGTTTCTATTTAAAATTAGTTTTATGTGTAGACAGGTAATGGCATTCATAAGTACTTGAGTGAATGTGTCTCAAAAGTTCCTATTTTGAGCTTCCTGTAAGAAAAAAGGTTTGATTTTGCTTTACAACTTTCCTGAAAGCGCTGACCTTCAGGCCTCAGGGCCTCTTGTATTGAATATTTAAAAGCATGGTTGTCAGACAGACTTTAAATCTCCATTAAAAAACATAGTGATTTTTATAAAGTTACATGCATCATCACATCATCACAGCATAATTAACATAATTAGCACAGTATCAAAAACAAAAGATCACAGAGGATTCTAATTATCATATTTCTAAGGATTACTAGGATTATTAATATTTTGAAACCGTTTAATACTAGAAGAATAACTAAATAAAAACAGTTAAACCATGCAGTTTTTTACATTTATTTCCTTGTGAAAACATGTGATAAACTAGGAGTATTTCCAAATAAACAAAAAAATTATTTTCATTTGTGTCATTCAAAGAAGCATAACAGAAGCATCTAAGGAAAAGGAACAAGGTAACTTATATCAAACATTTTGTGTTGTAACTTTTTACCTTAGACTGGCTTGGAAACTGTCTGGAATCTCTCCATTCTCTGATAATAGGTCAAAAGAGACACCTTAAAAAGAAATACTCAAATTAAAATGTCAAAAACTGTTCAAATTAACAAACTATATCAACTTCCACAGATGATGTGATAGAAAACCGACACAAAGTAGTAACGAAAATAACCGACACTAAGAAGTAATGAAATAAAAACGACAACAAGAAGTAACAAAAGAAAACCCACTATGGAGCTCTAGAAGCTTAAGTTGGGACTTATAATTACGAGCGATTCATAGAGGCACTAATGGGCCTGCGAATCTGTATTTCCTGAATAATAATAATAATAATAATGAGACAATTCAAGCAAAAAACAGACTGGCATCAATAACATAGTGATCATCAAAAGCAACATGATACCTTTAACATCTGTCAATGTGATTGCACGATTCTCAGATGAATGTATCTTTACACTTGGATTTGGAGAAACAATCTTGCTTTGTTTTACAAAGTGTTTTTTGGAATTTTTGGACTTGAAATGGACTGGCGTACTAAAAAGAAGTCTCTGTTTCAACAAATAAATAAATAAATACACAAAATATGACAATAGATATTCAGTGCATCTGCAGGCAATAAAATTCACTATCATTTTTAATTCCTTCCTTATCTATACACGCAAACGATTCCTGTCTCTATATTAAGAAGTATAACTTACTTGGACATCATACTTAACGTGGAAGTAACTGTAAACACACAGTTGGAAAATTAAATAACTTAACAGCTTTGACCAAGACAAAAACAAGTTTCTTTGAATCAAATTTGATACATGAAAAGTTATTTCATTACTTTGATATAATTCAAATGAACTTTATAAATCATGTCTGTTTGTCTCTGAGAAGACACACACATTCAGAGATATACGAGAAAAGTGTATTTGATATCTAACTGCCTACAAACATTAAGACCAAAAGAAACAACATTGAAATAGGACATTACACAAATAACACTTTTTTATTGAAAACAGAAAAAATGGCTTTATAAAGGTGATCTATGAACACCTGTTCTTAAAATATAAAATATTCACCATAACACCTCATATCTGATTTTACCTGTTGCAGATGCCAATATTTACATTTCTGTTTGTTTGTTTTGCCTTGCTCAAATTCAACAATTGTCTGTCAGTCATTACTTGCAACCCAGTGCTAAGAATTAAATGTAATAACTTTCAGTTTGTTTATAGAATTCAGATTTTTTATTCCTTTTTTATGGTTACAGCAAAGACTATATCAAAACAGCTGTTGGATTTCTATTACTACTATTTCAAAATAGTTTAAATTTATGATCTATAATCTGTGATTATTTTTTGTTCCTGAGATATTGGTATTTAAAGGTTTTGTCCATAACACTATTTCCATGGTAACACCACATCACAATGTTCAAGAAGAAAATGTTGACATACAAATACATAACTCAATTATAATGATATATTGTTAGAATCTTGTATATAGAGTAGTGGTAAAGTAACTGGTAAGTAATAAGCAAAAAAAATTATTGCCATATTTAATTTTGTCCTGCTAACAAAGCTATAATTCACAATGACGTCCAGCAAAACTGTTCATTCCCTAAAATTTCATCTTTTTCAAAAATTCAAAGCTGATCTTCATCATAATTTGAAATACCTTTAAACTGTTATTGTATAAGCTTCTTATTCTTTTCTAGCTTTATACAACACAACCATGTATTTTCAGTGGTGTTACTGATGTAACATTTAATACTTTGTAATACTTTTTTTCTTCAACATATTAGCCTAAATGCCATTTGCTACTTATCGGAAAGTTTACAAATGTTTTCAATGAAAAGCTTAGTAACAGTTGGCATTGAGGCATCATATTAACCAGTACATGTATGAAAGAGTAAGGTCTGCTGCTTCCCTTTCAGGAGCTAATACAGACTGATTTCGACATCAATAACTGCTTTGAGGTGTAAAAAGTCAGTGCCCCAAAAAATAGCATAAAAACAAAACTGCAGTAACTTATCAATGTTAATGTTATTTCAGAAAATCTACAACCTACCAAATAATGCAATGCATTTTTAGCCTATTAGTTACTTTAAACAGCTCAAAACTTCGTAGATCTCCCTGTTGAATTTTGTTGCCGACGCATAAAAATATATTGTGTATTACCACCTGCCTTTAAAACTATCATGCTCTTGTTATTATTAGGTTTCTGCAGGATTTGAGTTTATTTTGAAAAAAATGGAAAAAAGAAATTGTAAATTCTGATATATAAATCTTAGGAATGCACTTCTTTCATAAAAACATTAATATGAAGGTGTACCTGATCTGTTCTAATGAATTTGTTTCTTCTCTCCAAATCCATTTCTTGTACATTGTACTTGTATCTGGAAGCAAATCTGGAAACTACAACACATGATGTTAAACCTTTACAAATGCAGAAATGGTGCAAGCTCATTGGATCCAACCCTCATTGTTTATACCTGGTTGGAATGCATAACTCAGTCATTATTATTGAATAAGTCCGAGGTTATCATGTTATGTTGAGATGTAGCCAAAATAAACTCGCTTATTCATGACATGATAAACTCTGACTTATTCAGAAAGAAAAGGGTCTGTGAACAAAAAAGGATAGTGTGAAAACAGTAAAAATGGAAAAGTACAAAATCACGATGGTTATAATTTAAAGCTGGGAAAAAATTTAATTTGTACATATAATTTTTAATTTACTAATACTTACAAGTTCAACAGTGTCAAGAGATTTAGTAGGGTTGACTTTTTCAGCTGCTGTTGAGGTCATTATGGACTACTTTGTTCAAAACATGCCATTAATTAATTTGCATGTACAACATTAATCTAGAAATGTTTTTTTGAAAATTCACCTAGGAATTTAATTAGGAACCTTAATTCTGATGATGAATCTGGAATCTGATGATGACCACTAGTTAGTCGAATATATAATAACAAATATACCTTCCTAAATATAGGATAGGCCTCAGCCTAAACTGAGGATCTCAGCACAAGAATGAATAAAATATAAATAAATAAAATATAAATTTTTATAATGTTACAGATATGGCATCCTTACGGCATGGAATAGGTTATGCCATCCTTATGGTCAAATATATAACAAGAAAGAAATTGTAACATCTCTCTGTTCTTTCTTTCCAAAAATGTACACATGATTTTGTGGTGCAGTTATATGTGGCAAGGTCATGAATCATGAGTTGTGGCAAATACGAGGCTTGACTGCACATCGGCTTTCAGATGTTAGAGGAAAGCTAACCACATTTCTTACACTAATGTGTTTGTACAGTCTCGTCAATGAAAATATGCAAAAAGGGCTATTTCTTAGTTCATACATACAATTACCAATCTTACTTTGTTATCAAATATTTTTCAAAAAAACCCACATACATACATTCAAAATAAAAAAAGAACTCTCACTCTTGCTACTATGAGGCGCCTGATCATCACGCTAGCCCTCGCTATAACGCTTTTAGAGTTAGTTAAGATGCGCTTTAAATTGCGCACTTAGATGCTTTAAAAACATGCTCAACTTATTACATTACACGCTTTTTTTTTTATAAGAACAATTTTATAAGAACACGAGCCTCAGATTTGGCAAAAAAATAAGAACAAAATAAGAACAACCTGAGGCTCAAATCATTGTTCCAAAAATTAAGAACAGCCTGAGCCTGAACTTTCTTGGAAAATAAGAACAGTTCATGATGTGAATTCTCTCACTGGTAAATGGTTTAAAAGTTTATTGGGTTTTTTTCACCTCCAATAAATGTGCGAATGAGTCATTACCGAACAGCAACCATACTATTTACCAGTTGTTTTTAAAAAATATTTCTATTTTACTGGAAGTTCCATAAATAAGAAGAACAAAATGAGGCTGAAATTTGAAACTGTGTTCTTAAAGCAAAGAACAAAATAAGAACAATTCAGGCTAAAAAAGGCTCCAAAAATAAGAACAGCCAGCCTCAGGTCAGATTTTACTGGTTCTTATAAAAAAAAGCGTGTAGTGTTCATGCTCAATTGACAACAAAGGATAACTTACGTATATCAAGTGATTATTTGCTGTTACTAAGGAGAATGACCACCATTGCTTAGGAAATTTTTAAATTTATACAAATTCATTTGTTCACCTAAAACGAAAGAATATGAAAACATAAGTGGTACCAGCAGGACTCGTTTGCATTTGAATGAAATTAAAAAGCATCTAGTTTCCAGCTTCGTTTACAATAACAGTGAAATGGTAGCTCAACCGTGGACATCGTCTTGCAAACGGTTTCTACATTGAGTCAAAATATTATTTATAATTACAAAATTGCATTCCCAAATACGATTCAGGCGCGTGTGATTGCATAAAATGACAAGACTGTTGTCAAGTCAGTGGATCAAAGAACCAATAAATTATATAAACACAACTGAAAGCCCTCATTTCTAACATAACTTTAATTGCCTTCAAGATGAGACAAAATTTAATAAAAACAGCAATGCAAGAGACTACTACAAAAAAAAATTTAATGGTAAAACTGAACTTTACAAATTATATATTGTATCTTCTTTAATTAATTTACATAACATTTTAAACAACCAATTGCCACTCAAAGTAACTTTATTCATCTGACTGGTAAGATTTTTTGGCGCTATTACACTTTCGTACCCCCCTAATTTTATTGATGTTTCTTATGCAGAATTTCACGCTGATTAATATTCACATAAGAACTTGGGTCTGAAAATCAACAGAAAGGAAGTTATTCGCCATCAAAAATTTGGAAATATCTTCGGTCCATACCATAACTGTCGTCCGCCATTTTTACTTCATAATCATAATCCATCGCTTCGCATCTCGTGTCTCGCTGATCCTGAAGACCTGGTTTCTCTTCTTTCTCACTTTCTTCAATACAGTCTGTTCTCTTCTTCGCGGTGCTTCCCTCACTTATATAAAGTCCCTGTCACTTTACGTAAGTTTATAGACGCTAGTGATTGACTTATTTTGGAGCGAAAATTATTTTACCTTAAGTGAATTGGCCATTAGGAAGATGTTTAGATGAGTGCATCTTTCTGTATTATTGGTGATTAATTATGCAATAGAAATCCTGTAACAGGTTATATATTCTAATAAATCTAATAAATCAATGTATTAAGTTTTGACACAGATTTTGCCACCTGGGTTAAGACATTTGTTTATGACTACAAGAAGAAATCATTTTCATTCAACTGCTCTACATTTACATTTAAACCCCGGCAGTGTTGATAAACTTGAGAGGATAATTAAAAGAAGCCGTTACGAAACTATTCAATTTTGATGTTTAACCATGAGAGGTTCATCATTGCACTTTAAAACGGCTTTTTTTAAAGCCACATATATTTGAAAAACATATTTTTGGAAGATCCACTCCATTAATCAAGAAACTCCCCCTCTGAAGTTTTTTTGAAAGCAAATTTTTATACACATAATGCGTACAAGAGAGGACAAACATAGTATGCCACCTGCATTATGATCATATGTATATGATCTCATAAGTCCATCATAAAAAAGACTGAAAAAGCAGACTTTGTTTTAAAACAATCAAAAATTATTTTCAACCAATAATATTTATTAACCGAAGCTAATAAATAGATTCATTTGTTTCATTCATGAATAGAATTAAATCGCACGAAATAGGAAAGTAAAGAATCACGAACTGGGAATCAAAGTTGAGTGAAAACCAGGTTTCATCATATTGCGAGAAACTTTAAAAATGGCGGACGACAGTTATGGTATGGACCGAAGATATTTCCAAATTTTTGATGGCGAATAACTTCCTTTCTGTTGATTTTCAGACCCAAGTTCTTATGTGAATATTAATCAGCGTGAAATTCTGCATAAGAAACATCAATAAAATTAGGGGGGTACGAAAGTGTAATAGCGCCCGCACAACTGCCCCCAATCTCCTCCTTTTTAATATAATAATCAAAACGTTTCATCATGCTATCATGCCTGATTTTGTATGTTTACTTTCTACAATCTCCATACCCTGGGACGTGACTTGATATCTTGTAAATTAAAAGCGCTTCATCGGTCCTGTCAACTGATCAGTTGATCTGATTGAAATATTGGGAAAATCAGGAATTCTGTCAAATATCTGCCATTTATAAACAAAGTGTTTTCATAATAAAAAACAGAACACAGATTACTTTTTTTCGAGGTGAAATGTAGACAAACACGATATAGGGGGGCGTTTTCAGCCAGGGGTCTCTAATACCATCATACCGTCACAATTTTGAGAAAAAGCTGAGAGATGTGAAAACAATGTGTCAAATCCCTCCCTGTATTCCCTGTAAAGACATATATATAAATTATTCGTTTGAAACCTGCATGAACCTTTGTTGACCTTTGTTTATCTCCTAGCCTTAAATTGATGGCAATTTCCATTTAAAAAAGTGTGAATAAAACTAAAAAACCAGAAAACTACAAAAAATATATAGGCACAGATGCGTGAACTGTAATTATGTCTTTTTATCTCAGAATTTTTTAAAAAAGAAAGCTAACTGAAAAGAGAATAAAACAAATGTCTACGAAAAAATATAAGAAACAAAGTAAAAGTGTTTCAACTTTTTATCCAAGACATTTTTGTAGACAAGTTAATTATGGTGCACACCTTTTATAACAATCATTTTCAGTTCGCTATAAAATTAGGATAATTAGGGTATCAGTTAAGTCAATAAATCTCTGTTTTATTTGCTGAGATTCCAAAATATTTATATAGAGAAAGAAATCGCACAAAAAACGAAAAACACAAAAGTTTAACCCACGCAAAATTCACTTTTTTCAGTTGAACTCAAAAGATTATTTTGTGGGAAATAGATTAGTCATACATTCGCGAAACTAAATCCCTAAAACTTTGCGTTTTTTTCCTTGGGAAACTTTCTTCCCGTGAAACTTTCTCCCCATAAAGTAGCGAAGCTCTAGCCTCTACTATTATGTTAATCCAGATTCAGTCTCAAGGTAAGTTCAGAAGTTTTTATTCTAACAATTTAGTGAAGATTGATAAGAATTGGATTTGCTATTTTCCTTATGGGAATTACATTTGGCAGGAATTTAATTTTGCAATATTGGCAAATTTAGCTAAAATTCAGAAAAAAGGTCTGTGTTATTGAGCAAGATTTGCCATATGTATTACTTGAAATTTCTGTAGAGAGTATCTTTGAGCCTACTTAAGTCAGTCTGCACTGTTGAATAAACATTCTTGGTAATTCCTTCATTAGTCATTTCACGTTATTAGAGCACAACACACAAATTTTTATCACTGGGAAGTACTTTTGTCACAGAAAGAGAACAGAGGCAGCACCATTATCCAGCAGTTTTTAGGGATGTCTTTAAGCTTTCTGTTAAGTTGCTTTGCTGCCTAGTTAAGGTAGATAGATAAACCAGGAAACCCAAAACGTACTATATACATCATCTGCTTGAGAGCCACAATTGAATTTCAATTCACTATTGATCCAATCCAACAATTATTAACTTAATTAATTTTCTGTCGTGAAATAAGAAATTATTCTCAAAACTTATTTCACCTTATTTCAACTTATTTCACAATGGAAACCAAGCTTAAAGATCAAACTATTTAAATCATTTAAACATTTTACATGAAGCTATGTCTTATGATGATTATTTACTTGAATACATAGATACATACATCAAAATACATTTTAAATGCATCTGAGGAGGTCCACTTTCAAAAATTTTCTGAGTTTGCACCCAACCACAGCTAATTCAACTGATGCCCAAGTGTCAGCCCAAGGTTTGCTAAAAAAAGTTCTTCCATGAAGTTAGGAGGAACTGTGTATAGCTCAAGTCATCAAAGCTGTATGATCATTTTTCTTATGAAGTACCCCTTCCTATTTCATCTTGAATTATTCACTTAGACATGTTAATACTATGAATGACAAAGATGTGCCCACAAGCCAAAGATTGTTGCAAATATTCATCAAAAGAAATCCTAAAAAGGTTTGTATAGTAAATTGTATTTTTTATATTCCACATTCTATTTTTCATATATTTCAAATGCTTTGATTAAATATATGAGAATGTAATTTTTTGGCTTGGTGATCCTGTTTAGAAATGAATTTATTCAAACCTACAACAAAACTATTCACAAGAAAGAGAAAAAATGTTTTAGAAAAAAGACTTTTTCTTGATGCTCTCAACAACAACAATCTTGCTAATGAGGTATACCATGTTACTATTTCTATTCCAAGTATTGAAATTGCAGAATTGACCTTTATGAGTTATAGTTTTTTGTCTTCAAATTTTCTTTATTTTGATAGTAATCGTGTCTTTAGGCACCTTGGAAAGGTGTGAATTTTTTCAATTATAACCTTCTATTACAGTATTGCCATGGGAGAAAGTTCCCTTTGTGAGAAGTGGTTTATAATAAATTAATATTCTAAAATCATAAATTCAAGGAAAGAGATAAGAAGTACTGGGTTAATCACCCAGGTGGAGATAACTAAAACGGCTATGTAGCCAAAACATCAGTGATTTAACTTTTGAGAAATGTCTTGATTATACAGTCATCTTTCAACTTTTCTATAGGATAAGCAATGGCTGTTGCACTTGGCGTGTCGTTATGACAGAGAAGATGTTGTTCAAAGTTTGCTCTCTGACACCTGTGTTGATGTTAATGGTTTAGATAGAGTAAGGTATTTTTTCTACTGATCAAAATCAAAATCAATAATGGCTGACATAGATTGAACTCATTATACTTGATGTCCTATAATCAACTTTCAGTACACTTGTAAAGCAACTGTAAAAATGAGAGAGAAAAGTTCAGAGATTTAGTTGTTTTAAGGATAGTCATCACCCCTATAATTGAAAAAAAAAACAATTTTTTTTATTTCATAAAAGATAAAGCTTTCAGAGAGTTTTCTGAAAATGTATATTATGATGCTATAAAAATTAATGGTACAGCATTTTAAATTTAGTGGTATTTCATTTCATTCTTATTTATAGAAGACTTATTAATTATTCATGTAAAGGAAAGACAAGCTATTGTTTCTTTTGTAATGTTGTTTACTCAACCGATCGCATAATGGAATTTCTTTGGAAGACGTTTTCTCGATAAGCATTTTTGCCTTACTTACACACCTCCAGGAACCCCTACGATGGAGGTACCGTGACATAGTTTTTTGCAATTGAAAGAAAAGAACAAATCATTGCTACAATTTTTTCTTTAAACAAATATTCACTCTGCAATGAAGGGAGAAAGTCAAGGAAAGGCTATTTTAACAAGTGTTTTTCGTAAATCTTTTATTTCGTCAGAACTAGGACTTGTTTAGAAAAACTGTAGTAACGTTTTTTAAATTAGTAAACGTAAAACACAATAACTTAAAGATGTCGCAGAAAATATTTTTCAAAGGGTCCGTAGAGCTCTTAGAAATTAAGGCTTTTCAAAATGCCCTTGTCCGCAATAACTTTTTAAAACTAAATGTAGAAAATGAATTTATATATATTAGATAGGAAATTTTATAAGGTTTTCAAAAATATATACTTTGTTGATGATAAAATAAACACATCAAAAGTTATGGACACAAAACTGAAAACATGCAGCAAGGGGTAAATGTAGTTTATACTAAGTATTTTATGTTAATTTTTAATTAGACAATTCTTTTACGTGGTAAACATTTTTTTTGTATATCATTCTTATTTTTAAGAGGCTATAACATAGGTCATGTGATTTTTCAAGTTATGATGCAGTACCAAACTTCAAGGCAAGGAAAAATAAACTGCGCAAATTAAAGCCTATAGCAGCTGCAAAGACATCAATTTCATTTTGTGAACTATACTGGATTGATTGAGCATTGCACAAGCTAGAATAATCACGAGTGACAAGAAAAATATGAACTAAATCATGTGCGCCACAACCTGTGTGACGTCATGTTCTTGGTTTATTTCAAATTTACTCAAATCAAAAGATTACTACTTTACAGGGAGAAAGTTTTGTGTGGAGAAAGTTTTGCGTTTTCTCATTTTTTGTCCATTTTTGTTCAAAAATCCCTCAAATTTCATGTTTTTTCACGTATAAATATCTACATTGGTTTTCACCCACATGTTTTAATATTGATTTGCTCCTGTCGCTACACTGTTGAGCACTCTTGATTGGATATTGTTATTAACTTTTGTTGAAATAATTGAAACATGGAGAAACTTGCTTTGGACTATTCAATGAAGAATGTTCCAATACCATCAAAAAAACTTTATTTAAAATGTTTAACAGAGAAAGTAGAGAAATTTATCAAAAGAGTCCGTTGGAAAGCATTGTTTTTTGAACTGGATAACGCTTCGGATGCTGCACGTCAATCAAACTACGGTTTCAAGACGTTGAAATGTCCACCACACCACCCCGATATTGACCATTTCGAAAACGAATTGCTTAATCTAATACAAAACATCTCATTCAAGACAGTCCATAATGAATTTCAGAAGAAATTACGTGACGATATTAGAAGAATCAATTCCTCGGATAAAGCTTTGATCCCTGCAGACAAATCACGCAACTTTTACGAGCTCGACAAAAAAAGTCACGACAAGCTTTACAAAGAAAGTATAACCAAGACATACAAAAAGTCAGACACCAAAACATACGACAACATAAACATGAGGCCCAATCTGTTGCCAAGCATCTCGGAATAGACGATAGAGTAGAATGCCTTGCCAGAAATGTATCCTTCATCACTTTGAAAGACCATAAACCTGACTTTACAAATAATCCCAAGTGCCGACTCATCAACCCTGCTAAACCGGAACTTGGAAAGGTAAGCAAGCAGCTCCTAGAAAACATCAACAAATCAATCCGAGGCTACAAAAACCCACCAGTGGCACAACTCTGACGACGTCATCAAATGGTTTAAGAACATCCAAGACAAAAGTAAATGTGTATTTGTCCAGTTCGACATCGAGGAATTCTACCCCTCTGTATCTGAAAACCTCCTCATGAAATCACTCTCATTCGCCAGAGAATTTACGAACATCTCGGATGATGACGAGAAAATCATCAAGCATGCTCGAAAATCTCTTCTCTTCACACATGACAGCAGCTGGATTAAGAAAGACGGTAACCCAAACTTCGACATAACAATGGGTAGCTATGATGGCGCCGAACTTTGCAAACTAGTCGGTTTGTTTGTACTTAATAAACTTAGCAATTTGTACGAGCCAGATGCATGCGGCTTGTACCGAGACGACGGACTTTGTTGCTTTCACGAAATTTCCGGTCCCGAAGCTGATCGCTTGAGAAAAGACATAACCAAACTGTTCAAAAATGAATTCGAATTAAAGATCACTATCGATACCAACCTGAAAACCGTTAATTTCTTTGATGTTACATTCGACCTCGAAAGGGATTGCTATCGACCATATGCAAAACCGAACAGTCAACCAATCTATATAAGCACAAAGTCGAACCATCCCCCCAACATCATCAAGTACATCCCAAGTATGATATCTAACCGTATTTCAAGAATCTCTTCAAACAAAGAAACCTGTGACCGAGCCGCACCCTATTACAACAACGCACTAAAAGCCAGTGGATACAAAGAAAAGATCACGTACGTAGAGAAACCAACCAATCAAAAAAGATCTCGCAAGCGCCAAATTATATGGTTCAACCCCCCATTTAGCTTGAACGTAAAAACTAATGTTGCCAGAAGATTCCTAACCATTGTTGACAAATGTTTCCCACGCAATCACAAATTCCGGAAAATATTCAACAGAAATACGCTGAAAGTTAGTTATAGTTGTCTTCCAAACATGGCTAGCATCGTCTCCACACATAACAAAAAGATTTTGAGCGAAAATCAGAAACCCAAAAATGATGTAAAAACCTGTAACTGCAAAAATAAGAGTGCATGTCCCCTTAATGGTACATGCTTGGTGGAAAGTGTTATTTATAAGTGTCTCGTTACAAAATCTGAAAATGATGAAGGAAAGCATTATATTGGTTTGACGGGTGGAAAGTTTAAAGACCGCTGGGTGGGACACAACTATTCATTCAGACACGAAAAAGCAGCGAAATCCACTGAGCTTTCCAAATACATATGGGAATTAAAAAATAATGGAATTGAACCAAGTCTTTCGTGGGAGATCGTGGATCGAGCCATACCTTATAAAAATGGTAGTAAAACTTGTAACCTTTGTTTGACGGAAAAATACCACATCATCACGTCAAAACTACCATTATTGAATAAAAGAACAGAACTGATCTCTAAGTGCCGTCATGTAAACAAATTCATTTTGAGTAACTATAAATCAGTCCCACCGGACTAGCTACTATTGATATTTTTAATACTTTTAATATTTTTAATAATTTCAACATTTTGTATATAAAGATTTTTTACAAGCAGATTTTATGTATATCTGATGATCGCACTAAGCGTGAAACTGACAGTTGTATACTGGCTTTTTAACAAATTTTAATAAATAAATAACTACATTGGTTTTCATTGATTCGTTGGTACTCCTCGATGAGAGGGTGTCTTGATTGTGTTTATCCCAGCGAAATTCACTTTTCCAGTTGAACGCAAAAGATTATTTTATGCAAAATAAATTTGATCACTCATTTGCAAAAGTAAATCCATAAAATTTCGCTTTTGTTTTTCCTCACGGTAAAGTATCCTTGATAAACTGAGACATGCTTTCATTGAGTAAATAATGGAGAAAATTCACTGTTAGCAGAAAAATTGTTGAGATATTGATGTTTATAAATAATTGTGTAATCAGTTTCATTTCAAAATTAGAAAGAGTTCAACTTCCTTCCAGCAGTTGTAGATAAAATAATTTACAAAAATTTAATAAGAAATTCATATGTTTAATCTACATAGACACCTGCCTAGTACTTTGACATTTCCATGATTTTTTGTAGGATGGAAAGACGGCCATTACAACAGCTACTGAGAACAATTCCATCGACTGCTTCAACTGTTTACTTAAGTATGGCATCAATCTGAATCAAGTTGACAATGTAATGTTATCATTGTGTTGTTAATGCGCACTCTCCTAACTAAGTTAACTTTCTCCTTCTGTTCTCTCGTCGTCAATTTCTTTTCTGTTTTGTTGAATAGAATGGAAAGTCAGTCCTGATTGCTGCCATCGTAGTAAACAACTTCAACATGGTGGATAAGCTAATTAAACGTGCAAGTCTATCAAAAGAAGTCAGTAATGATGATAATTTTATTACATTAATTTTCATCACTTCCCAATCTTTTTTCAGGTTAGAGGTCGTAAGTCACATTGAATCTGATAGAATTATAGAACTGTAATATGGCAAAAAGTAAAGAAAAAAATTACAATGAATTGCATTCATTTAGATAATCAGTACAGCTACTCGATATGTTATCAGTATGAGGAATAGTGAAGCCCTGTCAATTTTGGCTGATTATGAAGAAGTTGATTTGGCTGAACTGGATGATTGCATGAACTTCTTAGATAAGGTATATAGTTGTTTCTTTACTGAAAAAAATTTGGAAACCTAGTTGCAAAACAATTTTTTTCAAAATATGTACCTTAAAAGATTTTCAATATTATATTGGATTGAATGTACTTTTTATTTACGACTGTTATTTTAGAAACAATACACTGCATTGCACTATGCTGCCAAAAGAGGTTTTGTTACAGCTATCAAAAAGCTAATTCGTGTTGGATGTAACATGAATTTCAGAAATGTAAGTTTAGTTTCCCTTCTTCGACTGTGATTAGACATTACACAATGTTCCATTTTTGATGTAATATATCAGGATTTGAGTCTCTTTTGAATGTAGATTTATGAAATACTTATTGTTTATGGTGGTTTTAATACTTCCCCTTTATGAAATGTATACTTCGAGATTGGAGGGGATTTGAATTTGTTTTGCCTGAGATACTTTGAGATTTTAAACTAATTGTGGCAGGCAAAATATCTTCATTTGCTTGTCTCTAACAAGTTTTTTGCGAGTTAAGTTTGTTTGGATCAGGCTTTTAGAGATTGACGTTCATAAAACGTCATTATAACGCTCTAACGCTAAGTTTACACTTTGTGGAGTACGATGGAAAGTTGAACTATTTCTTCACAAAATAACAATTGTCTCTCTACTTTGTGTAAATCCCTTTTATCTTAATAATTATGACCTAATTTATCAAGATAACGAACTTTGTAAATTAATTGTTCCTTGAGGTATCCTCTCTTTTTTTTGGATGATACAAACTGTAGTGGTGTGGCAGTGGTGTAATTTATACACCAATATTAATGATCTTTGATGGTGTGTTGACTCTGACTCCCTTCATTGCTCTCCATCTTTGATAACTTCAAAAACTAAGTTCTTCCACTTGCTTTTTTCAGGTAAAGGAACATCCTGTCAGCCTAGCATATATGCATAACCAATATGAGGCCCTGTCTATTTTGTTAAGTCTGGGTTGTGGTCCTGATATTGACATGGTGAGGAGTTTACTGTGTGCTTTTGTCATGTCATGGAAATGGAAATGTGTGTTGTGTATGTCAGGCCATTTGCAGTTGAAAGTTCGTTCATGGTCACATTACCTTCATAAAAACTAAATCTGGTATCCGCTTATTATTGATTATTTTTGAAAAATCGGCAACCGTTAGCTTGTTCTCATAGTTATCATGGCATAGTTATCAAGGTTCGCATTGCTCAAAACATTACATGCGTGGTGTATGCGACTTATGAAAAAAACGTTTTTTCTAAATCTTTCAAAATAATCAAGCAAAATCCGCTATTATTCATAAAATATTCGTAATCCGGCGGATGACGATGAACGACGAACTTTTAACTGCAAATGGCGTCAAGTCTAGCATTCTTTTTGATCACCGGATGGAAAAGAAGGTATTAGTGGAGAAAGTACATCCGTGATAGAACCGTTGCAAATGTATTGGTGTAAAAATATCATGTAACAACTGATTGAAAAGTGTATAGTTGAAGAAGAGGTGGTCAATGATGCATCAACACCACTCACAAAAATGATCATGGCTTCCCTTTCTAGAAATTCATGGGATTGAACAAGTGGTTAGTCATAGTAAAGAAGCCTGGTCCGGAATTGTGTGAGAGCCTGAAAGGTGCAGATATACAAGAGCTGTTACACTGCTTGAAACTACTTCAAGACAGAAAAGATGGCGGAAAAATTCACATCATTTGCTACAAGTTTCTACAGCAGTTGGACCTGCTTGATTTCTTTCCGTTGCAGGAGATCGAGAGTGTAACATTCGTGCGATGCAACATGACGACAGGAATACCTCTATTTACAAATCTGACATCGTTGTGTCTGATCAGCTGTCAGGTTGCAGATGACACGAGTTTTACCAAATTTGGTAATCTCCGTACGTTACGTCTATGTAATAATGGCTTATCGGATTTACCGAATAGTGTTAAGTTTATGAGGGAGTTAAAGTTTTTGGACGTGTCGTTTAACAAGTTAGTAGCGTTACCTGATTGGTTGATGGAATTGTCATTGGAAGTACTAAACGTCAGTGACAATCAGTTAGCGGATTTGAACCAGCTTTTGCCGAAGCAATTACGAACTTTGCTTATTCATAATAATATGATTACACGTCTTTCACCGTTGCTAAGTACTTTGCCCCAACTATCGCTTATATCGTTATACAAGAATCCGCTCGTCTTTCCTGAGGTGTCCATCACGAAAACTAAAACCAAGTCGGTGTTGCAGTACTTGCATGCATTTCTAACTGACACCGTTGCCAACCAGACCGTGAAGTTATCGTTGGTCGGTCAAGAAGGAGCTGGAAAGTCCACTTTAGTAGCTGCCTTGAACTCAGGTCACGGCGTTTGTGACCAACAGGTGGATATTCCCAAGACAGACGGTCTTGACATCACAGATTTCGTTCTCGATAACGTCAATTTGCGAGTGTTTGATTTGGCTGGGGATATTGATTTCATCGAGACACATAATATGTTCATATCAGAAGGTACCGTGTATTTGGCAGTATTTGATTTACGAACGTATGCGGTTGGCAGACATTCGAACTTTTTTGGTCGTGTGGAAGTGTGGTTGGCTTCTATTTACGCACAAGCGCCACATTCCAGGGTAATATTGGTTGGTACAAACGCTGACGCAGAAATGATGACTGCATCGCTATTAGATTGTATTTGGGAGCATGTTTCAGCCATATTTCGGAAGGTATCGGAACAACATCGGAAAGATTTCTCAAGTAATCCATGTAATATATGTTTGCTGTGTAATTCGGACAATGCACCGGACAGAAGGAGTACTGTCGGAGTTGCTGGTTATGTCTCGATTGACCACACCATCGTACATTCTGAAAAGATTGCAGAAAGAGTCCAGGAAAGTTCGTGTGATGGCTACATGAAGTTTCCTCATATCGTTGGGTATTACGAAGTTAGCAGCACATGTCACATTCCAAAGGTCATACTTGCCGGTAGAAATTTGAGCATCCTCCAGCTCAAAAAGGGAATACAACAAGCATGTGTAGATTTGCTTGCATTGAAGCCAACCATACCACGAAAATGGGTGAACTTGTGTAGCATATTAACCAAGCGAGTTGAGAACGGCTTCCCTATGATACCCTATCAAACGTTCACCGACCTGGCGTTAAGTTGTGGTTTCGAAAACACCGAAGAAGAACTCCTACCATTCTTGTTACATTATCATTCATGTGGCGAGTTATTGTACTATCGCGACAATGACCTGCTATGTGACGTTATCATCACAGATCCCCAATGGCTAAGTAATCAACTGCGAACCGTGATAAGCTATCGGGTGACGCCCGATCTCAACGAAGGCGTCATATCGCATGAACAGCTATCAGTGGCATGGCATCATCTTGCTTCCGACTATCACGAAAAACTGTTGGCTTTGTTTCGGCAAGCCGGTGTCTTATTGTCCTTTAACAGTCACTCGGAATTAATCCCGTGTCAATTACCGGTTGGTCGACCATCCGAAGATGTTTGGCCTCGCTTTCCCAATGAAAACGAAAATCAGGTGGATTACTTTTTCTCGTTTGATAATTTACCCCCGTCGTTCTTCTCTCGCCTTGTGTCGTTAGTCGAATCAAAACGTTTCGATACGGGAATGATGCAACCATTGTATCTTAGCAACCACATTGTTTACTTTACCAAATCCACAGGTATTCCGTGTTACTTGCACACTAAAGAATCATCTGTGAATCTAACCCGAAGTGCTCCTTCTTCCGACAACTGTCGTGAAATGGACATGCTAACAGAAGGCGTGAAACTAGCTCGTTATTTATCGCTTGAACCGTCGTCCGTTCAGACGTTGTTAGATGTCGGCAGGAATTCCTTTCAAATATCTATGACGGGTGATGATAACGACGGTGTGGAGATTGACGTCAAGTTTGGTATTCATAAAGTGTCGTCCCGTCATCGAGTACACTTCGAACTACTTCCGCATCGAAAGGCCATTATTTTAAGTATACGTGGTTGCCGTCCCTGCTGTTTATCACCAGAAACCATGGACATGTTGAACCGTTTGCGTTTGACCATGTTCGAAGGTTCAAGTACGCGATTCTTCATATTGTGTCCTGTTTGCGTTCGGAAAGGATATCACGATCCGGTGAGATTCACGTTAGCCGACATAGAAACATACGACCCGGTGTGCTCAAAAGGTCACGATCTTATCAGCTGGGATGCTGTTATGACTGGACAATGCGATTTTAAGCCTGTACTAACGTCTGAAAGTATCATTACCAATCTAACGGATAACGAATGCCCGAAGTTATTTGTGATGGTGCCGGTTAACCAACATGGCGTCGGACTGAAAGAGTTCTACACTCTTACATACTTACGCGACGGTTATGCTGTTCATTTGCTCTGTGAATATCCCGACTGTTGGCATTTCTTGCCGTCTCCAGGCTACCGGCTGACGAAACCGAAAGATTTTGTCAAGAAATATGGTCGGCGACTTCAGAGTATTCTAAAGGTTCTAGGAGCTTTTGAAACGCCGGCAAGAGTCGCGGGAATGTTTTTCGAACCAGCCGCTGAGTTGGCAGACTGTTGCGAGAAGATCAACGAATTCGTGGTTAGTTTAGAGGAACACCTGTACGATTTTCAAGAAGAGTGGTCTTTTAGCTCGTCTTCGTCCGTATCTGATGATATGAAATATCTTCAAAGTAGTGATGGATTAAAGAGACGGGAATTTCGAAGGTTCTTGAATAAGGCGGATGAAGAACACAGGTTTGGGGATCTGATCCCCACGTTTTACGCTGGTAATATTTTGTGGCTGTGCGAAAAGCACCATAAAATGCACACGTCCATATAATCATCATTACCAAACTTCGAAAAATTTTGATCACATAGGTAGCTGGTTATGTCCGTTTTTCTAACAACTTCAGAAGATTTGTGTCTCACCTTTTTGCAGTAAGGAAACGACCTCGCCTTTATGGGATTTTTTATAAACCGTGAGAAAGCTTCAAATGTTAATTCTCCACAGTCACAAATATTTCATATTTTATATTTTCCATTGAACATTTTTTATATCACTCATTTCTTTTTAACGTTTTTATATAAAACATACGATTTTATATAAAACATACGTTTTTATATATTCACGTACAGCTGATCCACAATGCGATATTTCGTAAATATTTCTTCTCGAGTTTTGACGTCACAGTTCCATGCCTTAGTAATTTCAATTGAGCTTAGACATAATGTAGCCGACCGTTAAATGTTTCTTCCATAGAGTTGGATACGCTAAATTATATTAGAAATATTTTCCGTACAAAATCCAAAATGTAAGGAGAGCATAATTTCATTAATTGTTCTCTCCACTTGCACTCATGTTGATAGTTGGATGATGTACTATGAGATGATTAAATTATTAAATTAAATTTTTATCGAACTACAGAGAGAATCGGATTAGGGAGTGTCTCCTCTAATTCGAATTTTTAGGCGGCAAAGTAGAAAAAATTGAATTACAGAGGGAAATCTTTGTAAACTCGCAAAAAAGGAATAAGACATACATTTTTAATATGAACAGTGCAGTACGAATATCAAAGACTTTTTCCAAGGATCAGAACAGCTTTATTAACTTGATCGTACTTGTCTGCTTTAACTCTTTTGGTAGAAACACTGCCTTTTTGAAACTGTGGTTAGGGCCTTTTTACACTCAAGAAATCTATTTAGAGAGGAAATTAGAGACCTAAAATCTAGATCGAATTATGGAGGTTCGAATTCGAGAGAGTCGACTGTATTTGTTAGCAACACTCTACAAATCATTGATATCTAGGGTAGACACTACCATTAATAACCCCCAAAGTATTTTTTATTATGTGTTATTTTTATAGATTGATGGTTAAATATATATTTGTCGAATTTTTACTATATTAAATTATAAAGTTTTTGACCATCCTTAATGTACAAAAGAAAACCTACTTCTGTCAGTCAGATTTTGTTGATAGTTTTCATACGAAAAACCATCTTGAGGTGGTTCTTCATTATATTGCGTCAATGTTTGTTGGAATTTGGTTCTTACAAGTTGTCGACAGTTTTTTTTTTTTTGTTTTTTTTTTTTCATCTCACACTTTGCTACTTCTTTAATTTTCTCACAACCTTTATGACGTCATTATCTATGATGTGATAAAACTATAGTTTTTCTTTTTCTAATGAAAATATCATCTTTAGCTATTTAATTTTGTTATATTTTATTATATATTTTTAATATTTTTAATTTGGAATAAGCGAAACAATGACTATTTCATTCTTCTAAGTCCTATTTATTTTCATGAAGAAATTTACCTATTCGAAAAGACTGACATTTTCCATCAAGTAGACAAACACAGCACAGATTATTTAGATTACGATAGAACTCACCAAGAAGCTTTTTTATAGTTTCTTCGATTAAAAAACCATAAAATTATATTAGACACGATTATAATGTAATGATTGCCCTTGCAGCAAACGAGGAGGCATAGTAGTTTCACGAGATAGACGAAAGTCAGTTTTCGATTTTGTTCTGCATCTTAATCATCAAACTTTTCGTGTTACTGTTACACGTTGGTATATTTTTCATTTCAAAGCATGGTACTGTAAGTGGGAGACAATGTTTTTTCGTTTTTTTTGGTATCTTTCTCCTAATTTATTATTATATTATACTGTGTTATTTAGAAAGTTCGTTTGCTAAAACCGCTTAGACATTTTTCATACTTTTGTGTTGTTTTAGTGAAGGGAACGACAATGATTTTGAAGCACAGCTTGATATCTGAAATTTTACCAACCATGCATTTTATTTTTGTATATATATGTTTTAGCTCTAAATATCTTTCATTCAAAAAATTTTCTTCCATTCACTGGAACATTTTAGCTATTTTATGTTTTTTGATTATAAAATACGTACCCTTGGTTCCAGTTCACACATTTCTTTTGTTTGTAGGAAATACTTTCTGATATTACTTGTTTAGCCTTTTACACTTTTTAAAAGGTATATTAGCATCAGTGTGACTTAGGCCTAAGAGATAACAAAAAGTAACGAAGTCTTGTGCAGATTTTCAGCTGTTTAAATTGTTTAACTCTTTCATCAGGGTCATTCCATACCAAATGGTACAAATTTCAGTACTTGGGACATGATCTTAGAATTTGTTCAAACTTTGTCAGAAAGTTACAATATATAAGATGAAACACTCCTGAAAATTTCAACTCAATATCTTGCACGGTTCAAAATTATAGCTGTTCAAAGTTGACGAGCATCTACAGAAAATTGCTGTCTGATAGGTAAGCTGCATTTTTTCATTTTTTGGACCTCTCTTTACATATTTACCCTAGAGTAGTGAAACTTTGCAGATTGTAAGACACCTTGGTGCATTATCAGAATATGCAAAAATCAATTCCCATAAAGTTTTCAAAAATCCATAATGGCGGCTTAAATATGAAAAAAAAAACTAATTTGGAAGTACAAAAACGGATATTTGCCAACACAAGAAAAAAATAATCTCAAAAACTTTTAATCCTGCATGACTACATGGAGGACTATCAGAAAATTAAAAGATAGAGGTTTCCAGGCTAGTCTTCGTTGCTAAAACTGACTGTAAAAACTACACCAAATGAAGTCTTGCGAAAAACCTGGAAACCTACCATAGACACTTAAACCCAGACTTTAAATTTTTGTCACATATTACTACTACTACTACTATAGGCATCACAAAACTGTAAAAACATTTGTGGGCACTCATTAAGAACATGGTCATTTCAACAAAAATATAACTAGGAAAATCCAGAAAAATCACTGTTACAAAGTCATAGAGATTTCTCTTGATTCTGGAAGATCCTATAGGATACTATCAGAAGGAGATATAAGGGTCTCTATGGTGTTTCTTGTTTCTAAAACTGACTGTAAAAACTACACCAAATGAAGTCTTGCGAAAAACCTGGAAACCTACCATAGACACTTAAACCCAGACTTTAAATTTTTGTCACATATTACTACTACTACTACTATAGGCATCACAAAACTGTAAAAACATTTGTGGGCACTCATTAAGAACATGGTCATTTCAACAAAAATATAACTAGGAAAATCCAGAAAAATCACTGTTACAAAGTCATAGAGATTTCTCTTGATTCTGGAAGATCCTATAGGATACTATCAGAAGGAGATATAAGGGTCTCTATGGTGTTTCTTGTTTCTAAAACTGACTATAAAAAACTGCTTTTAATCGAATTTTACAAAACAAAGTTAATTTTTTTGTCATGTGTTACTGTTACTATAGACTCAATAAAAATATAAAAACATTTTTTAGCACTTATGGAAAACATAGTCAAATAAACATTTTTATTACAAGGTTATATGTCATTCACTTTGATCCATGTAATGCCATTAATCTGCATGATTATGTAATAAAAGAAGCCACTGTATTGTACCGTGGCAGATTTGGACACCTATCATGAGTTTGTAAACAAGATGTCCGGCCGGATATCTCAGACGCCCGGCCGGATATTTAAACGTACGGTCGGGAGTTTGAGATGTCCGGCCGGGATTTTTGAAACTAGTCTTGAAACATCCGGCCGGACATCTTCACTCAAAACGTCCAGTAGTTTTCTAATTAAATTTAGTTCATTCTCTCACTTTCAATCTTGAAACAACATGGAAGGTATGGCTTCAGCGTCAGGTTCCGCCCTGTGTTCCATTGGTGAGTTTTTAAACGAACAATGCGATGGTGTTAAAGAAGACATGAACAGATTGGAAGATTTTGATGATGAACAAAAGACTTGGATAGAATTGAATTTGTTTTGTAATTATCATGAGAAAATTTACTTGCGACGATTTGATACTGAGCATGGAAAGTTGTGTTGTGATAAACATCAAGAAACATTCAAGGAAAGTTAGAAGTATGTGAATTTATTTTTGCATCATTTCAGGGCTTCACTTATTAACGTTTTTGAAAACAAAAAGACTGTGTTTTCTGTCCACTTTCTAGAGTGCCTTCGTGCCGTATCCATTGCTTAGGAAGAACAATTCAAGTTAATTCCTGGTACGAACATTTGTACCCAGTGTCGTAAGATTTTATAATCAAATTCTGAAGAAGGTTCTGATAGTAACGAGGTGGCCAATGATTCACTATATCAGGATAACATCAAAGAGGAATTAAACAATAGTTTAATCAGCCTTGGTTGTTCTCCATTAAAGTATGTGGCTAAGAGAGTTTCTTATGGAAACAGAAAACTGGAAGAAGCCACTGTTGCAACTGGAAGTCGTGTACCTAATAGTTGGACAATTGAGCGGAACATGAATTTTTTTTCAGTGTCAAAAAGATCTGTTTCGAATTCAAGGAAGCAGAAGAGGTCAAACGGAATCCTTCCCAATTTGTGGATGCTCGTCAACTTTGAACAGCTGTAATTTTTGATCTGTACAAGATATTGAGTTGAAATTTTCAGGAGTGTTTCATCTTATATATTGTAACTATCTGACAAAGTTTGAGCAAATTCTGACATGGGTCATGTCCAGCCTTGCACCATTTGGCATGGAATGACCCACTAAAAACACTACACTATCATATTTGTATAAATCAACTCAGACTAAAGTCCTAATCAAGTAATATTCTTTCCACTTCTTCTCAACAGTCACAATAGAATTGGTTCTTTCGTCTTGGTTAGTATCAAAAATCTACCATTTACACTTAATGTCCTTGTATGGCGACTAGCCGGCAGCGAAAACTTCCTCAGGGCGAATTAGTCACCTCTATACCCCCGAAGTTAAAGGGTGTATTATTGGTTCTGTATCATTGTTATTATTATCACTGTCATCTGTATCATTTCTGTAATCTTTCTGTATTTTTTGTATCAGGAAAGACATGTGTTTCTTCCTTGTGTTAAGTAAGGAGGAGTTTTTAAAGGTTTCCCACGCCTCCTCAAAAATCCTCAAAAAAATCTTATTTTTGTTGATTTCTCCTCAAATCTCTTCAAAACAATTTGTGACAATGTAATTGAAAACTGAAATATCTGTAGTTTATCGGACTATTTATCATCAGCCAGGTTCTATGTTTTACTATTGTTTTTTTTATGTGGATCAATAACAGTTTCAGGGACTAATATATAATATATCACCCTCTAGTATATGTTGTGATAAGCGTCCTACTAATATTTTGATGTGGGAGTTTTGCCCTCAAATCTCCTCAATTTTGAGATAAAATATGGAGTGGGAACCCTGTTTTAGTCCTTGGTCTTTCATCTGTAATGGTTGACTGAAACTGGTAGTTGACTTACCGCCAGAGATACGTATAGCATTTGCTCTAACTTGCCAGTGTGCAGTCAGTCGATGGCTCCTTATGGACTGATACGCTGCTTCTAAAGCGCATTTGAGTGGAATATCGAAATGCGACTTGATTGGACTCGAACACGGGTCGCAACAGTCGCAGTCAAATATACTAACCACTACACCATAAATCATAGCGTGACAAAATGGTTGACAGGTGTGTTTCTTCCCAGCTTGCTGTCATCTCTGGTGTACAAGACTTTTCCTCTCCAGAAATAATTCTGTAAATGATGTTTTGTCTGTGCTTCCATCTGTCTAGCCAGCCTTCTGAAGCTTTAAAATCAGGTTCGTTGAATTGCTTTGCAAAATCCAATGCTTTTTCTCGAATGATTTGACCACTAATCGGCGGCACAGTTCTTTCACGAGCGTTAAAGGGAAATTAAGCCTTAAAATTTCTTTTCTGATTTTGAGCATGAAATACTTCATTTATCCTAGAGGAACACCTTTTTATGTATAAAAGGTATTCCAAATGAAAAAAACTGCTAAAAAAACAACTTAGTTAAATCGCCATTACAGCTTTCGTTATAAATATCATGACGTCACAGAGCGAATTTCATTTGCAGAAACATCAGACGTAGACAGCACATGATGACATGTTTTTTACGCCTACGTTCTAAAGATACGAGAAGCGGTAGGAAAACAATAAAGACAACACGAAGATTTTTATCATTCACCAACATAACAATCTTAAACATCAAGAAACAGCAAAATGTAAAATAAGTTTATCGTTGGCGATTCAAGAAAAACAAAAACAATCATACTGAAGATTTCATTTTTTATACATCTAAAATATACACATTTGTTCAAAAACTCAATTACGCACATATACCTGCTATAAATCTAAAACGAAATACTTTTTAATAAAGGTTTTATATCACAAAGCACACAAGAACTTTCATCAACAAAAACAAAATATTGTAGTTTATGTAATCCTTACAAAATGAGCGATCGCGCTGTGACGTCAAAATTTCCATCGCAGAGCACTGCAATGGCGTCCGTTGTTAGATACTAAATAACGAAAAACTGAGTATAGTTATCATTTAAAATAATTTTTAATGGTCACAGAAGATTAATGGGACCTTTCTGCAGCTAATATAAAAAGTTTTTGGTAAAGGCTTAATTTCCCTTTAACGAACCACTTGTAAACTGCTTTATCAATGTTATCGTATTTCCGGAAGAAAGCTTTTGTCTTTTAGCTCCATACTGGCCTGATTCATACTTGGTAAAAATGTCACTTTTATTCTTAACCCAGTATGAAAGTGTGTTAGGTGGGACACCATACTTTTTAGCAATAGACTTTTTAGTTGTTCCTTCTTTTTCAAGCTCTTTCAAAGCAAGATATTTTTCTTTGATCGTCAGAACAGCTTTCTTCCTTGACGTTGTCTGAGCGGTTGCCATCTTTGATGTGGATTTGAAGAGCCTTTAAAAAGTTTGTTTACATCCACCCCCTTGTTTTTTAATCGAGCTTTCGAAACGTTCGAAAATTAGATGAAACGTTCGAAAATCAAAGGAAACGTTCGAATTTTGAATGATCCTTTTAAAACGTCCGAATGTTATAAAACGAAACGAAACAACACAACAACAAAGCAGTTACACCACAATTAAGACGAAGAAGTGAAAATTACAATGGATCTTGTTTCAATGATAATCAACGAAACACAGCCGATAGAAATCATTCTTATCAAGTATTATGAGAGTAACTCAACCGTTATGGGATATCATGAGTATCAAAAGAAATGGAACGCTGTTATTGGTGAAGTCCTGGAAGCTAAAATGGAACCAACAAACGACATAGACAAATATGCAGTGGCGGTCTGCAAAAAAGGAGATATTGTTGGTCATTTGCCTAAAGGAAAAACAGGAAAATTTGCCAAAACCATATTTTACTTTCTGAAGTCAGAGATGTTGTGTACTTGCAAAGTAAAAGTGACAGGGAAAAAACTAACTTTGGAGATGATAAGGGATTGAGTATGGAACGCCTTGACTGCCTTTTGCGATAATGTTGTTCGGTTTGATTTCAACTTTATGCGATTAATTCATTTGGTTATTGCATCATCGCAGTATTCGATTATGGGATCGCAGTATTCGATTATGCGATCACAGTATTGGGTTATGCGATCACAGTATTGGGTTATGCGATAACAGCATTCAGTTATGCGATAGAACCGCATAATGGTGAAACCTGCATAATTGCATGATCGCATAACCAAATGCTGTTATCGCATAACCGAATGTTGTAATCGCATAATCGAATATTGTGATCGCATAACTGAATACTGTTATTGCATAACCCAATACTGTGATCGCATAACCCAATACTGTGATCGCATAATCGAATACTGCGATCGCATAATGGAATGCGATGATGTCATAACTAAATGAATTAATCGCATAAAGTTGAAATCAAACCGAGCAACATTATCGCAAAAGGCAGTCAAGGCGTTCCATAATTGAGGATCCCCTGTTTGCTTCAACTCTCTGAACCGAAGGAGAATATTGAACTTTTGAAGAAAATGCTTGAAGAGTGTAAATAGCCATGAATATTGAAACCTGATTTTTTTAAGAAAAAAAGTGTTTTAATCGCAAAAAATCAATGTTCTCACTCGACGATCTCCCAATAAGAAAAATTCGAATAACTGAGGGTGACTTAGCCTATAATTGGCCCCAAGGGGAATAGAAATCACTTCGAATAACCGAATTATTCGAATAACTGAAGTTCGAATAACCGAGAGTGTTTTTACCTGAGTTGGGTAAGCAGATCCAAGGGGAATGCCATCTCACTTCGAATAACCGAATTACTCGAATAAGTGCAGGTTCGAATAAACGGGAGTCTACTGTAAAACAATTTTCAATTTGTGGGTTGAAGCTCCCCGTTTCGTGAGGGAATCTGCAATTTGCTTCTTTGATGCTTCAATCCATTTGACTGAAACATCGTTTTCTTTGATCATTTCAGCGATCACAGCAATCACAATTCGTAATCGCTTTTCAGCAACCATGGTGGTAGAATACAAAGTTTGTGCAAGCGATTTGTTGTCAGTAAATGCTATGATCGGAATTCGATTCCTCTGCTCGGAAC
Organism: Turritopsis dohrnii; assembly: GCA_027922465.2. Lineage (NCBI taxonomy): Eukaryota > Metazoa > Cnidaria > Hydrozoa > Anthoathecata > Oceaniidae > Turritopsis > Turritopsis dohrnii. Next base: position 185,492 of record BQMF02000224.1, on the reverse strand, counting down.
TCTTGAAACAAACTCTGTGAGAAAGCATCCTATCACAACTGCACTTTCACACCCCTCAGCAAGCGATAAGGTTTCTGCTGCAAGTGTACTTCTAACAACGGGTTTGATCTTGTTGGACAACATCTACCTCCATCGCCAGAGAGAAAGATGACTCTTGCACCAGTGCTTGACGTTCCATCAGGGAGATTCGCATAAGAAGCATCGTTAAAGAGTAAAATCTTTAACTTATCAAGCTGACCGAGTTGAGGGAAAGTTATTTTGGATGGTTCATATACTTCAATTTCTTGATCACCTTGTTTGCTTCGAGAATGTGATCAACTTTCGCGAATTTCATTACCATACTCAATTCCAGAACATCATAGGAGATGTCTGGTCGTGTTTGAGTTGCTACCCAATTTAATTGACCAACTACAGACCGCAACTACAGACCGCAACGACAGACCGCAACTGCTTCTCCTCCTCTGGTGTTTATCTGTCGTGCTTACTAATCTTCCGGGAGGGAGGAAGGGGGATCTCTTTTAAAGAGGAAATGTATGAATCTTGTGATAATGTTGTAACACCTTCACCGCTTGTGACTTCCAATCCTATATACTTGAAGATGTCAACACCTTTTGAACTAACTTTGTAAGTGTCAACGACTTTTTTAACAACAGTGTTTTGGAACGTCTTGGAACCAGTATAAAGAAAATCATCGACATGTAAGATAAACATGCTACCTCCAAGATTGTTGGAAGAGTCATGCCAGCTAACAACTGCTGTAAGAGTCTCTCTCTTATGGAAAAATACCAGTTACGTCATGCATCATTAAGACCACAAACAACTTTTCGTAGTTTCCAATCTATGTTCTCAGCTACATTTGCTTCCCTGTGAGGTATAACAAAGAGCTAATAAGCGTACATAAAAATGGAACTTTTAGCTCATTACGCTAACTGAAAATACCTTAAGGGAAGAAATTTGATTGTGGCTAAAGTATTGTGGCAAAAAGTGACTAACATTTTTGCCGACAAAAACTACTTGTCAAAGTGGTGCAGCCAGGACAAACACAAACTGAACAAGAACAAAAGAAGGGTCAAGTATGAACAAAATAACACAAAATGAAGAAAAAAACTGTCATTGAAATTGAGAGATTCAGTCTCCGATCATGCAAAATAGAATTTTTAGAACTTTATTGTGCCTAGGAAACTTTTAAATGTTATCTGATAGCAAATAAAGAGGTCTCGGGACAAAGTGTGTATATCACGTTTTTGAAATGAAACATTTTGAAAGGAACGTGCAATGTGTAAAAATAAAACAAAAAGGAAAGAATAACTCAAATCACTCTCCTCCTGAGATGATTTACAATATTCAACTGGTTTGAAGAATATACATAGACAACTTAGTTAAAATTGGATAAATACGATAGAGAGTTTCTAAAAGAATAAAAATAGAAATCAAAAAACGAAACAAAAAAACATAACGCTGTTTTCATACAATTTGAAGAGAAAAAAGAACATTCCATTTTTAGGAGCTGGGAAAAAGTGGTCTAATGAAATAAGAAATTGTACAGGTGAATAGAAATAGAGCTGATGCAAAAAGTTGAATTATAAAACAATGGAAAAGTATTGTTTTCAATATTGGAGCAGCTGCATTTGCACCTACAATTTTTTGCTCATCCTTACCTTCCGTTTACTCTGTTGGGTTGGTTCGATTAAATTGATATTAAGATTATTATACATGCACATATATTGGTTTTAAGCGGGATTTTTATTTACATGTTTGATTTCGTGTTTTTAGTACCTTTTTACACGAAAATAAATTGCGTATCTAATTAAGCCACGCATTAATTAAGCATGTGTACAAATTAAACCGCGCCTATGGTGACGATGTTGATTGATGTGGTATCGATGTGGTTGGTGACGATGATGATGATCAGTTTTGTTTGTTTTAGTTTCTGTGTGAGTTAAGACGCATTTAATTAAGACAATTTCTTTGTAGGGTGGGGTAGCACGGTTCATTTTCGTGTAATATGTTCTTCGCTTATCTTGAAAGAAAAGACAAATTTTTTAAATTATCAAAACATTAGTTGGTGTGTCCTCGTATCGTTTGGTTGCTCGGTTACTAGCATATTTGATTTTGGTCATGATGCATATATTTTTGGTACTGATTCAAAAGGCTATTTCTACTCTTCTTGAAGTGTGTTTCAATGTAAGATTAAAGGTTAAAGATTTTATTGCTTTGATGATCCAACAGAAAAGTCTCAATTAACCAGATCCATCTGATTAAAAAAGATGATACAAAAGTAACAGAAAAACTATGGTACATTTTGCACCACCTCCGATTAGCTCGTTCAATATACTTACCAATGACAAACCACCACTGCGGTTTTGTGGATATCTTTATGCAAAGTTTTTAAGAAACTCTAACAGCATAGTAAAACTCCTTGTTTCCCAGCAATCCAGCTACACATATTGAATTATAATATCGAGTAGCCTATACCTTAACACAAGTGGTTCTGTTCTGCTATATCTCTTCTATCTTTTTGTAATTCCCACTCATGATCAAATACATCGTGTAACTCGGATTTTGTGAGATCCGAGGTTGGATTTTTACTGGCTTGACTTTCTTGATTGCGAAAGAATTTAATCAATGACTTTTTTTTTCTTTATTTTTTTTAAATGGGTTGCTCCCTGCAAGGCCGAAGCCACTACTAGGCAGAGAGCTACAAGATGAGTAAAAGAAGAAGAGTTATAAAGACAGAGCAAGGTGGCGGTTAACCTTGGATTTAAAACATTGCAGATCATACTCAGCAGGAAAACAACTATGAGGACTAAAAATTCCAGAGGCGAGCACTTAATTTCAAGGGCAATCAAAATAGCTAATAATTTTCCGTTAGTCCGGGCTATAACGATGTGGCTCTTTCTTCATTTTAAGATCTTAATTACTTGAAATTATCCCACTGGGGAAGAGGAACGCTAAAATGCAGTGTTGAGCACGAAAGAGAAGATATGAAATTAGTAAGAGAAACTATACACAATGACTAAACCTTTACACGGCATATAGCTAAGCAGAACTACCAAAAACGTCTAATCAGAATTTAGAAAGCTCTTTAAGAATTTGACATTTCATCAAATTTTTGGTAAGCAAAATGTATTTCATCAAATTTTTGGTAAGCAAGGTATATGAGTACGAGACACTGACTCGCTGAATTGGTAGAGGTAGATGTCCATAAGATTAATTACAGGCAAGTTAAAATTTGCATTAAAGAACGGTTAAGGGACACTGTAAGATTGAATAAAATCTGACCGATCATATGAGGTTTATGACGAAGTAGACGTAAAAACTAAAAGCTAATACAAAAATAATAACAAGAGCTATATTTTTCGTAACACATCTGTCTTATGTTTCCACAGAGAGGACTCGACTTCATGTTCCTTATCGAGACCTTAATGACATTGCAAGCAATAATCGACTTGAATGCGTGTTGCTTACATAAAGAAGAGTGTATTCTCGAAATCTAAAGTTAAATAATTTAGTTTATTATGCTCAATTGAAATTAGTTCACTATGACTTAAAAGCACCAAAAGTTTGCAGAGCATACAAGAAACGTGGCAATGGATTGCTGTGTGAACAGAGAAGCCAAAGAAAGAAAACGAATCAATGATGAGATTGAAAGACAGCTGAGGAAGGATAAACGTGATGCCAGAAGAGAATTGAAGCTGCTTCTTTTAGGTAAGATGTGTTTACTTGCTTTCTGTAGAATACGGTGAATCCTTCAAACCCCAAATGTGCATGAGGACTCAGGTGAAATTAGAACTTTTTGAAGGTGTCAGTTTCAAATGCTTTTGAATCCTTACTCATACTTATAGTCCAATAAAGGCAATAAAGGCAAAACCTGGACCAGAGATATTCCAAGCACATGAACAACTAGGGAGCGGACGAAAAGAAGGAGTACTTTATAAAGAGCGGGCGCTAATGAACGAAGATACGATATTTGGTATCATAGCAATTATCCTTTATTTGATTAAGAGAAGTACATTGTAACCTCTAATAACGACCACTTCTAGGGACCAACTCGAAATGGTCGTTGATTGGAGATGGTCGCTGTGGGGAGGTTTTCTTATGAGAGTTTTACTGTAACGGAACCAATGTTTCGTGGTCGTTGATGGGAGGTGGTCGTTGCGTAGAGGTGGTCGTTGCGTAGAGGTGGTCGCTATTGGTTGTTGCACTGTATAAGTATAAGTTCAAGCATAATAGGAGAGAATGGGGTTTGCGATAACGAGATAGTTTGTTAAGATTTTAAATAGTAAATGATGTTGAAAACCGAAAAATATCAGTTTCATTCGACAAACGGTAGGGTGGGGAGTAAGTTTAGTGCCAAAATTTGAAATGATTGTCAGCTGGAGTGTGAAAGTAACCCCCTCCCATCGAAATGGCTATGGGTTAGTCACAAGAGAAAGTCGGGCTTGGGAGGGGTGAGCTTGAATAAAGAAACAGAAGAAAAGAAAAAAAGAAAATACTTTTGACGGTAAGATGACAGATTTGTAATCGATCAAGACTATGACATTTTGATTGAAAAATGAAATATTGATTACCTATGGGACATTTCGAGAAACAGTCAATCTCAATCACCTAAACTCTAATTAAATTTTAAATTTCAAAATGGATCAAATTGTCGGACAAAGGTGACTAAACTTGTGTGTTTCAAAGCGTTGGCTTTAAAAATTTTCATCGGATTTTTGAGAAAAATATCCAATTAATTTTTATAAATTTTATATCGATGGAATCCTTATTTTTTGGTCTTTCTCGTGATGTAATTTTTGTAGGAAATGGAAAAGTAAAAGAAGGGGAAATCGAAAAATAAGTATCTTAACGATTGATCTTATTGTTAATTCAAGAAATCATCGTATTTCTATGATCAAAAAAATGTGAGATTGAACTAGAATAGGTTGATATTGCTTTATAACGTTCTCTGTTTTATAAGTGCCCCAACACAAGGCCTCTTTTTTCAAGCCCTTTTCAACCAAATTTTTTTCTGTTTTGTTCGATGGCTTAAGGTAATAATAAGGCTTATTACCTGGAAAAGTTCTTTCGACGAAAGACTGGACACAATATGAACGATGCAATTGCAAGAAAATTCACTTGATCCTGTTTAAGAGGATTCCGTTTTCTAATGCTTTGAATACAATGTTTTCTCATCAGGTGCCGCCTTATCCAAATTTTATGAAAAACAAAACTGTGCTTACTGCATATAATTATAATTCACTATTGCATAGCGTTTTGGATGACAAACACATGTTCAAACACCGCACCGCACCAGGGGGTCACTGCAGCGCCGTGGACACCAACTACAGAGATGCTAGCGTATGTTTAATTTATATAATGACATTGGTCCTGAGCTTAGAAAAATCCTGGTTCTGCAACCGTCGTTTTTGTTTTTAATATTGAACAAAATATGTGTTCTTTAAAGGCCGATTTCCATTCAACGCTTATTCCCGCGCGGACGTAGAATTTTCCGAGCGGCCAAACAGCTGCAAATGGAAATTAAAAGACACGATTGGCTGAAATTATCAGCGGACATCGGCGGGCTTAAAAAAAGTTAAAATTTTTTAACTTTATTTTTGCTCGCTGAGCGGACATATCTATGGAAAATTCTACGTCCGCGCGGGCATAAGCGTTGAATGGAAATCGGCCTTAATAAAATTGTTAATGCAAAAACAGCGATACATATATAGCTCAACCTCGAACCCAGGGTCTCTCGCCGCTATCCGTATATCGAAAAGGCACGAGACCCTGGGTTCGAGGTTGACATATAGCTGATAAACGATAAAAGATAACTTCGTGTTTTAAAATCAAGATTTTTTCCGACATGAATGGTATTACAAAGGAAGGCACTGCTGAGATATCATTTGGTCAACGTATCAATATGATCAATCAAAGAAATAAAATTATTGAAAATGATATAATACATAGTTACTTTTATATTAAAACTTCAACATTAAGTTTATCAATCAACATAATAAATTATTTGGAGAAACTAAATGCACAAGTAAACATCCAATAAAAAGCATAAATTACACTGTTAAAAATTTGTTAAAATAGGTTATTAAAAAAAAAAATTAACAATTTAAATACGTTAAAAGAAAGCAAGATCACTGCCGAGAAACCATAAGTGACGCTTTTTGAAAAAACATATCAAGTAAACAAATCTTTCATATATGTAACATAACGTGAATAAACTGACACAAGTAAAGAGGTCTTCAAAAACGTGGTGGAACTGATGAAAAACTTTACATTGATATTATTATGACGCGAAAAAGTAGTATGTTTCCGTAAGAAATAACTGCATACTTCTGCATATTATACTTCTGACGTCATTTTAAAAACCATGTCTCTTCATCGTAATCTCATCCTACTGATGTGTTTCATTTTCGGAACCGTAATATTATTAACTAGTATCCCGTGTAAAACATTTTTACAGGTCTTAATCGATGTGAGCTGAACAGAGAGAGAAAGGCTTAGTATAATGAATTTTAGTATGATATAGTTCCTCAATTGTTTGGAATGTAGAATGTTTAGAATGTAGTATCCCGTGTAGAACAGCGTGTAGAACACGGGTTTTAATTCATCAAAAATAAAAAACGCGCTGTGCGTCCACTTTTTTCACTTTTTACCTTACAAATTGAAGATGCAATGCAATGGTTCCCCTTGATTAAAAATATCTAACGTCAATACAGAAAAAAACACTCTTCACTCTTTTAATTAATAGTCTCTAGGTATTCCGGCTGAAGCATATTTAGTTCAACACTGGAGTTATGAACAGAAAAAATTTTAATCAGAAGATCTGAAACACATCAAAATATTCGTATTAAATCTTTCACGATACGATATATGCAGTAGTAAAAATAAATTGTGCGTACAGGTAAACAACAAAAAGATTAAAATCGCTGTAACTGTTCATGAAATTCACACCCAATGTAAATAAAAGCCAAACGCGAAAGTCGCAAAAGTGTCAAGATGTGAATTAAAAACAATTGCGATTTTCTTCACGAACCCAGAGCGTCATGATATTCATTTCTTTGTTTGAAAAGTAATGACGCAGAAACCCTATTAATACTATAAGAAAAACAAAACAAACAAACAAAAAGGTTCTAAAGCGTACTTACCCTAAAAACATAAATAAATCTTCGCGCAATACTTTCGTTGTTGTCTCGCGAATAATCAAAACATTTGAAACGATTAATTGCAATGCAATGTTTTCCCCTATACTAATCGTAGAAAAATATTAACCGCCGTGGTCTGACACTCCATTGTGAATAAGTGACCGAAAAAACGACCCGAACTTTTAGAGAGTAAAAGCGTGAAAAAAGCGGATGCACAGCGCGTATTAGTATATAGATTTTATAATATTGACCACTCCTCTACAGTTTTTTTTCTAAAGTTTCAAAGTGAAAGTTAGATATCCTGTACTCTGAATTGTTTAAAAAATCAACTGAAAAATAAAAATATAATTTAAATATAAGTAAGTGTTTTTAAAATCTGAATTAAGCACCTCCGGGTGAGATAACAATAAAACTAAAAAAAGACTGAACCCTAGTCTTTTCAGATTTAAATAAGTTTTCATTACAGGCGTACCTTTGTTGTCACCTGATAATAACAAAGGTTAAAAAAGTTGAATTTTGATTGAAATACTTCTATTATGATCATGTGATAATAAACATATGCATTGTAGTTACTCAACGTTACTAAATACATTTATTTTGCTGGGAACTCCTGTTGTCTGTGTGAAGCTACATCGAAGTTGCAAAGTCTTCTGATGGCTGATAGACGGCCCAAAAATGACTTAAGTTGATACGCCCAAGCAATACTGCTGCGGATTTCGAGTTCCAGGATAAATAAATGTAGATCAGTTGAATTATCCCGGTTTATTGAAGATTTTTTTGTATGAACCCAGCTCTTAACAGTTGCTTTGTTCGAGTGTGGTGACGAGCTTACTAATACAGAGCTTTTCCTGGTGGGCATTGATAACATATTACACATAGACGTTATATTTTAATTTGGTGGTGCCCATGGATAGTTGCTGCCTCGGTGAAGAGGCTAAAGAACAAAAACGTATAAATGATGAAATAGAACGCCAGTTAAGAAAGGACAAACGAGATGCTAGACGTGAACTGAAGTTATTATTATTGGGTTAGTCCAATCTCATTTTACTCTTGTCACATAAATGCCCAAATTATAAATTGGAATGAAATTAAATTACCATGTTATTGTTTACTTGCATTAAAATTTGAATATCTTAACTTGCCGAAATATATTAAACTTGGTGGTCACAATGTGCGTATACGTTATATGCCTAAAATACAGTTAAGTTTTCGAAACTTGCAATTTAATCTCTTTGACTTTTAGATTTGAAAGTTAAATAAAAAAGGTTGGTTTTGGATCAGCTCCAAAACTTTCACTTAAAGAGAAATGTATAATTCTTCGTAAATTTCGTAATTGTTATTTGAAACTGAATTGGATAAATATGTTATGTATGTTACGTATGTAGAAAATTCTGTTTTCTGCTGTAGTAGGACTTCAATCAAAAATATACTATCAATGCTTCTACTACCTACAAATGACCTTTCTTATTATGAACAGGAATCAAACATTCCAAATCCTTAAATTGAAAGCACTGCATATTTCACACTGCCGATCAAATTAAAACGCATTCAGTGATATGTGATGATTGTGATGATAGATGTTTACTTGTATTTTTAAAACAACTGTTCGTAGTTTGGAAGATTGTCAGTATTTACATGTATTTTTAAGACTACCGTTCGTAGTTTGGAAGATTGTCAGTATTTACATGTATTTTTAAGACAACTGTTCCTAGTTTGGAAGATTGTCAGTATTTCAACCTTAGTTCATGTAGTTCAAAGAAATATTAAAATGAAACAAACAAATCATAGGTCGTGACTATCTATTCAGGTTTAATTTTTATTGATTTTGGAAAGACTCCATATATACAATGTAATAAATAGTGTAATATTTATGTTATTGAGCAATGGAGGAAATGAATACATACTGCAATACTGTTAAATTGAAAAGTGAATGATTCTGGTGAATAATTTTAGATTTTGAATTCTGTAATTGAAATTACTTTGAATCACTTTAAGAAATTAACATCCTGCATCTAACATGAAATTTTGAGCTAGAGATCCAAAAGTTGTATAAACGTTTTTCTACTATTTTTTATAATTGTTTATAATTCTTTTTACTTTGGTTAAAAAATCTAATAATTCATGCAATGATTAATTATGACAAGGTATTTGTTTTTATTTCTAATCTCTTGCTGTTGTAATCATAAATAAATATTACATTATGGCTAATTGTATATAAGGGTAAAATGGCTTTAGACTAATGTTGAACAACAGGAGGTATATTTTAGGTTGTTAATTCAAAAGTAATGCTCATCATGATTATATACACACTATAATTGGGCTTTTTAATGAAAATATCTCCTTGATGAAACAGAATTTTAGATTAGGAATTCTTTTCAAACCTTATAGTCTGCATACCAAAGCCATTTCTCAACTTCAAATATTAGGTATATAACAGGAATTTCCATAATATGCTTTCTTACTGTAACTATATTAATTCATAAAAGTTCATAAAAGCTTAATTGATACTATACTGGAAAGTGTAATAGTGCAATGAAAATATTCTGTCAGAAAATATTTTCTTATATTGTTCACTTCTGTTGTATATAACAATTAATGTGCTCTCTGTCTTTTCCAAAACAAATTTTAAAAATCTAAGATTTTTTTGCAAAATTGTTGGTTAAATGGAGGTCTCCACCTAACATCACCTGTCCATTTTACAATAAATCCTATTGGAAATATTAAGGTTCATAAGGGCACAGCTTGTCAAAATTGAAGTAGCCTTTAATATTCTTTAATAATCACTAGAAACCCTCCACTTCATAGGAAAAAGCAACTTTGATCGAAACAATCCTTTTCTGTCTATTATGTTAAAAAATGTATAAGAAATTTTCATGTTGAAATTTTTGTTGAAAAATGTGTTTTCCCTGTGACATAAAACTTGTAGTTCAAAAAATTTGTTTTTGTCTTTGAATAAAATATGACAGTTAACAACTGTTTTCGCTCTTTTTTAACTTTCCTAAGTCAATCCTGTATGTATAATATTTTGATTTGGTTTTTCAATATTGAAATTTCCAAAATTGATACTAAAGTACCAGTGCATTTTCTAAAATGGTGTTAGTTGTGTGGGATAATAATGATATGTTAATTTTTTTCTTCAATTTCAGGAACGGGGGAATCTGGCAAGAGTACATTTATCAAGCAAATGAGAATTATTCATGGCCAGGGTTATACAGAAGAAGATAGAAAAGGTTACACAAAATTAGTGTTCCAAAACATATTTCAAGCTATACAAGCCTTGTGTAAGGCTATGAGAAATTTAAGAATATCATATGCATCCGGAACTAATGAGGTGAGTCATAATTGTAATCATATTCTCATATGTGGACCTGTTTTCTGAAGCTCTGAAAAATACCAAAGTGATGTTTTGGTATTGCACTGATAAAAAATATTTTGTTCTACAACTTAATAAGACAAGTCTCTGAATAATATTATATCGGTCAACAAGTTTTCGATGCTCCCATTTCACAACTGCTTTTGTTATTTGTTACAGGAATTATTGTCACTATTTTACATCTTTTATAAATATTTTCACAAAAAAATATCAATACAGTCTTTATCATTAAGGTTTAAGCCTAAACTGATTCATCAGTGTAGCTGATACTGAGAATTTCAAACTTAATTTAGTTTATGATGTAGTTTTTTGTTTAAAATCTTGTTATCAAGTTGTACGCATCTCTGGATTGTTCAATAGTAAAATGCATTAAATTATATTTCATTTCAAGAAATTCTTTGTTGCTTGCTGTCCCAAGTTTGTTTTTCTAGATCCATTCGAATGTCATGGGTTTTACGTAGTTAAGTAAAAGCAAGAGAAGGAACTATAAATAGATCTTTACATCATGATAATCTTTTTCTTATTTTTTTCTTGAGGGTTTTCTGAAGCTTTTGATCAATATACAATCACAAACACCCTTGTTCTAAATGTGAATTTTTGTGATTTTTATCTTAAATTATCTTCATTCTCATCACAGAGAGGTATTCCAACTGTATGTTAATGTTAATGCTCATCATTTTACCCAAAAATCATATTCAAAATGCTCAAAATTAGATTCAAGTGAGTTTTGAATAATTCATGATATTGCAGACTAACTGATGCTTGAATAAACAAACTTCGTTGTCCATTAAATACATGGCCTATGTTTAAGACATGAATTTTTGTGTTGAATACATTTTCGAAAAAACGTTTTCTTTATTCTATGCAACATCGAAGTGAAAGTTCTTATTTTTCAGTTAAGTTTTATTAATTTGAAGAGTTGTTTGATGATAAATGATAAAACACTATCTAAAAAAGCTATAAGAACAAAAGACTAACATTAACTATGGTTTTTCTATAAACTTGATGCCTAATCTCAGACCAAAAATAAAACTACATAACATTAAAAGGTTTGTGTCACTTATTCCAACAGTTTTAGAACAACCAGATATTTTTACTACAAGAAGTTAACTACATTTTTATGTTATTTCTTAATTTTCAAAACACTGATCTGATTACAAACATGCAAGAACACTCTGTTTAGATTAAGATCCAATAAACTCAAGCTTGGTATATCAAAGTTGATTATATTTGAAACTGATGTTCTTTTTTTTGTTAGTTTCCTTCTAACATCTCCGGAATTTTGATTTCTTTGTTGAATCTGTCAGTTTGTTATAGAGAATCAACAGATGCAATCTTTATATGCTGTCATCTTTACTTACCACGTTTTCATTTTTTATGATAGCACCTCACATAGCACATTATATCTGCTGAAAACCAGCCAATAAAATTGACCCCCATCTGGTGTGAACTACGCTTGAAATTGTGTGTTAAGGTTTAGGATTATATTTGGAGCTTAATCCGAACACAACAAGGTTGCCAAGTCCATTTTCAGCATGTGATCAAAATGTTAAGATTTCATCCATACCAAGACTGTATAGCTAAAACATCACTTACAGTATATTATACAACAATTCCGTGCAAAATGTTGTGTAGTCTAATCATCATTTTTCATGTTTGTGTCTGATGATTTCAAATTTATAGATTGAATAAACTATATCAAGCATATGAAACAACAACTGTCAAACCTAACTTAAGCAAGTCCTTAATTCTTCTTTTAAGTGAGAATTAACAATTTGCTATTAAAAGTCTACAAATTAAAGGAGTGGTTTTAATGCTTTATCAGAAATAATTCAAGTAATTCAAAGCTAAAAAAGTGGAGCTTAAAATTCGATATGTGTCTTTTTATAAAGTCTTGATTTTACTTATGTAAGGTCAAAAAAAAGTACCGGTGTTTCACGAGAAATGTCTTTAGATTGAATAAATATGAAAGATAATTTTTTTCATTTTTGATTAGAGGAATCTGTTAAGTATATTTTGGTGTATCACTTTTCTAATTTGGTTGAGAAGAAAAAAAGTTATGGACAAAGAACTGGAATGAAAAAGGTCGTAGATGGGGATTGAACAAAAAGACACAATTTGTCTAATAACCTCTTTAGTAACATTTACCCTAGCAAACTGGATGCATACCCAAACTCTTTGTTGTACGGATTTGCGGCATCTCAATATTTTATACAAGACAGTCTTTATAGAAAGTTTCAGTGAATAAAGTTAAGAAAATGTTGAAAAAAGTTTGAACTATTGACTTAACTTAATTATTGAGAATTAATAAGAAAAATTCCTCATTCCTTTCTGGTTTGCAATAAAAACATAAATACTGTTAGAGACATTTTGCTCGGCTTTTTTGTCCATTTTTCGAAGATTTTTGCAAGGACCGCAGGGATTTTTCCAAGCACTTTTGGTTACTACTGTATTTCGTAGAGAAGATTGAGTTTTATAGTCCAGGAAGCTTTGCAATCTTAGAGATTTCAATCTCCACAAACTGGTTTCATCATGAGAGGCATGCGAAGGGAGTTGGAAACTAAGATGTTTTTTGATTTCATATTCTTTCCTAAGGTGAAGAAATGAATGCATATAACAAAGGAAATTTTAAAATTACCTTAGCAACGGTGGTCGTTCTCCCTAGCAACAGAACATTTGGTGAATAATGGCCTAATTACTCTCTCAAAACAAGTTTTTAAATATTACACATTAAAGAGCTCAAAAATGTTTAATGACAATGAATGATTGAGTTTCTAAACTCAAATCAAGATTGAGTTTCAACTACCGGTAAACGTAGTTGGAAAGTGCTTGGAAAAATCCCTGGGCCGCTTCCAGTTTTTTGTTCATTACTTTTTTTTTTATTCAACCGAATTAGAAAGTGATACACCAAAATATAGCTAAAGGATTTCTCTATTCAGAAACAAAAATAACTACCTTTCATAATTATTCAATCGAAAGATATTTACGTTTTTTTACTCACCTGGTACACTTTCTATTTGCTTGGGTTTTTCCTGAGCTCAAAGTGACACATTCTGAAAAGTTGTGCATGTAGTTTGAACAGTAGCTTTTATTTTGTTGTTTTCTTTCTAGGAAAATGCGAAATTGGTTTTAGCTGTAGAGCAAATTGAGCAAATTATAGTTTTAGAGCCATTTTATGTTAAGGCGATTAGTTCTTTATGGCAAGATAGTGGTATACAAGAAGCATATGACCGGCGAAGGGAATTTCAATTATCTGATTCTGCAAAATAGTAGGTTTTTCACACTTTCATTCAAATCTTGGTCTTAAGCTATTTCTATATTTTTCCTTTTCATTTCTTTTAGTTGAATCATACTGCTGTTGACTGATAACTTATTTGTCATTTTAGTTATCTATCAGACCTAGGTCGAATATCATCACCTGCTTACGTTCCGACTGAACAAGATGTTCTACGAGCTCGTGCTCCAACAACTGGGATTATTGAATATCCATTCGACTTGGACACTATTATATTTCGGTACTTTCACTGCTTTATCTACTTGCTTCTTATCTATGACTGACCGTCTACTAGTTTACTAATGTATGTAATTCCCACCCATCCTTACAGAATGGTAGATGTGGGTGGCCAACGTTCCGAAAGGAGAAAGTGGATTCACTGTTTTGAAAATGTCACATCAATCATGTTTCTGGTTGCTTTAAGTGAATATGACCAAGTCCTGTTTGAATCTGAAAATGAGGTGAAAAGATATTTTGTAATGGATAAACATCACTTTACTTCCTTAATGAAAGGTGTGTCAAGAAGGATTGAATCTAGTCAATTATCTAGTCTATTAAAAGTGCAAAATTCCCAGAAGCAATTTTTGGGCGTGGAGTTCAGATAAAAAGCATTTGTGTTCTTATTTCATACATTATTTACATTTTTTGTGATTTTCTAGTTGCTCAAGATTAGGTTAGGCCTATGACACATTGTCATTTTTGATAAAGTTTTTGATTTTGAAAATTGATACAAAAAAACAAAGCAAGTTGGGTTATCAAAAGAAGCAACAAACAAAACTAGCAAAACAAATGAGTGTCGAAAGAAAGTGACGATTTCTTCAATAGAAAATGACCGGGGAAATTGTAATTGAATCGAAAATTCACAGTTTCTCTTCTTCTACTTTGTTTTCCTTTTATTTTTAGAACCGTATGGAGGAGAGCAAGGCACTGTTTAAAACTATAATCACGTATCCATGGTTTCAACAGTCCTCCATTATCCTTTTTCTGAACAAAACAGATTTACTTGAAGAAAAAATACAAAAATCGGACTTAGCGTTATATTTCCCAGATTTCACAGGTAACGTTGTGTTTTTATTTCTTGCAGTCTAAGCTTTTTTCTCCTTCTCGTGTCTGTTAATGTCATTAAAGGGCTGATTCCTTTGAATAAACCTTTCCACGAAGCTTTCCACATAATAGTCGTATAACATGGAGAAATTGTGTTGTTGGAGAAAGTATGTTCTAACCACTTGCTTGTTTTTCTTACTTCAGGTGAAAGAGGCGACGCAAAAGCAGCCAGAGATTTTATATTAAAAATGTTTGTTGATCTAAATCCCGATACGGAGAAAATAATTTATTCCCATTTTACGTGTGCTACCGACACGGAGAACATTCGTTTCGTGTTCGCTGCAGTAAAGGATACCATCTTGCAGCTCAACCTGAAGGAATACAATTTAGTGTAAAACCACGCTCGACCGGTATTCGAGACATTTTAGGAGGAATTTTTTTTCCAGATAAACTAGTTGGCGGCAATTTCACACAAAAACAAAACAATTCTGCTAGAAAATCTTCTTCATTTTTTCTGAAGTAATTGGGAGATTTTCAAAGAATCAGATCATTATGACGAATGGATGAATAAGATTACGACATAATAGGTATGCACACGTAAGTAATTTTGAGAAGCAAAATTTTTTCAACAAACTCAGCCTACACTGGAAACTTGCTTTCTGCATCGTATATATATACATATATGTGTGTATGTGTTAATATATATATTATGCAATAACGGGAGCCTGAGCAACAAGTATGCACGACAGTCGGATGATCTTTGCCGGCTGACTGCGATCCGACAC
Organism: Turritopsis dohrnii; assembly: GCA_027922465.2. Classification (NCBI taxonomy): domain Eukaryota; kingdom Metazoa; phylum Cnidaria; class Hydrozoa; order Anthoathecata; family Oceaniidae; genus Turritopsis; species Turritopsis dohrnii. The sequence goes on along the minus strand of BQMF02000224.1, from coordinate 169,877 downwards.
TTACGACGACGCCAACTGAGTGTGAAATGATCAACATGATGAACGGTGTCTGTTTCGAAGATTTTGATTTGCTGGTCCTTGAAACAACATACACGGTTATCGTCGTCATGGGATACGAGAGGGGTTGCTGGCAGGCAGTGTTGTCATTATGTATGTATTATTTCGTATTCGGAAAAGATGGCTTCAGTATTAATATTCACAAATTATCAACCCGTTTTCTGCAATTTTACATTTATATTCACTGATTTGTTTTAATGCTTTATAAAGAGATGGTTGTGAGCTTTCAAAAGTGATTTTGCGGAAAAGCCCTCTTTTTAGTGTGGACTCGAGTCAGACTCAGGGATATTTCGTATACGCTTGTACATTTTCCCACTACCACATTATGGTTCGTTCAGTAGTTGAACTTTACTACGGGGTAAATATTTTCCAACCTCTTCTAGTTGCTGCTGTATAATTCTGTATATTATGAGTTTGTTTCGAGTGCAGAAGATATTTAACAAAAAGAAAAACAATTTCCCCTTTCACAAAAATCACTTTGCTTAGAAATAGTCAATTTTTGGAATCATTGTCAGGATCTGCTGAATTATTTCGTTTGTTCCATCCTTTCCATATGCTACTCCTCCATTATTTACTATTTTTTGAAATAACATTCTCAAACTGTTGCAGGACTAGTTGCATCATCATCACAGACTAGACAGATGAGTAGACTCATTCATCATGTCCTGTCTTTCAAAAATGGATTCAAAATGTCTTGTGAAAGTTTGAGATAGAAAAACAGATATTTTTTTCTTTTTTTGATTTTATTTTTATGGCTTACGCTTTGTTTTCTTTCGATATAAGAAGGAGGAAAGAAGAAAAACAACAAATTATCATCATAACACCCCCATTAACTTGTTAGACCTTTGACCGTAAGAAATCGACTAGTTTTGTGCTCGTGTTCTTTGATGGCGTCAAAACTCTCCTTGGATGCGGATGGCAGTCTTCACGACCGCTAAATTATGAAACAACAACACTTGGTTTTTATTTTTTTTTTAATATTTCACTAACGACACTTGCTTTTTTCATTTATATTTTCTTGCGAATGTAGAGTCTTCAAAATTTTCTACAATTTTCTTTAAGCGATGTGACAGCGGAATTTCCCTCTGCTGTTTGTTGTTTTTTTGGGTTTTTTTGAACAAGTCTGCAGAGAACCACCACTGCGATGTATATAACATTGGTGTTTTAAAATTAGTCGACCAAAACAAATTTACTTTGCTAAATTGGCAAGACACCTATTCGTTAGATATAACATGTCTTCTGTGCAGAGCTTTGCATGAAACTGACAACCTCCAAACAATTTGAATGAGTTTGCTTCATGTGGACAGTCATCTTCTGTGATCACACCACTTGGCAATCCTCTCTCTTTATTTTGTTTTTCGTCAAATGAATCTTTTTTTATTATACTATTATGAGTTGGATAATTCACACGTTAGGTATATTTACTTTTCAATACTTCGAGCCCACTTGTAAATTTTCATTTCAAAAAATAAATCATCCCTTTAATTTCCCAACCTCGTGAATGGGCCTTTTTTTATATCCTGCTGATATTATAATAGAATCCTGGAACGAGGTTGCCTTAATTTTATTAACGAATATTATTGCTTATAATAATTGTGAAATAACAGCAAAAACCCACGATGTGTTGCTCATGATTCCTTTTCCTGTTGAATGGGCATTATCCCAATTCTTTGCAAAAGTCGAAATTTTACGAAATTTTCCTATCCCGTCTCGCTTTGATCATAGAAATACGTATTTCTATGCTTTGATGCGATAATTTGATGTGTATCGCGTATGCACTTTTCTCCGTAACATAAATCCAGGAAAGGTACAAATGATGATGAAATTCGTATTTCGAGCATGTAACTGATGACGGGACAAACTTGTATGTAATACTATTTCCTTGCCATATTGGTGGGATAATATCAAAAGCAAATAAAACCTTCAAATCGAGGCCATTCTGTTTTGGTTAAGCCTATATCAAGATGCTTAATCAGAAATTCGGGAAATAGGTCTATTGCGCATCAAAACGTCAGCCTCCCCCCTCCATAAAATCTGAACGACTCAATATTTTTTGTTGAAATTTAGACCAGTTGGACCTTGATCTATTTTGTACATCTTGACAATTTTTATGAACAGGTGGCCTATTATTGTATTGTTATGACGCCAAAAACGCGAAAGTTTCTGGCCTTAAAGTATGCTGATGTTATTGATATGACGCTCATGTTATTAATATGATGCTTCTCGGAGATCGCCTACTACAGTCATAAGTAGAAGCAGTTTTACTTCAACCTCGTACCCAGGGTTTTACTTCTCTAACTTCAAACCGTCTCACAAACTATTCTTGTATTTTATTTGCTTTGTTTGCAGTATTTTGGATAGATTTTTCGTTCTTGTTTATTTATACATTTTTAGATTTCGTTAAGGGAACTATACCGTATTTCCTCTAATGAAAGCCGCCCTCTACTATAAACGCCACACCGAACATTTGAAATAAACGCCGCCCTCTAATAAACGCCGCCTTCTAATAAACGCCGCTTTTCAAGATGCGGCGTTTATTAGAAGGCAGGCTAAACAAGAATTAGTTTAAGTAGCTTCATAGTTTTGTTTGTTTTCTATCAATAAATTCTTCCACGTTTGCAAGAATATTTGGTGTGTAATTGATTGCTTATAAAAGAGAACGGCGGCACTGATGATATTGCTCTTCTTTGACATTTTTGTGAACATTTCTTTGTGTAAAACATTTTTACACATTTTTCTTTGTTGTTTAAATTTGCTTTTCTCAATTTTTTTCATTTTGTAATAAACTCTGCCCTCTTAATGATCCCCGCCCTCTATAAAACGCCGCATCCAAAAGCTGGTATTTGTAATTAACGGCGTGGCGTTTATTAGAGGAAATACGGTATTGGTTTCTCGGTATGGTTCTATCTGTTCTATCACAGAAATACGCAATTACGCAATTTCATATTTCTATGGTTCAATCCTATCTATGTACAGCGAAGGTTTTTGATGGCCACACTTACTAACTTAAAGTTCTTTTATTTCTATTTTTCCTTGCTGTTCTACCCATGACATGTTTTCGTATATTTCGTGAGTAAAGTGTTGTTTTTTTATATCCTGCTCCCAAAAAAAGAAGATCTTTATCTCCTCTAAGGGAAAACAAAAAGGAGGATTTTAGCTCCTTTCAATTCAGAGGTTTTGATGTTAGTAACACTTCGTGCTTCGAAGATCACCTAGCTTCTGTAAAGAGATCTAACTTTTCACTCTAACTTCAAACAGTCTTTATAAGTTAAGTTTTGTTTACACCACAAAAGTTTCGTATTTCTGTGTTTTTACACTTAGAGATAATTTTACAGCATTGTAACTTAGGCTCAAAATAAAATCGAAGCTCAATTTTGGATGGATGGAGTTTGTATCTGTTTTATTTGCATCACGAGTTAGTCTTCTAATGCTCCTTCTGTTTTGAACTAAATGGTTCGTGTATATACTTCAATTTTTCTGTGGTTTTTTTTAATGTTCGATTTCTATTCGGAGGGAGGTAAGTTTTGCTTACTTCTTTCCTATTCTAAGTTCTTGTATAATCAGATAACTCTGCTAAATTTGGCGAAATCTTTACCCAATTTCTTGAGTCTTGTTTTTTTAGATGTTTCGCTTAAATCATGGCTTGAACAATTTCCACAGCCCTAAAAAAATTAGTAAAATGTAAATATATTCAATTCCCAACAAATTGAAAGTTGTCAGCAAGCAAACCCATTGTTTAAAGCAACCATAGCAACCATAGAAATACGAAGGCAAATATGAGGCAACTGATGCTGATAGAGAAGCTGCATGCCAGCTTTTCGATCAAAATGGATATCGACCAAGAAACCGATGACGTCAATATTTTGCAATTAAAAAAGCAATAAAAGATGACGAAAAGATGGCGGACGGGCGTGAAATAAGAAAACGGAAAATGTCAAGAACAAAAGGAGGAAGCAAACGTTGAAAAACGAAGAATTGCTCTCGATTTTATCAGGACTGGCATTTCATTGTTTCTTATCACACAAGACGTCTTCTTATTCTTCTCTGCTTTCGCTAAAATTGTCTCGAAGTCGAACTTTGTTTTTATTTTTCATCGCTGAAAAAAAAAACCCAGCAATCTAGAGAAAGTTTTTCAGTCTAGAGTTTGCTATCATTCTCTTAATTCTCAGGAATCTAGGATTTTCGGTGAGCTCGGGTAACCAACCCCGGGGGAACTGCCTATTTTCTGAAGTGTTCCTGATCAAGCAAAACTTTTCTGTCCCCGTGCCAATCTTGGCTAAGAATGGACGGGAAACGATTCAAGCCAAGCAGTTCACGGGCGGAAAGAAGATGACAAAAGCATAGATGAGAAGGACCCTTATATGCACTTGGTCTAATACCTCTCCTTGACAACGTGTCATCAACTGACACGAAACAAGGAGCATATGCAGATGATATTGGCGCTCTTGGAACACTAAAAGGAGTTTTGATGTGGTGGAATGTCCTCGAATCAACTGCACCGAAGGTTGGCTACTACCCGAAACCAGCAAAATCCTGATTAATTGTAAAACCTGACAAGCTCGAACTGGCCAGATTAATGTTTAAAGAAACAAAAATCAACGTTACCTCGGACGGCCACAAACATCTGGGTGCCGCTATCGGTAATATTTCAGATAGGAATGCATACGTGAAAGAAAAAGTTGATGGATGGGTCAAGCAGTTGAATCTATTATCAGAAATAGCCAAGCAGTTCCCGCAAGCAGCCTACACCGCGTTTGTCTCTGGCTTCAAACATAAGTTCAACTATTTGATTCGGACTATCCCTTCTATCGAAGAAGAGCTAAAACCAGTTGAATCGCGCTATACTAATCCGCAATCGTGCATCCCACTTTTATTTTAGAGGGTGATGGTTTTTTTTTAAATTTACGGTCGAAATCTTCATAATCGTGGTCATATAGCGGCAGTTCGCCCACGCAAGAGACATTCACGATTAGTATAATAGCACGTGGCATTTGACGTCAGATGTTTTTATGACCACGGGAAACCATTGCATTGCATCCCCAATCGAACGCGACGTTTTTGGGGAAATATCTCGAGAACCAATAGGGATAACTGACGTTTTTTAGAGTCCGCGATACAGGTGACTGGGTGACGCAACATTTGGGCCCAAATTTTATTTGGTACTGCGGCTATGACGTCATCAAAATATTTGATCAACGATATCTCTGCAACGGTTGTCGGAGCAAAACGACCCCATACAATTTTTTGATCAGTTTTTCAAGCTCTACAACATGGGTACATTTTCCATTCACAATTCCGTGATTAAAATTTTCGTCACGGGGTATACACACGAGAACGCGTCGTATTTCGGCAGTTCCTTTTCGAAATTAAAGTCGTAAAAAACTTTTACGCGAGATACTATCTTATTATAATAATCCGCGATTGTGCATCCCACTTTTATTTTAGAGAGTGATATATTTAACTTAATTTTACGTAGGATTTCCTATATTGGCCGCGTAAAGCCACGTAGAGGCGAGAACGCTTTTTTCTCAGTAATGACGTCAGATTCTACTGAATCATTGATTTGACGTCAGTTTTTTTATCAGTACATACAACAACGCTGATACGCTTCCACACGGGATTTGAATAAAAGGATCATTTTCGAAATAAAAGCCGGTAAGAAATGTTTTACCTCAAATGCATGTTGATCGTTGGCGGCGTGCGACGACGCCTTGGCGTCTAGTCTTATTATACTAATTCGCAATTGTGCATCCCACTTTTATTTTAGAGAGTGAAACGAAAAAACATTTTTTAGACCAAGGCCTTGCAAAGAGCCTAGCTAAGTTTTAGACTAGTTTACCAGTATATTTTAATAAGTCCTCCTATCCTTGGCATTATTCCTAGCCCTATTCCGCACTTCCAACAAGACCAATGCTATCAATATTCCTTTATCATATCTCCTTACCTTCATCTAGTCCTATTTTAGGTTTTAGATTGCTTTTTGAGTCCAAGTTCTATCTTTACTGCCATGGAGGAATTAATTTATAAGTTTATATATATTAACAGTTTTTTTTCTCTAATATTCGGTTCTAACCTCAATTTGGTCCTACACATCGGTTTACATTACGTTAGTCCTTAGGTTTAGTCATGTCCCATTTCCTAGTTTTCATAACTTCAGTCGACATTCTTTTTGGTTTACGACTATCTGGTTCTACTCTACCTTCACCTTATCCACACCTAGCCACGTCCCATACTACGACTGTCTCTCTAATTTCTGCCATCATTTTTTTTAATATACGATATTTTTTAGACGCTGCATATACATAATCTTCTCAATTTCCAGGTGAAGAGCCAATTGTAAAATTTTGGAGATACTGTGAAATATATCATTATTATTATTATTATTATTATTATTATATTTAACTAAATTTTACGTAGGATTTCCTATATTGGCCGCGTAAAACCACGCAGCGGCGAGAACGTTTTTTTCTCTGTAATGACGTCAAATTCTACTGTATCGTTGATTTGACGTCAGTTTTTTTTATCAGTACATACAACCACTTTTATACGCTTACACGGGACACGGGTTCATTTTCGAAATAAAAACCGGTAAGAAATGTTTTACCTCAAATGCATGTTGATCGTTGGCGGCGTGCGACGACGCCTTGGCGTCTAGTCTTATTATAATAATCCGCGATTGTGCATCCCACTTTTATTTTAGAGAGTGATATATTTGTGACGGTTTGAGGGAAAATCATAACAAGTGATAATTTCTGATAAATTTATCAGTAAAATACTGATTAGAAAACAATAGATTTAATCAGTAATTCGTTCGATTTATCAGTAATTTGTTAGATGAATCAGTAATTACTGATAAAATAATCGGTAAATACTGATAAATAATCAGTAATTTATCAGTATTACTGATTCATCGAACGAATTACTGATAAATCGAACGAATTACTGATTCATCGAACAAATTACTGATAAATCGAACGAATTACTGATAAATCGAACGAATTACTGATAAATCGAACGAATTACTGATTATTTATCAGTATTACTGATTATTACTGATAAATTTCTGATAAATTACTGATTAATTTATCAGTAATATCACTTGTTATGATTTTCCCTCAAACCGTCACATTTGTTTAATTTTTACGGTCATCGTCCTCTTATGTGCGCGTAAAACCACGTAGAGGCGAGAGACTCCTTTTTCACGATCATTCCAAAAGCACGTGGCATCATTTGACGTCAGTTTTTTTATGATCAGGGGGATCATTGCATTGCATCCCCGATCGAACGCGACGTTTTTGGGGAAATATCTCGAGAACCAATAGGGATAACTGACGTTTTTTAGGGTCCGCGATACGGGTGACTGGGTGACGCAACATTTGGGCCCAAATTTTATTTGGTACTGCGGCTATGACGTCATCAATATCTTTGATCGACGATATCTCTGCAACGGTTGATCGTAGCGAAACGATCTCATACATTTTTTTGATCAGTTTTTCGAGCTCTACAACATGGGTACACTTTTGAGTTGCGATTCTATGATTTATTTTTTCGCCACGGGGTACATACACGGGAATGGTGGATTTGACCTCATGTTTTCGAAGTTAAGTTCGGAAAAAAGTTTTTACCCGGGATACTAGTCGTCTATATATACTAATCCGCAATCGTGCATCCCACTTTTATTTTAGAGAGTGTTGTGTTTTTTTAAAATTTACGGTCAAAATCTTCTTAATCGTGGTCATATTATAGCGGCAGTTCGCCCACCTTGCGAATGACGAATGTGTCTTGCGTGGCCACGCAAGACACATCCACGATTAGTATAATAGCACGTGGCATTTGACGTCAGATGTTTTTTTTATGATCACGGGGAACCATTGCATTGCATCCCCAATCGAACGCGACGTTTTTGGGGAAATATCTCGAGAACCAATAGGGATAACTGATGTTTTTTAGGGTCCGCGATACGGGTGACCGGGTCACGCAACATTTGGGCTCAAATTTTATTTGGTACTGCGGCTATGACGTCATCAATATCTTTGATCGACGATATTTCTGTAACGGTTGATCGTAACGAAACGATCCCATACATTTTTTTGCTCAGTTTTTCGAGCTCTACAACATGGGCACGGTCTCTTTTTGAGATTCGGTGATTTAATTTTTCGTCACCTGTTTTCGACACATTATTTTCGAAATTAAATCCGTAAAAAACTTTTACGCGAGATACTAGTCTACTTATACTAATTCGCAATAGTGTGTAACACATTTAACTTAGAGAGTGTTTTGTTTTTGTTTTTTTAATGGTCAAGATCTTCTTAATCGTGGTCATATAGCGGCAGTTCGACCACGCAGGACACATTCACGATTAGTATAATAGCACGTGACATTTGACGTCAGATATTTTTATGATCACGGGGGAACCATTGCATTGCATCCCCAATCGAACGCGACGTTTTTGGGGAAATATCTCGAGAACCAATAGGGATAACTGACGTTTTATAGGGTCCGCGATACGGGTGATGGGGTGACGCAAAATTTGGGCCTAAATTTAATTTGGTACTGCGGCTATGACGTCATCAAAATCTTTGTTCAATGATATCTCTGCAACGGTTGGTCGTAGTGAAACGATCCCATACATTTTTTTGCTCAGTTTTTCGAGCTCTACAACATGGATACACTTTCCACTTACGATTCCATGGTTTAATTTTTCGTCACCTCATTTCGTCACAGGACTTACGCAAAACGTTTTCGAAATTAAAGCCGTAAAAAACTTTTACGCGAGATACTAGTCTACTTATACTAATCCGCAATCGTGCATCCCACTTTTATTTTAGAGAGTGTTGTGTTTTTGTTTTTTTAATGGTCAAAATCTTCTTAATCGTGGTCATAAAGCGACAGTTCGCCCACACAAGACACATCCACGAGTAGTATAATAGCACGTGGTATTTGACGTCAGATGTTTTTATGATCACGGGGAACCATTGCATTGCATCCCCAATCGAACGCGACGTTTTTGGGGAAATATCTCAAGAACCAATAGGGATAACTGACGTTTTTTAGGGTCAACGATACGGGTAAAGGGGTGATGCATCATTTGGGCCTAAGTTTTATTTGGTACTGCGGATATGACGTCATCAAAATCTTTAATCGACGATATCTCTGCAAAGGTTGGTCGTATCGAAACGATTTCATACACTTTTTTGATCAGCTTTTCGAGCTCTACAACATGAGAACACTTTCCAGTCACGATTTTGTGATTTAATTTTTCGTCACCTATTTTCGACACATCCTTTTCGAAATTATAGCCGTAAAAAACTTTTACGCGAGATACTAGTCTTCTATATATTAATAGCCGATTCTCTGTTTGTCTGTTACGCAAAATGGTAGATGTGAACTGCTAAAGAGAGTCAGCAATATAAGATCACACATAAATTATTTCTTTTCTTGTGCGCAACGTCAGTGTGAAACCATTGTATTGAGACCCTAATCGAATGCGACGTTTAGGGAAAATTATCTCGATAACCAATAGGGATTACTGACGTTTTTTGGGGTCCGCGATACAGGCGATGGGGTGACGAAAAATTTGGGTCTAATTTTTTTTGGGGAGGGGTCTGTGACGTCATCAAAATCTTTGAACGATGATATCTCTGTAACGGTTGATCGTAGCGGAACGATCCCATACATTCTTTTGATCAGTTTTTCGAGCTCTACAACATGGGAACACTTTCGGTTGCCAATTCCTTAATTTTATTTTTCGTGAAGTCAACGCATGCTGAACATGGGCGGCGAACGACGCCGCCTTGGCGGCTAGTATTATAATAATCGGCAATCGTGTGCAACACATTTAATTTAGAGAGTGTTAGATTTTGTGGAATTTCACGGTCAAAATCTTCTTAATCGTGGTCGTATAGCGGTAGTTAGACCACGCAAGACACATTCACGATTAGTATAATAGCACGTGGTATTTGACGTCAGTTATTTTTATGATCACGGGAAATCATTGCATTGCATCCCCAATCGAACGAGACGTTTTAAGGGAAATATCTCAAGAACCAATAGGGATAACTGACGTTTTTTAGGGTCTGCAATACGGGTGATGGGGTGACGCAACATTTGGGCATAAATTTTATTTGGTACTGCGGATATGACGTCATCAAAATCTTTGATCGACGATATCTCTGCAACGGTTGTTTGTAGCAAAACGATCCCATACATTTTTTTGATCAGTTTTTCAAGCTCTACAACATGGGTAGACTGTTGAGTTGCGATTCTTTAATTAAAATTTTTATCACGGGTTTCGCACACGGAAAAGGCGGATTTGACACGTCTTTTTCGAAGTTAAACTCGGTAAAATGTTTTACCCGGGTTATTAGTATGTTATAAGACAGAAACTTATACCTGCATTGTGTGACGGGAGAAGCTGTAACGATCTGGAACGTTCACTACTTTCCCTTCCAGTTGAACTCAGAGGGATGGGTATCGTGGACCTGACAAAAACATCGAACTTCGAGTTTGAAACATCTTTGATGTTCACGCAAAAGCTTTCAAATGAGGTAATACACCAAAACGATAAAACTCACACAGAAGATTCAGACCAACCACAGTCTACAAAACGATTAACGCGATATTATTATACCAGTCTATTAACTTCTTTGCGGAACAGCATGAACTCAACGGAAATTAAAGCGAATGACATCGCACAATCAGACGCTTCAATTTGGTTGTCATCGCTCTCCCTTAAAAGTGAAGGCTTTAACCTGACAAAGAGAGAATTCTTTGATGCTGTTTTTCTTCGGTACGGATGGACACCACGCTTCATGCCAACACAGAATGTATTTGTGGAGGAAGTTACAACATCAACCATGCACTTACGTACAAAGTTCCTAGGCTTCATCACATTGAGGCATAATGAGCTTCGAGACATCACTGCTGACATCCTCTCGACAGTCTGCAAGGACGTGCAGAAAGAACCGTTGCTACAAAACAGCAACGATGATGAAAATGAGCAATGCAGGGCCGATGTGAGTGCAAGAGGCTTTTGGCAACGCATGCAACGAGCATTTGTTGACGTCAGGGTTTTCTATCCCTTCGCTCCGAGCTATCGAAACCAATCGCTTCAAACTTTATTCAGATCGATGGAAAAGCTCAAGAAGAAGCTATATAACGAGAAAGTTCAAAACAAAGAACTAGGCACGTTTACCCCCTTGATCTTTTCGTCCAATGGTGGAATGAGTAAAGAAACCAAACGATTCTTCAGCCGTTTAGCTGAGCTAATTGCTGATAAACATAACGTAAATTTTAGTGACACTGCAGCATGGGTGAAGCGGAAAATCATGTTCAGTTTAATAAGAACCGCTACTGTGTGCATCCGTGGTTCACGATCAAGACCGAACTACGTTCCGATTGGAGAATTGAAAGAAATCTCCGACAAAATTAATCGACGCAAAATTTTCCCGTTTGGGAAAATAAATCCATTTTTTTTTTCATTTTTTTTTACTTTTGCTTTCTTTCTGTTCGTTCTTTGGATCAAGAAATGACAAATGGTGTATAACACAATTTAAATCAATATTCCTTAAAAAAAAGTGTTACATGCATCCATAAATTAGATCTAATCTAATCTTAAATGATGACATTTTCTCCTTGTTTTTTATTTTGTGAAGGCACTGTTTTGCATATACTTCAAGAAACATTTTTCTTGACTTAGGTTCCGTTTTTTTGGTTTCTATGACATTCTTATGGCATTTCCTCGTACCACTTCCTATGTACCATTTGCAGACATCTAAAAGAACAACACCAGGTTATCTTTCCTCGGGAGTATAGCTTGGAATTGGATTTCGGTCAGTTCCCTGAACGTTTCAGGCGTCCGAAATTGATACAATACCAACTTGTACTATAAGAATAATAAGCACCTTGTGGGATGTTGTTTATCATGTACTAATATCAGTCAAAGTTAATCAAAAACAGTACAAGATTACATATATACATTTTCTTAAATAATATACTCAGAAGTAAAATGAATATCTAAAAAATTGCCATCTTTCTTTCTTCATGGTACATTTACTTTTACAACCGTTATGATGTGAAACCTTCATGTATTTTTGGCTGTAAGTTGTCGGGACTCTACCTTTTCATGAATTTCCCATATATGAATCTAACTCTTGATCTAGGTTTGATCTATTGATGTTCGGTCGTCCACGACCTCTTCCTCGCCCTCCGCCTCGCGGCCTTCCTCGAGGACGGCCTCTACCCCGTTTCTCTGTTCCATTAACGCCATCATAACGTGAGGATTGGAATGAGCGAGCTCTGCCACGTGAATTCAATGAATTGCCGCGTCCTCCCCGATAACCTCCTCGTTTACCACGAGGTGAAGGACTGTTGTTATTTGTTGATATGCTGCTTTTAAAGCCCCTTCCACGGCCTAGTCTGTTTTGAATGCCACGGCCTCTCCCTCTCCCTCGTCCTCTCCCTCGTCCACGTCCTTCAACAGAACCAAGTCGATCTCGAACATTAGATTTAACTTTTGTCATGTCTATTCGATCTTTTACACTGCCATGTTCAATTTCATCCATCATTGCCTTTCCTCCAGGCCTCCTGGACATCTGTTCAGCTAGTCGACGATTTTTAGCACTAGCTCGAGCTAAAGTAACATTTTGTTCACGTCGAGTTTGTCTACTCTTCACTGGTGACTTGTTTTGAAGCTCAGTGAAGCTAGAAGAAAAAAGCTATGATTTTAGCAACACACAGTAAGCACTCTAATCTTCGCAATTCTTTTATACATAATAATAAACAATGTATGCTTACCGGTCACTAAGAGATTGTGTTGTGGTACTTTTCAAAACCACTTTAACTGGATGTGCAAGAGCCATAATTTCTTATGCAATCTGAAACAAGACGACCGGATGGTCGAAAGATTTCGCTTATGTTTTTTTATTAATAGCGACCTATAAATAACATACAGTTTAACTGCCAATTTGAGACCATCAAAACTTGACAGTGTAAACCTTGTTAAATTTGTTTGGGATAGTGAGCATTTAGTCACGTGATGACTCGTTCTTCCAAACAGTTTTATAAGAATTTTCACCAATAAGTTTGATGGTCTCAAATTGGCAGATAAACATACTCATAACGCCCATTCTAAATACATACTTGAGGGTTCATTGGGTTGCAGAGCGGAATTTATAATAAACCCGTCTCCATAGTGATACGTGTTTTCGTATTTCCGCATAAACTTCCTGTTTCTGAGCCTAGTTGTACTACTGTGCATTTTGTTAAAAAGATCTGCTAGTGTAAGCATAGAAATAAAAAAAGTTTTATTGTGTAAACCTAACTTTATTAATATCAATTATTATCACATCACAAATTGAAACAAAAGAAATATACTTGTGAGCTACAACCATGAATTTTTTTTAAAAAATGATTTTATAAGAAAAACGTGAGCCAAAAGAGATAAGATAAGAAAAAAAGATTTGTTCGAAAAAATTTTAAAAAACGAAAATCTATCCAAAATACTCAAACAAAATAAACAAATCAAATAACAAACAAATAGTTTGTTTGTAATAGACGGTTTGAAGCTAGAGTTAAAAATTAAAACTGCTTGTAATGCTTCTTCTTCACTGCAGTTGATCTTCGAAGGATATCAACATCACAAGCGTCACTAAAGTTCACTTAATTTAAATTTCACAGTGGTACTTCGAATCAAAAAAGTAATTAAAACCCTTCTTTTTGCTTTTCCTTTAGAGAAAGATCCTTTTTTTGTGACTACGTCGTAAATACACTTTACAGTTCACGAAATATACGAAAACATATCATGGTCATGAGAGCAAGGATAAAAAGAAATAGAAATAAAAGAATTTTATGTTAGTAAGTGCGATACTAAAAAACCTTCGCCATACATAGATTAGATAGATAGATAGAACGCCGCCGAAACCAATATCTTTCGCTTAGCGAAATCTAAAAAGTAGCGAGTTCCTTGATACCATTTATGAATACATAACTGGAGATCTGAAAGAACCTTGAGTAGAATTCTGGATGAAGACAAGAAATCAACAGAAAATGAAAAGAAGAAGAAGAAAAAGAACAGGAAACAAACATGATTTTCTTTCTGTACAGAGGAAAAGTCACAAATATCAAAGTTGCAAGAGTGAAGCTTGTGGAAGGTACTTCAGAAAAAACAACAATTAATATTATGTTTATTAGAATAAGACAAGGAACATTCAATCTATATATGCCACTAGAATTATTTTGAATTATTTTGATAGTTTTTTTTTTTATTAGTTTTCTTTGTGATTATTTACTTTTCGACACCTGAGTTTATGTCTCTTGACAATATTTTTCATTTTATTTTATCTTTTAATGACTTAACATAGTACCAAAAAAAAAAAAAAAATATGTGATCATGGAGGTTGAGCCTCTGAAAGCTCGTAATAAACATATCATAAATTTATTAATTGTTCTTTTTCCTGAAATACCAAAGTTCATTCAAATAAATAAGTGAGCAATACCATACAGTCACCTCTTTGCAAAAGATCAAGATGCAAAAGGTGCTTATTTAAATAGAAGTAAATAGAAGTAATAAAAAATGAAATGTGTTTTTAAAAACTACAATAAAAGAAAGGTCTCCATGTTATTATGATAAAAAGGAAAAAATGAGTAGAAGAATGAAATATATTCTCTGAATAACACCAGAAGAAGACCTTTACTCCACAAATCAGCACCCCCAAACTAAAAGAATTTAAAGGGATCCTGTGATGAAAAATTTTTTGGGACATGACAGCTCTAAAAGTTGACTAACAAGTCTTTTTGTAGTTTTTGAAAATTTCTTCTCCTTTCGCTGATACACGCTTATTTTTTTATAAGAACCAGTAAAATCTGACCTGAGGCTGGATGTTCTTATTTTTTGAGCCTTTTTCAGCCTGAATTGTTCTTATTTTGTTCTTAGCTTTAAGAACAAAGTTCCAGATTTCAGCCTCATTTTGTTCTTATTTATGGAACTTCCAGTAAAAGAAAAAATAAATGTTTTTAGAAAAAAACAAGTGTTGTTCTTGCTGAGTGAAGGGATGTAGATAACAGTGCCAGTTATTATGTCCTTATTTACTCCCGACCGGAAGATCAAAGTTTCTTGTAAGACAGGCCTATAATTACATAATACAGGCCGTTAGTCGCGCTATTATTAATTAATTTCGCACATCGTATTGTAGGTGAGAAAAGACACAATCACAAGTGAAAACAAAATAATTTTAAACTGTTTATCATTGAAAGAGTTAAAGTTGAAAGAGAACTGCATTGTTCTTATTTTATAAGAAAATTCAGGCTCAGGCTGTTCTTAATTTTTGAAACATTGATTTGAGCCTCAGGTTGTTCTTATTTTGTTCTTATTTTTTGGCCAAATCTGAGGCTCGTGTTCTTATAAAATTGTTCTTATAAAAAAAAAACGTGTATTTCAATTATATCAAATTATGCAATGCATAATTATGACGTAATAGGAGAGTGTACTGTTGATGTCTGTAACTTTTGTACTACTACTTATGCTTAGTTCGTACATCATCATATCATTACCTTTAGAATTCTTATAATAATATTCATTTATATATCAGTAGAGTAGTAGTAAAAGCAATGAGAAATTTTAACTACTCACTTATTACACCAGAATTATGTGTTGCATAAATCAAATCTAAGAGCTTGAAATTGAGATATCTCAAAAACAACAAAGAATTATAAAAAACAGTAAAAAGGCTTGTTAATCAACTTTTAGAGCTTTATCATATCCCAAAAAATATTTTTTCCTCACAGGATCCCTTTAACAGCACAAGTCGTCATCACATTATATCAACAAAAAACCTTTACAGTTTACGTTCCCTTTGAGACATACAACAACCATTATAAATTAACTCCCATGGTGTTAATAGTCACACATACAAACTTAGTAATTTCATAAACAAACAATTGTGATACACACAGCCTTCAATCTTTTTCAAGGAACACGCTGCACTTTCATTTTCTTTTTACCCTGTCCCATGATGAATATATCTGCCGAAAGTCTCGTGTTATTGGGCAGAAAAGCCACCTAATGTATTTTGGGCACATAAATGTAGCAAAAATGGCGGACACTATACAAAACAAAACAATTTGTTGAAAGAAAACTATTATGTGCAGTGACAAGAAAACTCTACCTTATTAGAATAGAGTATCCCGGGTAAAACTTTTCATTCGAAAATGATGTGTCCCCAGCCAGTGCGATCCTGAGGAGTGAATTGAATTGAATTGAATTGAATTGAAAATATTACCGCCAGAAAGACGGATGGGACACTCGAATAGTTAAAAAACTAAAATACAAGGTGCAACCATAATAAAAAAAAATAAAGAAATTAACTCGGAAAGAAAAGGAAAAGAAAAAAATTATAAATACATATCAAAATAAATAATACAATTCTGTCTTGCTAAAGAAATAGAAATTAAAAAAAAAATAATAATTTTTTGTACATTTTATAAATATATAAGTCCTTTAGCTATATACATTTTTATCCATCAGTGTACGAGTTGATATAAAATTGTGCTGCTAGGGATTTAAGTTTAGAAGGTGCGATGTCAGGGAGGTCGAGATTAGGAAAATTTTGTTGAAACTGGTTCCATTGAAGGAAAGATGTGCGTGACAAAAAGAGTTCAGACCAAACGTGACAAAAAACTAAGTCACAGGAATTGAAACTGGAAAGTGTACACATGTTACAAATCTCGAAAAACTGATAAAAAATATATGGGATTGTTTTGTTAATATCAACAGAGATAATCCTCAATTAATTTTGATGACGTCACTATTTGTCACTTAATCACCTGCTGAAAAACGTTTGTGATTCAAACTAAAATACTAAAATTATGAAATAATAAATATATAAATAAAATCTAGTAAAAAACTGTATATAACTGAAAGTAACTGAAAGGAGAGCAAAACCTACCAGCTGATCAAGTGTGCTACCACAATGAATATTATGTGAAAAATGATTTGACATGTTGACTTTTGATTTTTTGTTTGAGTGAGGGATCTAAAAATACTTTTAATTACAACTAATTTAAACAATACAAAATTTACATAATGGAAAAGTGTGAAATAATAATTAACCTAATATAATAGAACAAAAGAAACATAAAACATACAAAATTAACTTGAGAAAAGACTAATAAAGGTGACAATGAAACAAATAGACTTTGACACATAATTTGTAGACAAAAATGAAATTTTTGTTTTTGTGATTTAATTATTGTAAATGCTACACTCAGACTTCACCTCAGCTTTATGAATTTCAACTTTGCATTTTCTGCCTTTCACTTAAATATCCCTTCTCTAAATAAACATTTTGAGAACTTTGTGACCATATTGGCTCAACTACAATTAGCTTAAATATTATTGCAATCACTGAAACTAGATTCCGCAAGGACCATCATAAAATTACTCTTCCCACTAGGATCTGCTCTGGTTCTGAAACTTTGATTGAACTTTTTCTTCTCTTCTTCTGAATCTAATAAAATCTCTATCATCATCCTATTATCTCAAAGACTGGAAGATATTCAACCATGAAGATTTTATTTTAGATTTTCTAGCAATCAACTGGAAAAGCAGACTGACACTTGAAGTTGGTGATGTTGACTTTTCCTTAAATACTTTATTTGCTATCATTGATGCTCTTGTTGACAAACATGTTCCACAAATCAAGTTGACTAAGAAACAAATTAATAACTCGCAAATCCAGGATCAGCGGCTTAATAAAATCTATGAATAAACGTGACAAACTCCTTCAACTATATATACACGCTTTTTTTTTATAAGAACAATTTTATAAGAACACAAGCCTCAGATTTAGTCAAAAAATAAGAACAAAATAAGAACAATCCGAGGCTCAAATTAATGTTTCAAAAATTAAGAACAGCCTGAGCCTGAATTTTCTTATAGAACAATTCATGATAGGAACAACTCATGACGTGAATTCTCTCACTGGCAAATGGTTTAGAAGTTGTTTTTTTTTTCACCTTACATACTCATATCGGGTCATTACTGAATAGCAACCATGCTTTTAAACAGTTGTTTTTAGAAAGATTTATTTTTATTTTACTGGAAGTTCCATAAATAAGAACAAAATGAGGCTGAAATTTGAAACTGTGTTCTTAAAGCTAATAAAATAAGAACAATTCAGGCTGAAAAAGGCTCAAAAAATAAGAACATCCAGCCTCAGGTCAGATTTTACTGGTTCTTATAAAAAAAACCTGTGTATATCAACACAAAAAAATTCCTGATATTAAGTCTCAATTATCATGAACAATACAAAAGTTACTGAAACCATATTGTAGCCCTATGTAAGCAAAACAAAAAATTAATCACTTCAGCCAGTACTTTCAAACTACTTTTCAAACAACATTTGTAAAATTTCTATAGCCAATACTATTAGATCCAAAGTTGGATTCACCCCTCAAACAATATCTCATTAACCTTATCAATCACTCCCTGTTTCTACGTCCTATTAGTCATGAGGAAATTTTATCCCAATTAAATCAATTAAAATAAAGTGTCCTGCTAAACATCTTACGCCTTATGCCTCAAGACATTTCTCACATACTTTCTGATCTTTTAAACCTGTCAGTATCTTCTGGTAAGTTTCCTTTTATTCTGAAAATCTGCAATTGTCATCCCTGTCTTTAAAAATAAAGGTTCACCTCTTCTTCCCTCTAACTACAACCAATATCTTTGGTCTCCAGTATTGAAAAATTTTTCGAAAAATTGATTTCTATTAACTTTCTTGACAAACACAAAGTTATTACAAACACCAATATGATTTCCGGAAAAATCATTCTACAATTCACACTATTAACTATCATTGAGCGTATTCGCCAGTCCCTTGACTCTGGTCAATTTGCTTGTGGAGTTTTTGTCAATTTACAAAATGCATTTGACACTGTGGATCATAATATCCAAACTTAAACACTCAGAGGCATTGCCAACCAATGGTTTTAGTCTTATTTATCCAGTATAGATCTGAATCTGTCACTGTTTCTAACATTTCCTCCAAACCGGTGCTAATCAAGCATGGTGTTCCTCAAGTATCTGTGCTTGGCCCTCTGCTTTTTCTAATAACATAAATGACCAGCATAGGTAACTGCTCTTTTCAGAAGCTCATCTTTTTGCTGATGACACAACTAATCAACTCTTTTCACTCACTAAACAACTAAACCTAGACCAACCTAAACTCTCATATTGGCTTAATGCCATAAGATACTTTAATCGGATTAATTTTTGCGAGATTAATTTTTGCGAGTTCAAAAATTCGCAAAACATTTCGCATGGATTAATTTTTGCGAATGATTGTTTCGAAAAAATATCCTGTGGATTTATTTTTGCAGTCAAAAGGTCTATGATTGAAAAAAAATAGACTCTTCAGGTAAATGTTACAGTACGGTAGCCTTCTATTTCATCGGCAGTTAGAGTGCATAACGTTTGTGCTCACCACCTCCAACATTGAATCGTCACCCATGTTGGGTCGACATCACTAATGTTTCTCAGTTTCGCAGTCCCAGACGAATAGGGTCAGCAATCCCTGCTGCACCCTATTCATTGTTGAATACTTCCTTACCATCAGTAGAAGAGATGTAGTTATAGAAAGCTAACAGTCCATCCTGTGTGAAGAGGTTAAGAATGTCATAACAACAAAAAAATGGAGCCTAAATCCATGGACATAAGAAAAATGTTCCTTGGAGGATCCAAAACAGTGCATTCCCAAATGAAAAGAAAAAAGAAAATGTCATCATTTTAGATTAGATTAGATTTAATTTAGTGATGTAGCACTTTTCTTAAGGGAAAACATTGAGTTAACTTGTGTTATACACCATTTTGTCATTTCTTGATCCATGAACGAACAAAAAGAAAAAAAAAAGCAAAACAAAAAAACAACAACTGGATTTATTTTCGCGAACGGGTACTTCTCTATCATCAAAATTTCACGTGGATTAATTTTCGCGACCTGATGATTTTACATGTTTTTGCGATAGAAACTTTCGCAAAAAGATTAATCCGATTAAAGTAGTTCTTAACCAACATAAAACTGAATTCATTCTTTTCAGACCCCCAGGCAAACCTAATCCTACTCTCTTTAGATTAAAACTTCATGACAGATGGTTGTACCTGAGTCAATCCATCAAATACCTTGGAATATTCCTTGATCATAATCTATCTAGGAATAAACAAATTTCGAGTCTCTGCATCAAATTACGCAAAGCCAATGGGGCACTGATAAACTTTGTCATTTTGTTTATCAGGCGGTTTTTGAGGTCAATCTATTTTGCAATTTTCGATTCTCACTTGAGATATGGTTTTCAAGTTTGGGGTCTCACTAAAACTTATAACCAATAACAGAGCTTTTTCTTTACAAAAAAAGGCTGTTTGTATAATCACCTTCTCAAATTTTAGAACTCTTTCAATTCCTATCTTTCATGATCTTAATATCCTCCCTATCTTTCCCTTGTCAAGGTTCTTAACAACATTTGTCTACAATTATTTAAATTCAAACCTCCTTGACGAAATCTTTCAAGTTTTTAAATTCTCACTTGCCTCCACCTCTCATGAACACAACACATGTTTCAGTAACTTTGGAGGGTTATCAATTCCTAGCATCAAAACAAATGTATTTGGCAAAAATTCCCTAACACTCCAGGCAATCAAATTTTGGAATCAACTTCAATCATCTCATCCTGATATAATTCTTCAAAATTTAGCTATTAATACTCTTAGAAAACTATCAATTACTCTGTCACTGCAATAGCTTGCCTGTTTATTTTGTTTTGTTTTTGTTTCTTGTGTGTGTGTTTTATAATCTGGTATGTCTCTCTCTCTCCTTTTTGTTTTGTTATTGTTTAGTTTTATTTTTAACTGTTGATAAACAAGTTGAGTCCTCTTTATTTTTTCTGGTGGCCTCCCCCTTGATTAGCCTGACTATTGGTGTGGTCTCCTTCCAAGTTAATCTTGTATATATATAATAGCGAGTGTGCATCCCACTTTTATTTTAGAGAGTGATATATTTAGTTTAAATTTATGGTCAAGTTCTTCTTAGTTGCGCGTAAAACCACGCAGAGGCACAATGTGGATTCGTCACAATTTCACACAAAATATAAAAAACACATAGCGTTATGTCAGTTATTTTTTGCTATCACGGGGGAATCATTGCATTGTATCCCCAATCGAACGTGACGTTTTTGGGGAAATATCTCGAGAACCAATAGGGAAACTGACCTTTTTTGGGGTCCGCGATACGGGTGATGGGGTGACGCAACATTTGGGCCTAAATTTGTTTTGGTACTGCGGCTATGACATCATCAAAATCTTTGATTGAGGATATCTCTTTAACGGTTGGTCATAGCGAAACGATCCCATACATATTTTTGACCAGTTTTTCGAGCTCTACAACATGGGTACACTTTTAAGTCACGGGGGAATGCGGTATTTGACACATCGTTTTCAAAGTTAAACTTGGTAAAAATTTTTACCCAGGTTACTAGTATTTCAGTATAGTATGTCACAGGTTTAACCCACCGAATTAAAGCTCAGGTTGCCCTTTTCCTAAAAAAGGTGCCCTGCGGATGTTCATAATGTTCATAACTAGACCCTGTTGTATATTATTTAACCATAGTAAATAAATGATTACTGTTACTGTTAGTGTCTGGCTTGTTGATAGCCTCTGATTAAACAAGGAAACTTTTGGATATCATCAATACATTTTGCAAATGTGAAAGATTGTGCTAATGTAAGTATTTGGTTTTTCTAAAAGTTCCTTTGAAGGCTTGTCAAGCTGCTTCAATTTTTTTATAAATTTGACAGTCTAAATTAATTTTTTTATAAATTTTCAACTTTAAAATGATTCCTGCATCCAAAATAATTTTTATATACAAATATTATAGAGCTCATAAACTTGTTTAAACAAGTCTCTTTTCACCATTTCATGATTCTTTGTAGTTTTAGTTTTTTGAAGTGATGTAATCAGTCCAAAAGAGATCCTTAGAAAAAGAAAAGCCAAGCAAACGAAATGAGAGAGTTTCAGGGAGATCACTTCCATCCGTTCTAACAGACAAGTGATTGACGATAATAGAAAGAAGCTTTGTCTTAGACGCCAGTCAGAGCCCCACTCCAAAATGCCCCAGAGAACCAGCTAGTTCAATCTAATCAAAGAGATCAGGTTTAGAGCACTCATAGGTGGAAAAATACTGCATGCAAGACCCTGTCGAAAGCCTTAGATATGTCAAGAACAACAACTCAAGCCACTCCGTTCTTGTCTAGCACACAATAGATTCTTTCAGTAAACACAGTCAGGAGATCAGCTAGTGGAACTTGCCTTACAAAAGTCATACTGATGATCCGAGAAAAGACCATTATATTCCCGATAAGACAGTAGGACGAAATTAATGGGAGATTCAATGACTTCACTAACGACAAGTAACGACTGAAAGCAAGCTAATAGGATGATAATTTAGAGGATCAGATCGGTCACTAGAGAGTTTTTAAACACAGGAATAGCAGAAACACATTTCCTGCAAGAGGGAAAAGAAGAGTTAAACAAACAAATATTAAAAAGCTTTGAAACAATAGAAGACAACTCTGGAGAACTGGGAAGGATGGTTGAAGAAGGTTAAGTTTAGAAATGACCTTAACTATCTTCTTAGGTGTAATATAAATGTACTGGAGAACACCATCACAGCGAGGAGGAAACTCAGGAAAATGTTGACCAGAGTATGACAACAAGCAGTTGCGAGTGAAGGTGTAAGCAGATGAGATTACATTCAGGCAATCAAAGAGAGGACAAATAGCAGATTTTCCTTGGTTTGAGAACTTTCAAGTGTCAAGAACCAAGTTTTTGAATGGAGATCTTGGTTTTAATGGATTCCTGATAGCTGCTCTTAACATTCTGCAGAATATTTCTTCAGTGGCTACAAGCGACAGAAAAGAGCCTCTTATTTTCAGTAGAGTTATCTTGCCGAAAGAGGTGACAATAGTGGTTACATTGGCAATGGCTTCTGCACAAACAGGAGAAAATCAAGAAAAAGAATATGGCCTGACCTGATATTTATGATGAGGCACAAAAGCATCCATGCCAGCTTGGATCCACACAGTGACAGCTGCAACACAACACTCAACTGGAAGAGAAAAGACATCAAGCCAGGGAGCATCACGCAAGAAATTCCGAAAGGAAAACCAGTCAGCAAGCTGGAAGTTGTAGGAAGATGGATGATGATCAGTAGAATGACTAGCCTTCTGCTGTAAGAAGATGGATATCACAACATGAATGGCTCAGTACAGCTACTACAGTCAGAAACCAGACATAGATCAAGTAAAGAAGGAGAGTGAGCGTCATTGTCAGGAAGCGAGTAGAGAAGGTTACACTCTGTGAGAGATTTTGAGATACGGAAAAATTGTAAGCATCATTTGTGTAAGATGATGGACATTGAAATCATGGCAGACAATAAGGTTTGCCGTGGGATTGTCACACAGAGCTCTGTCGATGCTGTCAGAAATGCATCCAAGAATTGAGCAATCCTGGGTAGAAGGAGATTGATAGAGGAAATGATTAAAGGTACTGCAATGCAGGAGAGCAAGTTGAAAACACAAGTAATAAGAATGAGCAGAAGATTCTAGTTCAGGAATGTGAGCAATTGGAAAAGTTTCTCTAACATAAACACCAAGACCATGTGTGTATCAGATTCTGAACGAATAAGAGGAAGGTAACCATCAACATGAAAGTCAGATGAGGATATTGAAGGATCAAGGTTAGTTTCACATCGACTAAGAATGTCAATTGAGTGAGAAGCAAGGAAAAAAGAAAAAGAAAGTTAGTTCTCCAACCACAAACATTCGAGTAGCATAGCAAGAGAGGCTGTGGTGATTTAGACTATCTTTACTGAAGTTAGGAGCCATAATGCATAAGAAAAAAAGGGGAGAACCTTGTCATTCATCATAGAAAATATACGCGGGATCCAGCAAGAGAAGTCTCCTCCATGATCTACAAGGACTCCATGCTGTAACAATGGTAGAGATAGTGGTCTCAGGAAACACAGTCTTGATGTGAGGCAGGGACACTAACTAACATGGAACTACAACACAATAGAAATTTTATAACTGATGATAGAGCTTCCAGTGTTTACAGAGGAATTTCAGGCTCCTGCGCTGTCAATTGGGTTAGGGGCAAACAGCAACCACCCGAATCTGGTACCCTCTATCAATGATGCAAAATCAAAGAAGCAATAACTGCACCAGCTGGAAAGCAACATTAATCAAATGAAATCAAAATGAAGGGAAGGAAGGACTGGAAGTTCCACACCATATCAAGAAAACAATATGGACTACATAGACCCTATAATGTGTCTTACCAATAGGTCTTGAAGGAGTAACCAGGCCGGGCAATAGCAAAAGCTACCTACTCCTGTGAAATTACTTATTTTTACTAAACTAAAAAATCACAAGTTTATTTTTGTGCACTATTTGAAACAGCTTTAAAAATGCTGAAAGTCAGTTTTTGAATTTTCAAAGAAAATCATTTTTCGTTCTTGAAATATTGCTGTTTAAAGTTTTTTTCCAAAACATGATCTCCATGGCAAGGTGACATCACAACGTTCAAGAAGATATTGCTGACATATATGTTATAATGATATATTGTTAGAACATTGCATGCAGAGTGGTAAATAACTGCAGTTGTGAAAATAGCAAAGAAATTTATTGCCATTGCTTCTCTGGCTCTGTTCCAAGTCTCTATTATTTTTTTTTGCTGACAAAGCTTTCATCAATTTTAAAATTCTTCCAAATGGTACAAAAAGAGTTGAGTTCCCCTTTAATAAATTATATATTTATTTTTTTATTTGTTTATTTTATTTTTAAAATGTGACTATGCAGTTTATGATAAGTTAGTAAGTAGCAAACATTTCTCATCATAAAAACTTGAGGTATAATTATTGTTGCATTCTTGTGTTACTTCTTAAGTTGATTTTTAGAAGAATGAAGTTGTAGTATTTACTAAATTCAGAAGTTATAACATTAACTAATTGTGTTGTATAATTGATATTTTAATTCAAAGTCTGTCAAAGAAAACAGAAATTCTGAAAAACTGCTAAAAGACAACTTTGTGAGTTCTACCATCCTTTAAAGTAACATTTTGGACACAGGAATCACTTCTATATATTTTATATATGTGCTTTCTATATGCCTACACGTTTAGAACCACTTAAGCATAATGACAGGTATGTTGCATGCCATCAGTCAGTCAGTACACAAAATGTTTTTATAAATACTTCTTTTATAGCAATGGCAAAGGCTGTAAGTTGCTGGGATCCTGATGATGATTTTATTGCAGTCTGACTTCTATACAAGTCTCTAACAGAAAATAAAGACTGAAAAACATGAATTCCTCATCAGACATTACCTTTGAAACAGAGACCAACTTTTGTGTTGTGAATGTAACAGATGACAAAAGTGGTTCTTCTTTGCTGGAGTTCCCGTCAGCATCGATATCAGGTATGATTGAATGAAACACCTAACACCTATCATTAATAATTTTACATGGTGTTAATTATAACTATTACAACTAAGATAAATCCTCCTAAATGGTACATTATTTGGACAATTAGATGAAATGTCTTCCACGTAAAACTGAGCTTTGAGGATACTGCTTTTACTTAAAGAAGAATAAAACTGGTGTGAAAAGTTGGACTTAAATTGTTCATACTAATCTCGTAAATATTCATCAGAAAACATTGTGACGTCACAAACCGAGTTAATAACTCAAAAGTTTTTCTTTATTTTATTTTTCTGATTTAGTGATCGGAAAATTTTTAAATTTTAATTTTTCTCAAGTTATGAACTCACAAGTTTTATTCTTTGGACCATATTCCAAAACATTTCCAGTAACAACAAATCAATGGTGATAATTGCGACAATGGGGGTCAATTTTTATACTTTGGTCAAAAGTGTAAATCTTGAGTTTTTTCACCTTCAATTTGGTGATGACCAAGACATTTGTAGTAATACTCGGCAAAGTCAAGTCAATACAAGTGAAAGTTTTGAAAATGTAGTGCACAGTAGGCCCAAATTCTCCCTTTGAACAAACTGTGAAAAACGAGTAGCAAATTCGTAATTATTCAAATTAATATGTAACAAGATTCGCAAAAATGCGACTATGTCCCCAAAGTTGCGAAACTTTTGCCAATTATTGTGTGTA
Source organism: Turritopsis dohrnii (assembly GCA_027922465.2). Classification (NCBI taxonomy): domain Eukaryota; kingdom Metazoa; phylum Cnidaria; class Hydrozoa; order Anthoathecata; family Oceaniidae; genus Turritopsis; species Turritopsis dohrnii. The sequence continues at coordinate 143,595 of BQMF02000224.1, read as the reverse complement.
CATTGATAACCATAAGAAAAATATGCATCATTAAATAAGTACAATGGTATAACTACCATCAATGTCATACTCAGATAAAAATGTTGTCCTTACTAATCAGGGTAGAATTGAATTTAATACAACAAAACAGCTTATTTTGAACTTATTAAGAAATGAAGATGTTCATGGTCAAATGATAAGGTTGCTCTTATAAATTTTGCTGAGTAATACTTTCACTTAAACAACTAAATATCAACAACCGCACCAATGTGTAAGGCAATTTTAGCATAAAAAAACATAAGATCTTTATTGTTGCAGAAGCTTGACATCCTTTATACCATAAAATCACGACAAAACAATGTAATTCAACAGAAGACACTTGCACTTGCTTTTTGTAACTCAGATAAAACTATCTTACAACATTATACAATCAAATTTGTATACAGATTTACAAAAGAAGAAAAGAATACTTTGAGTTAGACATATAAGCAAGTAACTATAACCATAATTCAAATTCTATCTTAATTCACGTTCACATAAAAATGTCGCTAAAAGAATAGATGTATAAAATTTTATACATCTGATGATTGCGATATGCATGAAACTTTTAAGTCATGTATTTTTATGTTTTTAAATTTTAATGAATAAGCAAATAACCAAAAGCAATAAAAAGCAATTCAAATAGCACTTCAAATTTGGACAGAAGAGTTATTTTCGAAAAAGAGATAGGCTTAAAGTGACAATTTATCAAATTGAATTCAAGTATTCAGAATAAACATCTCTATCTGTTTAAAAAATATGTGCACACCCATTATTTATTATTTGATAAAAATGACCATTTGTAAATCCCAAATGAAAAAAAACAACAGTATTCGGTACTGAAAATAGACTACACATCCATAACCAAATCACTAAAAAGCTGAAAGTAGATGTTTCGTGTTCTGGCTTGATTTGATTAACAGATTGTTTGTTGGATTGTGCTTTGATTTATGTACGCTTGTTGTCTGTGTAAAGAAAATTGACAGTATATCAATTTTTCTTAAAATACCATATATATACAGTATATACATCAAAACAGTATAGGTGATCATGGAATTAATCCATAGTAAATTATGTTTCTGTTGTCAGATCAAATGACTATCCCCAGGGAAGCACATTTTTCGACCAGATTCTTTCAATTGTGTCTCAATCTTGTCTGTTATGTTATTATAGGTAATTGGTTTTCTGACGTTCTTATTGCATATACGACATCACATTTTTACTTGCATTTTTACTAATGTACTTTTTGGATTAACACTGGTTGAAACAGTTGTTCTCCATATAAAAAAGGTTTCCTTTTATAGCTGTACATCATGTGCTTTCAGTTCACATTATATCAGGACGTAAAATAAAAATAAATCTTCAGCCTGTATTGATAATGAATTTTCGCCTTTGCACTGAAGTCACAGCTTCAATGGTTTGCTGTTCCAAGCATTTAATTACCAATCATCATCATCAATCATAGCATTTTTTTCATCAAACAAAAACAAAACAATATTTTTCTGTTTTTTACACGCTTCTTCAAAAGTTTTTACGAAACCTTTTAAGACAATACTGAACTAAAACGATTCATTTCCATCACTTCACGTTGAATTCTCTTGAATCATTTTAAAAGCTAGTTGGAAAATCAAAAATCTTCTGCAGCCCATCTGCACTGACTGAAAAAACATGGCGTCTACTTGACTGTAGACTAGCCTCTATTCTTATCTACTTTGGCGACTAGGTGAAAATTACATTCTGAACCGCGGCTATAAAAGTGAACGGAGAAGAAGAAGAAGAAGGAGGAGAAGAAGGAAAATGCCGGTTTTAACATACATTTCGCCCTATGGGGAAATATATAAACAATTATGCACTTTTTGTCCAATGGTAAATAATGAATTGCAAGTTCAAAATCAGCATGGAAAATTTAACATAATGTACAAATTTCCATGTAGATTTTTTGAATCTTTTGAAGTCCAAAATTCTCTTTTCATTTTATTTTGTGATTCAGTTTTTAGCCACTAACTCAAAAAACATAAAGCAAATGACTACTTGGGCTACGGAAGCTGTATTAACAGCAGCCGCTCAACTAGACAACCATCCTATACATCATTCCTACTCTCTTGCTGAGTGCTAAGCAGAGGGGAGTGAATATGTCAAAATGACAAAATTTTCTTAAACCAGTTAGTTTTCTTTAACAGCCAGAAGGTCTCTAATGGCTTGTAAAAATTCATCATCATCTCCTTTCACTTGCATATTTGGAAGAAGGTACAAAACTTCAAGAGTTTCACTGCAAAAAAATGCATAATGAATAATGCCCGCATTCGACATCACTATTTTTGTATGTTACCTTGAACGAAGTATTAAATAACTATGGCCTAACTATAATAATGAGGTCTATGTAATGAAAGTTTTGCATTTTCAGGTAATTAATTTTCACTGTTCAGAAGGTATAAAGTGAAGATTTTGATGAATTTATTTTCATGAATGAACAAAAAGTTATATAATACTGGAAATGCAAATGAATTTTTTGTACGACTCTTTATGATTCACATCATTCAGAAATCTCAGTTTTTTTCAAAGATTTGTAATGAACTCTGGTTATTATAGAAAATTTTTTACATTTTCATGGAATTACATTTTGCCGTTCAGTACTTCAAAAAAAATTATGTAATTTATTTTCACAGTTAATCTGATAATTTGCTGAATATAATTTCATGGATTAAAAAAAAATGCAAAGCCAATAAGTCTCTTTAGTAATGTTGTGATCCTTGTTTTCACATTCTATATTTTAGGCTGTAAATGTTCCAGCAGTATACTTCAAACTTTCCCAATCACTTTGGAGGACCTTCAACTGATACAAACTTCATGGAAAGAAAAAGCTGTCAACAATAAAAAGACCAGGTATACTTAACAAAAATTCATTACAGTTATCTAAAAAGTCTTTTGAGTGTGAGTCTTCATAGTGGAAATTAAATTGATATCTAGCAGTATATAGTACTATGTGCTATGGGCACAGGGGTCAGAACAGACTGCCGGGGTTCCGTATCACTGATGAATTATAAGCCTATTAGACAGGACACATAGCCTAACAATCTGACATTCGGGGTAATGTTTATTTTCTCACTGGAATTTGGTAGAGGAGACCTCAGACTACCAAAATCTGCCAGGTGACTTTTTTGGAAATGCCTGTATGTCACGTGATTGATTACGTTATAAATACGGTCAGTAAAAATTTTATCTTCTCAAAAGTCATATTATGATACATCAATCGAAAGATCTTTTAAAATGGAACAAAAATTGTATAAAAACATATGCCTGAAAATTTAGTCCTGAGGTTTTTTAGGTCCTTAAAAATTTTGATGACGTCATAGAAAAGGACTAGAAAAATCTTGCGAAAAAATTTAATTCGCTAATTTTCGTCTATTTGTGACATGTAACCCCTCAATTTTGGTCAGAATTTGATTTCTGATCTTTTCCACATAAGTAAATTCACTGAGCAAAAAATGCTGACTCAGCAATTTCATTTCTTTTCATAAAAAAGTGTTTTCACTTGGGCTTTTTTATAATTAATGTTGAATGATTAAATGTGGAGATAAAATAAAGTTTGAATTACAAGTAGTTAAGGAAGGAAGTCGCTATCCGAAGAATCACTTTGTTCGTCCTCTGAAGTTGTGAAGTCTTGTTCCCATTCTGAATCTGACAACACTTCCACTGCATCTGCATTTGATTGCCACTCTGAGTCTGCTGAATATCCAGCTTCTGTTGCAGGCTGTTCAAAGTGCTTTCCTGGCATGGGTCTGTAGCGCTTTGCTGAAGGCGCGTTTGTTTCTTTATCATTTGTCTCAACTTCTGTGTCCGCTTCGTTTCCTGATGCTCAAGACAAAACTCTCTTATTGCTCTTCTCAGATTTTTTCGGCTTCATCAGTGATGGAGGTAGTTGCTTGCCTGTGAACCATTTAGGAGTCAAATGTTTAACCTTCTCTTCGTAATTCCAGCCACATTGCTTTGGATCTGGCCTTGAAATATTTCTTTCCAAACAGTGCAGCCATATAAAGCATGTCAAGTTTACACGTTTCAACTCTTCCTCTATGGATTGCGGACCGGCTGGAATCGCTGCAGATGATTTTGTCTTCAAATTTTTGTAAATGCGAATTCTTGTCTCAACATAGTTTTCATTGGGTTTCCCACTATACATAACTGTTTGTACGAATACCTTTGCATCACCCAAGACTCTCTCCGACATATGTTCATTTTTGTCCAATTCTTGGATAAACGTACATTGTTCTTCATTCCTCATTATCTTTTTAAGCAATTTGACCTTTCCGATGTTATATTTGTATGCAGTTGTATCGCAACCTGTGCTTGCTGACCTTAAAACTAGCAATGATGCAGCTTACGAAGACCCAAGAACCCGTAGGATTGGTGCTGACTATTCTGGTGATAAATTTGCAGCAGTTCATGGTGACCCGGTAACTGAATACTTTAACCGAGAAACTAAAGGAACAGCCGGACCATTGAGATCTGGATATAGCACAAACAGAGACACTACTAACAAGTGGGTCCAGACAATGCATATTCATGCAAAGCTGCGGACAGCTACGAGAGAAAAATTGAGAATCAAGACGTCATCTACTCATAAAGAACTAACAGATTCTGGAAAAACCAATCACCACAGGAATGTTCACTCTTTTAAAGGAAAGCTCCGAGCCTACAAGGTTAACCCATTTTCAGATGGACCAGCCAAATTGATATGCACTGGCACCAAGGCGGACGTGAAGATGATTAAAGATGTTCTAAATGCTCCTGAAACTGGAAATGAACGGTTCAAAGAATTCACGAAGAATCGTCTTGTCGATGGTAAAGAGAGTTTCTTTTCACCTATTAAGAGGCTTAAGTTACAGACTGGTATTGAGAAACCCAAGAGAACACCAAAAGCGGTCTCAATGTTGAAAGAGGATCGTCAAGCTTTTGGGCTTCTGGTTGGAAAAGCAGCATCTGTTGAATAAGCATTCGCGTATCCAATCACAACCATACCTCTTAGCCTCTTAGCCTTGCTACTCCTAATGGCACACTGCGACAAGGAGATAAAGCTGTACTTCGCAATTTCATGATGAAGGAGTCAAATTCACTTGTTGAAGCACCGCCAGAAAACACAAGATGGATCATTGATGGAATGGCCTTGTTTTGTTACATCAAACCTAAAGAAACGTACAAAGCTTGGTTCAAGAGTGGTCTTCAGTATGCCAACCCCCCTCAAGACGCAAAGGCAATACAACTAGAAATCGTCAACGACCAGTATTTAGAAAATAGCACAAAAGGGAGGACAAGAAAGAAGAGAGGAGAATCGTCAAGACGTGTGCATATAGAAAGTGTAGAGCAAAAAATGCCCCAATGTAAGACCTGGCAAGAGTTTTTCCATAATGATGCAAACAAAGAGAACCCAGGGTGCGAAATAACGGCCGGACACCGGACAAAGTCCGTTAAAAAATAGACTTGACCGGCAATTTTATCACAAAATGTTCTACTGAACAGGTCATTGTCCTGCCAATACATTTCCCCCAAAAAAGTAGCTAACTAGTTGATTTTTTAGTGATATTTTTTCTTAACTACATTATTATTATTATTTTTTTCTTGTTGCGCATTAAAAACTTGGTTTTCTTCTTCGTTTCACTTTTGACTTTCCACCTCTTGTTCGCGTGATTACAGCGTATATATCGTTGATTATTAACAGCGGAGGAGAGCGCATGTAAAATGCGTGAAATGTTTTATCATTCATTTTGGCAGACAACAGGTGAAGTAAGAAGAAAGTGATGTTTTGCAGGTTGACGCGTGGTAAATTTGTCCGGAAAGTTTATTTAGTGTCAGTTTTCTACACAATCAATGTTGATGATTGCAAATAAAGAAAAAGGTAATCACAGACGACGAAATAAACGTTTATTTTCATAAAGAAGCAAATTGAAATGTCGAAGAGAAACTTGATAATAATTATTCTTTAGATATTCCTGCAAATAATTGCGTTATAGACGATACCGCCCTCAAATAATTATTTTTAGACAATCCGATTTGCTCAAGTTTATCTTTGAATTATTTCACCACAAGCATTATGATATTCGTAAGAGACATACCGCTCATTAATAGTTCAGTGGTGTAGAGATAAGGCTAACCTATTGTTCAAAAATATCAATTCAGGCAAACAATTTAATGACAAATAGAATCACCAGAGCTTCATATTTGGATAAGAAAGAAAAGATGACAAAATATTCTTTCTTAAAATTTCCTATATATTCGACCTCAACATTGAGAGTTCATCATCAGAGTGAAGCTGGTGATTCTATTTATCATTAACGTATTGTTAGTTTCAGTGATTGGGGTTCACTGATAACTAGCTGGCTTGGGACGCCAAGTTGCTAGAATCGTCCCCCTCAGCAATACGAAATACTTTAAACTTGTTTCATTTCTTCATACAAGCACTTAATCAGTGACCTGTCAACATCTTCAATGACCGTTCAATTCACACTAAATTCGTAGAATCAGCCGGACATTGGCCTGCTCAGATAATTTTCTTATTTCGCACCCTGGAACCTAATTTGAATGGCTACTGAATTCTTTCAAAGTGCAGATGGGAGAAGAATTCTGAAAATTCCGCTTATAATAACTTCTGAAGACGAAGCATGGAGAATTTCAAAAGTTTGAAAAGTTTGGCTCCAAAGTTTGCTGTGCTCTACCGCAGATCCATGCTGTCACAGGTTGCGATACAACTGCATACAAATATAACATCTGACAACTACTTGTAATTCAAACTTTATTTTATCTCCACATTTAATCATTCAACATATATTATCAAAATGCCCAAGTGAAAACACTTTTTTATGAAAAGAAATGAAATCGCTGAGTCAGCATTTTTTGCTCAGTGAATTTACTTATGTGGAAAAGATCAGAAATCAATTTCTGACCAAAATTGAGGGGTTACATGTCACAAATAGACGAAAATTAGCGAATTAAATTTATTTGCAAGATTTTTCTAGTCCTTTTCTATGACGTCATCAAAATTTTTAAGAACCTAAAAAACCTCAGGACTAAATTTTCAGGCATATGTTTTTATGCCATTTTTGTTCCATTTTGAAAGATCTTTCGATTGATGTATCATAATATGACTTTTGAGAAGATAAAATTTTTACTGACCGTAATTTATGACGTAATCAATCACGTGACATACAGGCATTTCCAAAAAGGTCACCTGGCAGATTTTGGTAGTCTGAGGTCTCCTCTACCAAATTCCATTGAGAAAATAAACATTACCCAGACTGTCAGATTGTTAGGCTATCTGACCTGTCTATATCATATGTGCCCTTTGCCTGAACGTTAAATAATGTAACCCATTTAAATTAATGCTATAATCACCCAATTGACAAAGAAAATGACTAAAGTAGTGAATACAATGATGATCCATCCATTAATAAAAATCACAAACCAACCTTTGATACTGAAGGTGATTAACCACCAAATATCTGCACAGGCATTTCTGATGCATTCAATAATTGCCATGACCTGCCATTGGCAAAACGTTGTGATATGTGAATAAGAACATTTTTTTTTTTTTTTTTTTAATTAGTCGCTCAATACAAGGTTTAAAACCACTAATGTGTATTGAGGTACAAGGAGGAAAGGTGATGATGAACATTACATTTAAAGTGTTGAAGATTATAATGAGAAGGAAAAACAGACGGGGGTAAAGAATTCCAGAGAGTGGAGGAGCGAGGAATGAAACTTTGTTGGTAAAAATTTTTTGATGATTTTAGGATGCTGACAGTGTGATCATGGCTATTAGATGAATATCTTGTGTTTCGCTTGAAAGTTTTTAATGCAGGGATGAGAGAAGAGAGCTCAGTAAAAGTATTTTCCGTAAAAGTATTTATAAAAGAGGCAAAGAGACGTCACAGATCGGAAAGGAGTTGTTTTCTTCCAACTGGTTGCCATTCATGGAAACTGACGGTAAAAAGATAGAAGTTTGGTTTTTGTGGAATTGAATGTGGCCAGCCATTTCTCTCCCCACTCAACTATAGATTGCAGATCAAACTCAATTTTGCCTGCCATTTCTACCTGGCTGAACAAATCTGATTTTGGAATACAGGAATAGATGGTTGAATCATCAGCATAGATGGCAAGCTTGGAAATAATATCATCAGGCGGATCATTGATGAAAAGAAGAAAAAGGGTTGGCCCAAGGACAGAACCTTGGGGAACTCCTGCATTGATGTGTCGATGATGATTGCCCGTCTAAAACAACCTTAAGCCTACGATTACCAAGGAAGGAACGAATGATCTCATAAAGGAGACCCTTAACTCCATATGCAGCAAGCTTTTTCGAAAGACCAGTATGCCATACTTTATCAAATGCCTTGGATATGTCAAGAGCAACAGCTCTTGCCTCCCCAGATTTATGTAATGCAGTGTAGATTCTATCAGTTATCACTGTAAGGGGGTCAGCAGTTGAGCGTTGGGAGCGAAAGCCATATTGAGAATCTGAGAAGAGGTTATTAGATTCAAGGTGATTAACAAGAGCATTATTGATAAAGGCCTCAAAAATTTTACTCATAACTGGTAGGAGACTAATTGGTCTGTAATTTCGTGAATTAGATCGATCACCACAATTTGTAAAGACTGGAATTACAGAGGCAAACTTCCAAGATAAAGGAAAGCAAGATTCAGCTATGCACTTGTTATATAGACAAGAAAGTACAGGAGATAATTCAGGTGCACACTTTTGAAACAGGATGACAGGAATTCCATCAGGGCCAGTAGCCTTAGAAGCATTAATATTTGAAATGATGGAAGATATTTTAGCTGGTGTGATAAAGCAGCTATCCAGTACTTTATTAGTCCTCAAGGGAAATTCAGGAACAGCATGACCAGAGTCATCAAGAGTAGAGTTAGTACTGAAGATATTAGAGAAGAGTTCAGCTTTTAGACCTTTGTTTTCTGTGTCACCAAAATTATTTTTACACAAAATTATGATGAAATAGAAAAAGAAAGTCAGGGATCTCTTATGTTTTCACCAAGTTATAGCTTTAAAAAATTTGACAAAATTAAAACAATTTTAAATACATTTTTGATAACATTTCATTGGAATCTTCAATTCTTCTAATTTTAACTTTTCAGCAGACACAACATTAAAACAAATAATGAGGATGCCCTTCAACCACTCGGAAATCATAAACCTTTGTGAACAAGACATTACTCCACATGAATATTGCACAATATTGCACAATGTTTGACTGTGGCTTTCAACATCATTACATCTGCTTTACTTGAAATTCCAATCAGCAGAAGGAAAAGAGCTATCAATGAGATACCATTGACGTTATCAACAGAAGCAAGAAACAAGAAATATGACTATATATTTCCCCAATGTTGCAAAAATTTCTTTGATTATTGTGTGTACATTTATAACCATAAGAAAAATGTATCTTTAGATAATTACTATGGTATAACTACTATCAACCTGATACTCACATAAAAATGCTGTTCATACTTACCAGGGTGGAATTAGTACCACAAAGAACATCAAATGATAAGATTTCTCTCACAATTTTTGCTGAAGAAATAAAAATTGACTAAGAAATTACTATGGGCAGCTAAAATTATAAGACCTTAATGTGACTAATATTTCCCCTTAAACAACTGAATAGTTTTTTTTGCAGAACACATCAATAACCACATCAATGTGTAAGGCAATTTCGTCATAATAAATGTATGATCTTTATTTATGAAGTCACAAGAAAAATGTAATTCAACAGAACACTTGGTTTTTGTAACTCAGATGAAACTATCTTACAAAATTATACAATCAAAATTGTATACAGGTTTACAAAAGAAGAAAAGAAAATTGTCAAACCTTTAGGGTTAACATATAAGCAAATAACTTTCAACAGGCAATCAAAAATCATCTGCTACTAATAAATATTGTGTATATAGCATTTCAAATTAGAAACAATTTTTTTTTTCAAAAAAGAGAAAGACTTAGAATGACAATTTATAAGATTAAAGTCAAGAATAAACATCTCTCTTTCAAAAAAATATGTTCGTACATTTGTTATGTGATAAAAAAATGAAAAAAACAACAACATATTTTGTTAGTGAAAATATACAAAATATACATAGCTGAAAGTAGAAGTTTTTGTTTTGGCTTGATTTAATGTGCATCATAACATCATTATCAACAAAACAAACAATCGTCTGTTTATCACAAAACTTTTAGGACAAAACTGAACTAAAAGATTTATTTCCATCATTTAACGTTTTATCTCTTGAATCATCTTAAAAGCTAGCAGACAAAGCAAAAATGCACTGCACTGCACTGTAAAAAAATGGCACACGACTTCACTGAAGACTAGCCTCTATTCTTGACTAGGCCAAAGTTCAATACTGAACTGCGGCTATGAAAGTGAACGTAGAAGAAGGAGAAGGATGAGAAGAAGGAGAAGGAAAATGCTCGTTTTAACATATATTTCGCCCTATGGGGAAATATATAAATATGTAGTCATTAGAAAACCAAGCAATGGTGGATCTCCCTCTTAAATTACGAATACACACTCCATCTATTCGAATGGCCATAGCAGTGCCCAACTATAAGTGCTTATGAAGACATAGTGTCAATGACAGTGGTATGTGGAATAAACATGGGTTTTCCAGCCCTAATAGACAACAACATTTCTTTGCTATGGTTACCTGGAAGAAAGCCATGCCCTCAGCAGTATTTGACTACCAAAAGGAGTCTATATGAAAAGAAAGACAATGAAAAAATTATTATGGTGTATTTACAATTATTATAGTGCTGCTTGAGCTGTAACCTGTGGAAAATATTTTAGTGACATGGCGTTGCTGAATATGTTTCTTATTGCCAAACTAATCTGTGTGACACACATGAGTGTGGAGCTTACACTTGTTTTTTGGAGAAAAGAGACCAGTTCAATTTCAAAACATACTAGGATTTGGTTTAGTTGCATGGCACACACTAAAAGTTTGCTCTACATAATCATGTTCACAGATCTCTAGATGTTTGATTTCCATTTTGTTTCAAGAGCAAAAATTTGGTACCCTTTTACGAACCACAGAAATGGGCTGATATGGGAACAGACATTACCAATTTTGTGAGCCCTGCACTGTTTAACATATTTCTCAGTCATAGTTTGATTACTCCTTTTTTATTTCTCTTCCAAGTTGCACTTCCAATGAACTGATTTTAGTTTTATATGAAGTTGAATCAAATACTTCAGCTAACTCAGATTAAACCTTTTCAATCAGTTTTGACTTGTATGCGTATTGATGAAAACTTTTTCTTTACTTTGATGTCATCTTTAACTCGTTTTTTTATGTTTTTGCATCTCATCCTAAAAAAATTCAATCTAAGTCTCATTCTTTTTTTTGTTTCTGCTGTGCAGTTCATATTTAATGATGTTTGTTTTAACGATGTTTGTTTTAATGATGTTTGTTTTAACGATGTTTGTTTTAGAGTTTATTATCGCAAACAAAACAGATTAGTTGAGTCATTTAAAGATGCTCATACTTTATCTACGGAGTTTGATTATGATGGTGCAGATGATGTTGTTGATGTGAGAGTGATGTTAGCTGCAAAGTTGTCCTTAGTTTTTAACTTAGTATGTGTGTATTCTCAATGGTTTTTAGTTTTTTTTTACTTATGTGTGTATTCTCAATGGATTTGCAATATTATTTGAACTTCCCTTGGTGTTTCAATTGTGTGTTTTGAAGATTTGCACATGAGTCTCACGTTTCATAAATTTATATATTTACGTGCTTAAAATGATATTCAAAGTATCTTTTCTTCTGACAGTACCCATTAACATTTTCATATTCTTCTTCTTAGCTGTTATTTGTTTCAAAAATCGTGGCATCTGTGTTAAGTGGTTCCCTCTCCATTGTTTCAAGTGTTGTCGATAGCGCGGTGGACTTATTATCTGGTCTTGTTATTTGGTATACAAGCAGAGCTATTAAACTCACCAACATTTATAACTACCCGATAGGTATTGTGAATTTATCATGCAAACTACAGTTATGAAGAGAATATGTTTTGCTAGTTTGTTAATATTGTTCTCTGGCAATGGATCAAACAAAGACATTGTACTTAAATCTCTACCTCTTGTATTTTATCATCAAATCAACAAAGGCTGTAATTGTGAGAAGCAAAGAAGTCACAAATTGGAGCTGTAGTACATGCTGGGATATTCAACCATGATGCTGAAAAAAATAGATTCTGTAAGAAAAGAACGGAAGAAGCCAGTGTGGAAAAATTGTACTGGTCATACTGTCCCAGTTTAATTTGTTTATTTTTCTGTAGGCCGTAATCGTCTTGAACCTGTTGCAATACTCATGCTGTCTTCAATAATGGGTAGTGCTTCTGTTCTTGTAATTCGCGAATCTGTGGAAATAACAGTTACTGGAGATATCAACACTGTTTTAACCACGCCATCAATTATTATTATTGTAGGTACTCCAACTTAAGAAATATTTGCTATACCACTGTAGAAAGTTTTATCAAATGTACTTTTGAAATATGATTCTTTGCTTTAGTGACCATTGTGAGCAAATTTGGACTGTTTATATATTGTCGTCTCATTAAATCTCCATCAACAAGGGTGTTAGCGTTAGATCATAGAAATGATTTTATTTCAAACTCATTCGCTTTGGCATTTAGTGCCATAGGTAATGTTTTGAAAATTGAAATTACTTTTAGAACCTTTAAGAGAATGATATATGAGCTGCTCCTCAACTGTGAACATGACAAAGTAGGGTTTGCAGATTGTTGATTTGCTTTAGGTTCACATTATTGGAAATATGCTGATCCACTTGGTGGTATCATCTTGAGTGTGTATATTTTCACCAGCTGGTGGTTTGAGGGGAAAAGTAAGTGGGTTTCTTTTGGTTTCTTTTGGGTTTTTACATTAATCTATGAAATATGTTATTCTAGTAAGCTTTACTTGATTATTACTGCAAGAATAAAATGTATTATCTTTAAATAATCAGAGGGAACCCATGGAGTACAAGAGAAATAATTCTTCTGTCAAGAAAACGTTTAGAAAGTAGATGATCAATGCAAACTTTATGCTATTGTTTTGAAAGAATGAAACGTGCCACACAGGGGCGGATTTAGGGTTTTTTTTTGACTGGTGTAAATGTCAACTTAACTGACTTAGTCGTATTGGGGGCGTTTGGAGCCACCCAAATAGTCCAGAGCCCTTTATGCATTAATATGAACATTAACAGACCCAAACGCTATTGTTTTCTCCCATGTGGTTGTGGTACATTGACAATTTATACAAACTGAAAGAAGTGAAACAGTGAAAGTACATGCAGAAGGTCCAAAAATTTCGAATTGTAAACATAAAAAGTAAAAACAGAGATTAAGATTGGTCATCAAGAAGGACTAAATTTAAAATTTTCAATTTCAACTTATTAAATACATTATGAAATATCAAGCTTTCTGCTATAATAACTAGTTGATCAGAGAACCAGTCCATTTATTAAAAAATGTTCAAAGGAGCTGGCTGCCTGTCAATCATTTAGGCGTTTATATCAGTATGTGATGTAACAAATTGACACAAAATATACGTGTGCAACACAGTTAGATATTCTGCAGTCTCCCACAAAAAAATTATGATTATAACATAAGGAATTGACTCCTACATTTTAATAAGAAGCAATGGAAGCTTATCAAAACAGAAACTTGAATAAAGAAAAGGAGAGCTGTTTGTCTGAGTTGTGGCAAAAAGATAAATGTAAATTGAATGAACAAAATTTATATACATTTCTAAATATTTAAAGATAATGCATGAACTGTTATGAAGGCTGACAGAAAACATAAGTCAACAGTTTCCTTAATGGAAATTGTTTCTTTGAGTAGTGATTTTGATGTTTGTCAACTGCTTAATGAGGGTTCTCACTGACATCAGTAATCCGCAACTCTCAGCTCAGCTTATAATAGTTCATAATATCATCTACACAAAAAGGAATCACTACAATCCCAGAATCACCACTGTACTGTGAGTACTCCTACAAGTTTTTCTGTGTATATAGCTATACATTTAATGCTATGAATTGCCAGTCTCCATAACGTTTTCAAAACAAGTTCAGCAACTGAGATGTGATCAATCACGATAGTAAAGAAGCTAAAAAATAATAAAAAAAATAAAATTATATAATATAATAACCAATTTAGAAAATAGGAAAATGAACAATAAACAAATCTGTTTACAAACCTAACTCACTACGGTAAAGACTTCATTATATATAACAAAAATTCATTCTGATGTTAAAGGGAAAGTTTCTCCTTCATTCCAAAACAGATTATCAGCTAGCTGGTTAAGTGGTTTTCGAATGGGTAGTTTCATGTTTCAATGTGTAGATACAAGTCAAAAGGAAGTGCAACAACCTATAATACATAAAAAGCTACAAAACAGCAGATCTAGAAAAAAAATGCATAGCTATTTATAAAGTAATTCACTTTTAGTTTCTTCTCACTATATCACACTAAATGTTTTGTAAACAATAAACTAGAAAACTTTTCTTACCAGTAAAGAATAATACAAAACCATTTAACTTATTGTATATCATTTTAAAATAGTTCACAACATTTAGAGGTTCTGCATACATGCTATCTTTCAGCATTAACGTGGAATCAAAAAGACATGTGGAGACTTGCTGTGATAAAAACAAAACTTGGAAGTAAACAACATAAAAAATGCTGAGTTTCACATAACTAATATTATTTTTGTACATACATTTTCTTGAATTAAACTTCCCAAAGCAAGAAATATCCCAAAGCAAGATGTCTATTGAACAACCAGTCTCCAGTTTTGGCATCTGTCCTTCCAACTTTGCAAAATTGTCACGCTGCCATGATAGAACTGGACTTCTGTTTGCTTTCGCTAGAGGGTATTAATTATCTAGATCGGCATGCCGTACACTTTTCTATTTACACCAGTCGAGCTTACTCCAGTCAGACGCATCTTAAAACTTCCCCTAGAACTCCGCATCTTTACACCACTCGAGTGGTGTAAAAAGCAATGCCGGCAACCGACCTACTGAACGTGTATTTTCCGAAGTGGCACCCCGTTTCATACTTGTTATAAGCGCCAAATATTTCAATTATAAAATTATCGACCGAAACAAATTCCGTGAAGGCGAAAAATATCGCAGCAGCGCAATTCGAATTCGTGTTTCACAGTTAGGAAAGAAAAAAGGAAGTCTCAGATTGAAAACTGTATTAATTGAAGGAATAATAATTCCATACTTTAGGTTCAATTAAATGACCGAATTTCACTGGTGTAAGTACACCAGTACACCAGCCTAAATCCGCCCCTGTCACAGAATATAATAACATAAAGATGTAATATTTAAATCCTCAGGCCTACTTGACTCCAGTTGTCGTCATGACAACTGAGCCTGTTTGTAAATCCAGTGAGTTATGTTTAATATCAATTTCAATGAACCAATGTTTTTGGATTACACTTTGTATGGTTCGTTGGAGAATTAAATCATTCGTTTTCATAAAGTAACACTTGATAGCTGACAACTTTTTACTGGTCTTGTAACTCGAAAGAAAAATCCTTTTTACTGAAGACAAAAGTTCTAGTAAATTCTGTACATAAGTACATAAGTACTAAAACAACATGTATGAACGAAAAATAATATATCTTCGTTTGTTTCTAATAAAGATATAAAAGTAAAAAGTATGGTAATTTTAACACCGTTTAACCTAATCCAAGAAATGCATCGAAGAAAGGATCTTTCCATGTCATGAGATGCACCGTAGAAACATCTAAAACCTAGTGTGAACTGGGTTTAAAACTTATGACGTTATGAATGTATGTTTCATTATATTGATCATATCACATATATCACAATTGATTCAGACAGCTGGCGACAACTCGATGAAAGACTTTAAACAAAAAAAGTAAATCAAGCAGCTAATTTGTGGAAAGATTAAACTGGTTTAAATTGCATACGTCAGAGTACCGTCAGTTTTACTGATCGGTGGAAGAAATATGAGTTCCCCTGAGGTCAGGAGAGTTCTTAAACATAAAGCTAAGTTTGAAAGGCGATAGGAAACTGAACACCTGAAATACCTTTCATAAGAATGGATAGTATGTATCCAAAACCTCCTTCAATCTTATTTAGAGCAGATTCGAAGCTTGGTCGGCCACACTGCACCATCATGGTTATTACAGATTATCACGTGGGTGTGCGTACAACACTCGCCTCATATCATTGGTGTGGAAACTGTCAAGGCGTCCAGTATGGGGACAAATTTCTTAGTAGAGGTTAAGTTGACTTGGTAATCTTCCAACTATTTACAATACAAAACAAAAACAAAACAAAACAAAACAAAACAATAGCAGAGAACTCTGAAGTGTTTGTTTAGAGCGGTTGTTTGTTTATGTACTTGGATGAATTTCAATTGACTTTGTTATCCAGATGAATTGAACGAATCAGAATGAAAATTTCAATTCATATCTAATTCATCTGGATAACAAAGTCAAATTCATCTGACCATTTGATTTTACTCATCCAATTCAACTAAAGTCTACCATTTTGTAATATTGTTAAAATACAGCCCATCCATGTCATCCGAGTTGGCTGGTTTGTTTCTGTACAGATAGTACAAGATGAGTTGGCTGGTTTGTTTTTGTACAGATAATACAAGATGAGGTGGATGAGTTGGATGGTAAAAACGAATAGCCTCTAAATTGCAGCCACACCCTTGTGATGAAACAGATTTGATGGGATGTGACCTGATATAGCGGTTGAAAGATATGATAGGAATTTTCAGGCATTGCGTTTCCATTTGTATTGGTTCTTTTGCCCCGCAAATTGCCATTAAATAGCTCCTACACCAACGGAGATAATGTGCAGTGTGCAGTTTTAAAGGCCGTCCTTCTGTCCTAGTCTGATGAAGGTGTATATTATGCTATTCAATACTTACCTCGACTTCTGATTATTTGAAAACAAAGATATCCATAAGCTGCATTTTTTGCTCTCCCTTTATACACGAGTATACTGAAGGAACTCCGTTATCTTTATCAAGCAGCTGCCATTTGTTTTGTCCTTTATAGGTGCACATTGTTCTCCCGCGTCACATGTCGCTTGATAACGCACACGATATCGGTGAAACATTGCAACGAAAGATCGAGAATCTTGATCGTGTGGAACGAGCATTTGTTCATCTCGATTACGAATGTTTACACGACCCAAATACCGAACACCGACCTATCCTAGCAACCAGAACAACACATCGGCCTGTTGTAACATCCAATAACACTGTTGCGTAATACGTCTGTATATTGACATGTCGTGTCTTTGTCGTCTAGTTGTTGAACGTCGGAGTTAAAAGTTGTTAACATGGTTCATCCAAAAAAAATAAAACTTCAGTGTTTCTTATTTACATACAGAACATCTATATACCTTGAACATCCAAGAGAACAAAAGAAAGGTTCGATTTTCGAAGAATTTGAATTAAAGGGGAACTAAACTCAAAAAATCACAAACGTTGCTATGGTGATCAGGTTTTAGAAAAAAAAATTTTAATGTCAGGAACGAAACGCCATTTTTCGAAAATTCGAAGGTGACCTTCATCATTTTGAAATCTCTTTCACATAGCACAAGCAAACAAACTTGTGATTTTTTGAGTTTAGTTCCCCTTAAATGAGAAACTTTGTTGAATGAGAAACTTTGTTAAATGAGAAACTTTGTTGAAGGATCCTTATAGAGATTCGACTGCATTTGGTAAGAATTTTTGAAGAGACGCTGTCACAAGAAATGATGAGATATTTCGCTTTTGTTTTATTTCGATAAAGAAAGTTATTACACATGCATTATTTATTAAGTATTATTTGCATTTTGTATATTCAACGGTTGTCATATTTGATCAGTTTTTTTCCTCCAGTCATTTCAACAAATAAATGTAAATTTAAATCAAATCGACTGATTGATTGATTGATTGAAATCGCACGAATCCAAGCAACACATAACCCTGATGTACATCAAAAGGACCTTCAAATTTCGAAATCTGTTTTATCAAATTGTGCTAAAAGGTGAAGTTTCAACATTCAAATTTTTATCTGTATTTGCCGACTGGTAGTACATGTAGTACATGAGCCCGAACTCTTTGCTAGCTACTTAGAGAGGCTGCTCTTTCAACAGTCGAAAAATGGCGTTGCAGTAGTAGTGCCAAGTTGCGCTTGGACGGCGCCCTGCTGCTGTAACGGTTTGCATCCTTAGAGGCCACAGTATTGCTTTTGTTACGACAATAGGTTCATAGCTAACAGCAAACCCATATTGAAATGATCCTCTAGCACGAGTTCTTCAGCCAACACAACTTTGGATTTCTTTCTCCTCAAAAAAATGTCAAATTCTAGTAAATCTAAATCGGGTACTCGTAAATCGCCAACATCTTTCTCACTTTCCTTTTCTAATATTCGTGGACTTCGTGGGAACTTCTCTCATTTGGAATCTTTTCTAGCCAACTCATCTCCTGACATTCTTGCTATTTGTGAAACCAATCTTAACCCTTCTATTAGCTCTTCTGACTTCGATGTACCTGGCTATCTTCCTATTAATCGCAAGGACTCATCTATTATGCACGGCCTTGGTATCTATGTTCGTGACTGTCTTCCTATCAGTCGTCAATTGAATCTCGAATCTCCTGACGAATCTTTCATCTGTCTACGTCTTTCTCTCTTGCATTCAACTAGTTATCTTTTCTTTGTGTATCGCTCCCCATCTTCTTAGTCGTAAAGCGTCATCAATTCTATCTCGGAAAATATTGATAAAGCTCTCATATCTCACCCTTCTGCTAATATCTTTGTGTTCGGTGATTTCAATATTCATCATGCTGACTGGTTACCTTTCTCACACACTACCTCCCTATCTGGCATTGACACTTTCAACTTTGCTATCTCTCACTCTCTTACTCAGCTTGTGAACTCTCCCACTCGCGTACCTGATCGAGCTGATCAGGAGCCTTCTTTACTTGACCTATTCCTTTCGTCTAACCCGAACATTTGCGAAACATCAACATCTGCTCCTTTAGGTAATTCTGATCATTCTGTTGTCAACGTAGCCATTGACTTTAATTCCGCTTGCCCATACGATCCACCTATTCATCGCAAACTTTATTCATACCATCGTGGTGACTGGGACAGCTTTCGAGATTTGATTCGTGACCTGCCGGTTGATCATATCTTTGCCTGTGGTGCAGAGAGGTGTGCAGTGGAGATCTCTTCTTGGCTTCAGGTTGGCATTGATGAATTTGTTCCTTCTCGTAAATACCAGGTAAAACCTCACTCTACACCCTGGTTCTCTCCTGCCATTTCTGCTGCAATTGCCCATCGTAATCATTTTTTCCATCGTTATCAGCGTTGTAGTAGTGAAGACAACAGGCGTCTTTTCACCAGAGCTCGCAACGACTGTAAAAAAGTCAATGAGGAGGCTAAATGCACCTATCGAAATCTGGTCCATGATCGGTTTAATCTATTGGGTCTCGTGATTTCTGGCGTATCTATCGGAGCTTTTCTAATAAGGGTACGTCTTTGATTCCACCACTCTTCAATGGTCCTGAGGTGTTGACATCTGCTGTTAGTAAGGCGGAGCTCTTTGCTTAACAGTTCAGCAGGAACTCCACTCTTGATGACACTGGTCATGTTTTGCCTGATATTGACCCCAGAACTGACGTGGTTTTGTCTTCTCTGAACATAACTCCCAAGATGGTTTCGGATGTTATTAGTTCTCTCGACTCTTCTAAGGCTACTGGTCCCGACGAAATCCCTGTAATCGTTCTGCAAAAATGCTCGCCTGAACTCTCTCCCATACTCTGTAGGCTATTCAGGAAGTGCATCGATGAATCTTGTTTTCCTTCTTGTTGGAAGATTGCTTCTGTTGTGCCTGTTTTCAAAAACTCTGGTGAGAGATCGGACCCTTTATGCTATCGTCCTATTAGTCTTCTCTCTATTATAAGTAAGATCTTCGAATCATTGATCAACTCTTCCATCACCCATCATCTAGAATCTCTTCATCTGTTCTCTGATCACCAGTATGGTTTCCGTTCTGGTCGTTCCACTGCTGATGCTCTGACCGTCATCTCCGAACGTGTATGTCAGTCCCTCAATGCTTGTGGTGAGACACGAGCTATTGCTCTTGACATCTCCAAGGCATTCGACAAGGTTTGGCACCGTGGCCTTCTTCACAAGTTGAAGTCTTATGGCATTTCTGGTTCACTCTTGAATCTTATTAAGTCCTTTCTCAGTGGCATGAGTATTAAGGTGGTTCTCGATGGTCATTCGTCTTCTTCTTACTCTATTAATTCTGGGGTGCCTCAAGGTTCTGTCCTTGGTCCAACCCTCTTTCTCATTTTCATCAACGACCTTCCCGATTGTATTCTCAGTAAACTTGCTAACTACGCTGACGACACTACTCTTTACTCGTCTCTTGAAAGGACTAAGGACTTGTTTGATAAGGTTGAAATGGCTGCTGAGTTGGAGGACGATCTTAGGACAGTAGTTGAATGGGGTCAGAAATGGTTGGTTTCCTTCAATGCTTCGAAAACTAAGCTTCTCTCTATTAATCGTTTCAGGGACCCTGTAATTCCTTCTGTTCTTATGAATGGAAGTGAGCTTGCAGAGTCATCTCAGGTTCGTCTTTTTTAGGTTTAACCTTCACAAAGAATTTCACATGGAATTCTTACATCGAGTCCATTGCTAAATCTGCTGCTATGAAGGTTGGCTCACTTTTTCGGGTCCGTCACTTACTTTCGGCTAAATCTATCATTTACATGTTTAAGGCCACTATTCGCCCTTGTCTTGAGTACTGCTGCCACCTTTGGGCTGGAGCCTCTTCATCTTCTCGATCGTATTCAGAAGCGCTTAGTTAACTTAGTTGGCCCTGATCTTTGTGCTAATCTTCACCCCCTCTCACATCGGAGAAACGTTGCTTCCCTGTCTCTTTTATATAAATACTTTCATGGGCATTGTTCGGATGACTTGCATCAACTGACTCCTTCTCTCCTAAGACTTTCTCTCGGAACACTCGCCTCTCTTCGAATTCTCATCCTTTGACTGTTCAGGTCCCAACTTGCCATAAGAACTTTTATTCATCTAGCTTTTTCCCTCGGACTGCTCGCCTGTGGAATTCTCTCCCTCATAGTTGTTTTCCTGCTGAGTATGATCTGCAATCTTTTAAATTCAAGATTAACCGCCACCTCTGTCTTTATAACTCTTCTTCCTTTTCTCATCCCTCTCATCTGTCTTTATAACTCTTCTTCCTTTTCTCATCTTGTAGCTTTCTGCCTAGTAGTGGTTTCGGCCTTGCAGGGAGCGCAACTCATTAAAAAAAAAAAAAAATTTTTCGATAAAATTCACTTAAACCTGCGAAATTGGACTTCCAACTTGTAAACAGTGTTGGATCATACATGTCTTTGCTTACTTAATCTGAAAGATACGAACTGAGGAGATCCACATCGTTGTTTTACAGCGTACATAGCGCAAGTGTTAGGTAATTCAACGGAAAAGACGAGAATTGCCAGATTTATACAATATCTATCTTTCTTATCTTACTTAACAGGAAATTGAAGCACAGCATGAGACTCAAGTTGGAGTAAGGGGATTTTAGCGTAAGTAAAAATTGATTCTCCGCGGATGTTTAAATCGTATGACGTTGTATTTCGTGAAAACGAGGCTACTCAATCTTTATGTTCATGAGTGACCTTGCGGAAAAAAATCGTTTATACGCCATTTTGAATTTTTGCGAAGAGGTCGAGGAAGTCTATGGGAAAATAGTAATACCAACAATCTCATGTCAAAAACTCATATGACATTATTATATTTTGGATTGAAGCCAATGTTAGTTATTATACCTAAATGTCCTGTGACACAGTAACTCGCAAGAACACATTATGCTTGATGTATGTTCTATCCTGTTGGTTTCTTGTCGAGAATTTGGTTGAAGAAATCATATTTGAAATGGTTTTCATTAAATTGCCACACTGCAGCATTGTTGCGAGGATTGTGTATATCTTCCTTGTAGCTGTTACCGAGGGTAGATTTCTGATGTGATCGTGCAAAATAAAATATAGGATTTTAGAATTATCTTGTGAAGGAGGTAAAGTTTAGCAGAACCTTATTTTCTTGTCTTTGTTATTGTCATAAATTATCATAAATTTATTTCGATTATAATTATTCGCAGCTGTTTCTGAATAACATTAATTTCAACAGTCATGTGACTAGTATACTATGAGCGAAAATAATAATTTCAAACACGTGGTCTGTCTGCATAAATTAAATTTTAAAAAAGTATCATTCGCACCAAATTTGCTTTTATTATGACCCGCCGATAAAGTTTAACTAAATTGGCCGGCATACTAAATACATGTTAACATGTCAGTCTCGTTTGGAAAGATTAGTATTTGTTCTACTCAAGTTGCGCTTATTTCAATTTCCGAATTCAACCATAAAAAAGCACTATTTTTGTTTTGTTTTCGAAATAAATATGCTATAGTAGATGATATGCTCCATGTAGATGACGATGTTAGCACTCACGTACTTGTTCTTTAGTATTATGTGCCTATGTGGTAACCACGTACTTCTCCACACAACGATTTGAAGATTTGTGTTGTTACCGCACCAGAAATTACAACTTTGGTTCTGCGAAAAGGTCTTAGCAACATTCAGCACCAAATTAAACCCAATGGAGAAACGAATTGAGCTAGAAAGGAGAGGTGTTTCTAAGAGTGAGGTATGTCTGCGTCCTTCACTTATCCTTATTGCATCAAAATTTATATTTTATGAGGATTCATATTCAGACTTTCATCATAATTGATTAATCACAATAATAGGTGGACGAGTTAAATTTGGACAACTGTCGATCAACCTCAATTGTTGGCCTAACGGACGAATACAGCAATTTAAACACACTCTCCTTAATAAACGTTGGTTTGACTTCTTTGAAAGGATTGCCGTCACTTCCAGAGTTGAGAAAGGTATAATTAAACCACATTGCCTTTTGTTGAGGCCTGCTTTGTAGCTATTGAACACAAAACATTTCTTTAGTGAGTACATTTAAGAGGATCAGAGGATTTACAAAAAAAAGCACTCTTTTCCTTCTTTTTGGTGACACTTTGCATACAATGCATTATTCAGAGCTATGATATAGGAAATGGTGTTATTTAAAATATTTGCCCACAAATTTGACAAAAGACTGCTTTGATTTCAATCAAGCACACATAAAGCTTTCATCCAATCAATTTATAATTATTAGTTAATAAACAAAATATTGCATAAATAAAAATTTCATAAAAGACGAAAACTTGATAACTTTTGTAAGTATGTGTCAATTTACACCAAGAAAAATGTAATATGATGAACTCCTTATTCAGATACTGTCTTCGTGCCTAATTACGGACAGCCTTCATAATTACGGACATCGACAAAACATAATTCCAACCGTCTGTAAATTAAAAACACAGCTCATCCCGTACTGTCAATCAAACTGTAGTAAAACAAACTTCAGAGATAATTAAATTTATTTGAACGCTAGAAAATTACCAATATGCCATTTAGAATTTATTTTTCTAAACTTTAAAGATTTAAAATAGACTGCGCTCTCTTGAGAATTATGCGTAATTTAATGAGCTCCGTGTGTACAATGGTAGCCATATTTACGGATAAAAAATAATAATGGCCACCTCCGTCATGAAATGTCGACAGGTCGAAAACTTATGTTTAAAAATGAATTGAGGAATGAAAATGTTTTTAGATCATGCTTTTAGAAAGTTAATTATCATAAAATAAGTCAATCAAATGAATAAAGTTTTTGTACGTCAATCACAGTGGGGGAGGACTTTTTTTACTGAGTATTGAAATATAGGCCATTATGATTTTCACGGTCCATTATTCTTCAAGTGTTGCTGCTAATTGCTCTCTATTGGATTGCTCTGTTTCATAAAACATTTTATTCAGTTATACGTGGTGAACTTGGCAAGAATGCATGTCTATTTTCGTGACAAGAATGTTTGTTTACATTTTGTGTCTGTAATTACAAAGGCTGTCCGTAATTAGGCACATAGACAGTACAGTAGCTAGATAATCATATAGAAGTGTAATTCTCATCAACCTGTTGAACATGGTATTTAAGGATGCAGTTTGAACCTTTATCATCTTCCCCTGCTTTTGATGGTTTTCCTTTATCCAATGCACAAAAATAGACATTTGCTATCATCTTCTTCATAACTGAGTCATCCTTGAAGTTTTTACTTTGCTCCCTGTAAATGTCTGAAATACACTATCATTTTTCAATGATAATTTTCCAATTATTGTATTCAGAAAAAAATGTCTTTTTTTAACTCTCAGCCCTCTGAATTAGGAAAATAGACTGACAACGAAAAAATGCTGTTGTATTTGAAAATTATGGCGGCAGATCATCATTATTTAGGACTGGGAAAAAATGTCGCTGTGTAAGATGTTAACGGCAGTAAAACTTGATTGGTTTATTCCAGTAAAGATATTGGTGTAGAATAATGGGTAATAAAACAGAAACTAAATATATACTTTATAAATCAATAGTGTTATCTGAAACAAGAAGTTGTAAGATCTAAAATTGATTTAAAGCCGCATGGGATTTGGTGTGAAGATGTAGTTTAAAAACAAACCTACGCGTTAACGTTTCTTTACTAATTTCACGGCAAGCGAAAAGGAAAATCACAAGACAATCTGTATTGAAAACAAAACCAAAACTGACTTGAATAGAATATGAACTTATCGAGAGAAAAAATCCATCCAAAAACAAATCCCAAATTGACTTTATAACACTTTATATTACACATTCCTGCATAATTTGGCAGATTTTTGAAAGGAAAATATGTTCGTCTTACATGGGTTTTTTTATAAGCATAAACCTATAAGCATGTGAATGCTCATAATTGCCCAAAAATTAAGCATATGCTAAGCATTATAGTGAGTCTCGTTTTTCATAACAAAGAGGATGATTGGTATGGTGTTTTCAAAACTTATTGACAAAGAGAAGAGCAATAGTTAACTGTAATATGTTAGATCTTTAAGATTTTCTTAAGTTGATAGATTTTTTCTTTCCATACATTTTAACATTGACTCTCTTTGTATATACAGGTGAGTATATCACTTTATGATCAATTAATATGATGGTTTATTTGATTTTTGCAAAATCGGAACCTGGGTGCTTAATTGAGTCCTGGGCGCTTAGTCCCATTTACGGTATTCCCATTTTATAAATCGATGACGTGACATAAACAAATGTAGGTACTATGGAAAGAAAGTTTTTGAGAATAAATGGAAGATGTCAGGGGTATTCCCAGGAATTGCCAAAATCACCCATATGATAGATATAACTCACCATTGTTTAAGTCTTGCCAGTTTCTCTTGGGTTTTCCTCTCAAAAGATGAAAGGAAATGTTCATTAGAGATAATAAAGGTGGCACCATTGCCAAAGAAAAAGAAATGAATGATTTTGTTTCATCACGTAAGCAAACCAGACAAACAAAAAACGTGATTGAGAAAATAGAAAGAATAAGATAGAACGAAAGAAATGATAATGACTTCTTTAAAGTATTAATTAAGTATTATTTAGTATTAATTATACAATATTTGTATTAAAAGAAACACTGTCAGCAAAATTTTGCCGTCGTAAATTTGATTTACGGCAGCTTCACGACAGCAAATATTGCAAGGTTTAGTAAGACTGGCGTATTTTAAGAAACAACATTTCACTCAACTATTTTTTGATTAATTTCAAACTGCTGCTCTGGTTCGATGTCATTACGTGCAGGTATAGATGCATGTGGAACTATTGTTTAGAATCTGGTATTAATTGTGTAGGCAATTGACTCGATGTTTCCTAGAAAAGTTCTCACTCAGTGAGAAAAAGGTATTTAAGTTATTATTCCAGTTACTGGAATATTTATTTGAGAAATTGGTTTGGTTGCAGTTTACTCACAGCTATCTTTCCCTGCTAAAATCTTAGTCAACTAGAAATAGTGAAGGTCAATGATTTTAGTGGCCTAGAAATATTTTACTTGTTTTATTTTTATTTTTCATTTCTTTTATTTAGTTGGAACTAAGTGATAACAGAATATCATCTGGTCTTGATTATCTGTTGAAAACTCCTAATTTGACTCATTTAAGTTTAAGTGGGAATAAACTAAAAGATTTTGAAAGTTTGCAACCATTAGTAAGTATACTGTTTTTCTCTATTCTCCTTCTAAACTGAAAACATCTGGTTTTCTAGTCAATTGAAAGAACCCTGTTGGACAAAAACAAAAACATCTCCAATGTTTTGTCTCCAATGTTTTGAACAAGGTTGAAATTTTCATGACATTTGAGAAAACATTTTTCTGGATTTTTTCAAAAATAAAATTGATGGAAATAGTTACAGTGATTTATAAACCTAAAGTCAAGTAGTTTGTTAAATGGCGTACCCATGTTATGCTTTATGAACTACGCCATTGTGATTTATAACTTAAAAGTTATTTAAGCTTTTTAAAGTTCATATCCCAGTTGAGGGTATCCAGATATCAAACTCCTGTAGTTTTAGACTTATTTATTCATTATTTATCCTTGTTTAAAGTGTCTTCTTTACTTTCTGTGTTTGTGTGAGCTGATCAATTATGTTTTCAGCTAGTTGTTGAATCCTAGATGTCTTTGTATTTTCTTTAGGCTAAATTATCAAATTTGAAGAGCTTAGATTTATTTAATTGCGAAGTTACCACAGAAAAGGATTATCGGACTAGGGTTTTTGAACTAATTCCTCAAATCAAATATTTAGATGGGACTGATAGGTATGCAAATATCCTTTCTTAAAAAAATTGTTCTCAACTGCTTAATTATTTTGTCATTTTTTGAAATGCTTGTATTTTTAGGGAAGATAAAGAAATTGAAGAATCAGAAGATGAAGGTAAGTTGAAGTATATTATGAGAAACGTTAAGGATGATATTTGTTGGACATCTGAAACGTGTTTGCTATTAAAATTCGATCTACATTGACATTGTATTGTTTGATATTAGAAGCGGATGATGATGAAGATGAGGATGATGATGATGATGAAGAAGAAGAAGATGAAGAAGAATATGATGAAATAGCAGGTAAATGCTTATTTAGTGCAGTCAGCACTGCATGATGGCGTTTTACTTTTGCTAGATGGAGTCAGTAATATTTACAATTCTTATGCCTTTATAAACTTTTTTTTCTGTGACGATCTGGAAACATGCTCGTGAATAATTCTGCACATGTTTATTATATTTCTTGTTATTTTGATTTTATAGTAGATGATGGATTAGATGATGGTTTGGATGGTACCGAGGAAGAAGAAGAAGAGGAGGTTGTTGGAACTCCAGATGTTGGTATCAATCCTGAAGATGATGATGAAGAAGAGGAGGAAGATGAAGAAGAAGATGAAGAGGAAGATGATGAGCCCGTTCCGGATTCTCGTCCTTTTTTGATGCAGCGGCCATTGATAGCAGGTAAATGTTCATTTTAATGTATTCATCAGAAGTATGTGAATAAAACTCTTCTCTTAATTACTACGAAAGCTATTTATTTGCTGAAAACTATTGGATAACATGTTTGTAGGTAACAGTAGTGCTGGTGGTGATGATGATGACAAAGATGAAGACGAAGAAGAAGACGAGGAAGATGAAGAAGATGAGGATGAGGATGAGGAAGATGACGGGCCTGGTATTGATTATTTGACGAAAGAACACCTAAGTGTAAGCAATATTTTGTTTCTCCGTGAGGAACAAGTTTGTGTGTGGTCACTTCGTATGATAAAAATGCAATTTAAACTTACTGTACATATGTTGGATATTAACAGGAGGATGAGGAAGACGACGAAGAATTCTCACCTGGAGATGAAAGTGTGGAAGACGATGACTTTGATGAAGATGAAAATGAACAACGTGGAATTAAAAGGAAGCGTGAAGGTGATGAAGACGATGAGGACAAATAACCGAAAAGTTCGTGATCGAAAAACATTGGTTACTTTGGTTACTGCGGGCAGAACTAAAATAGTGAGCAGCTTTGTACAGGAGGAGGATCGAAAATGTTCAAATCATGTTCGACAACATTTTTCATTCATAAAAACGCTAGAAACCTAGGACCGAGTTGTTGGATTCTCTTCATCACGTGGCCACCACACACCAATCCAGTGAGAAGTTGTTAAAATGGCCGACGTGTAGAATGCTGGCTTTGGTAAAAATGACCTGATGAATAAACTCGATTGAAGCGCCATAAACTTTGAAATGCTGTAAATAATTTACCCCATAGATATTGTCCTTATTTCTAGTCTGGTTTGTTGTATGTAGTTGTTACAGGTTAATGTTACTTTGCTGAATCCACAAAACTTGTTGATCAGTGCCACTAATAAACCTAAACATCTCCAGTGAAGCCTGCAAGTGAGACAGGGAAAATTAAGGAAATGATTGTATTTAGAAACTGAGTTCCTATTAAGGCTGAAGTACACGATCATTTTTTTTAATCCTTTAAAAAATGATAAGGATATCTGTTTACACGATCGTTTATGATTACAACATTTTTATAAAAGCTCTATGGTAAAAGAGTTTTTTTCAGTCATGTCCAAACGACAAAAGAGGAAAATTGAAAGGCGAAGACATTGAGTGTAACCTTGGCTTCAAAAACGAAACTACCTAGGAATTTATAACACGCTTGTGAGGGAATTTCAAGCAGAAGGTGGTCATTATGAATATTCAAAGTTGTTAAGAATGCCACCGGAAATATGAAGTTTAACAATTCCATATATCGAGAAATTTTACACAGTAATGCGTGATACTCTTTGGTCCCTATATTTGTAATTTGTGGACGAAAAACTCCTCTTCCTGTCACAAATGAATAAATTGGTCAGTTGATGCTAACTTAACCAACGACATGTTTATTTACTATGCAGACTATCACTTTTCTTTCCATAACTGCAAAAACTCATCGCATGACTAAAGCGTGTCTTCAAAAAATTTTGAATGTGAATAACTTTTTAATTTGTTGCTGTAATAATAAGCTTGATTTTTATATCACTCGATAGGATATTTTCTAAATTTTTCAAAAATTGAAGTTTCGAAAATGTGGATAAAAACAGGGAAGAAGAAAAATCAATTTTTATCAACGATTCGCACTTTTAACCATTGTAGTATAGTCATATTAGGGTTCAACCGGGAAAAAAATCGTAACTTAACAAGTTTGGTACCAAAAGAAGCACAATTTTATGTAGATTAACATATCCAAAATCCTCTTTGAATGGTTTTGGGCAAATCTTTTTAGAGAATTTATAGTAAAAGGGGGTTTTTCTGTTTTTTTTCGTCAAAATCGCATTTTTCAAATTTTTTCAATTTTTTAATGACTTGATTTAGATGTGAACCAGAAATGCTGTGACCCTAAGATTTGGTATGGATGTTCCTTCCAATATGAAGTTTAAAAAAAAATTAGAAAAAAAATTTTTTTTGCTGACATCATCAACATTTGAGAAATTCATTCAAAAATACCTTGAAAAAAGCTAAATACAAGGCAAATATATATCCATAAAATACATAACCACAAAACTATGCAAGTGAAAACATATTGTCTAGAAAGAAATAGACATATATAAGGTTAAAAATAGAAAATAATTCAACTGTAGTGTAGCATTGGTTAATAAATATTAACTTAAACATCAAAAATATCAAATATATTTCTTTGTTCTTCATCACTTTGGACACTGTCCTCGTCTGATGAAACTTCTTGCTGGACAGAATTTTCGCATTCAACTCCATTGCAGTTCCCGCAAGCAGAAACACATGGGAGTCCGTGTCGCTTGCAGCTGCAAACATTGGTATTGCAGGGGCTTTTCTTGGAGATGCTACAGTTGCAACGTATAAAGCGAAGGATGTCGTCAGGTGCTGCGTTCAAGTCTGTCATGATAGGCTCGAAACTTCCATTTCATAATTTCCAACCCCAATCAAGGGGATTTAGTTCAACGCCCATCAGTGTTTTCCATTCAATGACTTGCAGATGGATTCGCAGAAAGTGATACTTTGCAGCATTTTTAGTAGGGGCAAGAGATTGCGGTTTAATTTTTGTTTTTGATGTCGCTGCAGCTTTTGTAAATTGGTGATACCTTAAATCTTCCATCGACCAATTGTCTTTTCCACCATAACTATTAATCATATAACATAGCAATTACTGACATTTTTAAAACATGATTTATAAAAAAATATGCACAAAGCTTTCTGTACGTCTTACAAGTGCATAATTTGAGTGTTTTAATCTAACTGCAACTTTATATTGTAAAAACATTTTTACCTCGACATTAACATTCGAAGTCCTTTTTGTTCTACTTCTTCTGCTGTCGCGGTCTCACCCTCAAACACCTCAGCATATTTTTGAAACATGCTCTTCGTCTTGAACTTTGTCAGAAAGCCCATTTTGCCTGATATAAGAGTCAAAAGTGATAATAATTTGTTAAACATGTTAATTTCAAACAAAGTCATTAAAAAGTCTCAATATCATTAAGCATTAAAAAAATGAAATCATGTTTACCCTGTCCGTATAATGCAGAGGTGGTATCACATCCTGACCAGGCATGAATGAATAAGATATGACTAGTAATGACATCTCCAGCTGAGATAACCAGATCTTCGATTTTCCACACTTGCTTTGCCTCTTTGTTGCTTGGGACGTCTGAGAGCATGTAGAGGTTCATACCATTTTTCCAATGAAACATCAATAGAACCAAGACATCAGTGTCAGCTGCCACGACAACCACATCTTTGTTGGCATCTTCTGCATACTCAAGTGCAGCTGAAACAATTTGTGTGTCCGCATCTCCCAAACTGTTACGAACATCGTGACCTTCTCTTCTCAACTCATTTGATAGAAATGATATAAATTGTGATTTATTTTGGTCATTCTTTAAGAAAACCTCTTGGTTGAATGTTGGAATCATATCCAGGTCTTCCAAATTCACAAAAGCGCTCGTCTTGCCAGTTCTTCGTTTGTGTTCGTGATCTTTAACGTAGGGACCATTATCATATCCATCGAAGACAATACACGATCGACCATACTTCATTCTGACATACTTTGTATATTGCTCCAAAATCGATCGGTATGAGCGATCTTTTATCCACTTAACTTTATGTAGTAAAGCACCTCCATCAAGAACATGAAGTGATTGATCCAAGTTGTAGGTTGACACCGTTGTCCCTTTCTTCAAAGCTTGCCCAAGTTTTGCTTTGCTTGATTTTCGCATCATTGAATCCTGGAACAATGAAGTCGGAACGGCCGTGAGCTCGTACTGGAAATAGCTGCGTATGTCTTCTTCTCTTTCGATAAGTACAAGAAGCCTGGAGAATAAAAGTAGTGGGTCAACATGTACTTTCTCCTTGTCAATTTTAATTCCAACTTGAAGTGATTCCAACGTTTTGATTCGATCTTTCTTCTTGAGTGTTGCCTCTGAATAGGAAACTCCAGTTAATTGCTTCTGTATTGCTTCACCTACCGCTTCTGCATCATCACAATTGATTCCATCTGCTTCTGTTGATGTTACTCCTGTTGCGATACTTCTTAGTAGAGGATTGCTTTCATCAAACGGGTTGTGGCTTTCAAACCATGTACAAACCTTCTCCAGGTCATCATTGTCGCGTTTCATACGGCTTTTCCCTAGTTTCACATGTTGATTGCTTGTCTTGTGTGTGTTTCCAGTTAATGTAGTCATTGCATCATGCATTGAAGCACAAACATGCATAGTGTGTACCCAGGTTAAGACAACACTGTCGGTCATTCCTCGTCCGTGTGTTAACCCACCACGTGTCTTGAGCGAGCGCATTAATACTTGTTCGATAGCTAGGTCAGTCCAGATTCCGTTCCAATAACGATCACTTCGTCGCACGACATGGTACCCGTTGTGTGTAAAATGCGCATGCAAATCAGGAAATGTCGATGGTAGGTTATGCATCATTTGTAGATAAAGCCTGGCACTCTTTGCGTAGTTGATGTGACCTGTTGCAGCAAATAAATTCAGCATTTGTAAAGTAGCGGCTAGATGATTTTGCCAGTTACCAGTTCTTTCTGCAGCAATAAATAGCTTGACGATGTCAATACAACGAATGTATTGTATCCATAGCTTCGATGTGCGGGACACAGAACCAATACTTTCCATTTTATTTTCCATACCAGTGGTTAACTTTTTCAATCCTTTGCATTCTTTAAAAAAGTCGCCTGTTAGTTGCGTGTCATTGGTTGTAATATCTTCGTAGGCAGATTTCATCTCTTGTATATCACTCTCTGATAGAATTTCTTCTTCTAGAAGGATTTTGATAATTTTCGATCGAAGAGCACTTTGTAAGATGAAATGACCTCTCAGTGCTCTTGCAATGGCCTTCCCTATCATCATGTGATTGACTGCATTTTCACCATAAATCAATTGCAAGCATTCTGAAATACCGGATCCCTTCATTGCACTACCAATACTACCCAAATAGCTCATCAGGGTGTGGAACCCACCAAGGCGACAAAGAATCTTCAGAGACTTTTCAGTTGATATTTCTACTGCTTTTAACCACAACGGCTGATCAAACGTGATGCATGGTGTACCAGTGCCAGCTTTCTTTGATTGGTCAATTACAAATAAGAGTGTGGAGTAAATGCAAGTAGGATCACTAGGGCTGAGATTGATTATTGGAAGAAGAGTTACTTCAGATTTTCCAGGATAGGATCCTTTGCAATATGTCTGCATAAATCCAGACCAATTAGGTCGTGTCACATCAGAAAACGAAAAGGCCATTTCCCAAAGTAGATCAACGTTTTTCTCTAGAGTCATGCGTAGATCGAATTTCAGCTCTTTAACATCACAGAATACTTTTTTCGACAGTATATCATAATTAACTTTGATAATTGTGACTATGTACTTTATAAAAGTCCAGACTACACACTGTAATTTCATTGTTTTGTTCCTACGAAAGTAAGAAGTAACAGTATTTCTGTGTGTTCATCTAGTGTGTTCACGTTGATTTCTTTGATATGATATCTCACCCACGGAATTGCTGTGGTGCAGTATTTCTTCGGAGTGATATTATTTTACTTTATACAACATCCGCTCGATAAGTTGAACTTCCATGTGACCAAATAAAAAGGTTACATATTTATCCAGTTTTCTTTGAAACGATCATTAAAGAATATCTAAAACTTGAAAGAGTGAAGAACAAGACGTCACTCTCCTGGACTTATGATCACGGATGGATGGAAGAAAATTGTAAAATTCCTTCGTTTTGCTGACGAGTCAAATGCGCTGCACAACACGCCGATTGCGAAATCCACACCAAAACAACTATGTAATAACCATGTAAACACGATTGCAACCATCCTTGTGTTTTCCCAAACAGTAAATCAATTGGAGAAAACAAATGACGAGACAAAAGCGGCTGGAGCTGATGTCCTGTTTTGTGTAGAATCCATCATGAGGAGGGCGGCTTGAAAGAAATGTGGACATGAAGATTTCCAGCTACCTAGGGAAGAAATTTTCGCGGGAATTTCATTTCGTGGTTGATCAAAATTCGCGGATGGAAAAAATTATTAATTTTTGGTTTGAATTTAATGCTTATTATACTATATTGGCCATAGGTATTTTTTCAAAGCAGAATTAATAGTAAAAACCTTAAGGCCATGTGCAGAAAGAAAAAAAAACGTTTCCTTTGAAAAATATTTTAATTGTAATTTCATGAAACCAAAACTGAATTCAAACAAATCAATGCTTTCTTGAACTACATCTTTTTGATGAAAGTCTTAATGCACACAAAAGTAGTAGCTAATAATACAAACGAGGAATTTTTGAACTGATGATAGGCTTTACGAACAAGAAAAACAATATTATATTTTCAGTTAGCGTAAGTAATTAGAAGTTCCATTTTTATGCAGACCTATTTGATTAAAGGGAAATTAAGCCTTAAAATTTATTTTCTGATTTTGAGCATGAAATACTTCATTTATCCTAGAGGAACACCTTTTTATGTATAAAAGGTATTCCAAATGAAAAAAACTGCTGAAAAAATAAATAAGTTAAATCACCATTACAGCTTTCGTTATAAATATCATGACGTCATAGAGCGAATTTCATTTCCCGGAATATCAGACGTAGGCAGCACATGATGACATTATTTTATGCCTATGTTCTAAAGATACGAGAAACAGTAGAAAAACAACAAAGACAACACGAAGATATTTATCATTCACCAACATAACAATCTTAAACATCAAGAAACAGCAAAATGTAAACAAAGTTTAACGATTCAAGAAAAACAAAAACAGTCATACTGAATATTTCATTTTTTTATACATCTAAAATATACATATTTGTTCAAAAACTCACTTACGCACATGTACCTGCTATAAATCTAAAACGAAATACTTTTTAATAAAGGTTTTATTAACAAAATTTCATCAACAAAAACAACAAAATCTTCACATTCACGCTATCACTACAAAGAGATCGATCGCGCTGTGACGTCAAAAATTGGCATGATCTCCATCGGAGTGCTCTTTTGTAAGTAGCAATGGCGTCTGTTGTTAGATATTAAACAACGAAAAATTGAGTATTATTATTGTTTTTGACAATTTTTAATGATCACAGAGGATTAATGAGACCTTTCTGCAGCTAATATAAAAAATTTTTCATGAAGGCTTAATTTCCCTTTAATATCCATTCGTTCATGAATTATTTCAAAGAAAATCAAAGAAAACGTCCTTTTAAATGTTTGATATTTGTAAAACCTTCGAAAATTCGAAGGCTGTGTTCCTTCATTAGAATTTACACTGCGTTAATAGCGGAGTCTCGCAGACTCTAATCCCAGACTAATTGCCATTTCAGCCATTTTCGCTGCTGCCACCCACACCCGTGTGGTGATAATATAGCGCTTGCATGCCGCCCAACACCAGGTGATTCGATGAACAGAAATTTCCATGCGGAACGGATACTAAAGCAACAACCAACATGGCTGCAATGCGTGGTGCTCGACTCTTGTGTAACATTGGCAAAAGTACTTTAAGAATTGGTGGACATCAAAGACGAATTAACTCATTAGCATTACCAGCGTTGGCTCAGTGCAGTTCTCGCAATCATTTCAAAGGTATTCAAGTTCTCCCAGTAAACAAGTATGACTTAAAAGGTCTTGGGATTATTACAACAACATCACCCTCCCTGTTTTCAACAGAATCTTTTGAAGCATTGTCTGAAGATTCGCCATCTAATTCTGTAGATGAAGATAATGAGTCTGGGATGGAAAGAAAATGGCCTTCGCCAATTACGCAAGTTCAACAGCATTCTAATACTGCATTCGTTGGTGGATACGACTTGGATTTAAAGGAATTGCCCTCAATTCTTTCGCAGTTTGGTACTGTAAAGAAATTAGAAATTCCTAGAATTAATGAATCCCTCGATAGCAATGTTTATTGTTATGGGTTTGTTGATTTTGTGAGTCAGGAAAGCTTGATAAAAGCACTGGAAACTGGTTCTGTCACAACTGCAGACAATAAAGTTATTGAAATAAAACCTCGAACCAAAAGTAGAAGAGCTTACGAAAATGAAAGGACATTTGTGATTCGGAATTTACCTGATGATATTATCATTGATCACATTCATGACTATTTCAAATCATTTGGTAGTGTCAAGTTAATTAATTTAGTCATAAATTCTTCTAAGGCAAGCATTGCCTTTGTATTGTTTGATATGGAATCAAATATTGATGGTCTTGAGTTAATGGCCCATGAAATTGGAAACCACAAAGTAAGTATTGAAAAGGTTGACCCAAGAACTCGAAGACAACGCAGAGATCGTGCAAAAAAGGTGATTATTGAAGGAGTTCAAGACCATTTAGATGAAGACCGCATTAAAACATTTTTTGATACTGAAGTGAAAGATATCTACTATTTAAAAAATGCACAAACAGGTTTTCAAAGTAATCTTGTTGTAGTTACATTTGATTCATATGATGCTGCAAAGGAAATAGCTGCAAAGAAGTGTTATGATATTGATGGGTGCATTGTTAATGTAAGACGGTTAGGTCTTATTTCTGAAGCATAGATTGTCATTTTAATTTTGATTATTATGATATATTTTGAAGTGTAAAGATTCAATTTGTTTTAATTAAACTTCCAAACAATGTTTCACCTTATCAAGTATGATGTCATTTACAGAAAATAAAAGCATGTAATCAATTGAAAACATCTACTTATTTAATTACCCACCAGAACTAAATTTTGTTTTTTGGATTAACATGACCTAACCATTTAAGAATTTTGTTTTGCTAATAAGGTTTCGCAGAGATAAAATTAAAAAAGTCTGCAAGCATTACTCTTGTGTGGAGGGGGGTTGGAAAATGTGAAAAACATCGATATTCAATGAAATCAGAAGATTTGTGTTCTTAACGTGTTAATGTTACTAATAACTATATACTATCATACATGGAACTATGTTTTATATACAAAAAAGTGAAACTTTTAAGCAAAATCCTTCCAGTTTTAAAAAACCTGAAGATTCAGCGCACAAAATAACGGGCGGTCAACGGTCATTGACCGCCAGAATCTCACCTTTGAACGGCAAACTTTTCGTTCAGCCGTTCTTCCTGACCGCCATGACTTAAGAATGTGAAGAGCGAGGCAAGCTAATATGGATGAAAATCTACTTAGCTCAATGGATTAATCAAGTTCCGCTTTCGTCATGTTATTTAAAAATTTAATGATCGTGATTCATTTGCAAATATATCTTCGAACTAACAGCTGTCTTGTACATTTTGTTTCAACAAAACATATTTGTTCGCGTTTATATTTACTTTCTCATTCATTCAAATTCCCACACGCG
The DNA here is from genome assembly GCA_027922465.2 of Turritopsis dohrnii. Classification (NCBI taxonomy): domain Eukaryota; kingdom Metazoa; phylum Cnidaria; class Hydrozoa; order Anthoathecata; family Oceaniidae; genus Turritopsis; species Turritopsis dohrnii. The sequence goes on along the minus strand of BQMF02000224.1, from coordinate 106,670 downwards.
GCCTCGTTCGAAAATATTTTCTTTTAGAATGTTCGAGCGTTTTTTGTTCTATCATAATATGGAAGAATCATTCACAATAAAATAATCTTGAATTTTGAAAATCGTTGCTTGTCAGTTATATATTTCAATCGTCAGTTATATTTCAATCGTCAGTCGCTCGTTATTTATATTTAAATCATCGTCAGTTATTTCGCTCGTTATTTATATTTAAATCATCGTCAGTTATTTATTCATCATATCAATAATCTAGTTGGTTGTTCGATCACAAATTAATTTATTTCCATCGTATTTATTCAAGTTCGTTATCATATTCAATTTTGTTATTCCATTTATAATCATGGAAAAAAATCAAAATAATAAACGATGTCACTCCCCAGATGACGATGTTGATATCGTGTCAGAATCTGTCCCTGTGGTGCCGGTTACCGAAAAACAAACGAATATAGCAGCATTTTTCGGGGGGAAAAGCAAGCCGAAAAAAACTGAATAGAATTTGTTAAACTGTCTGATATTCATTGTTATTTCATAAAATCTATAAATAATTTTCATTCATTCAAAAAGTTCATGTCGAAACTCTTCCTGAATATATGACAATTCATTCGAATAAAAATAAAGTGAACTGGGAGTTAGTTTGGTCCGTGAATGATATCTCAACAGCCTCGTGTGTCTGTAAATAAACAAAACAAAATAAAAAATGACGTCGGCTGGCAGGCGAGATTATTTGACAGTTCGTGTCTCTTGTCTTCTCATCAATTATTAACCTGTGAAAGATAGAAACTTCATATCGAAAATATCACAGTATACATTATGCTTTGTGAGCAGGCTAATGAAGCAAATGAGAAAGAGTACAAAAACAGTATAAAAACAGTAACTTTTTGTTTTGAAATTTGACCGTCAGAATTTCAGCTCTGACCGCCAAAATAGCGAAGTCAGCGGTCATCATCACCGTCGGACAAATTTGAGTTATTTTGTGCGCTGAAGATTCTACTAGTAACAGTTATATACAAGAAGCTATTTTTAAATGGAAACAGTTCTTTCAAAAAATAATCTAATAATGTCGTGCAATATATGTATATTGTAGCTAAAAGTTATTGATAAAGTCGAATATGTTCTCGTATTCGCGGTCTTGATCAGTTTCGTTTTCAGCATTTACCACTACTTCTTTAACGTTAGCGTTTATTTGGCACACGAGCGTTTATTTGGCACACGAGAGTAAATGGCTTCTTTAACGTTAGCGTTTATTTGGCACACGAGAGAAAATGGCTTCAAATAGTTGAAGAAATTGTTTGCGGAAGAAACTTTTGCGGATGACTACCTCAACCGAGATTTTGTGAAATTAATATCTGCAGATGCAAGAAATTTAATGAAATCGAAAGTCGGGAAACACCTAGCTTTCACAGAAATTCAAAAAGAATACTAAACTGTAACAAACAGGATGTGGTTGGGTCATATCTTTTTGTTCAGAGGAGTTCAATGTGACGCCAGCAACTGAGAACACGACTCAGTCTTGGTCTACTAACCATAAAGGAAAAGAGAAAAAAACAATAAAGAAAAACTGTGATAGCAGAGAAAGTGAATACCTTACAAAAACACCCATGGATTACTGCTATAGTCTATGCATTAGAACCTACGAAATTCCCTTGATAAGTCTACATAAATTGTACTGAACGAGCGCAGACTATGGATTTTCAAAAAGCCTACGAAAACATTCAATAATTTATTTTTTTGATATTTTACAACTTCCTTATGAAAAAATGGACCTTTTCCCTAATGAAAATCCCCATTACTAATATTACTCACTATGGTCAAGTCAATACTAAGCTCTTATGTTAATTATTAATTGATATTAGTATATGTTAATATAGTTGTGTTATCAAAATTAATTCTCAATAATCATTAACATGCTTTCAAAAACTTGGGGATTAACCCCACTTAAAATATTCATATGAAACGTGGTGTGAGCCTTAAAAACTTAGAAATATCACTCGAAACTCGTTTATAGAGGAAGTTTTTTTCGAGTAACTTATCGAATGCTAATTTCAGTTCAGAGAACGCTCCGTAAAATCAAATCCAAGCTACCTGAAGACATCTACAGAAAGCTCTATCCAACGGGGTCACGACCAGGACAGTTTTATGGTTTGTCGAAAATTCATAAATTAAAAGATGGTAATGGCGTTGCAGAACTTCCCTTAAGACCGATTATATCTAACATCGGAACTGCCACTTATGATGTTGCCAAATACCTTGCAAATCTGTTGCCACCACTCAGCAAATCCCAGTACACCATTTCCAGCACCAACCATCTTATCGAAATACTCAAGAGAGAAAGTGCACCGGCTGACTGCGATTTAATTTCATTTGATGTTACCAGTCTTTTCACAAACGTTCCTTTGGAATACACGATTGACATCATCTTACAAAGAATCTACCAAAAACGTGAGATAAAAACCAGGATCCCAAAAAAAGACATGAAAGAACTTCTTTTGTTGTGCACCAAGAATGTCCACTTTACTTTCGACAATGACATTTACCAACACGTAGATGGTGTCGCAATGGGATCGCCTCTTGGGCCCATCGTTGCTGGGATCTTCATGGTAGCGCTTGAAACGACTTTAGTACCTCAACTTTCAGATCACCTCCCTTTCTGGAAAAGATATGTCGATGACACCCTTTGCTACGTTAAAAAAGGTTTCTTGGATCTCGTCTTATCGGCAATAAATAACTTTCACGAGAATATCACACACGAAAAGGAAAGGAACAATATGATCTCGTTTCTTGATGTTCTTATCGTGCGTAGAGAGGATTCGTTTGATACAGCTGTTTTTCGCAAATCGACCAACACAGATCTGTACATCAACTGGAACTCTTTCTCTCCTGAAATATGAAAGAAAAGCACTTTGAAACTACTCGTCAAACAAGCCTACAAAACCTGTAACAAGGACTATAATTTTCCACCGCAAATTGTTACAAGAATTCTCAAACAAGTTGCTGACCAACAAAAGGAAAGTGATAATGTAGGTCAAACTGGTCGTATCGAACCCACAACCCACGACCACGACTGTTCAAATCACTTCAAATCACATATGCCGGAGAACAAGGAGAACAGATCACCCGCGAGATTAACAAACATGTGAAACAAGTCCAGCCAAAGTTCAAAACGAGAATCGCTTTTAGAGCCAAACGACTCGGATCTTACTTTAACATCAAAGACAAAGTCGAAAAACGTCATAAACACAACTTAGTCTACCAGACTAAGTGCCCCGACTGTGACGTCACATATATCGGTGAAAGTGGTAGGCGGTTAAGTGTACGCGTGGAGGAACATGGTGGCTTAAGCTCGGTTCCCATTAAGATTTAAAATGTTGAGCAACATTCGTACAACAAGTGTTGTACTACAATTGTACAACTGTTGTTGTGCAATCACATGTTTCCATTAAATCTTATGTTAAATTATGATAAATTCTACATTCATTCAAAAAACGTATAAGATTATGTACTTTACAGAACAGCAAAATCGTGCGCTGTTGAGCAACTGCTCTCTGCTGTGTTTCCATTGAACTTTTACTTCAATAATGTCGTACAACTATCGCCGACTGTTGCAGAGATAGAAAAATTTCTATCTCTACAACATGTGTTGTGCAACATGTCTTCTGTTGTACAACAATCGCTCTGTTGCACGACATTTGTTTCCATTAATATCGTAAGTGCTGTGCTACTGTTGTACGACTGTTGCTCAACATTTTCGATTCTAATGGGAACCGAGCTTTAGACAAAAAATCACATGTTTTCGAACATGCAAAACGAACAGGTCACAAGAGATTTACATGAAATGAAACTCAGATTTTAAATAATAACTTTAAGAACTACTACAAAAGGAAAATTTCTGATGCCTTATATATAAAACAAAAGAAACTCGTTTTGAACGTACAAGTCAAATCGGTGCCTCTAAAACTTTTTAACTAGCATTTAATTAGCTTGTTAACATAATTACCTCTTGTATCAAGCCTTCTTTTATTATGTATATTTCCTTAGACACTTCTAACGCACTTTTTGTAAATCATTTTACTCCTATAATAATTTTTTACATTCATTTTAACTGATGATGACTAGTGGACACTAGTCGAAACGTTTTAATAAATTTTATTAAATTCAACATGAAGCTTCTGTCTTTCATATTTAATTTCAGCAACGAATCATTTGCGATTCTCTCCGAAAGTTACATCAATGTATGTGATAAATCTGTTATACATTCTGATTTCTGTTGCATTCGAGTGATAGCTATGTTGGATATATAGATCAATTTCATCTGTTTTTACTGATTTAACTGAAGATAATTCTGTCTTTAAAAGTCTGAAGTGATGGGATCGCTATGGAAATTCCTCTTGTTAACTGCGACCAGTTGCAGAATTGGTTTACTTGCTGTTGGTATGCATATTCTTGTTAGGTTTATGTCAGAAGCAAAGGATTTAATAATGACGTCCTCTGTGTTGAGATCGGGTTTAATTACGTTTATGAATAACGCCTCGAGTGTCATTACCTGGTACACGGACTTAGTGCTTTAACAGAGGATATCCATATCTTCCATTATTGCACTACCATGATTGTGACAAGTTTTGTAAATGATTATTTTAAATGGTTAATGCATATCAGAGGCGTAGCCAGAGGTCAGTCAAAATTTGTGGAGGAGAGTTAAGTCATTTAGGGTCGAAAAGGAAAGCGTGCAAGTAACCTAATCACCACTTAAGACTGAAAAGAAATATCATAATGTTGAACTCCTCCACTTTTTTTGACTGACCCTAACTACGCCTCTGCATATCTGTTTTTGAAGGTACAAATGTTATCATTCCAATTTATGCAATTCATCATCACTCTGACTATTTTGAAGACCCAGAAAAGTTTAACCCAGAAAGGTAAATTTAATAACAAGTTCGTCGGTGATGTTTCTCAGAGTGGCTAATTCGCTGTATACACATGGACTCTTTCCTGGCAATTAATCTACTATATCCTTACACCAAAATTTGTCCATAATAGTTTTTTCCACAACTTGTCAAATATGACCACTTCCTTCTATGTCAACTTGATTTGAACGTTTCATTGTATTGATATTTTGGCTAATATTGTGGTCGAGGTGTCAGATTGTAGTGATAAAATAATTCGGTAGTGGACGTTTCACGTTTCATTAGGTGATAGATATTTCATAAGCTGGCTATGTGTGCATTTATTTTTGGGAACTCCATAAAAGAGAAGCAGTTTTGGTTGAAAATGGCAGCCTTTCTGTTATAAGAACGCTGACTTGCGCTTTTCTCTCGTGCAGCCAGGTCAATTATGATGGCTTCCAACACGTTATTGAATGACATATTATAAAATGGTGACTTTAAATGAGTATCTCGAACTCTCAGGGGACCGGGAGAAAAGTTCGAGATATCAAGGAAGTTTTTTCGCTTATAGATTTATAGATTAGATTTTGTGCCATTTTTTCCAGCGAAGTCAATAATTTGTTTTTATTCTTAACCCAGGTTGATATTAGGGACCTTACGAAAGTACGACGGCAACGTGGACGACGACGTACAAGATATTCATCTTCAATGAATCTCAAAAGAGCAGAAACTAGACACTTGGGTTAAGAAGTTTATTTATAATGTCTTTGAAGTTTGTTTTTTGAACTTTGAGAGACCATGAAGGAACCGAGGAAAATTTATCGGAAGTACTGCTATTCTCACGTCTTCGTTTTCAGTACGACTTCAAAATATTACTTTTCACGTTGTGTGTAGAACGTGCAAATCTAATAATGATATTAGTAAAATTAAAAACATTTCCCAATAGTATAGTGTGAAACGACTTCCATTCTAAAGCAAATCTATGGAGTAAAGTGAATCTTTTGTTTGCCTCACGTCGTCGTCCACGTTGCCGTCGTAGTTTCGTAAGGTCCCTATTGTGTTCTTTGGGACGCCATACCTTTGGGCTAACTTTTTTTAGACATCCTTTTCTGCAAGTCTTTCGATGCTTCACATTTTTCTACAACAGATTTATTTGTAAGCCTTTGCTAACGAGCTTCATGTTTTCGCCTTTAATAGAGACAATCAATTAATCTTTCAAAAAAAAAGTAGGTTCATATACTTTTCGAAAATTTGAAATTTTATCAATGGAATTTTATCAAAACATTAAAAAATGCGAAAATCGCGCCAGTTTTGGGAAAGTTGGAGATAAGAAGAGAAGATCAGCCAGGGGATCGGAAATATTGTTCAAGATATCGAGAGTCGACTGTATTAAAAATTCAAGTATGTGCTTGAAAGGAGTGTGATAAAAACACGTTGAAATATCTGGTAGTGGATATTCCCTGCATATCAAACTGCGTTTGTAAATTATTCTCCGCTTTCTTGAGATTTACTCCAGAGAGAAATGCTTCTCGGTATGCATATCAACCGTTTGGTAAAGGACCGCGTGAATGCCTTGGAGTACGAATGGCTATGCTTGAAATAAACATGTGCTTGGTTCATTTCCTGAGGTATACATTTTGATTTTTTTCTTTATTTCAAGTATATGTATAAATGATGATGAGGTCATCCGAAAATAAAAAATGGCTAAATACTTGACCACAGGGTTGCCAGTTTGTTATAAAAATATCCCTAGGTCAGTACTGTCCAAGTGCAAGGAAACCTTTTAAGTTATAAGATTTACGAAAATGTCGCCGACTTGCTGCCGTAAGTGGTTGCATTTTTTCACATAGAGCATATAATATACCTTAAGTGTATTTAAATTCGCGCAGTACTAATTTTCGCGCATACGTAGGTGCGCGTATTTAAGTACTGCGCGAATATTTGTACGCGCGAAAAGGTCAAACGGAATAATGAAGAGTTCATATTTTTTCTATGGAAAGTGGCATAATTTCGAAGTTTTACTTGACCCCAACTTCCACTCTTGCCAAGAAGGGAGATAAATTTGTTCAGGTTACTAACAGCTCAGATTATCGCCAAATAACCGATACTTTTGGAATCAGCATGTCAGGAGAATTTCTTCTGATGCAACTTATCTATCAAGGGGCATTCCACGAAAAGTCACACACACCAAACCATTGGTCTAATGAAGCAAAATGTTTAGAAATGGTTGACAAAGAAAATAAACGAATTACGAATTAAGTACACATCAATGGGTCACGGAAAAAGTAAGGAAAAAAGTGGAATAAAGCCAGAAGAAGTAAAATTCGATTCGAAATTGAGCATTTTAAAGCCACTTCATGCTGAGTGGATTACATCTTTCTACGACTACATGCAAAACCAGAAGTCCATTGTCACAAAAGGTTGGGATTGATGCAGCACTTAAAAGTGAAAACCCCTTCATGGAATTGGAAATAGTCGTTGAATAATGCAAATTCTATGAGAATTAATAATATTTACGTAAAAAAGTAAAGTACTTCTTCTCTCTCCCCCTTTTATGCCCTTGTCATTGTTTAATCTACTGCTTTTCATCTTCCATAAGGTGCGCGAATTTAAGTCCGCGCGAATATATCTAATTGGGGTGCGCGAATTTAAAATGCGCGAATTTAAGTCCGCACGAAAATGAGTACTGCGCGAAGTTTTTATAAGTTAATTTTTTCCGTGTAAAAAGCTGCACGTTTTTAATAATGAAAATGGTATAAAGTTTCACAAACACTTGTTTTTTTTAGAACTAGACTGATCTTTTTTTTCTTATTTTTTGGCCTATATATTCTTTTACCTAACCTTTATTCTGTCTAAAATAACAGAATCATTTAAAAAAATATCACATAATAACAAGCGTTTAGTTCTGTTAGCTCATGCAGGGTGGTTAACAAATTTCTGAAACATAAATCCAGCTTCTTTGTCAAATTTGAGGCAATTTCCCAGCCTTGAAGTGTTGAAAACGGTACTAAATTCAAGCCTCAAGGCAAACAAAGACGTACATAAATCCAGCCCTTATCATAGTAGCAAGCCAGCTTAAATGTCAATTTGATGCTCTTTAACGAAGGTATTTGATCACACATTCTCACTGTGAGAAATACAACAAAACAATTTTGAAAATTATAAAAAGATCCTCAAAAACGTATACAAGAACATTTTCATAAATTGATAATATATCCTTAACTCAACAAAATATATTCAAGAAGATTAATGTCCTGAAAGTAAAAAAAAAACATTGTGCACGAAAATTAAAAATCCAGCTTCTCCAGCCCTTTAGCTTGAAAAAGGGACCTTTTCCCAGCTTTTCCAGCCCATTTCTCAAAAACAAGCTTTTTTCCAGCTTTCCCAGCTTTTCCAGCCCTGTTAACCACCCTGTCATGTCGCATATTTGCGAAGGCAAATAGAAGGGTAAAATGCCTTGTAAAGCTGCTTTATTCATGTAACGACGAAGAGAAGGTTGTTTCAGCAAGGTTGCACAAAATACACACAATAGTACATTCATAATTTCCAAAATAATCTTTAAATAACAATATTAAGCTACAAATTCGTTCCAAATCTATAACTTTTATAAATGAATTTCTCTATGAGGATGTCAAAACACAAGATTTTTCTGTGTTTTTTGTGAAGGCTTCTTCGCGTCTTGATGATGACGCCGTGTGTGTCGCGTAACGTTGCATTCAGCATCGGTCACCTGAACATAAAAAAACCCAGCATGCATTCATGCAGGTCCGATAACTCTACTAATCAACCAAATACTTACATCTTAGAGACCCTCGTGCAGTAGTTGGGTTAAGAGAACTTTAATCCTTTCAGTAGCTGTTCAAGAGCTTCCCTTAATAAATAGCTTTGTTGACATACCTGACGCAGACGCTTATCTGTACAAGAGTCCGATCTTGTTCTGGAAAATCGAGATAGAAAGTCTGAAGTATGCATTTGTTCGCTGGACGCGTCATCAGAGCTGATGATTTTTTCATCACGCGTGGTTGAAAACCATCCAGGTCTACAAGCAGGACAAACAACTATTAGTTCTTTGAAGAAAGGTTGTTGAAGGATGTATCGTCCACGAAACATACACAACTGAAAAGCTACGGAGGATGTTGAATTGGGAACTTACTTGGCGTACGTACAGGCTTTTACACCTGCAGCAACAAAAAGAGCCAGGCTGATAACTATCATCAAAGTGTTATATAAAGTCATGCGGAGATAATACAAGAAGAGGAAATATGTTGGAGCAGTAAACCAAACCTACAGAAAAAAAAGCTCAAATTGGATTGGTTGATTGATATCGCCGGAAGTTTTGTTTAATTTGATTGGTTGATTGATATCGCCAGAAGTTTTGTTTCCGTTGTATTCCATCATAGTGTCTTGTCTTCAATATGCAAAACTCAAGTACAAAATGACAGCTCACTTTCACAACATTAAAATTTGCCTCGGAAGAGAAATGAAAAAACAACAACTTCTTCTCTTCACCTCACAAACACCAATTTCGTCATAAGACATCATGGCGGCGTCAAGAGACAACCGCAGCGAAAACACAAACAGCCTCTTAGCAACTCAAAAGTAATTGAAAGTTAAAAAACATGTTTTTAGCATAAATAATAAATAAATATTCTCCTATCTTATTTGTGTATTATCCTCCCTTTCGCTTTTATGACTCAAAATGTCTTAGACAGGAAACACAGCCTAACAATCTGACATTCTGCCTGTTTATTTTCTCGATGGAATCTTGTAGAGGAGACCTCAGACTACCAAAATCTGCTAGGTGCCTTTTTTGGAAATGCCTGTATGTCACGTGTATGTCTCAAAAGTCATTATTATATATCAATCGAAAGATCTTAAAATGGAACAAAAATTGTATAAAAACTTATGCGTGAAAATTTTCTATTGAATACAGCGACGAATTAACGAGGAGAAGAGGTCAATTTCAATATGGTGTATTTTGACAACGACGTCAGCGATAGTGATAGCGACGAAAGTTTTTGTGAACAATAGAGTTTATTTGATATGTTTATCTCTACATTTAATCATTCAACATATATTATCAAGAATGCTGACTCAGCAGTTTCATTTCTTTTCATAAAAAAGTGTTTTTTATGAAAAGAAATGAAACTGCTGAGTCAGCATTTTTTGCTCAGTGAATTTACTTATGTGGAAAAAATCAGAAATCAAATTCTGACCAAAGTTGAGGGGTTACATGTCACAAATAGTCGAAAATTAGCGAATTGAATTAATTTGCAAGATTTTTTCAGGTCCTTATCTATGACGTCATCAAAATTTTCAAGGACCTATAACTCCTCAGTACTTAATTTTCAGGCATATAAATTTTTATACAATGTTTGTTCCATTTTAAAAGATCTTTCGATTGATATATAATAATGACTTTTGAGAAGATAAAATTTTTACTGACCGTGAACTATCATGTCTTCAATCACGTGACATACAGGCGTTTCCAAAAAAGGCACCTGGCAGATTTTGGTAGTCTGAAGTCTCCTCTATCTGTCTATCTTCCTTCCTGTCTGTAAATATTAAAGATAAGGATATTTATTGCACAACAACAACAACAAAAAGAGTAGAAAAAAGCATTCGCTTAGAGAGTCAAAAATTGTGAAAGTTTTAAATTTAATTACACTAAACCTTTCCCGAATCTTTTTTTGCGTCAACATGAAAACGAGGCTGCGTGTTGTAGATGAAGTCAGGCATGGAGACGAGCAGTAATAAAATAAACATATCGAAGATTTGATTGGGTATAATAAACATATCGAAGATTTGATTGGGTACGAGGCAAAACAAATTTAAAATTTGATAAATTTTCTCTTTGATCTTTGTCAAAGCATCATCAGATCACAGGCAAAGATTTTATATATATTATATATATGATCCACATTATATATGATCCACATATTATATATGAACCACAGTATAATAAAGAAATAATTGTTCTCCTGGATCTAAAGGTAGATTTAACCTTGCTAGTGTCCTCATTTGTAGCAGCAGTCTCTTTAGATAAACATTTTGATGTGACATAAAATTTTGTTTCAGCATCATGTGCCTGGGTTAAGAATCTCTACCAGAATATTAAACTTTTCTGCTGATATACCTGTAGCATTACCAAAGTGTTCTTGGCGCTATTACACTTTCGTACCTGCTTTAAACTATCTTTGTTGGTCACTTTTACAACCAGGCTGCACACAACAATATTTTCCATACCCACCACGCATTCTTAGAGGGTCGAGTCTACTTGGATTGAAAATACATTTCATTTCCTTCTGACATATCGAAAAAATATTTTTTTATCGAACTCATAAAAAATTGGAATATGATGTATGCTATGAATGGGTTTTCTACAAACTTACGGAAAGTTTGTTTACCTTTTACAACACCCAGCCTCAATTTCATGCTGAAAAAATTATTGTATTCAGAGTCGAAAAAAAGATGTTTACGCAAGAAATTTATCAAATTTCTTAATCATTCACTTATGTGCAATCATAACAAGTTTATCTCCAACATATTGCGAAATGAAACCAAAAACACACTGATACATAAGGCTACGTTCACATTTAAAAATAATAATAATAATAATAAGAAAATTATTGCGCGAATCTTCGAATCGTTTTTGTTTTCGTTCAAACGTTTCCTCAAAAACCAAAAGGATGTGACATAAGAACGCTTCGCATGGAAGATATATTATATTTTAACAAATGTAAAAATGTTAATGTAAAACTAACAGCAGAAGAAAAACATTTGCAAGTAATTCCATTTTTTTCTCCTTCTTTTATTCAAAGATGAATCCTCCTATATTTTGTTTGCACTGCTAGCATATTTTGAATTGCGAATGTTTTGAAATCTTTTGAATGTATCTTTTTCTACAGTTTCTCTTTATCAATGCAGCCAATACATCAGCATGGTAATAAATCAATAAAATTCAAACAATAAATCAATAAGCTGATGGAGTAGAAGATGGAGTAGAAGAAGCAACGGTCTCTGCTTCGAGTAATTACGCCAAGAAACTTTTGCAAAAGATGTCTTTTGCTAACAAAAGTAAAAAAAAAGCCTTTATGATTGAACCATAAACAGCTAGGACTTGATGTTTTTCAACTAAAATATTAAAATACCATGGAATACATTTCTAACGGTTTGCGCAGGCTTATAGCAGGATCACCAAGGTTTTAGGTCCATTTAACAAATTTCCCATATTTCATTAACTAGTCGATATATCTTTAAGATATCTTTTTTTTCTTATGAAATAATATTGTCATTTATAGGGAAGGCGCAAGTTTGAAACGCCCTGGACTCACCATCCATTCGGCATATCTATAAAAACTTTCGGCAGCTTGAAACATTTTCTTCCTTTGCAGCTTCAATAGTATGATACTAACCATAAAAGATACGAAGATAAAACAGTACACACCCACCAAAAACATATCGGCTAATGTTGCACTCTGAAAAACAAGACAACATACCATATTAGGTAAACTCATAAAAATCATGTTTAGTTTTCACGAAACCATATTTGCTATACATTTCCTATACCAGTACGTGTCAACAGATGGTGAAAAACACATTGCATCTTTCGTAATGTTTTCGTAAGAACGTAACATGAAAAAAAAGTTAAGTTGTGCTAAAAGCTTTTTAACAGTTTTTTATTTTGATGTTTTTGGTAAAACACAAAAACGTTCTTTATGATTCATTGTAAAAAACACAACGAGTATTCATCATTCCTTATAAAGGCTAAATTAGAGTGCAGTGAAAAATTGTCACATTTTACACATCGACCACTATACTGTTTCCATCACCAAACACTGAAAAACTTTTTACATAGTTTCGTACTTTTATGTGAATATTTTTCATATTCACCTCGTGAATGTCTCGTTTTACCCGCTGCCAGTTCTTCGTTTACAAAAACTTGAAAAAACGTCAGTCCAAGAGACCATATGAAAAAAGACTTCTAGGTTAACACAGGGCTTCCACACTTCTATGGTTAAAATTCATTTTTTTCATAAACCCGTATTCAGGCTTCATCACTTATCCACATCCACTAAACGTTTACTCCCTGGAAATGGCCACCATTAGAAAGACGATAATATCCTTAATGACGGGGAATAATGCAGATAGATTCCAATCTCCCTATCACATAACCTGTCCAGGTTTACCTGTGTTTCTGGGGATTGTTCGCTCATGGTAGAATGAAACATCACACACGAAACCAGAAGATTTCTAAAACAAAACCAAAAAATATTTGCAAGCAGATACGAACGTATTGTTAACATAATGACTGTGACGATCTAAGTATATCTTTTTCTTATAAGAAGCCCGTATACTATTTATTGTGGCAACGTAAAAAATCTACTACATCTCAAATTTGTGAGAAAATCTTTTCCAGAAAGCCATCGAAGTCAGTCACAACACTTGAATGTCAAAACTTGAACACAGACATCAGCAAAATCTTCTTTTAAAATCTTCAACAAACTCGCTGGGAGAAAAAGAAGACATCGAGGCAAGAATTCATGTAAATATCGAGACTACTCACCCATCTATCCACACTCTCATTGTTGCATCACTTGGCGGGATGGCAAAAGCAAAGCAAATCTACAACATCAAAAAAAAATGTGTTGACTTTTGACCTTTCAACTACTTGAATGAATCATTTTAATCGGTTGCTTAGCAACTCCTTCAAAATATTTGCGACATTTATGAATATTTATTATAAAAGAAGCGAGTCTTGTTTTCTTCCAACTTATGTTAAAACTACCTTTTGTTCAAAGAAGAATCATTATTCTTCGTGTGATTTGTACAAAGTCCATGCATCACTTACCACAACAACGATAAATAAGGGCGGTAGAAATATTTTAAAAAACGCCGCACGCTTGGGGCGTGCCATATGAAACCTGAACGCGAAACGTGATACACCTTCATCAAGAAACGGATTGTACCTGAAAAAGAAGACGCTAGAAACTCACGTGACACTACCATGTTTTCCTACGTCAGTTAAACCTGGTTTACACCAAGAAAATACAGTAAACTACCGGTTATATCTAAAAATTATTCGAAGAAGTTTATTTAATCGTTCGAAATTTAAATCGTTGTTTCAACCTTGAACTTGCATCAACTGTGAAACCTAAACTTGCCAGTTCATAAAAGGATAAAAACGAGCTTCTTCTTCTCTAACGGTTCAGGACATAATTTATTTTTTTAAGTCCCTTACACCTCACTTTTCGGGTCTGGTCATAAAATGAGTTTATTTCAAGTAAAAAGTTGGAGACTTCCTGTTGTATGCTACAAAACCTGCTTTGAGCAAATTTTCGGTACACGGAAAACTCGACAGTTTGAAATTGTTAGTTGAACATATTTCTGGTTCAGCTATAAAGATAGTAAACGGTCTTAAAGTCGAGAAGAAAAAAAGTGTATCAGCAGTTTTGTTATTCTACATTGCTTGGAATATTCGAAAAAGCTATTCTGGCCACAAACCACTTGTTTAGAAAGGAAAACCAACAATAGAGATATTCTACTTTGAAACTAATCAGCGTTTCTCTAACCAATAGAAACGTTGTATTCATTCCATGGAATTAAATTATTCATGCTAGAAATACAAGATCGCTCTCCTTCTCAGAGCTCGAATTTCGTTTGTCTATTGAATTAAATGGCGATGATCGTTTCTTACATTACCAAATGCCAAAGCTATAACTTTTAAAACTCGGAAAAAAACAATATGAATGTTTCTACAATAACGCGGCAGGTGTAAACGAGGCTGGTGTAAACGAGGCTGAACCACACACTCACATGCGTACAGAGAAAGAAAGAAAAGCGAAACAAAAGCAAGATTCAAGTGCAGATGCTAGTTACAAATAATTAAGGAAAAGAAAAAAAAAACATTGTATAGATTTTTGTGTTAATCAGAGATCGCACGTGCAGCAGGAAATGGGTTGCAATATCAGTACAATACAAGAGAGAAACAACGTTGAGATGAATCAAACACAAGTTGTAAAGCTGGCTGGTGTTGATAAGGAAACCATCGACTTGATGATTTCGCGTCGAGAGATCGTCCACTACAACGTTGTAGAGTTGAAAATGGACGGAGTTTCACAGCATTTCGACTTCCTGGTTCGTTTACAAAACCCGCAAAAGTTAAGTCTGCAATATGAAAACCAACGATGACGCTCTGATAGAAAAATGGTTTGGGTAATAAGAAATTTCTAGTTGGAAAACAGACACCATGGGAAAATGTTTTACTGGTGTGCGCTTGTTTTGATAATTTGGTTTTTATACTTGCATTGCATTTTGGGTTTTTTTACCCATTATTAGTTTTCTGAGTTTTAGATAGAAGGGTGGTTTTTTATAGAAGGGCGTTTTTAGTGTTTACCGTACGTGAAAGGGGAAAATTCATTTATGATTATTCCTCTACAACTTGTCCTTTGATGTTGGCATTGAATACTCGAATCCGTAAATTCATAAAGTTGATCCTCGCATCCTGGTCTCCGATCTTAATAATTATTACGCAATCCATCATAATTTGAACTTCTTAAAATATTCTTCCCCTGTACCTACTATGGTCACGTTTGTTTGTTTTGGTAAATGATAAGAACGTCATTGTTATTGAGAATCTAAACGGAGAGAAAGCTACTCCGATAGATCTATGTGCCACTACATGAGATTTTGATAACAAAACATAAAACGTTATATGAATTACGTCATAAAGTTGACGAAATAAAATAGCAGCAAAATTGGAACGTTATTAACAACCGTTCTACATAATTAACGTTATATAACGTTTTACGGATTGTTAGATCATTGGAGCGTCATATACTACGAATTTACGGATAAGAGATTCATTCAGCCTCCTTTTATCAGTGAGAAGTTTTGTATTGCTACCGCCCAGTCTCCCAAATAGGGCGGTTTTTTTTTTACAACTTACTTAGTACCTTTTGTTGAAAAAAATAAAAAATAATAATAATAATATGAATGAAATTTTTTCTTGGTGAACCTAGACGTAATGTTTTTTCACATTTGAAACCACCGCTGAAAGTTGACCAACGGATAACATCCTGAGAACGCTTTTCCAACAGCCTGATGACAAACATTACATCAGGTCCTACCAGCGACCCCCTTTCCTCAAAGCGACCAAAGGAGATATTATAATATACAAACTATTCACTTCATCATTAATCCATACATTCACTCTTAAGAAACAGTACAAACACTCTTTGACAAAAGGGAAACAACAACAGAAGCCTTATGATTGATTTTTTTTCAGCATGAAGAAGTTCACAAAACCATTAGCATAGTTCGTTCTATGAAGAAGTTCACAAAACCATTGCATGGTTCGTTATATGAAGAAGTTCACAAAACCATTGCATGGTTCCTTCTGACTCCTCAACTGGATAAGGTAACATACCAGTAAAACAAATAAAGATGTTTGCACGTCACGTATGTTGACCGATGGACGTATAAGAGAGAAGGACTCACAACTTTCAATTCTACTAATAAAATCTTCAGTATTTCTTTGATATAATTCTAGTCTCTCAGTCCACTGGATTTTCAATCAATCAATCTTGTCGAAAGTTCATCGAAACCTCTGGGAGTTCAATACAATCAGGAAATAGTGACAGTAGCTACAAAGAGATTAGGCAACTAAAAATCTAGTCAGTGAGTGAGTAGTGGCTTACCTTTCATAAACTATCTGTGTCCATGAATACGAATCAAATACCCAACCAGTGTAATTCAATCTGGGTGAAATTCCACTTTTAAATTTAAAGGGGTGTTTGTCTTCTCTGGTACCCTGTAAAATAAATATCCATTCCTTCTATCAAGTTAACATTTCCGAAGAATGTGAACATGATTTTGATTAAGTGAGGTCATTTCAGGGAAAATGTAATAGAAGCCATCTTCTTTTATGTCTTATTTCTTGTTGGTTTACTTGAAAACCTGTCTGACAGTCAATTCAGCACAAAACAGGTGTCTGTTGGTTATTCTTAAAATCCCAATTTTGCGGCAGCTCCACAACCTCACAAAATTAGAGTATATTCAGCAGCGCTTTCACAACATGAAAATGTTCATTCTTTAGTCAAAGCATGGCTCCAATCAATTTTTGTTACTAATTCAAAGCAACAGTATGACTGCAAGAAAACAATGTTAGGGCAAATGTAATTCTTACTTTAAATTGTTTTTTAATTTCAAATACTATTCAAAATGCATTTGAAAAGTACCTCTAATAACTTCCATCGCAGTTCTTTTGCAGTCATCTCCATATCTTGTATCTCAATTGTCAATGTTTGATTGTCAAATCTAAAACAATGACTGAGAAACATTAATCATTTTTAGGACCTCCATAAAGAATAAAAAAGAAAAATGATACTTTCTACCAATGCCCATGATGATCTTAGATGAGTGAATTATAACAAGAAAACGTAAAGTTGTAAATGCTACTTTAAAGTGTTAATATTTAAGTCATATTTTAATGAAGTTACTTTAGAATTACAATCAAAGTGAAAATATTCCTGGTAGAAACTTTAGGTTCCGGTCGATTTTTATTACAAACATGTTTAATGTGTTACTCACGGAAAGTTAGAAAGGTCAGCAGCAAAGTTGAATTTGCCTTTCACACGAAAATATTTGCCTTCATGTAACGATACCTGAGATATAAAAACAAAAAAAATAACAAATGTATTGTGATTATAAGGTGCAATTATTATATAAAAATGGAAAGTTTAAAAAGTTATTACACTTTAAGATTGGAATAGGAATTGATAGAATCTTAAAAACAAACATTTCGATTCTTGATAAGCCATATGCCTGGTCGGAATTTCCTTATAATATTTTAACATCAATATTACTACCACAGCTAACCATAGTTTAATAATTGGAATTGCATGCTCAGTACCATTCCGCATATTTAAAGAATTCATAGGAGCTTCTAGTTCAACATCTAAGTGATACAAAAGTTGATTCAGTTAGGTCAGATCATGTTAGGTCTCTCAATAACTGTTCCATTAAAAACTGAAGGGTAAATATCAAGAAGCAACTCATCATGGTATCTGTAGGAAAATTACAATTGCAGTGATTGGTTCCATTTGTACGATCTGTCACATTATATCTTCCAGATAATATTTCTTTAGCAATATTTTCTACTTTGCATTACTACTGACCAACTGCATATTAGTAGAGAGCTTAGGTTCCATCTCGAAAGTAGCTCGCAAAATAAGTTTGTCATTCTGAGGGCAATAAAACACATATGTCATCAATTGATACTTGATCAAGTCAGTTGAAACAATATTATGGTATGCAAAATACTTTTACAACAATTAAATTCAATTTATTCCATTAAGAAAATATCATAACGAAAAATGATCCTATAATTTTTCAACTGAAACCCAGCTTCGTATAATAGATTTAAAAATGCTAGCTTAAAAAAGTGAAAGTCATTTCAGAACATGATTAGCCCTGATTGGTTGAGAAATTGCTGTATATTAGCCTCTATTCGCAGTGGCTAAACACCCTGGTAATAGCTACATAATACTTCGATATATACTTTATATTTTTATGTAAATTGAATTAAAAAATAATAATTAATGGTTATTACGTTATTAAACAGAAAAAAATGTTTAAATCTTTTTTTAGAAAATCTGGATTTGTGATTTCAAGACCATTAGGTATATTAAACTCAACAAAATTCAGGAGATAATAAGGTAATAATATTATAATAAAATAATAATATATACTAGCCGCCAAGGCGGCGTCGCTCGCCGCCCATGTTCAGCCTGTGTTGAGGTCACGAAAAATAAAATTAAGTAATTGGCAATAATAAGTGTGCCCATGTTGTAGAGCTCGAAAAACTGATCAAAAAAATGTATGGGATAGTTTTGCTACGACCAACCGTTACAGACTCATTGTTCATCTAAAATTTTGATGACATCATAGAATGGCAGGTTAATAACCTACATGAAAAAAAGATTTTCCATATCACATAAACACACCACTGTCATAATATGGTACTTACCTCAGCAGACCCAGCAGCATTGACTAAATCAAAACATGCACCATTCAACCCTTCATTTTTGCACTTTTGCTTGGTGTACAATGTTTGTCCAGGTGGGACTAATATAAAGACAAACAATACTAACAATTACATTGGATAGAAGGTAATAGGATTTCTTGGTTCTGCAAAATTACCTAGTACTACTTCCAGCCTATCATTAAAGTAAGCCTATTGAAGAGGACATGCCAAGAAATAATTAGAAAATGAGTGGCAACATCTGAATACTCATTTTATTGAAAACACATCTTTAAAAATTTTATATTACACGAAGCTTTTCGTAAATTTGTTACATTCTCAAGTGATAAAATAAATACTTTTCCAGCTAAAAACATTTATACAAGAGTATCTACAGAAAATAATTGGTTTTATTTGCATAATTACATGTCCAAAGAGACGAAACATAAAAGATATAAAAGTTAGATGGAACAATGAAGGACGATAAAGTGAATATTACGGATGAATAGAACAAAGGCGAAACTATTTTAATACAAATGAATAAAAAAATCCATGATCATCAAAAAACTCTACTTCTAATTTTTCCTGACTGACACTTCACCATCCATTTTGTCGCAATTTGTAATCCAAGACCTATTGCAATTTGTAACCCACCCTTGCTGCACTTTGTAATCCACCAAAACACTTGTAATCCTTTTCGTCGCACTTCATATAGGCATATAATTAAAACTTCAAATGGATAAAATAATACAAAATAAATACAAATGAATAAAATAAATTCCATGATCACCGCAAAACTCTACTTCTAATTTTTCCTCACTGGAAAAAGAAAGAAGAAATGAAATATTTAGGCTACATACACAGAACACAAAGTAATTCTGTAAATGAACAAACAATAAATAACTTTTCTCTGTTTCTCCCTGTGTTGTTTAATAATTCAATAATAAGTCTAATATAATATAATATAAATATTATAACTATTAAAATCATATCGAATGTACTAATAACTTGCTAGAGAAAAAAAGTATTTGTGAGGAGAAAGCATAAAGGCATTCTCAAAAAAGGGCAGGTTTCAGATTTTGAATTCTTAACTGTTTGCTATTTTTTGGTTTTTTATGCAAAAATTCAAATTTTTTGCTTTTTTTTTTTGCTTTTTCGTTGAATGAGACCCCTGCTTTTGTTTTCATAACTTCACCCATACCTTGTAAATATATGTATCAAGTTCATGACAACAAATAACACTTTACTTCTTTCCACCAACATTAAACTTTCTAATTCTCTAGACACATGCATAATCGTGCATATCAAGTAGTTTACTCAGCCTTTTATAGGCAAGAGATGATGGATGTTGTATTTTATATAGCCTTTGAAAAAACTTGTATAATAGATGACACAAATGAAATTAAAACAATGTTGAATATATGTAAGATGACAACTCATTAAAATTTTTAATTCTTGTTTTTGTAGCAGACACTACCTAATATGTTGCTACCTTCTAACAAATCTTCTTTCATAAATAAATGGAGATACCTTGACCATTTTTGACACAAGAGCTACACCTACATGATAAAATGAAAAAGGGAAATTCTTTCACAAATCAGCTTTGAAAACAATTTTACCTTTAAAGTACAAATAAAAATCAGCATGAAAGATTCCCGCTTTTAAATCAACAGAGTGCAAATTCATCAAATACAATGCAATGCCAACATAAACAGTCTTTTTATCACTAACAACTTCCGGACATTTTTCGTAATAATACCTAGAACAAAAGATAGACATGGGTACAGTTGGTAAGGACGAATTGTTTCTGATAATTGAAGTCAACGTTCACATTTCTAGAAATGACAAACTGAAAGAGTGCAGAAAAATAGGATATTAAGAGGAGATCATTACAATTCTTACATGGGAAATTTATCAGAAAAATGAGTTTAATCTCCAAAAGTATATGATCAAAATTATACAGAAACATGTCTACATGCTCAGTCATGCTTTGTAGAACAAATTTAACCAGGAATTAATTTTCAGAAAAACAACACAGTTTTACATTTACAAATTCACAAGAAAGAATTACCATTCATGTCGACAAGTATGTCCCTTATTTGGACCAATTAATGTCCCTGGTATACATTGGGAACAACCAGTGCAGTTTTCCAAAGAATGAAGAGTCTTTATTTGATGACAATGATCTCCACACATGTCACAAAATCCACACTGGCCATCACCCAAACACAATGTACAATTCCGTCCACGTTCATTGCATGATAGCTCTCCAAAACTACTCATGGGAAAAAGCAACAGCATAACAGCACAATAATACACCATTCCCACTGAAAATACGTTCATGTGATTTTACTCATTCATTTTATTCATTCCTTGTTGTGGCTATACTAAACGAATTATCACAAAATATTTAATAGTGAGAAATGCACAGTGAGATGCACATGAATACAATGCACACATATAAAGTTCTTGTCACACATATAAACAACCAAACTACTCGAGAGTCAAATCCAGATGTTTCTTGGAGATAACAATCATGTAAGGTGTAAGGAACTAAACGCATAAACAAGGATTTTACACTAGAATGATGAAGATTGTATCCTTTATACAAATTGAAGGTTTCAAGTTAAAGTTAAAGTTTGGATGGAAAAAATTCGCTTTTCAGGAAAAATGAAATCACTTAGAAATGAGGATTTAACAAAAAAAAAAAAAAAAAACCCGTTTTACTCACATCTTTCGCGATTCTATCAAGAGTGGAATGAGCACTGGAAACTGCGTAGTTTTGTAAAAGAAGTTGCCTTTGTGAAGACAGGGTGTAAATTTTCCAAGCCTTCTAAATTCTTATCAGCACAAAATTTTGTAATAACATTAATACCATTCGATAAATGCTTTCTAGTGATAATCTAGAAACATTTTTTCGTGGCATAAAAAATCGAATTTGTAGTAATCCTTAACATAAACTTTAATTAGTATTAAAAGTAGTACAAATTATTTTCAGTAACATTTCAAAAATCATGCAAATCACAAAATATCTCAGAAAGTTGAGAAATATAAGACATATTGCCATTATAAGAACAAAAGGAAAACTGTATTTCACTCTTCATTATCTTCCATGGAATAAACAAAAAATTGATATTCCGTTCCATTTTCTACTTGTACATCATTAGTTATAAATGGAACATTGATTTTCTTGAAGACGTTTTCATCAATTTCAGGAAAGAAGGTATCACACATGAAATCACCATTTATCTTTGTTATGTAAAGTCTCCCACAGCTTTTTGAGTTCATACTCTCCTTGTATACACCAGCTCCACCAATCACAAAGAGATTTTCGATACTGTTTATGTATGGTTCATTTGACATTAATGCAACTGCAGAATCCAGATCTCTCAATAGCAGAACATTTTCTGGTAGGTCTGACTTAGTAAATGTTGTACTAAGTACAACATTTAGCCTGTTCTTAAGTGGTCTAAATTTTGGCGGAATTGAAAGGTACGTTTTTCTGCCCATGATGACTGCATTCTGCTTACTACTATCAGAAACAGATGTAGTTACTTTAACGAAGTGTTGGTATTCTTTTGGCAGTTTCCATGGAAGGTCGTTGTTTTTACCAATGCCTCCTTTTAAATCAAGTGCAGCAATACAATGTAATTTGCGAGGGAGAGGCATATCTAGAATACACATAAAAATCTGAAATGAATGTGACATCTTAACTTAGGATGTATAAACTTATAAATATTAAAAGCACACTTGTTTTAAAAAATTAAAGTCAGGGGTTAACAAATTTCTACAGCGCTCGTATGTTGACGTACAAAATATGTTTTTTTAACAAACGTCAATTCTTTAACATACATTGTTTCAAATCAAATATGAACATCTTTTGAAAACATATATGCAACAAAACATTTTTAGGCGAAAGTTATTTAATACCTCGTTCAGCGTAACAGACTTAAAGCTTACCTCCCGTGAAAAAAAAAGTTATGTTCAAACCATTCAGTGTAACTATATAACAATTTAAAAGTTTTTTTTGATAAATCACACTGTTTATGAAAAAAATTGACAAAGTTAACTCGTGTATTCACCTCATGATATTCGTTGAGGACGCCATTTTTATTTACAAACTCATTCAGATGAAATCTGATTGTGACATCAGAAGGTTGCTCATGATAAATTTTTGGAGAAAGAATCCCCCGTGAAAGCGTATTAATAGTTCATTGAAATGTTGAAAAACTGTACATTATGTGAGAATTTTGATGAAATTTTGAAAGATTCTTGTGCATGATTGAAAAACATCAAA
The DNA here is from genome assembly GCA_027922465.2 of Turritopsis dohrnii. NCBI lineage: Eukaryota > Metazoa > Cnidaria > Hydrozoa > Anthoathecata > Oceaniidae > Turritopsis > Turritopsis dohrnii. The sequence goes on along the minus strand of BQMF02000224.1, from coordinate 83,473 downwards.
AATTTTGACATCAACACACCCTGCTAACCATTATTTAGTATTTATATAAGGAGGGGATTTCATTTTCGTTTTTTGTCGGTCACAGAATGACGACTCCATAAATCAGGCTCACAATTTCTCATATTGGAACACAAGTTAATTTTTATGAGGTTTCGTTAGAAAAAGCGAGGTCTCCGCAAACCAAGCCAAGTGAACACTCTGTGCACAATTCTATTTTATAATGAGCATTTACTTTGAATTTTTTCTCAAATATCTTCAGAACACAAATGTAACATAAAGGCACTATTTCTTTAAGCTTCCAGTAGGCCTTTAAGGAGTAATGAAATCCATACAAATTTTCTAATATAGGAGGCAACAACTAAACATATGCAGACACAGATTCAATTCAATTCAAAATTCCTAATATATGATAGCAAAATGATTTTATGCACTCCTTTTATGTTGGCATGGTAACAAAATGCAACAACACCTTGGAGAATATTTATGTGCACTTCTCCACATCGACAATTGTATAAGATCTGGGATCGGTGGGTCGTACGAACAGCATAATAATATAAGTATTATACAATGATGTCATCGTACATTCCTTGTGAAAACTTTCCCAAAGAATTTAAATCAGTAGTCAATTTATCTTTTAATTTGTAAGAGGTTTGAATTGAAAACTTACACTTTTCATTATTCATTTTATAGTTGTTATTAACTTCGTTGTTATTAGTTCTGTTATCAGTTCTGCTTCAAGTAATTTTATTTTCTCCTTCTTTTAATACTTTTTTTATTTGTACGCATTGTTTGCTGCAAAAAAAATTATCGACGGGGGTAGTTGAAGCATAAAGTAACACAATATACCGATCTTAGAGCTCTGAGAAACATTTTTCTGCTATGTTTACTTTCACTCCTCAACGTTTTCATGTGCGACGAGCAACCTCATGACGTCAAACTGCTGGCCATTATGAATTTTGATTTTGATTGGGAAATCAATATGGCGGCCTATCGAAGCTTCATGTTGAGCCAATTTCTAGACTTTTGAATTACAGATAACAAATATACGAAGAACTTTTATGCAAAATGAATTTCATATTCCTAAATTATATGTAAATATAAGTTATTCTAACAGAAATTATGACGGTTTATGGGAAAAGGATAACGAGCGAAAAATCGATTCTTTAAAATCGATTTTTAGCTGCAAAAAATCGATTCAAAATAATCGGAAAAGCAATTTCGAAATCGATTCACTTGAATCGGAAAAGCGATTTCAAAAAATCGATTTGTAAGTCAGAAGTGATGTTAATTATAAGAATAAAGTCAATAAGTTAATAAGATTTTCATCATCGTAGATTCTCTATGTATCATAATAAAATAGAAGCATTAAACCTCAAATTATAAACAAGAACCAAATGGTGAAAAACGGCATTATAAAACTGGCGCAATAATATGAATAGATACAAAAACACCATACATCTGGAAATAGATTTTTAGACTAAAGGCTGTTTTTGGAAAATTTAATGCGGAAAGAAACGGACGAGTACTACAGAAAGCCGTGATTGGATCCTTCCCTAATGTAAACGTAGCTTAATTAATAACCAGAATTTATAACAAAAGAAATATACTTGCATGAGCTGCAAAATATATTTTAAAGACAAATGTGCGCCAAGAGAGAAAAAAAAATTTTTTTTGAAAAATTTTTGGAAAAGGAAATGTAAATAAAAACTAAAAATCGTTGCTATCGCCGTAATAAGATTGTTTGTTTACATAGTAGATTCCATGTTTCATATACGTGACCGTCCAAGGGATTTTGATAACAAACGATATAAATAAAATTGCTATTTTGCCAAATAAAAATAAAAAGTTTTTTTATTGATAAAGATGTCTACACTCTCAAAAGATGTTGTTGTTATCGCGACTTCAGCATTATTTTGAAAACTCAATGTGACGGATGTATAATTACAGGTAGCACGCGTTCCTGTTAAATGATGAACTGATTACCTGGTTCTTATTCACTAAGAGATAAAATAAACAACAGTTTGTTCTCAAGTTGCTACAAATAGAAACCGTCTGCTATAATTCTTTTTCTTGTTTAAGTTGTTCCACCGCTGTTCACATAACAGAACATGGTTCACATTCAGTTTAAGAAAGAAGAAAAAAAAGTTTGTTTTAAAGTTACTACCAATAGAAACCGTCCCTTACAATTCTTTTTTGAGTTGTTCGATCGATATTTTGGTTTATTCCTTGGGGGAAAATGTTTATCAGAATTTTGTTCAACACTTGATTAACAGGCTGGGCGGGGAAACGCAAGAATAAGACAAACATGTGTTTGGCCAGGCTTGGGACACGTGGGAGGCATCGCTTAAGGTAACTAACAATGACGTAAAAGGGTCCACTATGACCAAAGTCCACAATGACTTAATAACTCAACAATGAGTAAATTGGCGCCGTCAACAATGACCAGCGAATAGGAAACGACCAGATATTGAGTGGTCGACAATGACCTAACGCTCTGATCAACAATGACCAGGCTAAAACTCGATAATATTAACGCGAATGCCCCCCAAATTGCCCCAAGTTGACCAAACCCCAATGATGAGAAGAACTAGACTCACTGTCCCAAAATCTAGTGGTGTTGTCCAGGTTAATTAAAGAGCAAGACAAATGCACAATGGTCGAGTCAGAAATACGCAAATACCGACGGAAGGCGTCGCTGCACCAGCGGCCCATGATTTGGATGGTACTGTCGGCGATACCAACAGATGCAGCGGCTGACGCCCCACCAATACGAAACGAATGCGTGTTTATGTTGGGAACTTCGGGTAAGCAAAACCTCAGCATCCGCACCATGTCAGAACGCGTTAAATAATGGCCATCCTGGAACATGAAAAACGGACCGGAACGAGATGGATGAGCTAGCATACACTGGCGAACTAACTGAATCGGGCAAAGGCAACCGCCCGTGGCACCAATGCGAACAACAGAACCTAATCTGAATGGGTCGGTCTTTGAAGCTTGAATGTGTATTGATAAAACTTGTAGGTCTTCGGAAAAAGAAATGTCACCAAAAAGAAGATTGTTGTGTGAAAAGCTGGATGAGGAAGGACATGCGTACTCGGAAACACGAAGAAAACCAAAAAACGCCACTGTGCAAGCTGTACGAAACACCAAAATCTCATGCGCGGAATAGGTCATTAAACCAAGCCGATGGTGAATAATACGAAGGTGTCTAATAGAAATCGGCATACAACGAGGGCGGCGAAAGCGGGACCCTTGAAAGCGACAAATGCCCCGTAGCAAGTAGTATAGACGATTCATGGAGGAGATGGAAGAATTAAAACCAGCCATAATTCCATGATAAAGGATGCCACTCAGGTAAACTTTGATTGTGGAAAATGCCACGCGCTGTGCTAAAGAGGCAACAAATCGCTCCAACGTGCATTCGGTGACTGGAAACGGTGGTGTGTGAATTTGGGAACAGAATACACGATAGTGCTGGTACCCGGTAGAATAAGTACGTAACGTTGAGTTAGCCAGTGCAAACTGATGAAAAAATGAAACATTTAACGCAGAAGGAACCACAGCTCCTCGGATATCTCGGTTGGATGATACTGTGCTGAAGGAACCAACCGGAGAAATCGGCCAACCTGCAAACGAGATAAGGCGTCAGCAGCGGAGTTACGAAAACCTGAGATATGTTGCATTAAAATATTAATATTCATCTTAGCAGTATACAAGAATAAAAACCTGACTAATTTCATGATATCTTTATTAGACGAGGAGCCTTTAAGCCAAACCTGAGAAATGGAGAGATTATTGGTGAAGATGACAATCTGCTTATTAGCCAAGAGAGAACCCCACGAACAAACAGCTACAACAATAGCAAATAACTCCTTAACATTGATGTGAACAGACTGCCAGTGGTCAGGCCAAGGCGCGTAAAGCCATTGGTTCTGGAACACAGCACCAATACCAAGAGACGAAGCGTCCGTGAAGAAGGCAAGGCTAGCTGAAGTGACTTCATCCTGCTGAAACATGCAAACACCGTTCCACGAAGGCATAAACTCGAGCCACCAATGGATGTCTGCACGAGCCTCTGCGTTTAACGTAATGTGGTGATTTAAAGACGAAACAGTGGTAGACAGATCGATAAGCCGACGAAGGAACATGCGACCAGGTTTAACTACTTTAGCGGCAAACGATAAAGAACCAATTAAGGGAAAGTAATTCCCGTTTAGTGCATTTCTTACGCTGATGCCAACCTTCTAACGTGGAAAAAATAGATGAATGCTTATCAGGAGGCAAACGAATGACTTGTGACACCGAATCTACCTCTATACCCAAATAGGTGAGGCAAGTTGTAGGGCCGACAGTCTTGTCACCTGCAAGGGGAACCCCTAATTCGGAAAAAACTGATTGCATGGCGGACATGTCGCGAGCTGTCTGTGCAAAGGATGACGAACATGTAAAGAAATCGTCTAAATAGTGAATGATCAAAGGAATCCCAGCCACGTGAATAAGGATCCACAAAAGCAGGTCAGCGAAAGTGTTGAAAATAAAAGGCGAAGATCGACTACCAAACGGAAGTCGAGTATCTATGTAGAATAATCCGTCCCAACAGTAACCAAGCAAACACCATTGATCCGGCCTGACAGGACAAAGACGGAATGCATGGCGTATATCTAACTTCGCCATAAAAGCTCCCCTCCCCAACGAGTGAACCAATTTGACAGCGTCATCAAAAGAAGAATACCTTACGGAAAAGGGCTCTTTAGGAATGAATTCATTAATCGAACACCCGCGAGGAGAAGATAAATCCAAAATAATGCGTTGGGAACCGTCACTTTTAGGGACAGCTCCAAGCGGAGAACAATGCAAAGGACTAAGAGGCGGCACAACAAACGGACCGGAGGTGTGACCGCAAGACACCTCCTTGGCAATAGAAGCGGTGACTGCATCGGGACAATTAAGAGCTGATAGCAAATTACGAGGGCGAGTAGCTGAAACAGGACCAGAAAAACCCATAAAAAACTGAAGCACGATCAGGATGGTTGACCAGAAATTGTTCTAAAACATTGACCCGGACAGAAGAGACAACACCACAAGGTAACGGGCAGAATTCACCGCGAAGTGCGCTTGGGGCAGGCGCACGCTGGGTGTGGACCGGAGCAAGAGCGACAACGATGTGGGAAGCGACACTCTGGATTGGTACACTGTCCGCTGTTGTAATAGAAACAGGCTCCTGGTGGGCCACTGCCAATGCCCACCCCAGAAGATCGCTGGGGGGCTCGAAAGGGCTGCGGGGGAGCACCCGAACCAAGCCCTCCGGACCGAAAAGGACAAGCATTAGCAAAGTGACCCGCATTGTGACAGTAAAAACAAACATTGCTCACAGCACTCCTCAAATGAACGCTATATAAATCATCATCTAACCTGGCCCAAGACAGGGATTGATTATATGCAATCTGGTGCCGGAAGGCCACATCGTATCGAACCCACGCGGCGAAGGCGAAACGATGGGCAAAATCCGTGATGATAGCCTGGTAACGCAATAGCTCAAGATAGCGGTGAGGCCAAAAATGCAAATAACACTGTAAAAAGTAGTTCCAAGCCATCATCCACGAATTAAAGTCCAACACCTTTGGTTTACCCTGATTCTTGGGGACCAGCGAAACAGAAGGAGACGAGCCACCAACAACTTTAAAAGTATATTCGTCGGATGCACCAGAAGCTGGAGTGTTAGGTAATAGCAAGTCAAAATTGACAAACTCACCACGACGGATACGTTCGATTATAGGTTGCGGTAACGGAGGCATTGAAATTGAGTTCCCTGGTTGAGTTTGATGGCGTTGTTGCTGTGATTGCCAGCCAGAGAAACGTGGTACCCACGGCGAATCTTGATCAAAGCCGGATGCTGTATCGCCCTGGAATGGGATCTGCTGATGCTGCGGGATCGCAAAGGAACTGCTCGGCGGTAACGCATTGGATGCCGAAGTACTATCCGCTACAGTAAACACAGGAGGCACAGCAGGGACCGTGGGCCCAGAATTGATGGTCGAATTAGGTGGCTGTAGACCAGAGCGATTAGTGAAGAAGGAGGACAACTCGTGCCGGAGGCGATCACCCAATAAGCTGACAGTTCACCGGCCAAGCGTTGAGCCACACCTGAGTCAAAAGACGCGACCGGCTGTTGGGCCAGAGATGACAAAGGTGAACTGATGCCATCGCTCTGCTGTGAAGTTACAGGAGGAACTGTGACACTTAAGGACCCTTGGCTTGACGAACCTTGACCTTGTTCTGGGTCCGGATGGTAGAACAGAAACAACTGGTCGGCCAAAGTAGCTCTAGTTCCTGTAGCAGCAATATTCACGGCATTGCAGGCCAAACGCAACGCCTCGGCAGACATCGCCAACCAGTCCTCGCGAGGACGTGCAGGGGTATCCACTGTAGATTGAGGAGAGGAAACATGCCTCTTCCTCACACGGTCTTTACCGGCCAAAACCGGTGAAATAGCCATCAGCAAATACATTGCAAGTAACAAATTCAAGCCACAATTAAAAAACGAGGTCTCAGCGATGGACAAGATACTAATGGATTAAGCCCGATTAAAAAACGATCTGTCACCCACGCCGTAAAAAGTAAACAGAGGCCGCCATGATAGATGCGCGTGCTAAAAAACATAACAGATCTAATAAAAAGCAGACCCAGGTCCTGCAGTGCGCCCGCCTGTTAACTTGAGTTAAGAATTTAACTATCAGTGAGTGATATAGAATCAAAAAAGCGATTAATTAGAATCGGAAAAGCGATTCATTGGAATCGGAAAAGCGATTCATTAGAATCGGAAAAGCGATTCATTAGAATCGGAAAAGCGATTCTAGTGAATCGGAAAAGCGATTATTTGAAGCTAAAAATCGATTTTAAAGAATCGCTTTTTAGCTTCAAATAATCGCTTAATCGATTAAGCGATTCAAATCGCTTTTTTGCTTGTTATCCTTTTCCCATAAACCGTCACAATTATTTTTTCACGGGAGGTAAGCTTTAAGAAAAATAGCGATGTGCAATGTGGGCATTATTCATTATGCATTATTTTGCAAACGAAATAATGACATACAATGTGCATTTCTTAACAATAATGTACTTATAAGGCGGAGTTTAGAACAGACCTTTTCATAAATGTTATGATTGTGTAATACACACAATACTAATGAGCCATTCTCTATTTATTTATGTTAAATACATCAGGTGTGTTTGTTTCTTTTTTTTCACTTCAGGCTATATATTAACATTTTTCTAGGGCAGTCAAGTAAAAGAAAGTATCACGTTGTGGCATGTATCTTAGCAACGTTTATGTTCAAGATTATTATTCTAACTAAATTATACCCCATCACCGGTATCGCGGACCAAATTTAAACACTAACACACTTAACTTTCTCAATTCATTATGTGACATCATTATTGCGAAATGTGAATGGCAGCGACCGCAGCACTCAACTGCCAGTCACCAGTCATTGACCGCCATAATGATGTCTGTGACCCTCTGAAAACTTTAACAAACGACCAACATGACCAATGCCAAAAAAATTTGCTGACCGGCTGCCGGGCATGTAGACACGTCGTTTTTATTTTAAGTGGCTGCTGGCGACCGTTGTAGTATTTCAAGAAAGAAATTATATATATACTTCCTTTTACGCATTTTCCATACATTTTGGGAAGTTTTAATGTTATTTCATGATTTGGCACTTGGCAAAAGGTTTATACAAAAAAACATTTTTGACCTCCGTTCTCCTTTAAAAACTAATTTCATTTCGGTCCTTTCTTAAATTAAATGTCAACGTTTCGCGGCAAACAATGTGACAGAAAAAAGCTTAAACGAGTACAATACAATAAAATGTTTTTTAACTTTTTTGCACCGTACGGCTGTTATAAAGAAGCATTATGAAACGCGTTTTTTATCGCAAATTTTGGTCGAATGGTGCTACTGCAAAAAGTTTCTTGAAAAGAAGATTATTTGTTTGAACACACACACAATGAATTTTACCTAGCTTCAAAAAGCAACCAGGACCAAAAACAGGCTAGAAATAAACCTCTACCTACCTCTACCTACTAAGTACGATAAGATAATATGATTGTGGAACTGAAATAAATATCTGAGCAGGTATCCTTGCTTATGATTCCTTGCAGAGAGACACACGAAATCGTCTCATCCAGCGCAGGCGCAAATTTACCGATTTTTCTTCACGCTCCTCCACGATTCTCTGCCATTCCCTGGCATCCGCGGCTCAAAATCGAGGAAGCCCGGTTCTTTGCATAACTTAGAAAAGTTGCAAACATCCATGGGTAACACAGGTGACACAGAATTGCCATTGTGGTCCAGATCGTAAAAGCCTCATAACTTTTTACCAACAAAGTTTCATTCCTCGCTCCTCCACTCTCTGGAATTCTTTACCACAGTCTGTTTTTCCTTCTCATCATAATCTTCAACACTTTAAATGCAATGTTCATTGTCACCTTTCTTCTTTGTACCTCAATACACATTAGTGGTTAAAAAAAACAACAAAAAAACTGCCGTTGGGCGCTTTAGACGGGGCTTGATGAACGGTGGGCGCTAATTAGAAAAAATTGATAGAATGTCGGTACAAGTGTGTTATATATTCGCAAACAGCGTGAGCAGAGAATTCGAAGATTCTTTCCTTTACTTTTCATTAATGTATTTTCGCTTTTGGTTACAAATTGATCTAACCTACTAGCAACTTTTCTCTCGTTTCTTTCCCACATTCACTTAATGTGATTCATTTGATGTGGGTACTATGCTATGCTGATTTCAAACGTAAAAACCATATCATCTCCAGCCTGCTCGCTCTAAGCTCCATGATAACTCCATGAAATGACTTACACTATTTATGTGGCTGCGAGTAACTGTTTAAAGGTCAATTTGTTTCGTGAGAATTTAATTTCGCGAATTCGAAGCGAATTCGTCAAACTCGCTAAATTTTCTTCCTGCAAAAACTTCTTCCCTTCTTACTTAAGGTGAATATTTTGATTTAAAAATCATCAAACACACAATTATGATGTAATAAAATAGTATTTTGTTGATCTGCTGCATAACATCTGAATCAGTAAATACTTTAACTTCATTCTTTTATTGATTCAGTACTAATCCAATATATGAGCATGCAATCTCAGTCCATGATATATTTTGCCAATTCAGAAAAAGAAACATAAAAGTGAAAATAATATACTTCTAAACCATTAGCTTGAGGGAAAATTGTATATAAGGGAATTCACAAACTGAATTGTTGTTATTTTACAGACTCAGGCTGTTATTCAGTTTTGGAACAATGATTCCAGCCTGAGGTTTTTCTTATTATTTCTTTGGCCAAATCTGAGGCTTGTATTCTTATAAAAAGGTTCTTTTAAAAAGAATGAGTAATTTTATTGCAATGAGAATTGCTACCTACTATCTTATTACATCATAAATATGCATTACATAAATTAAATCTAACATTTTAAAAGTATCTTTAAACTAAAAAGAATTTTGAAATACTAAAAAGAGGCATTCCGTTAAATGCTGAGCTGTCTTCAGCCAAAGACAAACAGAATACCATATATTTATTTGTATTCATTTGCCGCTGCGCATTAAGAAAGACACGCGAAAAACTGTAACCGTGTGTGTATTTCGAAGTATTGTTATGTGTTCGAGTTGAGATGTAGTTATTGGATGAAAATGGAACAAGAAATTATATATTTGCAATTTAAAGGAAAATTTATAAATTAATATTTGATCATTGGTATGTATGCTGCAGAAGAGTATTTATTAGATTAGCATTTTGTTGATGTCTTCGCATAATTTTCCACAAAGTTGTTAAGGCTGAAATACACCGTCAATTCTTTTGCAATTGTTGAAAAATGTATCTCTGAAACATGTGCAGAAAATTAAAGAAGAAGGAAAAAGTCAAAGGTATTTTTTCTGTCACACAAACATCGAGTAATCGAATAATTATATCATAATATCCAAAAGGATGTGACCATGCATTTTTAGCCTATACATAAAATGAGGAAAAAATACATACATAATCTTAATAAATCCATTTTAAACAAATGTTTTGATTTCCTTCTATTATTATAAGGTTGCGCATAATTCGAATGTTACATACTGATATCAGACGTTTTTTCTTTAAAATTACAGGAGCACAGAACATAGCGAGTGGAGAATTTTTCATAAAAAGTGAAGTTTACGGCAATAGCCAACATCTTCACCTGAAGATGTGTCGGAAGACACAAAAATAAGAATAAATATAAAAAAGAAACTCACGTTTTTTTAGTGAACTTACGGCAATGTCAGTATTGCTTACATCAAATCGGTCATCGCTTTGCTGAGTTATTACTTCACCATGTATCGTTTTCATTTATTAGTTCAGTTATTAAGAAAAAAATGTTAAAACACCTTTTAAAAAGGTTCACGTGTTTAGTTTATCCAAGATTTAGTATCGTATGATGGCAAATCTCAAATTTGATAAGATTTACCATAGGTTTCAATGCATGTTTCATAGTCAATGAATATATTTAATCATTTTTATGAATCAAGTTTTATGTCTTTGCACTTCGATAGGAATGAGCGGTTAATATATCATTGACAATTGAGCAATCATTTTTTCTCCATGAACGTTGCCACACTACAAAATTAATTTTCTTGTGGGTATTTAATAAACAGAACTCCAATGCCTGTTAAAGCATTGTAGTTTTGTTGTTGTAGTTTTGTTCAAACATATGATTTTGTAGTTTTTGTTCAGAATTTTGAGACTAGTTCTCAAATTGGAAGGGTTTGTTTATTCACAGTTGGACTGGTGTGATTTATTGCCTCCTATTTTCCATGTTAACGATATGAAATCTACTTCAAAATTTTCGATTGGTTGAAATGACTTAACAATAGCATGCTACTACTACCTGGATATGACAAAAAAAAGTTGTAAAATTAACGTTTCTCCAGGCTTCATGATTACCATTGATGTACAGCCAATTTGTTTAAGCAATGATATTTTATTAAGGTTCTTAGTTTTTCTTGCTCTTTCCAGCTAACAAAAAACAATGGGAAAGAAAAAGCGACAATTCATCGACAAAAAAACTGCACATAAATTTACCGTTGGTCATCGAAGTCAGAGAGACCCTCTGCAAGCTGATGAAGAAAGTTCTCAACATGTGTTGATACCTATTGGTGATACTTCAGATCATGCAGCAAATTCAATGGATGATGATCCTAACAAGTTTGGAATTTATTATGACGATGGCTATGATTACATGCAACATTTACGAGCAAGAGGAGAGGGGATGTTAATCCTAGCTGACGATCTTCCTGAAGTTGGGATTGAGTATGGAACAGATTTTCAAGAAAAGAAGAATGAAAAGGTTGCCTTTGGCAAGCTGCTGCTACCTTCTGAGGCGCTTCCATCTCAAAAGGAAGAGAAGGTTGGCATGCTTGCCAAGGGTGTTCTCCCCAAAGGACCACAGCCTCATTGGGATCCAGACATCGTTGCAGCTTTAGATGGAGATCTGCTCGAAGACGACGACGACCCTGATAACTTTTTAGAGGACAACTTCATGATGTTGGCTAATGGAGGAACATGCGATGTGACAGATTTGGAGGAAGAAAATGTCTTAGACCATCATGCTTGTCACATGCAAGCTGGTAGCAATGATTGGGAGTCCGTTTCAGAAGGGTCTAGTGTCGAAGTTGATTCCGATGATTTACTCTCAGATGAAGAATTCGATGAATTTGCCAAAGAAGAAACTAAAACACGATTCACCAATTACTCGATGACGTCATCAGTTATTCGGCGCACGGCAGGTTTGAAGTTACTTGATGACAGGTTTGAGCGACTTATGGAAGAGTATGATGAAGAAGAGATCGGCTGCATTGAACATGAGGAAGTGGCGGGAAATTTTGATGCTAATAACGAACTTGTGACACAAGTCGTCGACGAGTTTATAAATGAGCAGAAAACGCACGAATTATCGGAAATAAAAACAGACGAGTCGAAACAAGATGGTGACGAAGATGTGTGCGGTAGTGATGACAGTGATGAAGAAACTGATGAACAATTGTTTGCGCAGTTTGAAAAAAAGCCGAAGGAAAAATGGGATTGTGAATCCATAATCAGTACATATTCCAACATTTATAATCATCCCAAGTTAATTATAGAAGAGAAGAAGCCGAAGAAATATGAACTTGATAAAAATACAGGATTGCCTGTTGGAATTCTTGAGGACAGGAAGACCTCCAAATATCCAGCAGAAGCTGTAGGGAAAATAGAGCAGCAGGTTGTGCTTAACAATATCCGAAATAAAGATGAAAATGCAGAACAGAAGAAACTGCGTAAACAAAATGTGAAGGAACATAGGAAAAATCGAAGAGCTGAAAAGAAAAGTAACAAAATGGCGTTCAGAAGTGAGTATATCAAGCAGGAGAAATCCATCCTGAATACTGTGGCGCAAAAGGGAGTGAAATTATAGAAATCGATGTTCTAGTTGCACCTCATTAACGGACGGGTCTTAAGAGACAAGTATCTGTAAAACGGAGTTGAGATATGTAACTGAGAATAGCGTTTCCTGTGGAAGTTTCATTGCTAACCATGGCAAGCATTAAGCCAACGAAGGTTAATGCGAGGTTATAAATCCTTGTTCTTTGTATGGCTATCTATAATCCTATCTATTATCAAATGTCCTTCTCGTACTGTGATATGATGTGATTTCGTTATTTTACCTGGATTTACATCCCGGGGGAGGTGGTGGTGAAAATGTTAAATACCAATAAGAATACCTAAGAATAATCAATAATATTACCATGATTAACTCGATGGTTTTTCTACCAAGCATGTGAATGATTCATGTTTGTGTACGTTGCTACAAACCATATGTAAATATATGTTTATTGATAAAAATATATCTTTTTTTCTAATATTAAGCTATGAAAGTCTAGGCATTGCCGTGTCAAAAATATAGGACTTGACTGACATGTTTGGAGATTTTCGACATTGATGGTAAGTCGATGGCCAACTCTGACTGGACTCTGACATTGATCTTGACTGGATGCCTAATCTATTCGTTATTTGATGGGGCAGAGGCGTAGTCAGGGTCAGTCAAAAAAATGGAGGAGTCCAACATTATGATATTTCTTTTCAATCTTAAGTAGCGATTAGGTTACTTGCACGCTTTCCTTTTTTACCTTAAATGACTTAGCTATCCTCAGATTGACTGACCTCTGGCTACGCCTCTGTGGGAAGCCGCTGTGAAGCGGAGATATTGTTCATTTTCGCGTATCGTCTGTGCCAACCTGCTTCGAACCTTCTTTGCACGCTTTCGAGTTGTTTTACCTCAAGGGAGGATATTCGCGGTTCAAGAGCAAGTCATTCAAAAGCCGCGAATTTTGTGGATATTATTTTCGCGATTCAGAGACACTAAGAAAATTATTGCAAGAAAAAAGGATGAAATCCAAAAATCGTTTTCATCGTCTTCAGATGAAAAGTATTTATAAGCGTATTTTCGCGATTTAGAATTGAGTCTGTGGAATGGACTTAAATGTTTATGTCCCCTTTTGTTACCCTTGATATTTTTTTTAGATATTTTTTTCCTAGTATATGTATTCTTTTGTTCACCCATTTTATTGTAGTTGGTTTTAATTAGTACTTGCATGTAACTATGGTTATACCAACGTTAAATAAATGTTTACTTACTTATTATATGGTTTTGTTAATGTTAATCAGAATCTTTGGTCTGAATCTGATGATGATGACGTAGTATAGCGGTTTATCATTCTCGTAATTCATGCGAGAGAATGGGGTTCAATTCCATTGGCATCGATTCACTATGCGCGAGTAAATGTACCACAGCGCCCGGTCCACCCATGGCATGTGAGGGAAATTGAGTACATTAACAACGAAAACTTTCAGCAGGATAAACTTTGGGATAAATTCTCGTCCCAAAGTTTTCCCGTTTGCACTTTTAAGGACTTTCGTAAATGTACCGGGTGAGTCAAAAAAGTACCGTACAAAATATATCTTTCGATTGAATAACTATGAAAGATTTATTTGTGAATAGAGGAATCCTTTACCTCTATTTGGATGTATCACTGTTTTAATTTGGTTCAGTAGAAAAAAACTTAAGGACAAAAAACTGGAAGCGGTCCTCGTTAAAACCTTTGAAGAAAAAAAAGCCAAGCAAAATGTCTCAAAACTAGATTTATGTTATTTCTAACCAGAGGGGAACATACGCAATTAAATGTGCTAAAACATATTTTTCTTATTCTCAATAGTTTTGTTAGTTAACAGTTCAAACTTTTTTCAACTTTTCTTAAAACTTTATTCACTGAAACCTTTTGTAAAGACTGTCTTGCATAAAATATTGAAAAATGCCGCAACTTCATGCAACAAAGAGTTTAGGTTTGCACCCAGTTCGCTAGCGTAAATATTACTGAAGAGGAGATTAGACAAATTATGTCTTTTTTTTCAATCCCTATAACCTTTTCATTAACATCAAATTTAATCAAAGAATCACGCAGGAATGTTTTGTTCGGCTTTTTTGTCCATTTTTCAAAGATTTTACAAGGACCGCTTCCAGTTTTTTGTCAATAACTTTCTTTCTACCGAACCAAAATAGGAAAGTGATACACCAAAATATAGGAAAAGGATTCCTCTATTCAAAAAATAACTATCTTTCATAGTTATTCAATCGAAAGATATTTTTTGTGAAATAGCGGAACTCACCTAGTATATTTTTGGTTGATTTGGGGCCTGGATAAGCAGTAGTATATATTTTAATTATCCCGTCAAAGCAGGGATATGTTAAAGCTTTAACATATCCCTGGTCAAAGGTAGTCTTGTAGGAAGCCCAAACGTCGTTTGCGGCAAAGCAAATCTCAAGTGAACTCCATTGTGTAGAGCAGTTATTTTGTGGAACACCTCCGACACACCTCCGACACAGAGCAGACGCTTATGAGTAAAAGTCGTACATTTTCAACAACATCGTCGTCCATTTACGCTTTCGTAAGATTTCTTTGAGACAAAGGTGATTGCATCAGAAAGTAGTATAAAACAACAGAAAACAAAGAACTTTAGGTTGTGCAAATGACGTCATCATCCGACTTGTCAAACCCATTAAATGACCCTCGTTTCACAGCTATCACCTTTCATTGTTATTGTTATTGTTTCTTTATTTTACATCGGTAAAAAAATTTCACAAAGTATAAAATTAAGCAAAAAAGGAATAAATAAGTTAACCAAAAAATAAAAAGAAGCCAAGCTTAGGGCTGGCTTATTTACACCGATGAAATATATTCATAGACTTAGCATAAGATGGGTCAGCTAGGCTCACTCAGAACAATACACTATTACAGAAAACCCACCCCTATAACATATACCTTACACAGTCGGCAGGGACATTTACTTGGTTTCCATAATCTAATAAGTTTTTTAAATTCTTCGATCGTATCTACACTTTTAATATTTCGGGGAAGCTCATCCCATAAGGTGGAACCTAGATTCGCTAACGTGCTTTCCCCGTAGCGTACTGTGGAACTTATAGGTTTAACGAAATCCCTCATTTTTCTTAAATTTAGACCATTATTAGATCTTCGTACAAAAATATCTTCCAGTAAACTTGGGGGGTGTTTATATGGAGGTGAGCTGGCCCGGTTAGCCGGGCTGGCTCACTTAGCCGAGACAATTTCATCTCGCCTTTATATGGAAGCGGGCTGGCTCACCTTTGTATATTTTTGCTTATCAAATAGTATGCACATGCTGTGAAATTAGCCCGCTCAGCCGGGCTAGCCCGGTTGTGGATGTTTATATGGAAAATTTTCATCCCACTGAAGCGAGATCTCGGCAAATTGAACCGAGATCTCGCTTAGGCGGGCTGGCTCGGTTTTCATATAAACACATTCGAATAAAAACATATACTTCTTAATGGAAGTGAGATCTCGGCTAAGCGAGCCAGCTCGCTTCCATATAAACACCCCCTTGGACCCAAGTTTTGTTTAGCTTTAAACATTTCAATCATCAATGTTTGCACATTTCTTTGATGAACTGTGAAAGAGCTATCTCTTAAAAGTAATTCTTCGAATGAGGCACCATAATCCTTATACAAGAGTCTCAGGGCCCTTTCATGAACTTTATTTATTTTATTGTTCAGTTCTCGACTGTGGAACATCCATACCAAACTGCAATATTTAAATTGCGATTCAACAAAACTTTTTGTTGTGCTTCTCAATTGGTCATGGGAGAGATAGTTGGCATATCGTATCAAAATCGCCGTCAACTTTCTGTTTGCTTGTACACATACGTTAGTGACCTGATTGGTGAATTTTAGTTCCTTGTCGATATTAACTCCTGAAAGCATAGAAATTCGTATTTCTATGCTAAAAGCTTGACACTATCACTTCCAGTGAGCTTTGAGGAACCAATTTTAGCTGAGACTGGTTCTGTTCTATTACCAACAATTAATAAACTGCACTTATCAGTGTTTAGTTTCAAATAATTTAATTCAAACCATTCTAACGCAATGAGAGAGTCCATCTCTAAACTTTTTATTAGGTTTTCTATGCTTATGTCACACGTGTACAGAGTAGTGTCGTCAGCGAAGTTGCAAATGTTCGTATTGTTAATAAATAAAAATAAATCGTTTAAATAAATATTAAAAAGTAAAGGTCCTAATACCGAACCCTGAGGTACACCTAAAAGTAATTCTGACCATGAGTTGAATGAGGAATCTATTTTAAAACGCTGTAGTCTTTTTTTCAAGTAGCTATCAATCATCCTTAAAGCATTTATGCTAAAAGCCATACGCATGTAGTTTTGCAATAATTAGGTCATGGATTATACAATCAAATGCTTTACTTAAGTCCATAAGTAAGGCCCCAGCGAAATTCTTTTTATCCAAAGATTTTTTCCACTTTTCTATCAGCGCTATCAGAGCATGCTGGGTGTTGTAACCTTTTCGAAACCCACATAGGTATTTGGAAAGATACGTTTCAATGTAAGTGCTTATTTGTGCCTGCATAAATCTTTCAAAACTTTTGGAGACAGTGGGTAAAACACTGACCGGTCTATAGTTATCAATGCATGTGGCATTGTCCTTCTTAAAAACGGGTGTTACATCAGCACATTTAAGCTCGTCCGGAAAGGTTCCTGCAGCTAAGTTTTCATTAAAAATAGTTGTAAGAATATCATTACATACATTCGAAGATACTTTTAAAATTTTTGCTGGGATATTTCCAGTAGTTGTTGCTTTTTTAGTATTTAGCTTTTTAATTTGCGACTCCATCTATAAATAATCCACGGCTTTGAATTCAAATATTTCGCCTTCGGAAACAATTTGTTTTATTTTTAGAATACTAGGACGATTTTTAAATTGCTCAATTACAGGGTTCGTACAGCTTTTTGAAAAAAAAATTCCCTGACTTTTGTCAATTTTTCTGTAATTTTCCCTGACAAAATCCTTAAAAAAGACCCTTTTTCCCCTGACTTCTTCATGATTTCCCTATATTTTTCCCTGACCAAAACAAGATCGAATTTTGTTCAAAAACTGTGTTTCAACTTCAACATCAAGTCTAAGAAAATAAAAATGATTTTAGGCATATTTGTTCATTTAACTCAATATTAAGTCCCAGGATAATCATAAAACTAATAATAGCAATATAAAAACTACAGAAAGTTAAAATAAATATCTTCAAATGTTTTCAAAAAAACTTTTTCCCTGACTTTTGCTCTACAACCTAGTTTTTTCCAGACCAAAAAAAAACTTCCCTGACTTTCCCTGACTGGACCTAAAAGTTCAATTTTTTCCCTGACTTTCCCTGACTGTACGAACCCTGTCAATTGCTTTTTCTATAGAACTCTGTTCACCCAGGGTGTCAGTTCCGACAATTCAGAACTAACAAACGTTTTTGTGGAACCCATCTGTGGCAAATGTTGGTTACAAACTCCATTACCCAAACAAATTTTACAAGCTTATCACCATGAGGTTTTCATATTCTGAGATATATAGATGAACTATTAACACCCATACCATATTCAGCTAAGCAGCCACCGGGTGACTGTAAACACAAGCGATAGACAGTTGAGTCAGACCGGATGGATATTCCAGGGCTAACAAGTCCTGGTTACTTGATAAAAGTGAATCAAGCTGTAAAGGAAAATTCGAGAAATGATGAAAAAAAAACCACGAGGTTTGAAATGAGAACAATTTTTTTGTCTGTTCAGAATAATATCATTTAATAAAACTCGTGAAAATGATTGAGTTCTCAACATCGACAACAACCTCACTCAAGATTTCGTCACACTTCCCATTTGACGTTTAACTTCATCCAATACCGTCCTTATAAGTCGTCATCTGAATCGGATTCTTCTTCCATTGATTTCTGTAAAAAACAAAAAACAAAACCGAACCAACATGAACGGATAATATTTTCCTAACCCCTTAAAGCTCACTTGCAACTGCAATTTTACCTTCGCCAGATCTTCCGCCTCTTGAGCGATATTTTTCGGAACAATTTGATGTAGACCATTGGAATCTGAAGAAAGTAAAAAAATAAATAAATAAATGAATGACGTTTTTAGAGATAATGAACTTGACTTCGAGATTTAGAGACGTTAACATAGATTTCAGTTTTGACAAAATAGTTTGAGAAAATTTGAGCAATTTGCGAAACAAAAGAATCAAGACGAGGTTGCGCATGCTGGCTAGGTTGGGATATTTCAAGAGTAATTCGAGACTAGTGGAAATATAGAACTATTCGAACACAGAAAAGAAACTGAAACTCGTAACCAGATGTTATGTTGAACATACAGTCATAACGGCACCTGATGTTATGTTCGAAATCCTTTTTATCCGCATTACTTGACGAAAAGCTTACCTTCTCCGACCCAGCTTAATTCTAACTCGAATGCTTTATCCTTTACTTCATCGTGAACTATATATATTCTGTCAAAGAGACAAGAAAAAATGTATGCACCATATGATGACACAAAATATGACTGAGCGGTTAAAAGACCGTGACCGATTGAACGGAAAATCGAGCGCAAATCATACCAAAATCATACCAAACTCAGGCCAACTTACATTTTTGCTATTTCTTTAACAGCTTCCTTACATGACATATTTTCCAGCTAGAACAAATTACAAAAAAGCAAATTTAGAACTTATAATGGAAAAAATGTTAGTAGCGAGAAAACAGATAGATATACAATTAGAAAAAACGAATTTACTTTTAATTTTTCTATTTCTGTTTTGGCATTCTGTTTCGCCTTGCCGATGGCGCAACCATGGTAACCCTGATAAAATAATTAAACATCTTTCATAGCAAGACCTCAAACATAAATCTTAGTGACATATTGTAGGCAAAAGTCTAATACAAAGATACTTCTAACAACAGAAAGTCGTCATTTTGATCAATATTTACAAAAAGAATTTAATTCCCGAGCAACAGAGATTTATCATATCATAGGAGAGAGATCGTAATATATTTACGTACATAGAATACACCAGATGGTTCAATCATATACAGTTGAGCGCCGTCTACTTTGTCGTAAGAGGAAAGAAACACACTAAAATAATGAACAATTTCGTCAGAATATGGAAATGAAATTTGGTGGGAGACGTAACAGTTGAGTCGCTTCAAGTTCTTAAATTTGGTGGGAGACGTAACAGTTGAATCGCTTCAAGTTCAGATAACTTTGTTACTAACAGAATATGATTTGCTTAACACCAACCTTGCGCCAAATGGTCTGTATGCACTGTACAAAGTATAAACATGAACATATCCCGCAACTTTATCTGCTAAGTACTAAAGCATGAACGAGTGAATGAAATTAGTTATTGGCTGTGGTTGGTTTATGTCATTATTGAAAAATCATAAGGAAAATGTCAACTACCAAGAAGACAACTTTCTATTTTCATTTTTGTTGTTAAACACCAAAACAAATATGGTAGCAGATTAAAACAGAGAAATAAATTGAATGTGAACCTTGAGTGGAATGGGGGTTCCATAAACTGATTTGTAATAAGCAGCTTCATCACGAGCAATGCCCACTAGCTGAAAGAAATATGATGTGGGAAATTTTAGGAAACTTTTAGATTTTGAGAAAGAAATTGAGAAAGAAATCATCTCTGAATTGGTGAACTGAAAACTTATTAATGACAAGTTCGCAAACATTGATTTCTGCCAGTTAAAAATTGTCCTTGCTTAATTTGGCAAATTCTATATACCCAAGAAATCTGATCTCAAGAATTTAGAATCATAATGTTATCCCTATGGAGGAAAGCCAATACAAAATCACACTTAAGGAATTTAAATAAAAGTATTTTCTGAATTCTCCATCATTCTGAAGTTAGGATAACACCGTTTATCAATTGTATCTTAATGATTGCAATACCTGTCTTGCATCTGATAAAAGACCAGCAACAGCCTGTAAAAGAAGCCAAAAACTACTTTATGAAGAATCACATTTCTGAGTAATCACATCAGAAAAGCAATTAAAAAGTATTTCTGGAGATTAACATGGAAGAGGAATAGAATCAATTTAAGTTTTAAAAAGGATTAAGTTACTAACGAAACACTTCGCTTAGAAATCACACTGAACATTTCTGAAAGCAACATACCATCCCAACATGTTTATCAATCGAAAATATTCGTTTTCCAGTACCAGGTTCATACAGTTTCGATGTTACAAGTTTTTCAACACCGAAAACAACTCCATCTTTGCAACGGATTGCTACTGCTGTACTAGAATGATAAAAAAACAAACATTGGAAAATATTGTACTAATAGTACTAACTTTATGATATGTCATAAGGGGTACAAACAAGATCAACTTTACAGGTATTTATCAGGACAGACAATGTAGTTGATCTATCTTTACAAGCACACACCTTATCGGGGATAATTTCGTTGGGTTAACGTCTGGGAACATTTTTCGTCGGGGAAAATTTCGTCATTTTGCAAAATTTTACTAATACCTTTTTATATATAAATTTCACTTTTTCAAAATTTTCGTCGGGGAAAAGGTAACTAATATTATTCATACCTGCTATTTTCCACAGCCTTACCGGCATACTCAACTTGAAATACTCGTCCATCTGGTGAGAATTGATGAGCAGACAAATCATACTGTTAAAAAAAAGCCAATCACGTGTCATTCCTTCAGAACTTAAAAACTTGGAAGGAAAAGCAAAATAGTTGACGTTTCTTCTACATAGAGACTCTGAAAGAATTAGACCTGTTAACTGGCTGGTGCCGTTCATATCTGATGTGATTTTGACTTTATTTATGGTACAAGAAGCATTGATCCAGGAGAGTTTTTTAGCTAGATTTTTTTTGTTGTGGTTCATGTATGGTCCTGATTATACTATTATGCATTACATGCGAGAATCAATGTGAGTAGGAAACAATCTTCCTGTTACTTTCAACTGTACTTCTTTGTTTTTTTTCTTTATTCTTCTCTAATACACACTTTTCTTTTTACAAGAACAATTTAACAAGAACACAAGTCTCAGATTTGGCCAAAAAATAAAAACAAAATAAGAACAACCTGAGGCTCAAATCATCGTTCCAAAAATTAAGGACAACCTAAGCCTGAATTTTCTCGTAAAATATGAACAATTCATGATGTGAATTGTCTCACAAGCTAATGTTAAGTAGTTTAGAAGTATAGTAAGTAAAAGCTTACATTATCAAGTAAGATCAAGTTTGGAAGTATATTGTTTTTTTTTACCTTCTATTTAGATGGTCTACGGTCTACTTAAATGATGGTGCGACCTACTGTCTACTTAAAAACTGACAGACATTGGGTCATTACTAATAACAACCATTTTTAATGTTCACTACTGTGCTAAGTTACAAATTAATTCGAACCAACAAGATCTGATCAACAAAGTCTTTTTTAAAAAGGTTTATTTTTATAGATAAGAACAAAATAAGGTTGAAATCTGGAATTGTGTTCTTACAGCTAAGAACAAAGTAAGAACAATAAGGACTAAGGCTCAAAAAATAAGAACAGCTAGCCTCAGGTTCTTAAAAATATGTGGCATTATTCCAGAGTGGTCTCCATTCATATTTTCAATCAACAATTAATCTCTTTTTTTGTTCAAGACATTGTTGTTTGGAAAGCAGTTTAAAGACAGATCTGGCAGACTTATTGCGAATATTATATATCTCTCCCAAAATAACACCAATAGAGGTTCAAGAAAAGATAGATACAAGGTAAACCTTGAAAGATCGCCATGTAGGGTTAGCAAGTTATTGGCTATGATGAAGATCTAGCTGTCTTCTGAAATGGGTTTTTTTTGACGAACGATTTTAACTTGTATATAGCATCATGGCTTAAACATGGCTTAAAAATTTAATTCAAATTCAAATGCTAATCTTCTGAAATGATTATGATAAATATTATTATATTTCTATATTTTTCTTTATTTAGTATTATATTTTTACATGTACCAGGCAATCACCATTTTTTAGATTTGAAAGGTGCTGATATAAAACAAACAAACACTATTCGTGAGATATGGCAATCCAGAATGTTACATATATACTGTAAAGAGGGGTGACTTCCATCAGCGGGGTGACTTCGATCAGACAAGCGATTTCTTCTGAAATTTATGACAAAAAACATCAAAATTTCACCCTCACATTGGTCAGGCTCTATAACGTATTCAAGAGTCTAGTCTGAAGATTTTCGGTTCATATGTGAAGTATAGAGGCCAAATGTAAAAGAAAACTATAATATGTCTCAAAAAAATTCTGTCCTCCAGTTATATTCTGTTTTTCTTTTCCTTTTTCCTTTATCGATAAACCAAATGTTTAATATCAGCAATATTTGCAATGTTTGCAAAAACATGTTTGTATCTCATTGGAGATTTAATGACTTACCGAAGAAATTTTAATAAGCGTGCTCTTTCCCCATGATGATAGGTCTCAAAAGAATTGTCAAAGATAAAGAAGATGCTTAGAATGTGCAATGCATTGATTGATAAAATGATTCGTTCTTACTATACCAAATTAAATCGAAAGGCTCACATTTTTTATCACTGTTAACACGCAACTGTTGAAAGAAAAAAAGTTGCTTAACTTTCGTTAATTTCTGCATATTTTATTGCAATGTCTCAAGTTTACAAGAAACGACGAGACTCTAAGCCATATCTGACTGGCTAAAGCAAAGAAAATATGGAAAAAGCAGTTTCCTTGGTAAGGCATGACAAGTATGCCTGCCGCATCTGAGGAATGTAAAGTAGAACCAAAAATTTCGGCGGGACAAAATTTCGGCGAAAAGTGCCGCCGAAAATTTGTCCACCGAAATAAGGGACTTCGCCGAAAATTTTTCCCGCCGAAATTTTTGGATTTTATCCTTTTTTTAATCAATGCAAATGACGTCATCTTCGTCATCAATAACGAAATCTTCGTCATCTGCATTTTCTGCATCTTCCATTGTGTACTCCATGATTCGAGGAATACCATCTTTTTCGATATCAAAGGGTTCTTCAAAAGTGTCTCCCAAATTTTTTTCTATAATTTCCCTTAATCTTTGCAGGAAACGACGATCTTTGCTGGGAATGGAAAATGTTACCCTTAACAATATCTCCAAACCCTCTTTTGGAATCGGTGATGGTCTGTATTTTGGTTCGTACAACTTTCCTTCAGCTTTTCCACCTAGCTCGATAAAAAACCAGATTCCTCTTGAAATCTCCCGCGGAACATGACCGACGGTTTCAGGGACGACTTCCCCTTGATTGTTTTCTTCCATGCCACAGAATACAGGTCATGGCTCAATACTTTTTTGTCACACTCTTTTTTAGCGTGTAGATACTCCCTTACTTCAGGTTTCTTCCAGACAGTTTTTCCATAATAGTGCCAACCTCTACTGGCAATCTTTGCACTGTACATCGATTCCATTTCGTACGCCTGTCTTTCGCCTTAATTACAGATAAGAGTTCTGATCGTTTGATGTTACGTGCAACTTAGTGAGTGTTGTGATTGTTGCATCATGAAAACGTTGAAAGTTTTTGAAAATTCTAATTTCGAATTCGATTGCCATTTTTTCTTAAAGTTTGGGCTACATGACCAACGTAAAAATTGTCCCTAAATCCTTGAGATAAAATGACAAATTCAGTCAGTTTTTAAATAAAAGTTAAACTTCCAAGAAATATAAATCAATAGTCCTCTTTAAATTGTTTCAAAATCGTTAGCAATGAAAAGCCAGAGTGTGCCATTGATTACTCTCAGTGTAAATAGACCCCTAGCCAAAAAAAAAAACTTTCGAAAATTACTTGGCATGTGAAGATTTTCACAATCACGATCACATTGCTTGAAAGGGAGGGAGGCGTGTCTCTCCTGGATTATTTCAAAAGCATAAACACTGAATCACCCTCTTTAAGTACGACAAGAGAAGAAGATGAAGTAGCAAAGCAATTAAAACTTGTCGAAGAAAAAGGAAGAAAGCGAAAAAAATATCGAGTTTGGAAACCAGAAGAAAGAGCCGAAATTGGTCAATATGCTTCTAAGTATGGCAATAAAGTGACATTTCTTCACTTACAGGGGAAATATCCAGAACTGAATCACCAGACAATAACAGATTGCATGAAAGCTTACAAGATTGAAAAAGAGAAAAAAGGAAATCTTCCGGTAAATGTTTTTAATGTTTATGCACAGGTTTTGTGTTTTCCTCTTTCACTGACTAAATATTTTTTTTCACAAAAGATTTTTAATAAAATACAATATCCATGAAACTTTCTTCCAGTGAAAGTCGTTAGGCTGGATACAGGATTTGTTAGTAAAAAGTCATTATTCCTAACATTTTTCATTTCCAAAAAGCAGCTGGCATATGGAATTTACTTCATTTAATTTTTCAATCTTTCATTAAATAGGTTACTGCAATTGTGAAAAAGAAACAAGGTCGACCATCGTTGCTCCCTGAAGATCTTATGAAGAAAACTATCTCAATGGTCTTGAACATGAGACTTAAGGGTGTGCCAATTTCTTCATCTGTAGTTAATGCAGTTGCCAAGGTGATAGTTTTGGCAAACGATCGTACTCTTCTTGTTGAGAATGGCGGTCATATATGTCTCAACAATGACTGGGCAAGGAAAATTCTTTATCGGATGGACAAAGAAGGGAAAACAATGGTAAGAAGAATGGCAACGACAGCTAAAATACCAGTAGCGCCTGGACTACTAAGAGAAATAAAGCTTGATTATCAAAGAAAATTCAAGCAATTACAGTCTTGGCACGACATACCCGAGGAATTAATATTAAACTTCCACCAAACCCCTCTTCCTTACGTTTGCAGTGTGAAACACACATTAGATCTCAGAGGTTCGAAAAATGTTCCAATTGTAGGAAAAGGCAAAAAGAAGCAAAATACTGGCACATTCACAATTTCTATAGCAGGCAAAGTATTACCGATGCAGTTAATTTATGCCGGAACAACACCACGATGTCTTCCCAGAGGCGTCAAATTTCCGGAGGGATTCGATGAAACTTCGAAAATAAACACCCCGGGTGTTTATTCGAAGCATTACAGTATTACACTTGAAACATTTTCTTTAACGCAAGATTTTGAATTTCCCTGTCGTTAAAATGCTTAAAATGTGGACAGTCCAAAATTAAATTATAAATAAATCCTGCCGAAATTTTTTCCGCCGAAGTGACCAAAATCTCGCCGAAAGTAATTCCACCGAAGTATTTCTGCCGAAAAAAAAGTAGCCGAAATTTTTGGTTCTTAATGTATGCAACTTCACAAAACAAAATCAAAGGTTAGTTTCATCTCCGGTTAAATGAAATCACATGTAAAAGCTGCCTTCACTCTGTGCAATAAATTCTAGTCTTAAAAAGCTATCACAAACCTGCATATACCATATTTCCTCTATTAAGCGCCCGGGCGCTTATAAAATTTTTTCGAAAATTAGGAGGGCGCTTATTGGAGGGGGGGGGGGGGGGGGGGGGGGGGGGGGGGGCGCTTAAAAGAGGGGGGCGCTTATAAAATTATTTCAAAAAACCCCTACAAAAAATTGTGAGAGGTGTTAAAAATAAATACTTATTTCCACTTTTATTATTTTCTATAAAAACTATGTACAGAAAACAGAAGAAATATCAGGTATGGTTCATGTAATGTTTTCCAACTCTATATCTATGTCGTCATCTTCTTCTTAATCGGAGTCTATTAGAATGTTTGAATCATCTTCCATGTCTCGTTGAAAAGATCTACAAGCAGTTGGGTGACTGTTTTGGCTAGTTTCTAATAAGCGCCCGGGCGCTTATCTAGGATTTTGACTCTAACATTGTAACTCTAATAAGCGCCCGGGCGCTTATTAGAGGGGGGCGCTTATAAAATTATTTTTGGATTAACAGGGGCGCTTATTAGAGGGGGGCGCTTAAAAGAGGGGGGCGCTAAAAAGAGGAAATACGGTACTTTCTTTACCATATGTTTTTTTATTTACTACAGGGATCCATCCGAAGAAACACGAAGGACAATTTCAACTAGATTCAGAAATGGAAAATCATGTCGTCAGTCTACTACGCAAACTTGTTGCATGACGTCACATCATTTGAGAAATTTTCGTCAAAGATATTCTTGAAAGAAAAGGAATCACAGTTATAGTAATGCTGCTATATGCTATGCTTATAGCACTATGATTATAGTCTTTTACAAACTTAGTTTCATGGTAATCAGAAGCTCCATATCCGACTTTAACCGGGAATTTTGTAGAAACTAGAGTAAAATCTACAGCACCGTTATTTATTCCTGGTTTCTTGTTTTTGTACTATGAAAAACACCTCTTGAAATATATCAGAGTAGAATTTTGGGATTTTTTTACACTTTAGATATTTAAAGACAATCTTCCATCAAATGATTAGGCCAAGAATTTTATCTACCGGGTCATTTCATGCCAAATTAACAGATAGCTTACACCAATGTCTCAGATTTTCTTCAAATTTTTTCTGTAGAAAGCCTTAGTTGAGAATAATGTACTGTGCAAAATTTGGACCTGTAATTCCTTACAGTTCTGGATAAATAAATGGTCGTTTATAATAACAGACCTCCCAGAACAAAATCAAGTAATTTTTTTATGAATTTAGGACAATTTTAGATAGTATTTTTGGACATTTTAGGACAAAATTTAAGAAAATTTAGGACAAAAACTAAAACGTTAGGACAACTTTAGGACAATTCCCAAATTATGGACCTGTTACAGTAAACATATCTTTATTTAAGCATATCATTAAATTAAACCATCAAAAGATAAATCAAGATTAGATATATATAATAACGAAGAACAACATAAAGTTTCCCTTGGCTTCGACTTTTAATGAGTGTAAATAAGCATAAACAACAAAGCTAGTTCTTTAGCTTCCTGTTCATTATCAATCCATGTAGTCTTGTTTTGTTCAATGTAAAGTCTACTAGATAACTCAATGGTATAATCAAAAGTGATACAAAAGAAACTCATTAACTTCAACTGTTAAAAATACTGGAGTAATATAGTTAACTCAAAAGCTAAATGAAAACAAAAACTCTCAAAAACTATTTACACTTGAAACGAGATCTATTCAAGTTCTTTTTTCCGAAACAGATTTCAAAACTAAATTTCTCATATCTTCTAGTAAAAGATCTTTCAAATAAGGATAGATACATTCCAAACAGAATAGTGTATTCTGTTTTACAAATTCGCAATTTCTGAATCCGGAAACATCTTCATTAGTTGAAGAGAATAAAAAGTTAGACTCAACACATTTTAAAGCCGGAACAATCTCTGTCTTCCTGGTTAATTCAACTCTAGTTAATGTTATTTATGGACATTTTAATTTTAATGCATTGTCACTGTCCTGTCTCAAGTGGTATTTTCTCTTTCCCTCCTTCTCACTGGTACAATGCAGCTTGCTACTTGTAAGACTCCTGATTTGTGATATACCACTTCTATTAACTGAGAAGACCTTTTGGCATTTTCCGTATTCCGCTGAAAAAATATCTCCTTTACAAGGTTGTATTCAGTCAAAAATCAGAATGATAGTAGACAATTCAATGAAAGCTGAAACAAAATATACTCAAAATATATGTATTTTCAATCAATATCTCAATAACTACACTCAAAAACAGGAATTGTTTTTTTTTCATTTGAACTTTATCCTAAATTTTATGACATTTAGGACAATATACCAAAAGTTAAGACAATTTAGGACAAAATTAGAACTAAGAAATTCAGATTATATAAAAAATAATGCAGATTCGTATGTATTATTTCTTACCCCTGTTCCAATGGAGCTCATCGCGAATTCTTTCTGCTAAGTGAAGTGATGGCTATTCTATGAATTTCGTGCCAGTTTTAGCTGACTTTTTGCTTCGCGTTTCGTCTTCTAAAATAGCTGACTAAACTTTTCAAGCAAAGTCGACATTTTCGAATGTCCAAATGAGATGCTTTCTATTTACTTGACAACCAGTGCAATGTTAACATTGCATGTGCGGTGGAACGTTTGTTTTGAAAGGAGCAAATAAAGTCAAACCACTAAAATTACGATTTATTAAATATGCATGCAATGATTAACATGGATAAAACATAAAAAGCCACATGTTTATAATGCAAAGTAAGTATTTTTGTATGTTGCGTAAGCCATACTTAAAACGTTTATGTGTGTTTTAGGTTTTGGGTATATGTGTGTGTATAAGTCGCGCACGCCAGGTGTGCTGTAAATTTTTAGCATACAGAAAGTTTGGAAATGTTTCGTTAATATCATCAGCTGTACATTGATTATTATATGACTATGAAAATAGAATAAATGATTTAACAAGCAAAGCCAGAAGTATAATGACACTCAAATGAGCCATGCATGATGAATGAGTCTGATAATTGCAACTTTATGTAAGATGTTGTGTTAATAATGTGAATGTTAATGCATAGAGTATGGAAAAAATTCTGGATCCGTAAAGCTTTTGTAGTATGAGAAAAATAAACTTAAAATGGAGTTTTTCGGCACTAATAGCACTTAATGGCACACTAAACAGAGATATTAATTAAAAACGTCTCGTAAAATAATTTTTATCAAGCGCTATTCTCCATATTATTTGGTGTTTTCCATTTTGCATGACAAATAGACGACAGAATACTGTGTAATAAATGCCACAGTGTTTATAACAAACTACACTTTGCAGATTCAGCATTTCATAAAGGGGAAATTCTTTAGAAGGTGGTGTCTATTACAAAATGAAAAATGTGATAAAAGCAGACGATATTTTCTTTGATCCCAAACAATGTACAATAGATTGCACAAAAATGCTTTACACAAAAGACTATATATGAAAATATTAAAGAATATCACTATCACTGCTCTCTTACAAGAAAATGTCAGACAAGAAAAATCTGAGCGGGACACTTAGACGTAGAAAAGTTTGTTGATAGAAAGCAAGTAAAACTAACAAACTATCTATATCCTAATACGCGGACGTGTGTCACACTTTTATTTTAGAGAGTGATATATTTAAGTAAATTTTACAGTCAAGTTCTTCTTATGTGCGCGTAAAACCACGTAGAGGCGAGAGAAACTTTTTTCACGATTATTCCAAAAGCACGTGGCATTTGACGTCAGTTTTTTTATGATCACGGGGAATCATTGCATTGCATCCCCAATCGAACGCGACGTTTTTGGGGAAATATCTCGAGAACCAATAAGGATAACTGATGTTTTTTAGGGTCCGCGATACGGGTGATGGGGTGACACAACATTTGGGCCTAAATTTTATTTGGTATATACTGCAGCTATGACCTCATCAAAATCTTTGATCATACACTTTTTTGATCAGTTCTTTGAGCTCTACAACATGGGTACACTTTCCAGTCGTGATTCCATGATTTAATTTTTCGTCACCTCTTGCAACACAGGAGGGAGGGGATTTGACACATCATTTTCACAGTTAGACATGGTAAAAAGCTTTTACCCGGGTTATTAGTTTAAACTATTTCTTGCTTAGCTTGTTTTCTAATAAATGATGTTTTTGAAAATGTTGCATGTATTAGAAGGTGGTCTTTATCAGAGGGTGACATTTATTACAACTGTTCACCCTTAAGTGAGACATTTAATTGAGGGCAGAATTTATTAGAGGAAATATAGTAGTATACACAATCATCAAACTTACTAGGTATATAGTTCGATTTATAATTAAATTCAATTAGTTGTCAATGTTATTAATGCACAAAATTCTCCAGAAAGAGGTGATTATAAACGTATTATAAACGTATCTATCCTATGTATATAAAAAGTGTTTATTCTAAGAAAGTAAAACATGCGTTTCTAGAATATCGTATCTTGGGGAAGAAAGGTGAAGGAACTTTTTCAGAAGTTTTAAAGTGTCAAAGTATTGAAAATGGACAGTATTATGCTTGTAAACGGATGAAACAACATTTTGATAGGTTTGTGTTTTTTTTTTACTTTATGTAATATTTCCTACAAGTACTTTGTTGTCAAAATATAATATTTGTGAGTGCTGTTGTACCTTATGACAGGAGCAAGAACAAAAATGGTTGTTTTATAAATAAGTATTATATGTTCATGATGTTTTTTCCTTTAATGTTTTAGTATTGAACAGGTGAATAATCTTCGTGAAATACAATGCATGCGAAGATTAAGTCCACATGCAAATGTTGTGGAACTAAAAGAAGTCATCTTGTAAGATAATTCCTGATTCTCTCAATGAAGGTTCATTCATACAATCCCTTATCGTACTTTGTCTTGCAGTTATATCAAACAACAGTGTTATATCACCAGATTTTATTCAGTTACATATGTTGCATTATGAAGAACCTTTATTTTTTAGTGACAAGAAAACTGGAACTTTAGCACTGATCATTGAGCTTTTAGATATGAACCTTTATGAACTTATAAAAGGTATTTTTCTCATCACGTTTGATATAACATACTTGAAGGATTTCATTCAAAATTATATCGAGAAATATTTATTATGGTTACTCGTGAAAATAAGCTAGAATTTTTTTTATGTGCTATTACTATTTATCTTTTCATGCAATATATGTACACTTTACTGAAAGCTAAGTTCTCATATCCTAGAAAATATTTATTATGTATAATGTATAATTTCCTCTCTTTTCTAAGTTAACTCCTGCAGAGATTTTCACACTATCAGTTTGATCAGTCTGAATGATAAAAGAAGCTTATCGAGTACATTAACACGTTTCATTAAAAGACAATAACATTTAAACATCCCCAAAAAGCAATCATGATCTCAATAGGTAAAAACATATCTATTATAAAACTGTTTTTAGTGGGATACCCTGTAAAAAGTATGCTATGCTAAAATTTTTTTACTTGACTTGTGTGCAAAGGTAATTGACAAAAGTTTTAGTTCTTAGAGATCATGTTCACTTTGATACATCTTTCCTAATAAAAACTCAAAGATTTTTGAACCAGTGTAATGTGGAAACTGACAGACAGTAAGACAATCAATGATGAATAAATTTTTGTTCACAGGTAGAAGAAATTTCCTGACGGAAACCAAATGTCGTGAATATATTTATCAGACTTTAAAAGCCCTAGACCACATGCATAGGTAATGTGATTGCTTTACACTGAGTCATTACTACCATATTCATCCTATGTTAGTGGAAATCACAATATCACTGCAGTGTACACATTCCCTCAATGCTTTTTCTTTCATTTGTCTTTTTGACCCTAACTCTTACTTCATATTTATTACGATCCTTTTTTTTTTCTAGGAATGGAATTTTTCATAGGGACATTAAACCAGAGAATATATTGCTAAAGGTTTGTATATATTGTTGAAGGACTGTGTGTAGAGTCCAACCTGCAAAATTGTTTATATTTTACTTTAACCATTCACAGAGCGTCTTGTTTTGTTGTTTTTTTCCAGAATGATACAGTGAAATTAGCGGATTTTGGATCATGCCGGAGTGTTTATTCTAAACAGCCTTACACTGAATACATCTCCACAAGATGGTGAGTGTTTAGGTGGTATAGTGGTCAGGAACCACAAAGTGAACTATCACATATGAGCTATCTTGCTACTAAAATGTCTTGTTTAGGTATCGTGCTCCAGAATGTCTTTTAACTGATGGTTGGTATACTTACAAAATGGATATATGGTCTGTTGGTTGTGTTTTTGCGGAAATTATGAGGTAATGCATTAATTGTAATTGTTTTCATTTTCATTTTATTCATAATGAAACCACTTTATATTTTTTCAATATTCATAGTGAATCTTTACAATCTTGTTTTAGTTTACATCCGTTGTTTCCTGGTTCTAACGAGTTGGATCAGATTACTCGCATTCATACAGTTTTAGGAACACCAACGGCTGAGCTGCTCAATAAGTTTAAAAAGTAAGTCAAGCTTGAGCACGACCATAAAGTTCAGAGATGGAAACAAAAATAAAAACATATACTGTTGAAAAGTCATCCATCAGAACCATTTTTCTGTTTTAAAGCAGAATTAAATTTAAAATGATTTTTTGATGTAAGTAATGTATAAGAATAAGGAAATGGTAACTAGAAATGTCCTTTTTATTTCTGTATAGTGTCAAGTGAACTGTTAATTTTGTTGATTAAGTGACCACCATGTTCATCCAACTTTCCCGTATTTTTACTTCTACTCAATTCATCATGATTAGTTTTTTTTTACATGTTTCTGATTTTTGATAGGATACATATTTTATTGCTTTTCAGATCAAAACACATGGATTTCAACTTTCCAGAAAAGAAAGGTTGTGGTTTATCGAATCAGCTTCCGCATATTTCAAGAGATGCGTTAAACATGATCGAATTTTTATGTATATATGATCCTGATGAAAGGTGAGAAATTTTTCTACATTGAATTCATTCATAAAAATAAAAATATGACAATAATGTTTGTATAAATATTATAAACTTGCTACATCTATTGATAATGGCCGAAAAGCTTATAATCCGTCGATAATCCGTCGTTTTTATTCTACATATGGCTCTTACGTTCTTTTCATTTGCTTATGTTTGAATTCATTCTATCGTTTCGTTTTTGATGATCGATGGTTTCACTTTCACTTTCGATTGTAGACCATCAGGAAAGCAAGTCCTGCGACATGTTTATTTTAAACCACTCAGGTAGGTTGTCCATCAATTTGCTGGTTTGAAATTTGATTTTGTTAACCTTCCATTTCGTTCTATGTCAATCAGGTGCGTCTATATGAATATACTAGTAAGCTGTTGCTTATTATATCAAGTGTAGTCTCCTACTCGTTGTTTGCCCAATAACCATTTGAAACGAATCGATTTTCTTCTTTTTAAAGTAAATAATTGAATAGCAGAGACTACTCTGCCGACTCAGAGATCACTGACAGTGGAATTTTGATTTCGGCATTTTGGCAGTCTGATCTTATTCTTAAATGGGCACCTAGTCGCTGTTTTTTGAGACACTCGTTTATTTACTTTACTTCTTCATAAAATATTACTTGCTCTGTATTTATCTCGTAGAGATTCGGATAAGCGTGTGCGGGCGTTTGAAAAAAATAACCAAAACAACAACGATGTTTACTCGAGTTACGAAGATGCGCCATTATTCAATATGAAGAATAAAGTAAGCTTGATTTTATGGAGATAATTTAAGTCATACTAACTTGTTTATCTGACAGATCTTAACCATTACATTAAAACGGTGAAAACACTTATAAAAATATTTGAACAAATGAGGCTAAGCCCGAACCTTACCCTCACTAACCCAGACACATTTTACAAGGTTTACACCGTTAAGTCTTTCCCGTTAACTGCATGCTAATATGTTTTTGTGATTACGACAAATACTCATCCTTCTATAAGTTTAGTTCCATACTTCCACGAGCTTTTTTCCTAAGTTTTAACAACTCCTCAACATTTACCATTTCTTCTTCTTGTCACAAACATACGTAGAAGTCATACGGATATATTAATTTTAGAAAAACAAGGTGGACGCTGGTTATGTAAGTGGTTGTGTTATGTACTCGTTTGACATATATAATTTTGAAAATCCCTAGAATCAACTCTCATCTTCGTTGGTGTCTAACGAATTAAGACTTGCCGTGTGTGTGGTGGTCACGTGACAAATGAAGACTTTTTTGTTCCATATGTACAGTGTGTTTCAAAATGATTGCAATGGAAATTTTAAAGTTGTTTTTCTCAGTAAGTATATCGAATTTTGAAATAATTTTTACATCAATCGAAAGCCCTTTTTGAGATCTTTCGCCAAGTATATTTTTGTGAGAAATGAAAAAGTGGTTTTCGAGAAAACAAGGAAAATGTCTTGGAAAAATGTCATTAAATTTTTAATGGTCGATTAACACGTAGTTTAATTACATCGTGCTTATTGTTTCAAATCACTGAATCCATTCAAATTTTTATTAATTTTATGTTTGCACCGAGACTCCCAAATTGATATTTTAAAACATAAAAGTTAAACGTTTTTCATGAACACACGGCTTAAACTTGTTCATTGTTTGCCAAATTGCTGTTATTGTTTGAAAAAATCTTTTCTTTTCATTCACGTCTTAATCGACCATTAAAAATTTAATGACATTTTTCCAAGACATTTTCCTTGTTTTCTCGAAAACCACTTTTTCATTTCTCACAAAAATATACTTGGCGAAAGATCTCAAAAAGGGCTTTCGATTGATGTAAAAATTATTTCAAAATTCGATATACTTACTGAGAAAAACAACTTTAAAATTTCCATTGCAATCATTTTGAAACACACTGTATAACAAAAAAACCCACGACATTTCCAGATATGTTTTCTGATGTTTTCTCAGAATGATTCATCAATTTTGATTTTTTGGTTTTTTTCTTTCACCCTTGTGTTTTGATCATTCCAGAACACTAACCTGCCCAGAAAGATTAACACTGTCACACAGCATCTGATCAATGGGCCCTTGTCCAAGAACAATATGCAAATGACAGAACGGTCAAATTACCGAACAACCTTGCCAAAGATACCAGTTGCAACGTACACAAACCATATGAATAATTCGAATGTATACCACAAGAAAAATAATAAATTCCCCAACTCCGTATTCCCTTCGATGATGCAGCAAGAACGGGAAAAAATCAACAAGGTAAAAAAGCACTATGAGTTTATCACTGTGGTAGAGTTGAGTTATTATTTTTTGGACTGATTAAGTGGAAGGCCAGAAAACTAATTTGCATCATTTTTTTAGGCAAATGAGACAGCGAAGCGCATCGGTTACTCTGAATACACTCTACCATCTTTAAATCGATTACGTCATGGACCATAAACAAAGACGTTACAAGTTATCGATGGAGAAACGTCAAAACGAATCCGTCGTCAATCTGGCGATCTTTCTCCTGTCATGTCGGCCTGCAGTGCTATGAGCGCTAGAAAATATTTGGAATGCGGTAGCTTTATGAAGATTTCTATGATTTTAGTTCTAAAGAAATAACGTATTTTTATATGTAGATGTCAGACTGTTAGGAAACGCCTTATATTTTTTTGTCATAAGACGGGAGGTACGGAGTGGTTTTATTGAAAGTTCGTTTCCGTAAATTTAAAGGATGCACATATTCTCTTAAAGTGAAGTTTTGTTATGGTTTTATCCAAAATCAACTCTGAGTTTGTAGATACATTGATATGCTCCAACTGAAGTGTAAGACACTGATTACACTGCAATTGAAGTGTGAGACACTGTTCACACTGCGAGTTTCAAAGTAGACAAACATTGATGAATGAGAATTCCCAAATTTGATGTAATAAATGATAACGTCCTGTGCACACGTTATAAAATTGATGCACAAATTTTTATGTGCGTATGTGAACTAATTTGTTGGATGGGTTGAGAGATGTCTGTATCTTTTGATGTGAATGGGATTTTTCCTCTCACACATCCTCGCAGATGCTTTCTAAAATCTTACACCTGCTAGGTTTCACCCTTTCAAATATTAACTAATATTTAAGCCCTTATATTTTTGTTACCTTTGACCCTGGCTTTATAAGGCCTTTTGGTTAGAATCGTATTCTCTCCTTAATGTTAAAAATTGAAGAATTTCACAAATTAGATGTATGGTGGAGTTCAAATGCATTTTTTTGCTTCTGCTTCGGAATGAACTCTCCCTTATCATATAGTTATATAAACAATTTGAAAGCGTCAAAACTTTATGGTGTAAACATTGTAAAATTTGAGGATTAGGTTCAGGCTGTGCCTCATTCTTTCAGACTATTTTAAGAAGCTTTAACCGAGAAATTTGATACTTTCAAATTGTTAGTTTAACACACTCTTATCCTGTACTGTGTATAGATTTACAGGGTTTTAGAACCTGTTAACTTATTGATTTCATTGTGAAGTTTCATACCTAATAAAATAGTGTTTATTTTTGTAGAAAGATATATTGGAATTTAGTTTGCAAGAAATTACTTTTCTTTTTCTTCTGAATGGTTACGTCGCATTCTAGTATTTGGTGTTACAAGTTGAAGTAGATACTCCAAAGTTCCTGGAAGCATACGAAAATATCTGGAAAACATTTTATGATCATACAGTCTGAGGTCATGAACGAGTAATTGAAATTTGACTTTTGTATTTCTTTCTTCAAAAAGCCTCCGTTACTAAAATTGATGCTTTCTTTCCTTTTTGATTAGCTGTCATTGTCGATACAGCTGTAGCAAAATAATTCTTCTTCGACTTACATAAGTAATTTAGAGATACTTCATTGAAATCAGCCATCACAGCCTCAGCTTTGTTTACATTCAGATGTGGTGTTCTTTTGCAGGCGAATTTTCCTGGCGAGAAAAATCGCTTCGCACAAACTTATTCGTCTAGTGGAGATTTGACTTCGAAATCGAAAAACGATGATTAAGTTTTCCCCTGCGAAAATCAAATGTTTTATATGAAGGCAGAGAAATAACGCGAGTTTAAGGGGAAATATGATATTCTGATTAATTCATAATATGAAACTTACAACGAACAGGAAAGTTTTCAAGTCTTATGTATACCAAAAGGAGCATCTCGTTTGTTTCGCTTATCCTCTGGAGAATCCTTATTGCCCCTTTTAAGATTTTCTTTCAGTGAATTTTCATTGTGGTCAAACTCATCTTCTGAATCTTTGAAATAGTTGGGATAGTACGGAAGGTTTCCAGCATCGTGTAAGCCGTATTGTGAATCCTTGTAAAAGCCAGGAAATCTAGGAAGCTTTCCAGCATCGTGCAAGCCGTATTGTGAGTCCTTGTAAAAGAAAGGAAGCTTTCGAGTATCGTGTAAGCCCCATTGCGAATCTCTGTAGTTTTTCCAAAGTGCTAATGGAATATTTCGAGCGTCGTGCAAACCACCTTGTGAATCTTTCTTGAAAAACATAGGAAGATTTTTGCTTTCATCTAAATTTTTGAGAATATTTCCATCGTGATGCAGGCCAGACGGTAAGCTTGGGTAATATACACGATCGATATAACCTTCGTCTGATGGCTTTACGTCAGCCTGTCCATCTATGAAAGTACGAAAAAAATTACAAATCATTACTGTTTTCATAAGCACTCACTCTTCCACTACTAGAGGCGTCACGCCACTGATACAGACCAAATGTGATATCTTTTATTTCCACATTTAAGTAAATAGGCATCTAAATTTGAGGATTCCTTTCAAGTATTTTATCTATTTCATATCTCTTATGTTTTTTGGGGGGATATCCTGCACACTCAAAACAAAAAGAAAATTATATATAAACAAAACATCTGAAGCCTACCTGAATTTTCGATGATATATCTACTCTGAACACACTGAACAAGCAACAACAGTACGCAGGATACCAAAAATTGAGGCATTGTGTCTACGTGTCGTACTTACAACCAAATTTCTTCAACAACTCAACACTTTCTATCATCTCTGTTATATATACAGGGCTACATCCAGACATGCAATCTGTTTTTGATTTATGAGTAAGTGTGTTGTCATCGTACCGATTTGTGTAAACTGTTGAATTTAGTTCTGATATTAAGGTAAATGCGTTTTCTTTTTCACTATAATGCATGAGCGGTTAGCATAAAGAAGCAGATGTTTATCATAGAGAAGTGAAACAGGACACATATTGGGAAAAACATTCTTTGATTAATTGTTTATCTTTTCTCTCAGTGATAAAACCGAAAAGGTTTTTAATTTGAATAAGACGAACTTGAAATCATTGAAATAATCTTATCAAGATAAATCTTCGAAGTATGGATGTCGATAAAGACGACAAAGTTTATAAAATCAACGCCTCTTTCTTGTTAGCAGTTCATCAAAATTATTGCAATTGCTTTTGTTAATCATTTTATTTTCTTAAGGGTGCTGTATACGGTCACAGCAAAAACGGTTGGTTCTAAACCAGAACATTTGTTCAGTGCTTCCGAGAAGTGTTTCTCCCGCATGCTCAAACCCTAGAAGGAAAGATTGTCATGATCGCGGATAACCTGGGGGTGCCATTTCTCCGAGGAAGTTATTCTTACATGCAAGAATCATAATACAGTTTGACTCATGAAAAGTGAAACTCCTATAATTCGAATAATCATGTAAATCGAACAAAGTCTTCAGTCCCGTCCGAGTTTACCCGTATTAGAAAACTCCTGTGATCCGACACTCGTGCAATTTGTGTGGAGATTCGAATTACGAGAGTTAAACTGTATTTCTTTCATTCACCTATTGCCTATCTCGACGCATTTGTATCAACCATTGAATATGGCGCTGTTTCGACTCTTGAAACTGGTCTGGTTTGATACTTTGGCAGCGTGGAGAGAGGAAAGCAGAAGAATCCGTGACATACCAAAAGAATGTTTCCTAGTATTCTTTAGTTCGTAATGACAGATTTATCAGCCAGCAATGGAAAAAATTGAATTTCGTGTTAGTATGATGTTTCAGCTATTTATTTCATATGTAGAAAAGACAATCTGAATGAGTTACTGTTTCCTGTTACAAGAAACTTAGTGTACTACGCAGATTAAAAAACTTTGCGCCAATGAATATCCGCAAACACCTGGTTCAATCTTTGGTATTATCGAAACTCGATTATTGCAATACACTATTCTGTAACACGACGCAGCATAATCAGAACCGCCTTGATAAACTTTTAAAATCAGCTGCTGGTTTCTCCAATGGGAAATACGCAAACACTCTCGACGTAATCCAGTTGAAATGGTTGCCAATGGAATATAGAATGAAATATAACATGTTAAAACTGGCCCATAAATCGCTATACACATCAAATTTTCCAGACTACCTGGCCGTACATGTAAGAGAAAGCAAATGTCCAAGACGTACTGCGTCTGACGACGGAAAAAAACTAATAGTAACCAAATCCACAAAAACATTTGAAGGCATATGCAGTCGTCTATTCAATGAACTTCCATCGAGCTTGCAGTTGAAGACCATCAAAAATTTTCACACGAGTTAAAATCTTTTTATCTAGATCTCTCTTTTGCTAAGTATTTGAGCATGCATTAATAGGAATTTATTTACTTGTTTAGGCACCACCTATCTGTTTTGAGACGTATACTTCTTTTATTTCTTTGTGGTTCCATTGCTTACCCATTTTATCTTTATGATGTGGTTACTTTGGTGGATATACTTTTTTACTAATTGAAACTTTATGTTATATTTTTAACTATCGTTAACTAATATTTTGTATACAGTGACTGTGAATTTTAGAATTTTCAAATTATTATGGGATGAAGAGCCATTGTAATATATGGATATGCCCGAAATATACCATTATTATTATTATTATTATTATTATTATTATTTCATAACTTTTGGATTATTTAGTACCATCTGCTCTCAGAAAGGAACACCAATTTCACATCATGTAACTTTTTAACAGTAGATTCAAAAAAACTACTAAAAATTAAAATTATAAATTGTGTCTCTTTTCAGTGCCGTAGACACGAAATTTTTTTTAGGGGGGCCCTGATGTTTAGTATCTAAGGAGGCCCCACCATGGTTGGGGCCGAGGGGACCGAAAATTTTTGGGATTTTATACCCTCTAGATTAGCTAAAACTGCATTTTCGAAAGTCAATTTTAAACAATAGGATATCCAAAATGACATAAAATTCTAGTATATTTTCAAGTTTCTAAGACTATCTTTGTTATAAACTCTGCATATATCCAATTACATTTTTGATAAGTACTACGATGGTTATTGAAACAAAAATAGTAAATGCTTTATAGCGCGAAGTGTCCAAAGATGTTTTTTCTTGTGTCGTATTTGTCGATGAACTCATTCGCAACAGCTTTTAAGTCCAGTTTATCAACAGCATCTTTGTGGATGTGAAGAACGAGTAAGTTATCTTTCCTCTTTATTGTTGTTATCATTCCTTTGAATCACCATAATGCAACACTTGCTGCATTGATTTATCCTGTTATTTCGTTGTGTCACACGTGTCACCTCAAATGTGCAGTAAAAGGGGGAAATATTAAGCAAATATAAAGGAAATAAGGAAATGCAGACAACTCGAGAAGAAAACGTTATTTCTGATCTAAATCTAAAAAAAAACCATAATCTGAAAAAATTTTGGGGGGGCCCGGGCCCCCCGGTGTCTACGGCACTGCTTTTCCAACTCAATCAGGGTTCAAGGCTTATGGAATTGTTCCTCTCGATGAACAGCAAGTCCTTAAGAAGTTAACTGGGAGCAAAAACAACGAAGATTCGATGAACGTTGAAATATTGAACGTGGCATGTCTCAGTTACTTGAATGAATGTCATCCAAAAAAGGAGAAAAAAGATAAACGTCTTCAAAATATGATAATGTGGAAATTTTTCAGCATGTACAACATCGACATAAAATTGACAGCTTATTATATTGCCACTTTTTGAGAACTATATTTTACACTATTTAGAGTATAGCAATTCAAAGTCTATTCAGCGAAAGATGAAGAGGATTTTCCATTTAAATGACAATTCCGAAGTACTAAAATCATCGGTATTCCTTTACGGTACGGGATCGAAAATTGACACCAGGTAAATAGGTAAATTATAGGCTTATTTAGCAATTTACCTGGTCCAAGCGACGCGGAAAATGAGGAAGAAGTATGGGTATGCCCACACTGCACGAAGAGTGGGAAGAAGGTGATGATAGGTATCCTGACAATTTTTAAAGTTTAAGCACCCGTTGATCTTCAGGTGTGACAATCAATTTTTTATTATTACATATGACAGCTTCAAATAATCTGACTGTCTTATATCTGTAGCTATGCCTTAAGCATAGGTGGATTTTATCTGCAGTGTGATGGTCTTGTATACAAGACAGAAAAATAGGATTGTCAGCTAGATCAGGTTATTTCTCTGGAATTACAAGATCAGATAATGTGATTGTTTGCACTGAAATAAAAGACATATATATATATAAAAGACGAAAAAAACGCACAGTATGTTCACGATGTTTCGGTTTGTTAAAAATCTTTGTCAAGTGTCCCTGTTCCTGTTAAACTGTTACTCCTGAAACTTTGGAATCATTACATTATATATATATATATACTTTGATTCTTTTTCGTTTAATGTTTTAGTATTGAACAGGTGATTAATCTTCGTGAAATACAATGCATGCGAAGATTAAGTCCACATGCAAATGTTGTGGAACTAAAAGAAGTCATCTTGTAAAATAATTCCTAATTCTCTCAATGAAGATTCATTCATACAATCTCTCGTACTTTGTCTTGCAGTTATATCAAACAGTGTTACATTACCAGATTGTATTCAGTTAGGGATTGTTCACAAATGACGTCAACCATTTTTTCAAGATTTTTGACCCCCCCTCCCCCCTCTGTCAACCTGCGTCAACTTTGCGTTGCCCCCCTCCCCCTCAGTTGACGTCATCGTTTGAGAAGACCCCCTCCCCCCCCCCTCCAAAACAAAACAACCTCCACCCCACTTGTCCTTTTGTATGCTACTTTCTTACGCATTTTTAATAAGACGTGAAAATATTTGCAATGATCTTCGTGTAATTTTTCTCTGATCAAACTCCATCTGTGCTTATTGTTTTCACATTCAATGTTAACATTTTCATAAGAAACTTTTACTTAATTAGAAAAATCAAGGTTCTGCAAAATTGTGTGGGTTGACGTCAACTAGTATCACATCCCCCCCCTCCCCCGTCAACCAGCGTCAACTTTAGCATAACCCCCCCTCCCCCCCTAACAGTTGACGTCATTTGTGAACAGTCCCTTACAAGAAAACTGGGACTTTAGCACTGACCATTAAGCTTTTAGATATGAACCTTTATGAACTTATAAAAGGTATTTTTCTCATCACATTTGATATAACATACTTGAAGGATTTCATTCAAAATTATATCGAGGAATATTTATTATGGTTACTCGTGAAAATAAGCTAGAATTTTTTTTATGTGCTATTATTATTTATCTTTTCATGCAATATATGTACATTTTACTGAAAGCTAAGTTCTCATATCCTAGAAAATATTTATTATGTATGTATTATGTATTAGATCATATCCCTGTCAACCCAGGGCTTATCAAAACTACAGTGTGATTCACAAAAAGCGGGACTCCGAGTTTGAGGAAATTTTTACACCATGAGGCGCGAAATTTTATAAGCTTTCCAATGATGTAAAAATTGCAACGTAAAAAAATAACAGTGAAGAAGAAAAAGCAAATTTCTCGTGTTCATCAGAGTGATTATTCTTAATGGTCAGTTAGCACCTTGTTAATGACCAGAAATCGCTGATTGCATGGTTTTATTGTTGGATTTCTGCGAAAGCAAGAAATACATTAAAACCGGCTCTGGGTTTTTTTTTTCTTCTGCTGTCCAAACCTAGCGGTTTTTTGAAATTTCGTGCGTGCACCTACATGGATTCATTACATCTATGCGTAAAGCCATTTTTTCGTAGCACGAAGTTTCTTCCACGAGAAACTTCTGGCGACTGGTTGTAATTGCGGTAATACAGAAATCGAAAACTTTCTTTTCTAACATCGGCATTTGAAACTTCTATCTTTTGGTAAGCTTTCTTCTTAGTGCTTTTTTATCTTCCCATTTGCTTAATTGTAGGCTTATATCTGGGTACATCGGAGTAAAAGTGAGGTCTGTGTGAGGTTTGTCAGCGAGCCTCTAGCTGATCCTAGCTGATCCTATCTTACCCTAGCTTCCTAGCCTATCCTAGCTTATCCTAGATAATCCTAGCTGACCAAGCAAAGCTTTGAGGCAAACTTGAGAAATACAAAAATTCATCTAAGTGGCTCATAGTTAAACTTTTAAGAGGTAAAATTTTTAAATGCTTCGCAGCTAGCTTAGGTAGATACGTAGTTACTTTAAAACACAGTATTTCCGATAAATTTTTTAATTTGTTTCTTATATTTTTTTTCGAAAAAGTTTGTGTTTTTTTTCTTTCGTTCTTATACATAGATTTTTTTAAAAAACTGTCATATAAATCGCGTATCCATGGTTACGATTCGCACCTTTCTTTTCTTTTCTTTGTATGTAATAGCTTATGTTGCTTTTAGTTAAGCCTTATTCACACTTTTTAAAGTATTTTTGTGTTATCTATTTTTGATCTACAGTATATAATATGTTTGTTTTCAAGAAAAAACTACTTTCATTTTGATACTTAAAGTTTCATTTATTAAGCAATCGTCTCTCCACAACCATAAAAGTAGTATAAAATCTTGTTAACGTTTGTGTGTAAAGTGTTCAAAATGCTCAACAGGAAAGAGGAGCTTTATAATATTTTTTGGATCTATAGTATGTATCATTGATGCTTTCATAGATTTCTAGGGTTTCATGCTTCAGCTGGTTTTGCAGAAATCCTTATGCCTGCAAGGGCATCTTGTTTTTATTAAAACAATCACTTACAGAAGCACCTTATGGAAAGAAAATGCTATGGTCACGGGATTTTTTTAAAAAAAGCCTTTTGCGTCTTGTTCAACTTTATGTTTATGTCAAAATATTTTATTACATTTAATAACTTTGTGTTGTTGCTTATTGTGAAAACAGAAAGAACGATTTATTAATGGTTGTCAACAAGGTGCTAACTGACCATTAAAAATCATCACTCTGATGAACACGAGAAATTTGATTTTTCTTCTTTACTGATATTATTTTACGTTGCAATTTTTATATCATTGGAAAGCTTATAAAATTTCGCGTCTCATGGTGTAAAAAATTTTAAAAATGTTTTACATATAAAAAGTAATCTACCCTCAAACTCGGAGTCCTAATTTTTGTGAATCACACTGTATAACCTTTAATTACTTGTTAATTATTCTAAGTTTTGAAAATTTTAAACATCAAAGAAACAGTGTATTTACTGTTTGCAGTAATCATTACTTTAACCATTCACAGAGCGTCTTGTTTTGTTGTTTTTTTCCAGAATGATACAGTGAAATTAACGGATTTTTAATCATGTCGGAGTGTTTATTCTAAACAGCCTTACACTGAATACATCTCCACAAGATGGTGAGTGTTTAGGTGGTATAGTGGTCAGGAACCACAAAGTGAACTATCACATATGAGCTATCTTGCTACTAAAATGTCTTGTTTAGGTATCGTGCTCCAGAATGTCTTTTGACTGATGGTTGGTATACTTACAAAATGGATATATGGTCTGTTGGTTGTGTTTTTGCGGAAATTATGAGGTAATGCATTAATTGTAATTGTTTTCATTTTCATTTTATTCATAATGAAACCACTTTATATTTTTTCAATATTCATTTGTGAATCTTTACAATCTTGTTTTAGTTTACATCCGTTGTTTCCTGGTTCTAACGAGTTGGATCAG
This sequence comes from Turritopsis dohrnii, assembly GCA_027922465.2. Classification (NCBI taxonomy): domain Eukaryota; kingdom Metazoa; phylum Cnidaria; class Hydrozoa; order Anthoathecata; family Oceaniidae; genus Turritopsis; species Turritopsis dohrnii. Next base: position 38,723 of record BQMF02000224.1, on the reverse strand, counting down.
ATTACTCGCATTCATACAGTTTTAGGAACACCAACTCAATAAGTTCAATATGTTTAGAAAGTAAGTCATGCAAAGCTTTATTCCTCTATTAGGTTGGAGTACTATTAGAGGGAGATTCGCAAAACCGACGAGCCTGTTACACGAAAAAAATCAATTACTTGTGGGAATTAAAATAATAAAAAGTTCCTTTAGAGATTTAAAGCCTTTTCTTGTATCAAAAGAAACATCATTACTTTGCACGCTTATTTCAAGTGTTGATGTGAAATTTCTAATGACTTTATAGGGAAAAATTCACGAACAACTCTACTAAGTTGTATATAATTTCCTACAAATCTATAGAAACATGATTTTTCCGAATCCCGCTAATATCCTCGACTTTGTACTTATGCTTAAACGTACACAAAGGTTTTCAAGACTGGAAATATATTTTTCCAATTAAGGCAATTAAAGCAACAAGTTAAGCAACATTACTACTAATGTCTGGCCTTGGTTACTTGTAAAAACTAATGTCTGACCTTGGTTACTTGTAAAAACGTGCAATGAAAGATACATATGCAATCTCTATTTCTTCCAATTCTTTGATTTTCCGCTAACATCATGTAAACCTTATCATGTAAACGAAAAGCCGGTGGAATGAGAGGCGAGGATTATATCAAAGTAACACCGACATAAAAATTTTAATAATAGAATTGAAAAACTTTCCAAGTTAGTCCTTCTCTTTATACGTCCATGTTCAAAGCAGACGACATAAAAAAGTTAACAAGGATTTTCCACCTTTTCTTGACCTCGAGATGACTAGTGAAGATCACATCTTAGCAAATATGTCTCGACAAGGAATTAAAATATCTCGAGGATAAGAACAGCAAAAACATTTGGATTGTTTTTAAGTATACCTTTTAAAATTCAAATAAAATACTTTAATAGACATTGTAAGATCAAAGATTGTTTGCAGGAAACTAAAATGAAATTGTGTTAGCGGAGAGATAGTAGTATGGGGATTGCAGCGCAATCGCTGCGCAAGTGGTTCCGACTCCCTCCGCAGCGACTCGCGAAAAAAAATCGGTAAAAATGACAAAGTGCCCAGGTCATCAATCAAAACCACCCCACCCCTTCTGCGCATGCGTCGAAAATGAATGCTGACGTCAGCAGTTTCATCGACTCGTCGGTCACGGTTGAATTGCCCTAAAATCGAAGGTGAGTCAGGGAGTTCCCTAAAACCGAAGGTCCTCCTCGAAAGTACTCGTCGGTCACGCTTGAATTGCTGCCTAAAATCGAAGGTCCTCCTCGAAATCACTCAAGCGTGAAATCGAAGATCCTCCTCGAAACTCGTTAAAACCGAAGGTGAGTCAGGGAATTCCCTAAAGTGGCATGTCGGGGCTGGCCCTCCTCGAAATAAAAAATTCATCAAATGAGTCAGGGAATTCCCTGACTCATGCGTCAGTTCTGTCCACTCGTAAAAAATTCCTAAGTTGAAAAAGTCTATATAATAAAGGATGTTGAGTTATTTCAGAAATGCAGTATCTAAATTATACAACGCTGTTTCAGCGCCTGTAACGACAACTCGTGATGCACTCGCAGATCGATTGCAGAAGATTCGCGAGTCTATTACTTCTTTATATAACAAGACTAAGGAGAGACTAGGGTATGGACAGTCACCACTGATTTCAGCTGTTGAACGCCAACCCATGACAGAAGGGGAGGCGAGCATGCCGATGGAAGACACCAACAACACAAGTATGAGTGATGATTTTATACCTATGAAGCATAAGCATGCACTACGTAAAAGCTTTCGAAGCTTTCGTATAGCTGGTATAGCAAAAGCTGATGTTGATGGATACTTCACACTAGTGAGAGCAAATGTGGAGAAATTAATGGAAGAGCAGGTTGAGGCCATGGGGTCTGCTAAAGTACAACTCTCTCTATGGATCATGTGGAAGAAGCGAGAGAAGCTTTTAATTCAACTTGAAGATGATGATCTAGAAGGAGAAGATGTTACAAAAGGAGATAAATATGGATATATAAGGATAGACAAAGTTTTTAACAGCTTGATGATGAGAGTGTTCCAAGGTAGTGACATGAAAGAGATATTGGATGAGATGTTTGCATATATCAAAACCCAAGTAGAGCATCCTGCATTACCACAAAGCGGCTTCACCATCGATCACATCATGCACCTGGAAGTAGACTTTCACAAGCTGCAGCTGCTGAGAGGATCTTCATACATCAAACTACCATCCTGGATAGCGTCGAAAAAGGCAATCATCAACCCTAAAAACGATGATGAAGAATGCTTCAAGTGGGCTGTAATAGCAGCACTACATCATGAAGAGATTGGAAAAGATCCGCAACGCATTTCAAAGCTACAGAAGTATGAGAATAAGTACAACTGGGATGGTTTAGAATTTCCTGTAGCAATAGACAAGATAGGAAAGTTCGAGAAGAATAATCCTAACATTGGGGTGAACGTACTATATATTGAAGAAAAGTCTACAAAGAGGAGGATCAACACCACACGAGAATCTAATCGTAACATAAGCGCAAAGAAGCAAGTCAATCTGTTGATGGTATGTGATGGAGAGAAAAATCACTATACAGCCATCAAGAATCTGTCAAGGTTGTTGGGTCAAGAAAACACAAATCACAAATGTGCACAGCACTTTTGCATCAACTGTCTAAATGGTTTTCACAATGTAGAGTCACGAGACAAGCACTATATCTACTGCTCTGGCAATGAACAAGTTAGAGTGGAGATGCCTGGAGAGAAGGAAAAATGGTTGTATTATAACAATGGAGAGATACAGTTCAGAGTACCTTTTGCTATCTATGCAGATTTCGAGAGTCTTTTAGTACCCATGAAGGAAGATGGGAGAGAGAAGAACACAAAAACACTATCGAAGCACATACCTTCAGGATGGTGTACGTACAGCAAGTTTGCGTATGGAGATGTGCAAGATCCTCTAAAAGTATATAGAGGTGAAGATTGTGTAAAGAAGTTTGTTGATCATCTGGAAGATGAAGTTAAGCGGTTGTATGCGACATTTCCAGAGCAGTCGATGATAGAACTGACGGATGTTCAGAATCGTGATCATTGGGATGCAGAAACTTGTCACATATGTATGCAGCCATTTTCCGATCCTCAAAATCGCAAAGTCAGAGATCACTGTCACTATACAGGTTTATATCGAGGTGCTGCACATAACAATTGCAACCTAAGATACAAGATCCCACGTCATATCCCTATCATCTTTCACAACTTAAGTGGCTATGATGCACACCTCTTCATTAGAGAACTTGGGGAAAAGTACAACATGAAAGATATAAAATGCATCGCGGAAAACAGGGAAAAGTATATATCCTTCCATGTCAAAATAGCAATACCACTTGCTGGTGTTTTCAACTCTGACGGTGCACAAGTGTACAAGAAGATCGAGCTGAGATTCATTGACAGCTGTAGATTCATAGCATCAAGTTTGGATAAATTGTCCTCTAATCTTAGTGATGAGCAGTGCAGAAATCTTCGATGGTTTTACAAGGAAGATAGCATCTTTCAGTTGATGCGCCGCAAAGGTGTATATCCATACGAGTATATGGATAGTTGGGAAAAGTTTGCTGAGAGAGAGCTACCCCCAAAAGAAGCCTTTTGCAGCAAGCTGAACATGTGTGGTATAAGTGACACAGACTACGAACATGCACAACAGGTGTGGAGAACAAAAGGAGACGTGACAACACTTGGAGATTACCACGATGTGTACTTGGAAACGGACGTTCTACTGCTAGCAGATGTGTTTGAAACGTTTCGGGATACATGCTTGCATCACTACCAATTGGATTCACTCCATTTCTACACAGCACCCGGTTTGGCGTGGAAAGCAGCCTTGAAGTATACCCGAATAGAGTTAGAGCTGCTCACAGACATAGACATGCTGTTAATGTTCGAGAGAGGTATACGAGGAGGTATAATACAAGCTGTACATCGCTATGTAAAAGCAAACAATAAGTATATGGATGATCAATATGATCCGAAGGAGGAATCCTCATATGTAATGTACCTTGACGCAAACAACCTTTACGGTTGGGCTATGGCATCAGACTTGCCAACACATGGATTTAGATGGGTAAAAAATGTTGAGAAGTTCACACCTGAAGGTATTGCAAAGTTAGTTAAGAAGAATGAGTATGGCTATCTGCTGGAGGTGGATATCGAGTATCCAAAGAGGCTACATGATGCTCATAATAGTTTACCATTTCTACCTGAGAGAATGACGCTTGCAAAGGTGGAAAAACTCGTACCAAATCTCCACAACAAGCATGAGTATGTCATAGATATAAGAGCGCTACATCAAGCGTTGACTCATGGCTTAGTTCTGAAGAAAGTCCACCGAGTCATCAGGTATCATCAGGTTGCCTGGCTCAAGCCTTACATAAACTTAAACACAAGACTGAGAAAAGAATCAAAGAACGACTTCGAAAAAGACTTTTTCAAGCTTATGAACAATAGCGTGTTTGGTAAGACGATGGAGAATATACAGAACCATCGCAATATGAAGTTAGTTACGAACGAAAAGAAGTATAAGGGGTACGTCATGAAGCCTAACTTTAAAAGTGGGGTTCGCTTTAGCGCAAACTTGATGGGTGTGGAGATGGGTAAGACAAGTATCAAGATGATGAAGCCTGTATACATAGGTCAGGCTATACTTGATATGTGTAAGATGTTAATGTATGAATTCCACTATGACTACATGCAGCCGAAATATGGTAGTAAGCTACAACTCTGCTATATGGACACTGACAGCTTCGTGTACCACATCAAGACGGAAGATTTCTATCGAGATATAGCTGAAGATGTAGAAAAGAGATTTGATACGAGTAATTATTCAGAGAAAGACAGATTATACACATTAAAGAATGAGAAGGTTATTGGTCTGATGAAGGACGAACTTGGTGGTAAGATCATGACGGAGTTTGTGGCTTTACGAGCTAAACTCTATGCATACAAGACGCTAGAGAAGGAAGACAAGCGATGCAAAGACATGAAAAAGTGTGTGGTTAAAAAATCAATTAAATTCGAAGATTATAAGAAGTGTCTAGAAGATGGAGGAAATCTATATAGAGAAATGGTAGTGCTTCAAAATAAGAAGCATCAAATGTATACACAAAAAGTAAACAAGATTGCTTTGAACAGAGACGATGATAAACGCATCATACAGACAGATTTGATCACAACGCGTGCTCGAGGATTCATAAATTCATAAAATTCATGCGCACTTCCCCGCAGTTGCATTGGATATATCGCGGTTTGGGTAGACTTCGGTCTGGGTGATTAATCACTGTCAGGTTACCGTCAAATCGATCGAAATTCAACATAAACGTCAGGGCTTGAAGGTGTTAGCATGAACCTAAACTACTATCACATGTGGCTGAATATTCGTTTCATGTAGCTCATCACCACCACATGAAAGAAAAATGTACGAAGTAATACTACTCATCTGTTTCTGCGTTCCGACAGGACTTTGGATGTTTGTTTTCTGGAAGTGTCGTCATATAATAAATCTAGTCATGAATATCGATGGATCTCTAGACGTAGTTGGTACTCCAGCAGAAGCGCAGAAAAGAGCAGAACTTATACGTGCTGTACAAAGTGGTCAACATCTTGGCGGTAAAAAACCTTGAACAGTTGAAAGAGTGAATAAGTTGCAAGACAAGACCATCGAAAAGCTATACAAAACATACACGGAAGGGAACGAGTTCCAGCAAGAAACGCCTGATTTCAACGCTCTGATATCTAATTTGGTAGGTGTGAGAGATGTTTCAAAGATGATGAAGGAGATCAACGGAAATCCACTCATCACTAATTCCATCACGAGTTATATGGCGGCATCTATACCTGGCGTTTCACCTATGGATGTGATAGGGTCTACTATCTACTCAAATTGTAAAACTTTTCTCGGTCCTTTGGCGCTGTTTGCGATCATTTTTAGCAATCTTGATTGGATTAAGTACGCAAAAATCGCTGAAGAGCGTCAAATAAATGAGCGACGACAACAACAAGAAGAAGATAGTAAAATCGAAGGACCCTGGGAGAGTCGCGAGCGGGAAGAAGCTAGCAGAGTGGAACCGAAAGAATAGAGATAATAAAAAGAAAATGTTAGAAGTACCTAGTCAAGTACCTACACAAGTACCTACACAAGTACCTACACAAGTACCTACACAAGTACCTACACAAGTACCTACACAAGTACCTACTAAGACGCATATGATTGGAGGAGCTGGTGGTGCAATAGCTGTTCTAGCTGTGGGGTTGTTAGTCTGCTACTTCTACACACGAGCAACGCGCAAAAGCTCTTCTACTAAGCCTTCCGCTGACACTGGCTCAAAGGTGCAAGCACAAAAACAAGATCATTTTTGCTTAATATAAATGGAGAAAGAATTTATGGATAGCATGTGGCAGACGGCACGTTTACTAGGCTACACCAGCTTGTACGCGTACGCTGGAAAAAAATTCTTCAGTGTAGGAGCTCCATCCGCAAAGCTAGATTTAGCTGATGTTGGAAAGCTTGGACTATACCTTGAGATGGCAATTTTGTCAGATGATTACGCACTCAAGCAAGGGTGGTACAAGGATAAAATTTCGGTTTAGATAAATGGTTAGCATCTTAATAGGAGGGGCAGTAAGTGCAGCACTATTCACGTTTGGCAACTATGCAGAGAGGGCTCTCTCTGGTGATGAGGAAGCAGCAGCAGATCGAGAAGAACGTGCTATGGCAGCCGAAAAAACGAGACAAGCACAAATGGAATGGGATCGAGAGCGCGCGACACGCCTTGACTTTATCAACAACAGACTTCGACAAGAAAATAACGCCTCTGCGTACATCTCTGATCTTGATCGAGGTATGCACGAGTACTACGAGGCAACACAACAGCGTCTCCCACCTTTACCCCCTAGGCCTGAATTAACGGATTTTTATAACCCTTCTGAAGCTCAAAAGACTGGTGAATTGATAGCGATCGCTGGAACTCTAGGTATTGTTGGATTTCTGCTCTACCGTATGTAATAAATGACTGAAACGTTGCGTGACATCTACTACAAACCAGAGAATCTGTGGAAAGGGAAGAAAGCCATTAAAGAGCTTCAGAAGGCTGCTGGATTTACTAGGAAACAAGTGTTGAAGTGGCTAACTCATCAAGCTTTATATCAGATACATCTACCAAGGCCTAAGCACATCGACTATCCTCACTTTTACGTGACCAAGGTGAACAAGATCCACCAGGCCGATCTTTCGTATCTTCCTCATGACAAAGTCTATCAGAATACGTACAAGTACGCTTTGAATGTGATCGATATTGCTTCAGGGTATAAAGCGAGTAGACCTCTGAGAACGAAGAAGGCGAGCGACGTTGCAGAGATGTTTGCTGACATTTACAAAAAGGGTCCACTAAAGTGGCCTGAGAAGCTCTATGTAGATAACGGATCAGAGTTCAAGTCGGAAACAGCCAAGGTCTTCCAGAAGCACGATGTCGAGGTGGTGAGAACTACAACAAAGCATAACCACAGAAAGCAAGCCTTTGTGGAAAACTTTAACAAACTCCTCGCGGAGAAACTTTTCCCTATACAAGATGCGCAGGAGTTGGAAGATCCAGAGCAAAACAGTACCACTTGGGTAAAACACTACCAGAAAAGTGTGAGTCAACTGAACAACAATGTTCTTACCAGAACCGGCATGAAACCCTCAAAGGCGGTTAAACTGGAGGAAGTTCCGTTAAAAGTTGGGTTTTACCGGAAGGAAGAAACTTTACCTGAAGCGGGATTATACTGCTATTTGCTAGCGCCGGGTGAGGAACATGACGGCATAAAACGACGCGCAACAGACAACAACTGGAGTCGGGAAACGTATCGGGTCGATAAGATATTGCAATACCAAGGTCAGCGTGTTTTGTACTACCTAGAAGATGGGCCGGAGAGATCTTTTGTACGTGAAGAACTTATGCTTATTCCTGAGGATACGGAAGTACCTCCAGAATACGTCAAAAAGTGGTAGTCTCATAAATATTTCGAGGTTAGGGTCTTTGTTGCATATAATAAAGATGTTACGTTTTGGGCAAATCGAAGTTTCAAGGAAGGACTTTAACTCTAATGTAGAACTTACCGATATTTACACTATCGACATGTCAAAGATCACTATAGCGGAACCTATTGTAGTAAACAAGAACGACACGAGGTACTACATCGACTATGAGAAGGAACCGACTAAAATCGTTCCTCTCTTGATCAAGACCCCACGGAAGTGTCACTCTTCAGGTGTATCGAGGTATAACGAGACATCCGCCTGGAAGATGGGATTCAACGTGTCCGATGATAAAGCTTGGTGTGATGCCTACAACGCGATTGCTGATCGTGTGCAAGAGCTTATCTTCAATACCTTGACAGGTACTGTGATAAGTACTACAGGCTGGATCAACCCAAAGCTCATTGCCTGGGATGGTGACATCAAAACAAAGTTTAATGATGATTCACCACCATTTAACCAATCCTGCAAGGCCACTGGTGTGTTGAAGATCGGAAGCGTGTACACACAGAGCCATCACAACCACTACCTCCAAGTCCATTTGAAAGAGTGCAGGTACCATAAAACAGATATGCGTGAGAGCCTTCTCATTACCAGTGATGACGATGAGTAGAGACTTCAAAGTTAATGTTCTAACTTTGAAAATAAAATGGCTACAGTGAAACAACTAAGGTTGAAAGCGAAAGAAGAAGGTCTTTGAGGCTATTCTACGATGAACAAAAATGAACTTAATGAACTCTTGAGTGGTGGAATAAGGTACAAGCGGAACCAGCGCTCTATAGGAGTGCAGACAGAGTTCCCCGGGTGTCACGAATGTGCACTGAATAGACTTTTTTGTAATCTCTCGAAAAAAGCGTTTGTCAAAAGACAAATTTATACATCGCCAGCAGGTGAGGAGACTGATGTTGAAACCGGAGAGATCGTAGGCTATGAGGTTGACTGTACCAGGTATCGCTTCAAGTAAATGTCTCCACTTACTTGACGTCCAACGTTGAGAGTTTTTTTCTATAAATAAAAAAAAAAGATGACTTTATCTTTATTCAACAGATTGGCAGCAGTCGAAGTACTTTTTGATGGACAAAACCAACCATTCATTCACAGAGCACAATTCGGTAGGTTCTTAGGGTTGAAGCACATAATTACATCTGTTCCAGATACTATGAAGCGTGAGCAACTCACTAGAGCAGAACTTGAAGAGGGTGTTCATCTGATGGACCCCCTTGGGAGGTCGCGAAACCCCCACGATGTGTTCCTTTCCTTAGAGCTTGCTCTCTACATCGTAATGCGTAGTGAAAAACCTGCTGCGACTTTAGCCCGAAACTGGTTGCTTAAAGAGATTATCCCGAGAGGCTTTAATAAGCTGATCCAAGAAAAGCAAAATGCCATTGATGCAGAGCGGCAAAAAGTCGAAGAAGCTACGGCAGCTCTTGCTATACTCAACGACGATCTCATAGAGGCGCGGACTGAGCTTGTGGAGCGTGATCAAATAATTTCTGAGCTCGAACAACGCTACGTACCACATCGAAAACCGATCGACAACATTCTTTGTGTTGTGGAGACGCGGAGCACTACTTCAACGCATCCGTACTACATGATACGATGTCAGCGAAAGCAACTTAGGCAGAGATTGAATCTACTGCGGATCAAGTACCCTGAGATGGAAGAACTCGGTAAATGCGAAGACGCCAACGCCGTACATGCATGGCACCGGTTCCGAGAAGATGTCCTGAGTAGGGAGAATTTCTACAAAAACCACTTTACTCTGCCCGATGTTGATACGCAGGAATTGTTCGAGGGTATGTTCGATATCGACATGTAACGTTTTGTAGCTACTATGAAGCGTGAGCAACTCACTAGATCAGAACTTGAAAAGGGTGTCCAACGGTTGGACCCCCTTTGGAGGTCGAGTAAATAAATGGAAGACTTTTCAAATCCAATATTTGACTCTGCCAAGGATAGACTCCTTAAAATATTCAACGAAATGTTAAAGCCTAGAGCGACTGCTCCAGAACAAACATTGTATATTTGCCATTGCTGTGGGAGCAGGAACATTCTTTCAATACCAAAACAAGTCAGGTCATGTGACGAGGGAACGTCAGTGTTCAATGAGTGTAACAACTGCCATAGCAAGTGGAGGGATGGATAATACAAATGTCGTTTTGTAGCTTTACCAAGCTACAAAACATAAGGAGGAGGTGCCTCATACATCATATAGCAGGTGCACTCGGGGTATCTGAACTGCTCACGAGCTTATTTGCGATTTCTTCGCGACCTTCTTTCCTTCCACGTTCCAAAAGCTCTTGCTTCTGATGTTCGTAAAGCTGTTTGATCACCTTCCTTGATCGTTTTCGCAGATCTTGCTTCATACCTGTGTAGCGCTGTTTCTCCGCCATAATTCGAGTAAACTCAGGATGATCGATGGTACCGTCTTCGTAGACTTTGGATATTAGCACACGCAGACTGTCTAGAACGGTCTGCGCAGCGAATGCGATATCATGATTTTTCTGTCTTTTTACATCGAAAATAGAGGCACTTTTTTGAATACCGCTCATTATTAGACCCACCACGAGAGCTGTCACACACAGCCCGATGCTCATCGAAGTATCCATTTCTGATACCAAGCATGCAATCTCACCACCAGAGAGTACAACATTCACCGCGATCAGAAAGTAAGATATATATTTCGCAACTGCTGAGTAGTGTGAAAATTTGCGCTCTAAAGATGTTCGACTTTCTAGTTCCTGAGATAGGTATGCTTCCGTCTCCTTCACCGTTTGAATTCTATAGTTTTTTGCGTATCCATCCTCAGGGTCTGATAAAACAGGATATAGTTTCTCCGTATTCACGTCGTACATTGCCATCTGTTTATTTGAAGACGACGAGCATATTGATAGCTTGTAAATCAACTTTCCTGCCTTGATCGTCGGTGACGTAAAAATTCAACGTTCGCGTTGAGAACCTCAATTTGTTGGTGAACATAGGAGGTTGATAGTGATACGACATGATGTCTCCATACTTGTATTCCGGCTTCTGAAGTCTAAAAATGTGTACGATTTTCGTACTTGTACCGTTTAACAGAATATAGCTGTTTTCGAATTCCTCACAGTACAGCCGTATAGACTTGAACGGAGAAAAGTTTGGCACCGATCTATATTCACCTTGAGTATACTTCTTCTTATCTAATCCTAAAAGTTCCCCTAAGTTTTCAGTTATTGAGACGTAATACCCTTTTTGTACTGATAAGTGAAGCTTACCATCCTCTCTTGGATCGAGATATACGCTTCCAAGTGATCGTGCATTTATTCTTGAACGAATACTCTTTGACGTATATAATCCAGGCGGAAAGTCTATATGCAGGGGGAACCTTGAATCGACGGGGTCTTTTTTTGATACTTGATCAATGGTAAATCTAGCGTGTTGAACTAGGTTGAACCACCCCACGTATAACACTGCTTCTTTTATCGCAATCTCCGTGCCTTCTTTTAACTCTGTTGGTAACTTGGTTTCTCCAAGATTGGTGACATTTAGATATGTTTCATACATTTATTATAAGAGAAATGAACTACGACAAGGTGCGGTATATACCAAAATTCGGGCAACCCAGTACACTCTTAGCTGCTAAGGAACTCTGGGAGCAAAGGATCGTTGTGGATCAAAAAGGGAGCTTTTTCATCGCTAAGTTTCGCGATATTTTCTCATTTCCGTTTGTACCCATGGAAAATGACATATGGCTCGATATCGACATGTACCCAGGACAGTTATCTTTTGCTACCTGGTTAGCTACGACTGGTTGCGGCATATCAGCGCAACATCTACACCATAAGAACCCTATGATCGCGAGCATCTACCGCTTTCACGTCTATTTTCAGATACGTCTGATCTTGAAGCAACTTGAAATTCCTCTACCAAGTGAACTAAGCTTCAACCCGCGAGATAACAAATACAATTCAAGTGCGTTCAAGACGCTCTCTGCAGAGTTTGACATACCAGCTGACAAGTTCTTCTGGCGATACCCTGCTCACATGCGGAGAATTGGCAAGAGTTGGGAATTCTACGTTCAAAATGATGTTAATACCGGGTTAAGTAGAGCTGGTATACAACGCTTGTCGCAGAGTACGCGGATGTACGCACGAATGCTTTTAGAAAGTCAGGCGAGTGCACGTTCCGTTATAGCGGGTGACACTGGACGTGCCTTGGATGCTCAAAAGATCTTCATGACCGCAGTAGAGCAAGCGATCCGGAAAGACACCTCTTTAGCGGAAGAGATTGGTAAGTTCCAGAAAGCCTTAAGTTACGCTAGATCGGAACCTGATTTTGGCGTTGCCCTCGGTACATACCTAATACCCAGCGATTTAAAGCTTGGGAATCTCGACAACATCTCTGATTTTTCGACAAAGCTTACCGTTGCGACTCACATCGGTAAACTACCACCTAAACAACCCTTATTGGGAGGATTTCAGGGTCGCAGAATGGCTTCCTCCGATCCTCCAACATCTTCCGTTAAGCGAGCTCAAACATCTCCCGTTAAGCAAGTTCCAACGTCTTCCGCGGCTAAGTAACATGAAGAAGAAAGGCAGGCTCTCATGTGGGAAGGTGTCGGCTTAATTACGATTCTTTTGTATTTCAAACCATAGCCAGTTGCCTATCAGACCAACCCCCAAAACTACGACTAGCCAAGCATTGCTTGCTAGAGCTATGACACCTTTCTTCAGAAAGTTTAAGAGCCAGCTTACAACACTTCCAATGATCCCCGGCAATGCAGCTCCAAGTTTGCTTGCAAATTTTCCGAGAAGGCGTCCTAGTGCTTCGAGCTGCTTCTTCACCCATTGCTGCACACCAGCTCGTCCAGAAGCAGCAGGAGGAGGACTTCCTCGAGTAGGAGCACCACCACATGTGAGAGAGGTTGCTATCGTTGATATTACCAGCGAAAACGCTGTTAAGATTGAAACGATTGTGATCCCTTGCTCTCGAAAGAGGATACGAAGTTTCTCCCCTAGTGTTCTATCCTTCTCGAGTACTTTGAACACCGTGTCTTTGATGCGCGACCATTGGCTAGACAACTCCTTGCGGTTACCACTCAGCACCTCTAGTCGATCTGCACGCTCCGCTTTCAAATTGGAGAGTCGTCGCTTAATCTCTTCTTCCATTTCAGGATCACTTGTTTCACCTAGTTTGCGTTCTTCTTTTGCTATTTGATTATCGAGTTCGCCTAATTTTGCTAAGTTGTTCTCCAACTCCCCACGTATTCGTTTTAGTGCATCGTCTAAGCCCCTAAGTTCACGCAAAGTAAATTCAATCCCATGCTCGCTTAAGAACTCCTCTACCTCTAATGTTTTTTGGGTGCCTTGCTCGAGCATTTCACCCAATACCTCCCTCGCATTTGAGATTTTGTCGAGGACTTGACTGTTATCCAAGCTATCCATTTCAATATTTTCTATTTCTTTCGCTAGTTTACGTCTTCCCTTATGCATCCATTCTGGTGTACTATCAACACCTAACTGGTTTTTTATAGCAGCCTCACCACCTAGGGTTTTCAAAATACTTTCTTTAGCGTAAAATCCTCCCCTTTTTTTCGTTAATTGGTGCCATTCATCATTTTTTTGAAATTCAACTTTTGCAACACCTGGTGTTTTCGTTGAAGTTACTCGAAAATGATCCAAAACCAAATTGGGATCTCCTTCTATACCGAGATACTTGTATAAACTAAGTATCGCCTGTCTTTTAATTTCTGTTCCCTGTGCACTTAATCTGCTTGGTATCTCAGAAGAATCGGCTGTATTAGATATAAGCGGTGTATTCTCATCGTAGGCATCTTCTTCTACATCTTCAAATTTACGGAAAGGTGTTTCATAATCAAATAGATCCATTTCTCTTATAATAAACATGTATGGTATTGCAAACCCTCATAAGGAATATATGACTCGCTTTGCCTTCAACGCACCGCGTCAGCATGTCAAGATCTCGAATACACCAAGTACCATTGATCAGACTCTAGAACTAGATGTGAGGCTGCCGAATCTAGGTGCTAATGATGTCATTCTACCAGAATCGCTCAAGCTCACGTTTGATATCAAACTCAACTCCACCGATACAGGACGCTACATCGTCAACAACTTGGGGAAGGCTTTGATCGAACAGTTGACTATCAGTTACGAAGGAAACATCATCCAAGACATTCAAAATGCGGATGTGATGGAAATTTACAAGGACAGATGGCTACCTGAGGAAATGCAAGTGGAACGTATCCAACAGGGAATAGATCCGGAGGGTGATGTAAACAAGCTCAGAGTCACACCGGGTTTAACGAGTACTTCAACGAGTAAGTCAGCCCTGGCAGCTGTCTATGGTAACCGTTTTGCCATTCCTCTATGGGAATTTTTTGAACTCGTCAAGCATCTCCCCTATGTACAGCTTCGCGATCGCTTAAGCTTCAAAATTAAATTCGCAGAGTATGGAAAGGTCATCAAAGATGCAGGATCAGGATCAGGTGTTTCGAAGAAAGATCCTGACGGCACCTACACTATCTCCAACATTGCTCTAGAATTCGACAAGGTAGAAGACTCTGACTTCAAACTAAAGGTCTACAATGAACTTGCCAATAGACGACTACCCTACACGCGTGTTTTACGGCATAGAATAATCCCTTTGGACAAGAAAGATACCACCTGGAATATAGAGGTAAATGTGCCCAGTGAGAGTTTAAAGGCTCTTGTTCTATTCTTTCTTGATCCAGACAAACGAAAAGCATACGCTATGGATAACACCCATTACTACAACCCGAAAATCAGCAAGGTAGACATTAGCATCGAAGGAGAGCCTAATCAACTCTATACACGTGGCTTACTTCAAGAAGAAATGTATGCCCCAGCACGGAAGTATTTCACTTCCAATGAACTGCTACCGGCCATTAGTCCTTCTAAATTCTTCTAATTACTGTCTTTTTATCGACTTTCGAAGTGTTGCTGACAACACTCTACATGGTGCGGGGAGGCGCCTCAAAAACACTTCAACTGGTGTGCAACTGCATATCACCAAAAAAGCTGATGGTGCGGGAGCCATCCAATGTTACCTTTGTGCTACAAGATGGACAGGTTAACTTCATAAATGAGCGCTTCCACAATGTTGGCTACTAAAATAAATGAACCTTATTAAAGATCCTTGTACCAGCATTTTTTCAGGACCGACAGGCTGTGGCAAGACGGAACTGGCTCTACGCTTACTACAGAACCAGTTCAAGCACCACTTTGACTACATCGTCATTCTCTGTCCTTCCCTCCGATGGAATACAACCTATAAAGACTGTACGATTCTCTGGGAAGATGATGATGTTTTTCTGATCGAACCTACACCACAACAGGACTTACTATATTGGATTGAGATATTCACCAAGCAATTTGCAGGGCAGGAAACCTTATTCATCATCGATGATTCCATAGCTGATGAGAAACTCGATAAGAAGAGGACTCCACTTCTCAATCTAAGTACCACAGGACGTCATCAAAAACATAGTCTATGGCTTCTCACCCAAGTCTACACAGCTCTTCCAAAAACTATCAGACGGCAAGCAAAGATGCTATTCACTTGGTATCCTAAGCAGTTGAGCGACGCCAAGTTTATCTGCGAGGAAACCAATGTCATCTCTAAAAACGACTGGAGTGGCGTCTTCCATCACTTGAAGAATTCGAAACACGCTTATCTTTACATGCGATGTGAGTTTCCTTGGAGTTACAAGGTTGTTCTTCAATAAGTTTGTATACTTATTGAAAATAGCCAGTTAGAAGTTTCTTATCTTCCTCATCATAGTACCAATCCCACACCCTATCCGGATGCATGGTAACTTCCACCAACTCGTAATAGAGATCTTTTCCGAATCGACGCTTGTGATGATAGCGAAAGAGCTCCTCGTGAATAGCGTCATAACCTAACCAACGTCGACAGAGTGCTACAATCATAAAGTGACCATTGAAAGCTGCAAACTCCATTACCCCCTCAAAATCCACCGCACCGCACTCCTTTAGCAGTTTAACTATCTCAATGGACCCAACAAAGCTGCTGCTAGCATTACCCTTTCAAAATCATCCTCGGCCCACTACTTGTATAATTTAACGATCTCAATATGACCATTCTTAGCTGCTAACCATATTGCTAGGTGAAAACCCGTCGCACCCCACTCCTTACATAGTTTAACGATCTCGATGTGACCCTTGTAAGCTGCATTCCACATTGCCTCATCAAAATCTGTCGCACCCCACTCCTTGCATAGTTTAACCATCTCGATGTGACCCTTGTAAGCTGCTAGTTCCATTGCCTTATTAAAATCACTCACATTATGTGACTGTCCATATCCTAGTCTCTCCTTAGTCTTGTTATATAAAGAAGTAACAACGTTTCTGAAATTACTCAACATCCTTTATTATAGACTTTTTCAACTTGGAAATTTTTTACGAGTGGACAGAACTAACGCATGAGTCAGGGAATTCCCTGACTCATTTGATGAATTTTTTATGAGTGGGGATTTCCCTACTTTCGAGGAGGGCCAGCCCCGACGTGCCACTTTAGGAAATTCCCTGACTCACCTTCGGTTTTAACGAGTTTCGAGGAGGATCTTCGATTTTAGGCAACAATTCAAGCGTGACCGACGAGTACTTTCGAGGAGGACCTTCGGTTTTAGGGAACTCCCTGACTCACCTTCGATTTTAGGGCAATTCAACCGTGACCGACGAGTCGATGAAACTGCTGACGTCAGCATTCATTTTCGACGCATGCGCAGAAGGGGTGGGGTGGTTTTGATTGATGACCTGGGCACTTTGTCATTTTTACCGATTTTTTTTCGCGAGTCGCTGCGGAGGGAGTCGGAACCACTTGCGCAGCGATTGCGCTGCAATCCCCATTCTACTATCTCTAGCGGGATTCGGAAAAATCGTGTTTCGTTTACTCGAAACTATTTTTCTATAGATGATTTGTAGGGAATTATGTGCAACTTAGTAGAGTTGTTCGTGAATTTTTCCTTACAAAGTCATTAGAAACTTCACATCAACACTTGAAGTTGCTGAACTTACTGAAGAAAAAATTCCGTTAGTCGAAAATGACAAAGCAGAAATCTCTTCTGTATTTAATTCGTTTTTTAAGTAGAATCACTGAAAATCTTTCGATCCCAAATATTCCAGAAACTTCAGTGACAGAAAACCTTGACCCCGTTTCTGCAGCTATTGCAAAATATCCTACACATCCATCTAGAGCGGCTATTAAATCCAAGGTTGGAATCTCCTCACCTTTCGAGCTTCGCCCGATCACAAGCTGAAATGATCAAGGAAGTCCTGTCTCTGAATTCTGGCAAATCTGCCAGTGGTTTTATCTCAATCAAAGCTCTAAAGTTGGGTGTTTTTGACTATGCAAGGGCTTTGACTAAAATTTTCAACATCACCATGTTCAGAAATTGGTCTTTCCCAGTCGAGCTAAAGTTTGCTGATATTATCCCCACCCATAAAAAAGGCAGTAAAACCAATAAGGCAAACTACAGACCCATCAGTCTGCTTCATGGAATGTCGAAGGTGTTTGAAAGATTGATTGCCAATCAGCTGAACCCTTTCGTTAACTCTTTGTTGTCAAAGTGTATCTGTGGCTTTCGTAAAGGCTACAATTGTCGTCAGTATGCTTTTGAAATGGTAATCAATTTTAAACTCAAACGGCATTGTGGAAGCAGTCTTGATGGATCTTTCCAAGGCCTTTGATTGTTTGCCACATAACCTTTTAATAGCTAAACTTTCTGCTTATGGGTTTGGCATGAAATCACTCAAACTTTTGCACAATTATCTAAGTCGTCGCAATCAACGAGTCCGTATAGGTTCTCTGTTTAGTGAATTTCTAGAGATGATTATCGGCATTCCCCAAGGCTCAGTCCTTGGCCCAATGTTATTCAACATCTTCATTAACGACCTTTTATTTTTGATACAAGAAGATATTTGCAACCTCGCTGACGATAATACCACGCACCTCTGTTGTAAGAACATAAGTTCTGTTCAACGCTTAAATAATGACCTGGAGAGGGTACATAATTTGATCAATGTAACTCATCACAAGGCCCTGTGTGCAAAGCTAGATACTTTTGCATTAGATGAGCTACTATTGATGTCCAATAGCAGTCACATCCTCACCAAGAACCTCCAGCTAATGGTCATTAAGGAATTCACATCCCTAAATCAACTAAACCCCGAATTTATGAGAGATTATTTCATCTTAAAGGGAAACATGTACGATCTTAGACAAGGTTCTTCTATTTTTGTTCCTAAAGCAAAAATAACAAAAACCCTGAATTTCTTCATATTTCGTGCATCCTTAGCATGGAATCACTTGCCTGCAAATATGAAGGAATTACAGGAGCTTTCTTATTGCAAATGCAAGAATTGTAATTAATATGTTTTAGCTTTTAACCGTCATTTTTTTCGTGTAACATCTCCCTAAAGGTGGATATAACTGCTGCTTAAGGGAAATGAAGTAGATAACGACGTCCATACTTCGAAGATTTATCTTGATAAGATTATTTCAATGATTTCAAGTTTTTCTTCTTCAAATTAAAAACCTTTTCGGTTTTATCACTGAGAAAAAGGATAAACAATTAATCAAAGAATGTTTTTCCCAATATGTTGTCTGGATACAACTCCTTAACACAGATGTGTCCTGTTTCGCTTCTCTATGATAAACATCTGCTTCTTTACGCTAACCGCTCATGCATTATAGTGAAAAGAAAAACGCCTTTACCTTAATATCAGAACTAAATTCAATAGTTTACACAAATCGGTACGATGACAACACACTTACTCATAAATCAAAAACAGATTGCATGTCTGGATGTAGCCCTGTATATATAACAGAGATGATAGAAAGTGTTGAGTTGTTGAAGAAATTTGGTTGTAAGTACGACACGTAGACACAATGCCTCAATTTTTGGTATCCTGCGTACTGTTGTTGCTTGTTCAGTGTGCTCAGAGTAGATATATCATCGAAAATTCAGGTAGGCTTCAGATATTTTGATTATATAAAATTTTCTTTTTGTTTTGAGTGTGCAGGATATCCCCCCCCCCCCCCCCCCCCAAAAAAAAAAAACAAAAAAAAAAAACAAAAAACATAAGAGTTATGAAATAGATAAAATACTATGTAAGATGCCTATTTACTTAAATGGAAATAAAAGATATCATATGACGCCTCTAACAGCGAAAGAGTGACTGCTTATCAAAACAGTAATGATTTGTAATTTGTAATTCGTATTTTCATAGATAAACAGGCTGACGCAAAATCATCAGACAAAGGTTATTTCGATGGTGAATCCCCAACCTTACCGCCTGGCCTGATGCGTCACGATGAAAATACTCTCAAAAATTCAGATGAAAGCAAAAATCTTCCTATGTTTTTCAAGAAAGATTCACAAGGTGGTTTGCACGACGCTCGAGATATTCCATTAGCACTTTGGAAAAACTACAGAGATTCGCAATGGGGCTTACACGATACTCGAAAGATTCCTTTCTTTTACAAGGACTCACAATACGGCTTGCACGATGCTGGAAAGCTTCCCAGATTTCCTGGCTTTTACAAGGATTCACAATACGGCTTACATGATGCTGGAAACCTTCCGTACTATCCCAACTCTTTTAAAGATTCGCAAAGTGAGTTAGACCACAATCGAAATGCTCCTTTTGGTATACATAAGGCTTGAAAACTTTCATATTATGAATTAATCAGAATATCATATTTCCCTTAAACTCGCGTTATTTCTCTGCCTTCATATAAAACATCTGATTTTCGCAGGGGAAAACTTAATCATCGTTTTTCGATTTCGATGTCAGGTCTCCACTAGACGAATAAGTTTGTGCGAAGCGATTTTTCTCGCCAGGAAAATTCGCCTGCAAAAGAACACCACATCTGAATGTAAACAAAGCTGAGGCTGTGATGGCTGATTTCAATGAAGTATTTCTAAATTACTTACGTACGTAA
The DNA here is from genome assembly GCA_027922465.2 of Turritopsis dohrnii. NCBI lineage: Eukaryota > Metazoa > Cnidaria > Hydrozoa > Anthoathecata > Oceaniidae > Turritopsis > Turritopsis dohrnii. Next base: position 18,672 of record BQMF02000224.1, on the reverse strand, counting down.
GTCGAAGAAGGATTATTTTGCTACAACAGCTGTAGCAAAATAATCCTTCTTCGACAATGACGGCTAGTCAAAAAGGAAAGAAAGCATCAATTTTAGTAACGGAGGCTTTTTGAAGAAAGAAATACAAAAGTCAAATTTCAGTTACTCGTTCATGACCTCAGACTGTATGATCATAAAATGTTTTCCAGATATTTTCGTATGCTTCCAGGAACTTTGGAGTATCTACTTCAACTTGTACCACCAAATAGACAATACTAGAATGCGACGACGTAACCATTCAGAAGAAAAAACAAAAGTAATTTCTTGCAAACTAAATTTCAATATATCTTTCTACAAAAATAAACATTATTTTATTAGGTATGAAACGTCACAATGAAATCAATAAGTTAACAGGTTCTAAAACCCTGTAAATCTATACACAGTACAGGATAAGAGTGTGTTAATGTATCAAATTTCTCGGTTAAAGCTTCTTAAAATAGTCTGAAAGAATGAGGCACAGCCTGAATCTAATCCTCAAATTTTGCAATGTTTACACCATAAAGTTTTGACGCTTTCAAATTGTTTATATAACTATATGATAAGGGAGAGTTCATTCCGAAGCAGAAGCAAAAAAATGCATTTGATTCAGTCAAATGTTCTAGGGATTTTAACAAAATTATATATATAAACGAGTACATAACACAACCACTTACATAACCAGCGACCACCTTGTTTTTCTAAAATTAATATATATCCGTATGACTTTTACGCATGTTTATGACAAGAAGAAGAAATGGTAAATGTTGAGGAGTTGTTAGAACTTAGGAATGGAGTCGTGGAAGTATGGAATTAAACTCATAGAAGGATGAGTATTTGTCGTAATCACAAAAACATATTAGCATGCAGTTGACGGGAAAGGATTCAAACGTTAGACCTTACGGTTCAAAACTTTGTGAAATGTGCCTTGGTTAGTAAGGGTAAGGTTCGGACTTAGCCTCATTTGTTCAAATATCTTTGTAAGTGTTTCACCATATTAATGTGATGTTTAAGACTTTTCAGATGAACACACTCTTAGTATGATAGGTTAGTGTGATTAAAAACATTATTGAAACATTAAGACGACGAAAACGTAAATTGATCAAGAGAAGACACATTCAATTATGACACGTGCATGTATTAAAGCTTTCGGCTGACAACAGCCATCTTCAGTACGAGTACATACAGATATGAAATATTTTTTAAACAAACGCCTTTTTTATCAATTATCATAAAATAAAATATTACCTAATAAGGTAAATCAAATGTCAGTATGCTGCGATTACGCAAGCACTCTTCAGACGATTGATTAACCGAACTTGTCGAATAAATACAATGGAGCAGAAGAGATATTTTTGTTGAGAATAGGTTTTTCTTTACAGATCATTAAGCTCTCTTTTATTTCAAGAAGATAGTTACTACGTGCAGATGTAATGACATGAAAATCATCAAAAGAAGAACTAGAATTACAAAATAATAAGTGGTCCTTAACTGCTGTGTTCTGTGTGTTCTTAACTATCTTTCCCGTTAACGGGGACAAGCCCAGGTGTTCAGAAGCTCTGACCTTCAAATGTCTAGTGGTCTTACCAAAATAAGAAGCATTGCAGCTACTACACGTGAATCTGTACACTACATTTGAAAGTAAGGACTTAGGAACACGGTCTTTGAACCTAAAAAACGAGGACATACGAGATTGTGAACTAAAAATAACTCTAAGGTCACATATATTGGAAGACCTTTGCACCGCTTTAACAAGCTTACTACGAATATTCAGTGATAAGTTTCCCAAATATGGTGAATACAAGTGCAACATTTTCTTATCAACCGAGGATTTTATCGATCTAGGAATGAGAACCTTATTAAGAAACAATCTGACACATCTATCGAGCAGACTATGAGGGTATTCATTCTTAAGAAGAATATCTTTCAATTTGGCAACTTCGACATGAAAAATTTTGAAGTCAGAAGAAATGCGAAAAATACGATATACAAGCGAAAACACTAATCCATGTTTATATTCATCAGCTATAAAACTATTGTAGTTAGAATAGACCACACTGAAAGTAACTTTCCGATAAAGTGATGTAATAAATTTACTATTACTACGACTAACCTTAACATCAAGAAAAGAAATACAATCATTATTTTCAACTTCAGACGTAAAAGAAATATTGGCGTGCTGTTTGTTCAAGTACTCTTTAAACTTGGTGACATGATTAGGACGCGAGAACAAAACAAAAACATCGTCAACATATCTTCTATAGTAAACAGGTTTAAACTCATTAGGACATTTATCCAACCATATTTTCTCATAATGACATAAAAATGCATTAGCTAAACTGGGTCCCAGAGGAGAGCCCATAGCAACACCGTCAACCTGTCTGTAGTAAGAATTATTAAAACAAAAATAGGATTGTTTCGTGGCTATAGACAACAACTTTTGAAAAGCATCTTTAGAAAAATTATCAACTTTGTCAAAATCAGAAAATAAATCATCACAACAGATGTTAATGGTTTCATCCAGAGGGATGTTGGTAAACAAAGACTCAACATCGAGGCTTGCCATGAAAAGATCGCTGTCGTCATCAAAAATCTTTCGTCTGCCGTATTATCTGATGCTGAAAAGTCGTTACTTTGCAAGGGATTAAATTTTGCTGTTCCACCTAAAGACCTTAACTATTCTGATTATGTCACTAATTTTGAATGTTTGTACCGTGACATTAAATCTCTTGAGATCAGCAATGATTCGAAAGATTTTTTAAAAGCTAGAATTAAGGATTGTGCTATTTCTTCGTTTCAGTCTTACAATAATAACAGAAAGCCTTCTAATTTGTCTAAAGAAGAGTGGAATGCTCTTCTTTCCTTAAGTAAACGTCTTGACTTGATTATTCACAAATCTGATAAAGGCAACTCCGTTGTTATTGTTGACAAAACAGCTTATCTGGAAAAAATTGAATTATTACTTAGTGATTTTAGTAAGTTTGATAAAATCAACATTCCATCTGGCAAAGAGCTTAATAATATCATTTCACAAGAACGTAAGGTTAGGGATTGTTTGAAGTCACTCTTAGATAAAGGGAGCATTGACAAAACTTTATATGATAAACTTGCTACTACTGGCTCTAAATTTGGTATTTTGTATGGTTTGGGAAAAGCTCACAAGTCTTGTGTTAATGGTTCTCCTCCATTTAGGCCCATTTTGTCAGCCATCGGTACTCCTACCTATAATTTGGCCAAATTTCTGGTTCCTCTTTTGGCACCTTTAACGTGTAATGAATACACTGTTAAAGACTCGTTTTTATTTGCAGAGGAAATCAGAAACCAAAACAGCGATCTTTTCATGGCAAGCCTCGATGTTGAGTCTTTGTTTACCAACATCCCTCTGGATGAAACCATTAACATCTGTTGTGATGATTTATTTTCTGATTTTGACAAAGTTGATAATTTTTCTAAAGATGCTTTTCGAAAGTTGTTGTCTATAGCCACGAAACAATCCTATTTTTGTTTTAATAATTCTTACTACAGACAGGTTGACGGTGTTGCTATGGGCTCTCCTCTGGGACCCAGTTTAGCTAATGCATTTTTATGTCATTATGAGAAAATATGGTTGGATAAATGTCCTAATGAGTTTAAACCTGTTTACTATAGAAGATATGTTGACGATGTTTTTGTTTTGTTCTCGTCTCCTGATCATGTCACCAAGTTTAAAGAGTACTTGAACAAACAGCACGCCAATATTTCTTTTACGTCTGAAGTTGAAAATAATGATTGTATTTCTTTTCTTGATGTTAAGGTTAGTCGTAGTAATAGTAAATTTATTACATCACTTTATCGGAAAGTTACTTTCAGTGTGGTCTATTCTAACTACAATAGTTTTATAGCTGATGAATATAAACATGGATTAGTGTTTTCGCTTTTATATCGTATTTTTCGCATTTCTTCTGACTTCAAAATTTTTCATGTCGAAGTTGCCAAATTGAAAGATATTCTTCTTAAGAATGAATACCCTCATAGTCTGCTCGATAGATGTGTCAGATTGTTTCTTAATAAGGTTCTCATTCCTAGATCGATAAAATCCTCGGTTGATAAGAAAATGTTGCACTTGTATTCACCATATTTGGGAAACTTATCACTGAATATTCGTAGTAAGCTTGTTAAAGCGGTGCAAAGGTCTTCCAATATATGTGACCTTAGAGTTATTTTTAGTTCACAATCTCGTATGTCCTCGTTTTTTAGGTTCAAAGACCGTGTTCCTAAGTCCTTACTTTCAAATGTAGTGTACAGATTCACGTGTAGTAGCTGCAATGCTTCTTATTTTGGTAAGACCACTAGACATTTGAAGGTCAGAGCTTCTGAACACCTGGGCTTGTCCCCGTTAACGGGAAAGATAGTTAAGAACACACAGAACACAGCAGTTAAGGACCACTTATTATTTTGTAATTCTAGTTCTTCTTTTGATGATTTTCATGTCATTACATCTGCACGTAGTAACTATCTTCTTGAAATAAAAGAGAGCTTAATGATCTGTAAAGAAAAACCTATTCTCAACAAAAATATCTCTTCTGCTCCATTGTATTTATTCGACAAGTTCGGTTAATCAATCGTCTGAAGAGTGCTTGCGTAATCGCAGCATACTGACATTTGATTTACCTTATTAGGTAATATTTTATTTTATGATAATTGATAAAAAAAGGCGTTTGTTTAAAAAATAAAAACATTATCTCCATAAAATCATGCTTACTTTATTCTTCATATTAAATCATGGTAAATCTTTATGGCGTTGCTGTTTTGGTTATTTTTTTCAAACGCCCGCACACGCTTATCCGAATCTCTACGAGATAAAGCACAGAGCAAGTCATATTTTATGGAGAAGTAAAGTAAATAAACGAGTGTCTCAAAAAACAGTGACTAGGTGCCCATTTAAAAATAAGATCTGACTGCCAACCTGCCGAATTCAAAATTCCATTGTCAGTGATCTCTGAGTCGGCAGAGTAGTCTCTGCTTTTCAAAAACTAAATTATGACGAATTGAATAAAGAAAAGTAATCATGATGCATTGAGTAGAAGTAAAAATATGGGAAAGTTGGATGAACATGGATGAACGGCTTATGGTATGACATTTAAGTCAATTTTCAATTTATTTGGTTTCAAACAACTCTTAAAAACTTCAACAAGAATATGTCGATTGATACAAGCACTGTGCCAACTTTGTGGAAGTCTGCCAGAGTCACACCAATCTTCAAATCTGGAAACCCTGACTTACCACAAAATTATCGTCCCATATCAGTGCTACCCGTCCTCTCAAAAATTCTGGAAAAATCGATACATTCCCAGCTGTTGTCTTACTTGGAAAGAAATGGACTTTTATCAGAGAGTCAATACGGTTTCCGTAAACAACGATCGACAAAAATGGCGGCAACACTCTTGTGTGACCACATTCGAAACGAATTTGATAATGGAAAGATGGTAGGAGTAATTTACCTGGATTTATCAAAGGCTTTTAACACCATTGGTCATAGCCTTTTGATTGACAAGCTGAAAACGTATGGTGTATCCGGTCGAGAGTTGGAATTGATTATCTTTTCGGTAGACTACAAGTGGTTGAGAAAAACAATACCTTATCAAATCCAGAGCCTATATACTGTGGTGTTCCACAGGGGTCCATTCTTGGGCCGCTGCTCTTCATTATTTTCTTCAATGATCTTGTAGATCATGTCAATGCTAGTGTTATAAAGTATGCAGATGATACGGTTCTCTTCTATGGCGGCAACAATGCTGTTAATATCGAGTGTGTTTTGAATGAAGAAATGTAGAAATTTCGAAAGTACTGTAGTAAGAATGAACTCTTACTTAACCTCAAGAAAGGTAAAACAGAGGTAATGTTATTTGGAACAAGTAAACGTATTAAAATGCATGGAAAAGATCTGAATATTGTTTACAATGGTGCGAAGTTATCTTTTGTCAAGGAATACGTTTATCTTGGTAACATCCTTGATTCCAACTTGTCGCTCAATACAAATTTCAACCGTTCCTACAAACTTGCCTGCAGTCGACTACGTCTACTCCAGAGTGTTCGTAGTTTGTTAAGCGTCAACGACAAACATTTATAACATGATGATACTGCCACTGTTGACTTATTCGGGTCCAGCAAAGTCAGGATTTACCAATACTCAGAAAGAACGTTTGTCCTCACTCACCCGTCGAGCGAGTGCGATAACACTTGGTGGAAATGTCAAAAATGTCTTCCAAGAAGTGAACAAACAAAATTGTATGTTAGTAAAGAAATGTCTGGGTGAGAAAACTGGAAGCTACACCTTTAACAGATACTTTGAAATATTTAAACATGGCCGGTGTACTCGAAATAACAATCATATGATTTAACTAAAATCAGTTAAACTGGAAGTTGCTAGAAAAAGTTTTTATTTCAACGGTGCTAAATTGTTCAATAGCCTCCCACGAGAGGTAAGACTAAAAAACAGCCTGGCTGAATTTCAGTCTTCTCTCTTTGAACACCTTTTTTGATTTTAAAGTATTAATACAGCGTGTGCTATCTATCTATCTATCCTAACCTTCATTTTTTTTCATTCGTCGATTTATGTGACAAGCTGTATTATAACCTACAATTGATTATGTATTTTAATAAAATTTTAGTCTTTTTAGCCTTTTGCCTTGTTCTTTTTCTTTTTCTTAATAACAGGACAAACTTGGAAAGAAGTATTGCTGTATATATTGTATATTTGTAAATACTTTAGTTTTTATCCTGTATAAAGATTCAGAAATAAAATAAAATAAACATGGTGGTCAACAAAATTAACAGTTCACTTGACACTATACAGAAATAAAAAGGACATTTCTAGATAGCATGTGTAACAATTTTAAGAAATGTGCTGTAGCTATGCTAGTGTTGCATCATTTGCTAATTTAATCTAATTCCAAGATTCTGTTAGTAATATTGCTTAACTTTTTGAGAAAATTCAGCAGTGTTGCTTATAAATGTGATGCTTTTTTTTTTTTTTAGACCGACGTAAAATGGAATTTCTTTTTTATCAAAATAGACATAATAGCAATGACCAGTTATGAGAAACTTTTTTGGATTAATATAATACTACACCATATTTTTATGTCACATGATAAAAAATAACGCTTAGTCTCGATAATTGTCTCCTAGAAAACTTGATGTGCACAATAAAATGTCACTTTTAATTCTATTCTGCAGTAGGACTAAAAAGTTGAAAACGAGGTCGTGCTTATTGAGAAAGATCTATGGTGGCTTAAAACAGATGAGTCAAACGTTCCAATAACATTGAAAACAAGCTAGTTCAACGATAAATAGCACGTTTTTAATGACTTCATTGGGAGAAATTTCACAGTTGAGGATTTTCGAAGTTTAAAAGATCTTCTTGTATGGCGTCATAGTATATGATAAAATAATAAAAAAAAAAAATCAGAAACTTTCAAGTAATTAATTAAAAAAACAAAAAAATTTGTCTGAGTCACACTGTTTCACATCAGCTGTAATTAATTAGGAATTGACTAACATTTAAATTGGCAGCTAATGAGTATTCATTGTGAACATCTACACCGAAGCTAGACAGAGCTAGTTTCGTGGTATATAATTTGGCCATTTTTTTTCTGTCAAGGATGAAGTCTGTTTGGTTTAAAACACTATTCTGCTTTTTATTTGAAATTATATTGACAACATGTTTTACGAATGTACCGTGTATTGAATATAGAAGTATTTTACCGAATGGTGCTTGTATAGATTTCTTGAAGAGCAAGAACATAAGGCAATCTGCAGACCAGTTGAAGGTCAAAGATACAATTTTACAACGACAGATCGATGACATAAGTATGGCGATTTCAGCTTACAACAAGACAAACTGGTCAAAAGACATATTCCTCAGAATGATCAACGTATTTCTACTGTCAGGAAAGACAATGCCTAACAAATTAAATAAACTTTTAAAGTTCTATGACGTTCATATTCCAAAAATCTACACATGTTTTAACAGACTAAAGTGGATTTATTGCCACACTTACCATCCTACTTGCTTTTTGCTGGATGACGTCATGATCACATCGAGTCCTTGCTATGAAAGTTGCGTTAGAAGTATTAACGTGCACTGTGATTGGCTATTTCAACTTGTAAATGTTACGTTGGAAATTTTGGGAAAGGAGATGTTGTGTTCTCGTTTTAAAAGAAAGAATCCGAATTTCTTACCGACATGTCAAAACGAATACGTAACGATAAAGACGAAAACTTATCATTGCTATAGGGAGACTGGGACAAACTATTATGGAACTACAAATGTTACAGAAACTGGAAAAGTATGCTTACATTGGAACAGATCACTTGTTCGAAGTGGATTATATCCAACATTAGCTAAAAACTATTGTCGCAATCCACAAAACTACAGCGACAAGCCCTGGTGTTACGTAAGCACCAATGGATCATGGGAGTTCTGTGACATACCATTATGCATCATAGGTGATGAACAAAGTAGTTTGAAGGATTTGATTAAAATATTCTTGGGTGGTGGGCTCACGATATTACTTGCAGGTCTTCTGATTTGGTTGATAAGAAAAAGGACGAAAAAATCATCGGTTGAAATTGTGTCTTATGCAGAGTTAACCATAAGAGATACGCAGTTAACAGATTTATTGAGACCAGAGGTAAATAAAATGGCGGCAAGGTTGTGACTGAAGGCTTCCAAATTTTCTAAATGATGTCGATATAACGATGGATTTGGAGCTGAAACACCTTCTTGCTAATTATTCACGTTAATTAAAAAAAGCTTTTGATACAGTTGATCACAAGATATTACTTGCTAAACTTAGATATTATGGAATACGTGGAAAAGCCTTTGACTGGTCTAGATCTTTTTTGTGTAATAGCAGCCAGTATGTTTCTATTGGTCCTTGTAAATCTGGCTATTCGAAAATTGTATATGGTGTTCCTCAAGGTTTAGTTCTTGGACCGTTGCTTTTTTTGATCTATATAAATGACATGCATAGGGCAGTTAGGTTCTCTTCTATTTTCCATTTTGCTGATGATACGAATATTTTAAATTTCAGTCGTGATGCCAAGCAATTGGCAAAACACATCAACATTGATTTGAAACTACTATCTCATTGGCTGAATGCCAATATGATTTCTCTTAACGCTTCGAAGACTGAATACATAGTATTTAAACATCAAAATCGTAAAGTTGACTTTCATATTCATATTAAGCTAAGTGGGAAAAGACTATCACGCAGTTCCTCAATCAAATATCTTGGAATTTACATAGATGAGAATCTTAACTGGTCTAGGCATGTCAATGAACTTTCGATCAAACTTCGAAGAGCAAGTGGCGCTCTGTCTAAGATTCGCCACTTTATGACCCAGTCCCTTTTGGTTTCAGTATACCATGCCATTTTCAATCCTCATATTAGCTATGCTTGCCAGATTTGGGGACAGCGTCAAACTTACATTACTAGGCGTATATTTTTACTTCAAAAGCGTTCTGTCAGAATCATTTCCAAACTGGATTGGTAAGCCCATTCTAATCCTATATTTCTTAATCTTGGCCTTGTTAAGTTCTTCGATTTTGTAAAGCTTCAGAACCTTCTTTTTGTACATCGATATTTACATAACAAACTTCCTCCATGTATTTATAATACTTTTCGTTTTAACCGTGTTGATTTGAATGTCAATCTTCGTGGAAGGACATCAGGAACACTGGTAAAATACCCATTCAAAACGGTATCATTCGGTGAATATTCAATTGAAAACCAATCAATAAATAACTGGAATTCTATTCTAAAAAATCTTCAAATCGATGATTTATCAACTCATTCTCATGCACAAACTAAATCATTAGTTACAGAGTATACGTTAACTCTTTATTTCTTAGGTTTATAGTTTAGATACTTTTCTGACATACCAATCTATATATTAATAGCCGATTCTCTGTTTGTGTGTTTGTTTGTTTGTAAGTCACGCAAAATGGTAGATTGAGTTCTGAGCGAAATTATTTCTTTTTTTGTGTGCGACGTGAGTTCGAAGCAAATACATTGCAACCCCAATCGAACGTGACTTTTTTTGGCTGATGAACTAATAGGAATAACGTTTTGTTTTTATCATTATTGTTAGTTATATATTCCACATTGACTTGGCTTTGAAAACAGTACATCAACTAAATACAAAGTCACTAACTGATTAAATATTTTGGACAAAAAGCAGCAGTGGCAGAACGTGGCAGCATATGTTCGGTTTGCCACTAACTCTTGCCTGACTGCCTGAGACGGGTGAACTTTTTTTTGAGCAATCAAAATGTTTAAAAACCGATAGGTAAAAAAAGAGTATCATATCAAAACACAATGTTTTTTTTTTTTTTTTGCTTTTCTTTTAATAAATTAATTTCTTCTTTTAATTGTTAAGCGTTCTGATCGAACGTTTTTTTATTCTATTTATTCATTTAGCACGTGCCTTTTTTCTCTCCTCCGTGTGAACTTTTTAAGAAGAGAAACCATTTTCCCCCTGTTTGATAGCACCCATGTTAAAGCGCGTAACGTTTTTAAAACAAAAGCTAATAAAAAGTTTTTTTCTCTCTACGTTTTGAGTGCATTGTTGTACTGATCAACGATTGTTTTAAAAAATAAATAACACATGAAATTTGGGGTTTTTTGGAACCATTGTTTAAACTGATATTTGATATTTGATTTCGAATCTGCCTCTAGGATAACTGACGTTTTTTCGGGTCCGCGATACAGGCGATGGGTTGACAAAAAATTTGGGTCTAATTTTATTGGAAGGGGTCTGTGACGTCATCAAAATCTTTGAATAATGATATCTTTGTAACGGTTGATCGTAGCAGAACGATCCCATACATTTTTTTAATCAGTTTTTCGAGCTCTACAACATGGTAACACTTTCGGTTGCCAATTCCAATTTTATTTTTCGTGAAGTCAACGCATGCTGAACATGGGTGGCGAGCGACGCCGCCTTGGCGGCTAGTATTATTTTTATTTTACGAGAATTTCTGGTGGCCACCTCCTCGAATAGATTCATCTAATTGGGGTGGTCTCCTATTTGTAAATATAATAGGTATAAATTGTGAGTATTGAAAAAGAATAAATTACTTACTTACTTACTTAGTACTTGTGGTGCACACAATGGACAAATAACAACATCTATCCGAGCTGTGTGGAAGTCTAGTCTGCCAGTACTAGTTCGTCCTCAAGCATAGTGGTCGGGGTGAGGGTAAACTTAGATCCCATAACGCCTAGCTTGCCAAACGACAATGTGCGGCCAATTACAGCGTTGGATCTCTCACAGTAATAGTAGCACTTAAAAGTCTACAACTCAAAATGTGAGGCCCTTACGTCAAAGTCGGCGCCCGGCTTGTCCACTGAATGTGGACCGCCCTGCTGGCTCACTGGCAATGCCCTAGGTTGGTACCAAGGAGAAACAGCTTACTTAATTAATTAAATGGAACTGGACTGTAAAGTTATAAGATGTCGTAACGACGAAACAAAATGTGATGATGACGAAACGAAATAAGCATTGGATTTCTTTGCTGTTCTTCAAATAGTCCATTTTTTAAGTCTTTGGATGGTAATTCTCAATCTTTTGAACGGTCAGTAGTTCGTAGGTTATGTTTCGCCCCTCAAAATTTTTATTAACCTTTAAATTTCTTCACATCATATGGACAACTTTTTGAGCAAAGACAAATAAAGAACTCTGATCAAGGATGTTGAGTGAAGGACCTTTTACATTTATGGTTGGTTAAGTTTTGCCATTGTGTCCTTTCTCACTTTGTTAGCAATGTGACGTTTTTATGCGCGAATCTCAGTTTTAAGTTTTATTTTATAGTTTTATAAGCTGTAATACTGTCACTTATGTAGTTACGTTACTTTGCATTTTTTATTGTATGGAACCTCATTAATGATAAATAAATAAATAAGAAGATTAAACAAATTTGCACTGATCACATGACGTGTACAAGAACCAATCCACAGCACGTAGTTGCTGCACGTAATTGATCATCATGTGATCAAAAACACGTGATGTGCTTAAAGATACTAAATAGATCAGCTTTTTTTGGAATACGTCATATTTTAATTAAAGAATTTTGGCTTTTCTTTCATTTTCTAATGGCTGATATGGTGACGATCAAGTTAGTATTACGTTGAGGTAAGACCGCAATTACTTGGCATGAAAAATAAACTGCTTAGTCATGACTAAAATTTTGTCGGTATTTTGACGCACAAATAAGCGATTCATGATTTTAGCCTTCTTTAGCTGAAAGACAAAGGAAGGTATTAGTTATCGATTAATATTAATGAACTGTTAGAAAGGTGACGAGATAACTTTGGTCAGCAGCTTTCTCTACAGGGGAATTTGAAAGCTGATAATTTGTTTAGTATGATTGGTACTTTGATATTTGTCAGCTGCTCGTTTCCACACTCATTTCTCATTGTTTTTATGAGGGATTTTAACTGATGACATCAGCACTTTTGAACCGCCTTTAGTTGTAACTGACATTAAATACATATGTGACGTCACATATTGAGTACTATAGGTTTCTTTTACAGTCTGGTGGAATCATGACGTCATGATGTTATGTATAAAAGGCTGTATTTCAGCGACTTCTAGAACTTGGAAACATTTTTCACATTTTTTGATAAAATCAAAAGGGTTGTTCCCAAAGACAGAGAACTAGGTTGAAAGAGCGTTGAATACATGAATACCATACATTATTATTCTGGATAGATAGGAGGTTTGATTTACGAAGTTCATAAGTTAGCGATTAAACTAAAAATGTAATCGGTGATAAAGTGCTCTAAGTGATTTGAAAAACTTCTTCTATCAGGAAGGTAATGTGTCTGGAATAAATGGAACGAAGATGATTTTTTTATGATGCTCGTGAATGTTGATGTATTCAAAATTGCTCTCTTTTGATAACTTCATTTATGATTCAGGTTTTCAATCACAAAACATCCATATAAATGCACTATTCAGTATTCAAAGGAGAAAAAAATTGATAAATAATAAGAAGGATTGGTCAGTCTGATTATTCTATAGACAGTTTGACGTCACAAGTAAGTGTCGCAGCTAGAATTTGAACATGTTGATCAGAATAATCAGTGGTAAGTACAAAACGTCCGTTTGATGTGAGAAATCGAAATTAAAAAATTTTTCAAATTTTGTGCGACATTTATTGCTGCACACAGGCGATTTAGCGATGCTTACTGACGAATATTTTCAAGATGAATTTTTTTTCATAAACAAGCGACCATTCTCGATTAGCTTGTCAGAAACAAGATTGAAATTCACTTTGTATTTCGTCCAAAACAAAGATTTCTTGACAAAATCGTATCAAAACACAAACAACTTTTATAAAAATTGAGAATTCCAACAGGAAGAAACCTTAACTACCATTTTGAAAAAGACTTCGATATGAGCCAATCAGATCAAATATTTTCTACACTGAAAAAAAGTCAAAACTGTTGGTTATTCAATGTATTTGGATAAAATGGAAAAAGACCGTTGCAGGAAATATTTTGTAAATTGAAATGAGCAGATGCGTCTAATTTCCGTTGGCAAGATGTCTTCTTTTCTGAAAAACTCAAACAACCTCTATATAGTTGTGTAAGTCAATGTAAAGAGCTCTTCATAACATTAAATATGGAAAATCAGCAACACAAATGAACACATGAAAATAAGACCTAACTCGACAAAGCTGCCTTTACATTGTAGGCTGGTTTTAAATTCAAACAATTTTGTCTTCAACATCAATATGGCTAAACAATAACAAACATATCCATATGGCAGAATATAAAATGTTTGTGCGCGTTGAAATTCTTTGTGATTTTTCTCTATTCTCATCAGTCTGTTGATGAGAGTATAAGTCAATTTTGATTGTACCAAAATGAAATTCCTGATTGTGTTTGCGTGTGTAATGTTGCTGTCAACAATTCAGAGCCGTTATATTAACGGTGAGTAGTGAGAAAATACATTTTCATCTTCTAAGGTTTGCTAGTTAAGTTTGGCTAGCTATTTGCTATATATTCATCAATGGTGGTTTGAAAGAGAGTGAACATTGAGTCTAAACTTATTGTTTAATTTATGTGTGATCGACATTTGGAATCGTAAAAGAAAGGAGAGTTTTTTTATGTGGCATTTTTGCATTTGTTGAGAAGATTATCAGTTCTATTTGTCAACTTCGAACCCAGGGTCTCTTGCCTTTTCGATAGACAGATAGACGGCATTATCCGTATATCGAAAAGGCAAGAGACTCTGGGTTCGAAGTTGCTGTTGTCTTTCAAATACAGACCTTTTTTCACTTTTCTGTTTTGTTTTTGTTTAAGATGATGCGCTCAAGAGACACAACAAACCGATCTACCCACGAATGATGTACAGTGTTGATGTACCTGAAGGTTTGCATGATGAAATGAATTATGCAGATCTCTTTCAGAACAGCCGACCATTCGGCATTCATAAGTTTGATGAAGCCACCGCATGGGAGAGATTAGCAAACCCGACACCATAGAATGTAAACAGAAAGTTATTTATGTAAATAAGCGTAATTACATTTATAACAACGAAAATGACTTAAGACGATCTGATTAAAGTTGTTTTGAATTTTTGAAGATCCTTGCCCCATATGTTTGAGAGACATTTCTGAGTTTCTTTTTGTTATGTCATTTCAATAGAAGAGAGCATAAAGACGTTGATTTGATCTTTGTGTTTGTACTCTTTTTTTAGCTATTTCGATCATAGTATTATCATAAGTGCTACACCAAAGTAGATCATCATAATCCAATGCAGAACACTTTTCTTTTGTTACCATTTCCACTATTGTTCTTCTTCTTCATAGTTTTTAAATAGTTAACATGTTATTTCAAACTTATCTCCTTAATAACACGACCATAAAAAATTCAAAGAAACAATCGGAAAAGCTGATGGAAAAATAATTAAAGCAGGTCGTCTTCACAATTGAAGGTGCGCGTTCTTGTAGAAACTGTAACTTTAACAGAATGATCGGCTCTCTTTAGTTGACAAATTTTATCTAAGTCTTACTTAGTAAGAGATCTTTACCTCTATAAGAGATAATATACAAAAAGTACATTATGTTCAAATGAAAACAAAGTTTTCGATTATATCAATTAATCCATACACTAGCCGCCAAGGCGGCGTCGCTCGCCGCCCATGTTCGGCCTCCGTTGACTTCACGAAAAATAAAATTAAGGAATTGACAACCGAAGGTGTTCCCATGTTGTAGAGCTCGAAAAACTGATCAAAAAAATGTATGGGATCGTTCCGCTTTGATCAACCGTTACAGAGATATCATCGTTCAAAGATTTTGATGACGTCACAGACCGGTCCTCCCAAAAAAATTAGACCCAAATTTTTCGTCACCCCATCGCCTGTATCGCGGACCCCAAAAAACGTCAGTTATCCCTATTGGTCACTGAGATAATTTTCCCTAAACGTCGCATTCAATTAGGGTCTCAATACAATGGTTTCACACTGACGTCGAGCACAAGAAAAGAAATAATTTATGTGTAAAATATGCTATTGAACATAAATCTTTTACAAAAATTTGAATGTACTAAATATGGAAGAAAGAATAATTTGCTGTATGGTAAAAAAAAAATTATGTGTGATCTTACACTGCTGACTCTCTTTCGCAGTTCACATTTACCATTTTGCGTGACTTATAAACAAACAAACAAACAAACAAACAGACAGACAAACCGAGAATCGGCTATTAATATATAGACTTGCTTGATCATCATTCGACCATCATTCGGCCATCATTTGACCTCCCTTAGACCATAGAAATCATATCTTTGCATGATAAAACATTTTCTTTAACTACACAGTATACATGTTACTTATTACTTCCAAGTTGGTTTGTGAGTCTTTTCCTATAAACACTGAATTCAAATTGGTCCTCTTCATTAGTAGAACTGGTGTTGTACTCACTGAACGTAATGGTTCTTCGTTGACTGTCTTTTTCTTTGAAACAATGCAAGAAAATATATTTTTTAGCTTTCTTCGTAGAGAAAATAAGTTCGGACTGTTCATAAAAACTAGAAGAGATATGAAAATTCCTTTGAAACTTCTCATTATAGTGAACAATGTGGAAAAAGTCATGTTAAAGATAAGTTGGCTTTCAGTCATGTTTCTTTTGTGTAGTTGAACGACCCCGAAAATTTCCATTATTCCAAGGTAAAAAATCAACTTTGCTAGAAGCATTTTTGCAGAATATCGATGTTTTTCACTTTTCCTCATTGCACTTGTGTTCTTTCGACTAACGCTTCGTATTTTACAAACAGTATAGATAATAGCAATTAGGCAATACAAATACGAAATCATTGCTGGCGTAACGTAAAGTAAATACGGGCGTAATAGTTATCAATCCAACAATCAGCACTGTTCCCATAACCAATTTGTATGCCGTCCGCTTCATTCAACGAAGTTGCAATCACCACTAGAACTATTGCAGCACCAAAGGACAAACAAAAGTAAGTTAAGAATCGTTTGCAGTTTTTCAATCGTCTCGCCGCAGATCTATCTGAAAAAGTTGATACAAAGTCGTGAGCAAATGAACATGTTATGAAATGACCAGTCAATAACAGGAAGTGTAAAAGTTGCTGATATTTTGCAGGCCATTTTATTTCGATTGGTTACGTTTGATAGTAGAAATAAAGAATCGGCAAGCAGCAACACAAAACATAAAGCTGCCAAAAGCTGTTTCGGTACAACATCATGTAAAATATCGTTTCTTGCGTAGAATATCAGCACACTAACGTAACAGAGTATACCAACAAGTTACGACGAAACTGATGTATCCTTGTACATGCTTCGTAACTTGACCCATTTCCATTCTTTCCACTTCCTTTCAGAAGACACTTTCGTTCCTTGACAGGAAGAGCCATTTCTGATGAATCCTGTTATACAATTATATGGAATACACTTTCTTCTTTCACTGACAAAAACCATAGTTTTTTGTTTGCAATAGAGGCTGTGTAATCCACAGTTTCAAATAAAAAGTCACCTTTCCATGTTTCCTTCCGAAAAGTTGAATAATCACAAACCTTCAAAATTTTGGACCAGGTTATAGGCATTGCGTTTTCTGTTATATTTTGAAAAGAGTTTTTTGTGAATTTTTCGCCATTGCAAATTCTGCAATGGTAATTCTTGTAAGGTGGCAGCAGGCCTTTGTAAGCTTCACACAGTTAGCCAGTCTATGAGATGAAGGGCATGTGCTTATGATGGTATCAGCAAAATGTCGGCGGTTATATAAATTATCATCATATTTTGTATGGTACGATCTCAGTTCACATCTGTCCGTCTCATTTATATCTTGCTTTTGCAAAACAGCATGATGTTGATTTGGCGGTAAGACGAAATAAAATTACATTTTGCACAATGAGCATTTTTGTAGTAGAAATTGTCAGAACCTAACACTGGAACAGCAGCATCTAATGTTAATGGTTGTTTGGTCTCACAATTGTACTTATCAAACTTTTTTGCGTTGTCATGACATTTTACTACCATCTTGATGGATGTCCTCTTGTAATTTGGAAGGATATGTTTGGGAAGAATCGGCAGAAGGAAAGATCTCATCTGCTTTGACTTAGAGTATTTGCTGAGTTGAATAATATGATCAAGATAAGACGATAGGCTAATTGGTTGCATCTTATGCCAGAATTTGTCGATGCAGCAGGAGTTATCTTGAACACACGTATCATCGCATGAACATTTCGCTCGACTGCCTTCACAGAGTAACGATCCAATCACATCAAAGTATTCAGTGACGTTAAACAATTGTCGCCATGGAAACGAAAAGTTCGGTTCTTGTGAAATAGCTGATGTGAGACGTACTGTGACAAAAATTGTTAAAAATACAAGCATCGTCCTGGAGTTCCCCATTCTTCATTACTACATGTTTAGGTGATGTAGATTGCTTTATAGACGTTATCGATTTCAATTTCCTATTCTTATTTTGAACCACGCTTTTTATTACGTTTATATGCCTGGTTTACACCATGACAAAAATCATATTCAAAATTACAGTATTTAAAAAAAGCTGAGGTTAGGTAATGGCGACTGAAAAATTTCATAACTTTCAAGTGAAAATAGATTTATGGAAAAACAAAAGCATTTATTATAGTTGATTGAAATGCGACAGTGAAGTTAGGTGATGAGAACGGCTGAATGTAAGACAGCACTTAACAATTTTTGCAAGAAACGAAGATGTGCACAATATTTACGTAACTTGAATACCACATTCATAACGTTTCGTAACGAACATAATTGACAAATATTTCATTGATCACTTATAATAACTTGCAAATTAAATAAAACATTAAGCTCCTCCGACAAAGTGGGAAAAGTTGACCTTCCAACCCCGTTATGATTTTATACTTTTTCGGTAATTTCGTTTTTATTCAGTAGAAGCCCAGATGTAGTCCTATCCGGTTATAGAATGATCAGCCTATAACTGGTAATTATTGGTACATGGACATTCTCTGTCATGAATTTTACAAATTCAAGAAAGGTTTGTTGGTACGTCTCTGGAATAAGTTGATAAAATTGTGTCCTAATTAAACTCTTAACATAAAAACATCCGTTTTCAATGTCAATTTAAGCAGAGGGGGA